>OX392504.1:20071261-21271261 GCA_947623375.1 Apotomis capreana
ATCGCATGAGCTTGGTCAGAGCACAGTGAAATGTATGCGCGGCATCCTCGAGTGCTGGGTGAAGCAGTCCGCACGCGTCGAGGTCTTCAAGACCCGGCAGAGCGCTGCGTACGCACTACATGTCAAGTTTCACCTGACGACTGGCGAGCCAGTCCTACCAGACAATCAGTACCATCACTTGCAGATTGATGTCATTTCGCTGTATTTGCTATTCCTTGTACAGATGATCACATCAGGGTTGCAGATTATATATACACAGGTCAGTAATTGAATATCCCATATATTCCCCTTCCCCACCCCATTATAAAAATACATCTCCTAGGCATAGACAATTTATTGGACTCCCCTCGAGTCATGGACTAGAAATTTGCTGTATTTGGGAAAAGTTATGATTCATTTAAAATTAAACACAAATTTATCATTCAGAGGTCTTGTTTATTGTGTCTTGCTTTGATTGCCATGATAAGAACTCCGATTCACTTCTAAAAATATTCCGTCTATCTTAGGCTGTCATCACTCATCAAATACATCTGTTGAGAACCGATAGTTTTTATCCACTGGCCACACAACCAGTTAGTTCACTTTTATTCCGTGGCGCTTCGAGCGCGCGCGCTGTCGCCGGCGGACGCTGCCGGCGCCATAACGTAACGGGTCTTGAACATTATAACCTCCGTGGTTTCGGGCGACCAAAATTTGATTCCGCCAGACACAAATTGAATTTCCCACGGGCCCATATGATGGAAAATTATCATAGCAATCTTGCCTAGCGCGAAACAATGGGACGCGATACCCGCCCTATGTACTTAACCTAACTTGATCTACGTTGCTAACCTGGATGTCAGCCGAATCTCTTCCCGGCCGCAAGTATGTGTTTCTGCTTTGTGTAACGTGTATGTATGTTTTACTTGCAACCATAAACGACGTCCCGGTCTGCGCCGCCGCCGCTCCGATCTCGTCAGCAAAACACCAAACACAGTTCACACTGTAGTAGTCCTTATATCACTCTAAATAACAATCCTTGGGGCGCCCGAAGCAGCCCACCGTACAAGGAATTGCACCGTATCTCAACACTTTCCGTTAAAGCGTAAACCTTCCAAAAAATCGCCCGAAACCACGGAGGTTATAATGTTCAAGACCCGTTACGTTAATAGCAATGGCGCCGGCAGCGTCCGCCGGCGACAGCGCGCGCGCTCGAAGCGCCACGGAATAAAAATGAACTAACTGGTTGTGTGGCCAGTGGATAAAACTATCGGTTCTCAACAATCACCCGCCCCGGACCGACCCGTCGTCGGTCCGCTCAAACTCCCGGTAGTCGGGATAACGTTGAAACCGCCCGTCTAAGGATCGAGTCCCTCACTTGTACATCTGCGATCCGTGGAGACCCATCCTTGCCCGCTATCAAGTTAACGATGCGCCCCCGTCGCCAGCACAACGGTGATAGGTTAGCATCCTTAACCAGTACGAGGTCTCCAACGCACGGTGGGGTCGTCCTGTCCGTCCACTTAACGCGTTGCTGAAGAATGTGCAAATACTCAAGCGACCATCGCTTCCAAAAATTTTGAGTCATTTGCTGCAGCATCTGATACCGTGACAACCTATACAACTTAACATCCGTATACGGATACTCCGGCAAGGCGTTGAGTGGTTGGCCAATCAAAAAATGACCTGGGGTAATGGCCTCCAGGTCATTCGGGTCAGGGCTCAACGGACACAAGGGGCGCGAATTTAAAACTGCCTCAATTTTGCAAAACACCGTTGACAACTCCTGGTGTGTTTGCTGACGAGATCGGAGCGGCAGCGGCGCAGACCGGGACGTCGTTTATTGCCGCAAGTAACACACATACACTTTACACAAAGCAGAAACACATACTTGCGGCCGGGAAGAGATTCGGCTGAAATCCAGGTTAGCAACGTAGATCAAGTTAGGTTAAGTACATAGGGCGCGTATCGCGTCCCATTGTTTCGCGCTAGGCAAGATTGCTATGATAATTTTCCATCATATGGGCCCGTGGGAAATTCAATTTGTGTCTGGCGGAAACAAATTTTGGTAGCAGAGCGTGGTTCATATCCACAGAAAAGATATTTGATTCATTTACGTTCGAATAAGTAATTTAGTTAGCATCAAAATCATAATTGAAATTTGAGGGTGGATTGCGCTTGGTTCGCATTCCAATCTATTAACGTTAAGTTGCATTTGCGTAATTAAGAGTAACTAAATTATAAGAATATTAGTTATTACTTTCAATTAAATGTTAGTTGAGTGAATAAAGTAAATATAGTTGCGTTTCGATACGGAGAAACGTATTAATAAGTAATTAATAATTGGGGTTCCGCTGAACTATTATTCACTCAAAATACATTTAATTTAAATACATTTAGTGTTGTTTTCCTTTGCGTAATATATTGGTGTTGGGTGAATAACTTTGAAGTTGTCGCGTTTGGTACGAAAACGGATTGTTATTGTCGAAAATCGGGGTTCCACGGACAAAATTATTCACCCAAATTAATTAATTAATTAATTTGTTTTCGGGTTATATTATTTTATTGATCCGCGTTATCGAGGTTGGTACCATGGCTCCCTCAGTAGTTAAAACGGTCGCGTCAAGGGTCGAATCGGAATTAAGATGGTTTTCATTAGTCGTTACGTTAATTGGTCGTACGGATCGCGAGGACGCATTGTTGTCGCGCGCGCGACAGGTAGATGAAAGGTATGACGCGGTATTGAAATTGCATGCCGAATATTTGGCCCGTATTGACGAAGAGGAGACTGGGGAAAGTCGGACCCAGGCTGTTGAAGTGGTGCAACGCAATGTAGACCAGTGCGGTGATATGGTGATGAGTATCATCCAAGCGGCAGCGGATATCGAGCGCGCCCGAAAAGGGGATGTTGGGGTAAGGCGTGCACCCAGTGGTGTGGCACTAATGGCGCCGTTGCCACCGGTGAATGTCCCGGAATTTTGTGGTGAATATGCCGACTGGCCGAGGTTTCGCGACATCTTTAACAGCGTGGTGCACTCGCGCACGGATTTGACCCCCGCGTATAAAATGGCGCAGTTGATGGGGAGATTACGCGGTGAGCCTCATGATATTTTGACTCATTTGGAGATTACGGATTCCAGTTACGAGACGGCATGGGGCCTATTAATTGACCGATATGATAATCGGCGATTAATTATTGATGGGCTCATCGAAAAAATATTTAGTATATCGAAGGTCACTAATGTACACGAAATAAGGTCGAAAATCCTTAATCCCGTCACGGTGGCGGTGAATACGCTGGAGCGACTCAAGTTGTCACTAGGGGACAACAAGTACATTGTTGTGAACCGGGTTTTGCGCAAGTTACCTAGCGAGGTGGTGGCGCGGTTTGAGCAGTCACATGGGGGTGATTCATCGAATCACCTCCCAACATTTGATGAATTGAGGGCGTTCCTGGAGGGTGAGTGCAGGCGGGCGGATTGCCAAGGGGCAACCACGCCGCAACCCCCCACGTCACCCCGGCGTACGGTCGGGCCCAAACCGGTGGAGCCCCGTCGGAGAGGACAGCGGTACAACGCCCTCCAATCGGAGGTGTGCCCCTTCTGCCGGAAGGGGGGACACGCGATCACCGCGTGCGCGGATTTTGGAGCACAGCGGGTGCAGAGGCGCAGGGGGGTGGTCAAGCAGCGAAACTTGTGCTTCCGCTGCCTAGGCGCACACTATGTGCGTGAATGCAGTAAGACCACCAACTGCCGAGTATGCGGAGGAGCCCATCATGAACTTCTCTGCCTGGCTGTGAGTGGGGAGCGGTACGGGGCCTCATCGGGAGGCCATCCCCCCTCTCCTAAGCCAGCCTTGGGTGGACGGTCGCCCCCCCCCCCCGGGGATGGGGGTCACCCAGAGACCAGCGGTCGCCGCCCTCCTGGGGTGGGGGGTCACCGGGGACTCCGGAGTACCGCCGGATGCCGCAGTCTCCTCCGCGGGGGGGGGATCGGCGCCGAGATACGGGCGGGTGCCCGGAGATGACCCATGGGGAGTCGGGCTACGCGACTTACTCGGCCGCGCTGGGGGGCAGGTTGCCGCCCCCGAGTAGTCGCTTCTCCCCACCCCTCGCAGAGCGCCCACGTTTGATGGCGCGTCCGCCGCAGATGGGACGGATGCCGATGGGTTATTACCAGCCGGCGCGCATGGCACCGATGGGTCGAGGGGTGTACTACCCGGGGTGGGACCCATACCTGGGCCAGGGGCCCTCTCCCCCTCCAGCAGAAGGGGAGGGAGGTGCCCCCTGCTAGCAATTAGCAGTCTGTTCATCCGTCGTGCCCACCCCGCCAGTGACGGTATTATTACCGACGGCCGTGATTACCGTCACGGGCACGGATGGACAGCCAGTGCCAGTGAGGGCACTACTGGATTCGGGGGCACAAGGTTGTACCGTGTCCAGCCGCCTAGTGGCCAGGCTGGGCCTCAGGTTGGAGCCATCACGGGATGGCGCAATAGGTATAGGTGGCAATCAGGTGCCTCACATCAGGGGTCAGACGGACCTCCTGTTTGAGATGGGTGACTCGGCATCGATCACGCGGGTGAAGGCCACGGCCATTGTTTTAGATGAAGTGGTCGGGGTTCTTCCTTCGGTACGGTTACCGCCGGCGGTAAAGGAGCTGACCAATGGATTGGAGTTGGCCGACCCTCACTTCGCGATTCCCGGACGGGTGGACGTCTTACTTGGAACTGACGTCCTCGGGAAGCTGCTGCGGAGCGGTAAGCGGGAGCTGCAACCAAACGGGTTGGTGGCCGTGTGTACCGCAGGTGGGTACGCATTATTGGGCCCAGTACGGGGACCACAGGACGCAACGGATTATAGCAACATATACTACGGCAGCGTGTTATCGGAGGTCCTGCAAAGGTTCTGGGCAACAGAAGAGCCACCCACAGCTCCCAGGACAAACCCACTGGACGAGGAGTGCGAGACATTTTATCAGTGCAACACGGTGCGCCTCCCGTCGGGCAGATTTATGACACGGCTACCGTTTCTATCGACGCGACCTCCGCTGGGGAGCTCCAGGGGCCTGGCTGAGAAACGGATGATGGCCATGGAAAGGCGCATGAAACGGGACTCCAACTTTCGGCGAAAGTATGTTGAGTTCATGCGTGAATATTTGGCTTTGGGTCACATGTCAGTATCCAGGGTAGACTGGCGTTGTGAGGAGCACTACGTATTGCCTCATCATGCAGTCCTGAAGACACCTGACTCCAAGATCAGGGTCGTGTTCGACGGGAGCGCGGCGACATCTAACGGGGTGTCTCTGAATCAATGCCTGCACGCTGGTCCTAAGTTGACCAGAGACATTGCAGACATTCTAACGGACTTCAGGAGACACCAAGTTGTCTTCGTTACGGATGTGAGGATGATGTTTCGCCAAACGGAGATCCATGCGGATGACCGTCGGTTCCAGCTGATATTGTGGCGAGAGAGCCCAGAAGAACCGATGATCACGTATGAGCTGAACACGAACACGTACGGATTAAAGCCCAGCCCGTATGTAGCGATGCGGACGCTACGAGAGCTGGCTGACCAGGAACGGCTGCGCTTCCCTCGCGCAGCTGCAGTCATCGACCGGGATGTCTACGTGGATGACATTTGTACGGGCACGGACAGCATTGAGCAGGCGCTCATCCTAAGGGATGAATTGGTGGCGCTCATGGCCTCCGGTGGCTATGAACTCAGGAAGTGGCTGTCAAACTGCCCAGAGGTGCTGGCAGGACTACCAGTTGAGCACCAACAAGACCCGCATTTGTTTGAGGACTCGGATAATCCTCATGCGTTGGCAATTTTGGGGGTCCAGTACCGACCGACTCAGGATGTCTTCACATACAATTGTGAGGCCGAATTGCTGTCGAAGACCTGGACCAAGCGATCAGTCCTTTCGACTATCGCACGAACGTTCGACCCAAATGGTTGGATCTCTCCGGTCACGTTCATGGCAAAGTTCTTCATGCAGAAGCTTTGGTTGGCCCAACTAGGCTGGGATGAGCAGCTCACGGACGAGCTGCTGCACGAGTGGACGGCATTCGTGACCACATTGCCGCATATTAAAGAAATTGAGATCCCGCGCAAACTGCTCCCTCAGGCGGGAGCCAGGGTGACCCTGCATGGGTTCTGCGATGCTTCTGAGAAAGGGTACGCGGCCGCGGTCTACCTGAGAACAGGTGAGACTTCTGGCGAGGGCGTTGTACGCTTGGTCATGGCCAAGAGCAAGGTTGCGCCTGTTCGGACCCGGTGGACGATTCCGAAGATGGAATTGGCGGGTGCCGCGCTCCTGACCCGTCTCCTAAACCATGTGGCGCAGAACCTGCGTGGCACGATGGATCTGAATGACACGGTTTACGCATGGACGGACAGCCAGATCGTGTTGTGCTGGCTGCAGACTTCGGTCCATACGCTTGAGGTATTTGTGGCCAACCGAGTGTCACAGATAAATAACTCAGAGACTCCTCTGGTCTGGAGACATGTTCCAGGTGAAGTTAACCCGGCAGACTGCTCGAGTCGCGGCTGCCCGGCGCCTGCTCTGGTTGAGCATTCTCTCTGGTGGGGGGCTCAATGGCTGGAGCGGCCACATACGGAGTGGCCTTTCAATGACTGCGGACGCCAGCCACTACCCCCTGACCAGGGTCTGAGAGTCAATGTGACTACAGTGGAGTCTGTGGCAGTGGACCACACTCTTTTGGAACGGTATAGCTCACTAGGGAAGCTACTTCGAGTCACGGGATGGATAATGCGGTTTTTCCATAATTGTCGAAGCCCTGCTGCACAGCGCAACCTGTCACCTGTAATGGGACCTGAGGAGCAGCAAAGGGCTCTCTCACGTTGGGTGGGGGTCATTCAGGGGAATGAGTTCCAGGATGAACTTAGGATTTTGCGGACTGGCGTGGGCAGAATGAAGAAGAGCCTTGTCCGCCTCAACCCGTTTATTGATGAGCACGGAATGCTCCGGGTGGGAGGCCGACTACGGAATGCCGAATTGCCCTATTCAGCGCGGCATCCTTTAATTCTTCCCAAGAAGGGAGCTCTGTTGGAGCTGTTGGTTTGGGACCGTCACATCAGGAATTCACATGCAGGCTGCAACACTCTGCTGGGCATTTTGCAGCGGGAGTTCTGGATTTTGTCGGCACGGAGAGTGATACGGAGCGTTGTGTTTCGTTGCTTGCCTTGTTACCGGCTCAAGGCAGCCACAATGCAGCCACAAATGGGAGATCTCCCGCCCGACCGAGTTACGGAAGCTCGGCCGTTTGCTGGTGTGGGGACAGACTTCGCGGGGCCTTTCATGGTCAAGACATCACGCCTTCGCAATGCGAAGTCGGTTAAGGCATATTTGTGCGTCTTCGTGTGTCTGGCGACCAAGGCCGTTCATTTGGAAATGGTAGCTGATCTCTCTACGGAGGCCTTCTTGGCAGCGCTGGACCGATTCGTTTCTCGACGGGGGATACCGGCCTTGATACGATCGGATTGTGGTACCAACTTCAAGGGCGCCGATCGTTGTCTAAAGGAAATTGTATTATTTTTAAGTCAAAATGAGCGAGAGATCGGCACGGCCATCGCCAGTCGGGGCATTTCGTGGTATTTCAGTCCACCTGGATGCCCCCACTAGGGTGGAATATTTGAGGCAGTGGTTAAGTCTGCCAAGACTCATTTGTATCGGGTCATCGGCTCAACGATCCTCTCTTTCGAGGAGTTGTCAACGGTGTTTTGCAAAATTGAGGCAGTTTTAAATTCGCGCCCCTTGTGTCCGTTGAGCGCTGACCCGAATGACCTGGAGGCCATTACCCCAGGTCATTTTTTGATTGGCCAACCACTCAACGCCTTGCCGGAGTATCCGTATACGGATGTTAAGTTGTATAGGTTGTCACGGTATCAGATGCTGCAGCAAATGACTCAAAATTTTTGGAAGCGATGGTCGCTTGAGTATTTGCACATTCTTCAGCAACGCGTTAAGTGGACGGACAGGACGACCCCACCGTGCGTTGGAGACCTCGTACTGGTTAAGGATGCTAACCTATCACCGTTGTGCTGGCGACGGGGGCGCATCGTTAACTTGATAGCGGGCAAGGATGGGTCTCCACGGATCGCAGATGTACAAGTGAGGGACTCGATCCTTAGACGGGCGGTTTCAACGTTATCCCGACTACCGGGAGTTTGAGCGGACCGACGACGGGTCGGTCCGGGGCGGGTGATTGTTGAGAACCGATAGTTTTTATCCACTGGCCACACAACCAGTTAGTTCACTTTTATTCCGTGGCGCTTCGAGCGCGCGCGCTGTCGCCGGCGGACGCTGCCGGCGCCATAACGTAACGGGTCTTGAACATTATAACCTCCGTGGTTTTGGGCGATTTTTTGGAAGGTTTACGCTTTAACGGAAAGTGTTGAGATACGGTGCAATTCCTTGTACGGTGGGCTGCTTCGGGCGCCCCAAGGATTGTTATTTAGGGTGATATAAGGACTACTACAGTGTGAACTGTGTTTGGTGTGTTTGCTGACGAGATCGGAGCGGCAGCGGCGCAGACCGGGACGTCGTTTATTGCCGCAAGTAACACACATACACTTTACACAAAGCAGAAACACATACTTGCGGCCGGGAAGAGATTCGGCTGAAATCCAGGTTAGCAACGTAGATCAAGTTAGGTTAAGTACATAGGGCGCGTATCGCGTCCCATTGTTTCGCGCTAGGCAAGATTGCTATGATAATTTTCCATCATATGGGCCCGTGGGAAATTCAATTTGTGTCTGGCGGAAACACATCACACATTAGGTTGGATTGCCTTGACGTTTGGCATAAAATGTAATACGACCAAGAAAGAGTACTTTAATAATATGAATTCACATTATCATAAACATTTGATTAAATTGTAATGTTTCGTATTAAAGTGTAAAATATAAATCGATCAGTATACTCATGCATACGTTTCTATTAATATAATTTGTATTATTATACAGGATGAAGTGGCATTTATACAAAACTTGGTGTACTACGTGGAGCGCGCCTACAGAACACCGGATTATGGCATGTGGGAGAGAGGCTCCAAATACAATGATGGCAAACCGGAAATCCATGCCTCTTCCATAGGTAACCACTAAGCATCAGATAATCGGATGCTTATATACCTAAACTTTGGCGGCGGCTTTGTTGTTTAGTTGTGGGCATGGGCAAAAGTTAATCGATTAACGATTTACTTTTTAATCTCGATTAACGATTAAAATTGACGATTAGTTAATCTAATCGTACGAGTTCCGATTAATTTAATCTCGATTAAGTTAATCGTCGATAAATTTTTAGCGATTAAATTTTTAATCGATTAGTTAATTTGATTAATTTTTCTCGATTAGATTAACTAATACCTATAAGATAGAATAAGATTATGTTTTGTAAGTCTAAGTCCCTGCCTAGAAGAGTACTGCACTATAAAAAGCATCATGTATTACTGTAACAAGAGGGAAGAGGGAAGTGGGAACGGTCGGATTATCCATGTATTACAAAGGTATCCGAACCAAAAAAGTTTCTAAAGGTACATTTTCTGTCCCTGGACAAGACATTGTATTTTCGTAAAAAGCTCAAAATGCGCGTGTGCTCCAACTTCGCGCAATTAATCGTGAAATTTAATCGATTAAAATGACGATTAATTAATCGTTAATTGAAGACTCTCGATTAAGTTAATCTAGATTAAATTAATCGCGATTAACTTTTACGATTAACTTTTTTAATCGATTAATTAATCGATTAAAAAATTAATCGATTAATTAATCGATTAAAAAATTAATCGATTAATGCCCATCTCTGGCTGTAGGTATAGGCGGCTTTGTTCGAGGTATGAGTGAGATAGCAATAGGATTTTGACAACTTTAGGTACAGTAAACGGCGATAAAGAATGCACATCGGCAATCATCGCATTTCCGAATACAAACGAATGCTAATTTCCATGTACATCAATTATTAGATTAATCGTTCATCAGAATTTGAATTTAGAACTAAGTACTTTATTGTTGTTTTGTTTTGATTTCACGTGGAATATATAGAGCTGTAAAACTCGATGTAATTATATATAGTTATTGCTATAATGTTCTTGTTGGGGAAAAATAATATACTTATATATATATATATATATATTCAGGCCCACATTCCTAAAAGGGGTTGACTGAGCATTAGCAACTGATGTTATACTACTAGGATACTTAAATGTGGGTTTAAAGATCGACAAAAAGTGTTAATTACTTACATGAACATTCTCATGTTTTTTAAATTGGTCGGCTTCAGTTACAAAATATTTATAAACATTGTAGATAATTTCGCGTGACTGGCAAAGTAACGGCTTACCTTTTTAGGGTTCCGTAGTCAACTAGGAACCCTTATAGTTTCGCCATGTCCGTCTGTCCGTCTGTCCGTCCGCGGCTTAGCTCCGTGATCATCAGTACTAGAAAGCTGAAATTTGGTATGAGTGTGTGTCTATATCACGCCGACAAAACAGTAAAATAAAATCTAAAAAGAAAACTTTTTCTCGGGTACCTCTCGAACACCTAAAGTGGGGGTGAATTATTTTTTTCATTCTAACACTAGTGTGTGGGGTGTCGTTGAATAGGTCTTTTGAAAATAATAGGGGTCTCCAAACATTATTTTTTGATAAAGTCAGCAGTTCTGTAAATATTCACTCCGAAAATAAAAAAAATGGTGTCCCCCCCCTCTAACTTTTCAACCACGGGTCAAAAAATTATGGGAAATTTCATGAAAATGAGGCTTTATAAGTACTTTCAATGAAAACTATATTGAACAAAATCGGTCCAGCCGTTTTTGAGCTATCGCAAAATTTAATAATTTTCTTAAAAGGACGTAAGTTGACTTCCAGAAGGTAATAAGTAACTACAGTTACTTTGGCGTTTACGACCTTTTAATAGAGCTTGAAATCTTTCTGGTAACTTAAGTCTATTGTGAAGGATGAGAAACTACGGAACCCTATACTGAGCGTGGCCCGACATGCTCTTGGCCGGTTTTTTCCCTATAGATGCCATAGTACAAATTTAATTTTGTGTAAGTTTTAGCAACTCTATATATATATTGACTTGGATATGCGACTGCACTCTCTCGCATTTTAACCACGACTGACAAAACAAACGTCATGGTGTGTGCGACACAGATATCGCTATACGAAGTCGAAATTAGCCGATTGCCTCTTTCCAAAGATCGATGTGCAAACTTTATCGCCGTTTACTGTAAATATCCACCAGAATTTCCGATCCGTAGTAATGACCATTATTTATGTATAAATCCAAATGATCGGAAGATAGATTGTCTACCTACCTACGTCAAAATATGTCTTACCCTTGTATGACTATCTTAATAGGTCGTCTAAATCTAATAGCAATGGCATGCGACAGTGAACTAGGTACTATGTATCCAGTGAAGGTTCGAAAAAGTAATATATGACCATGGTGTGTCAAGGTAGAAAGAACCTAGTACTTCTAGCTTAGCTGGCTGCAGAGCATTGTCCGACCTCTTAGTACAGGCTAGATTTGTGTCCGAGATCAAGAATCAGGGCCGGGTAATCCAAGGTGATGTAGGCAACTGCCACAAAACTTTTGTCTGTACCATGACC
Organism: Apotomis capreana; assembly: GCA_947623375.1. Classification (NCBI taxonomy): domain Eukaryota; kingdom Metazoa; phylum Arthropoda; class Insecta; order Lepidoptera; family Tortricidae; genus Apotomis; species Apotomis capreana. The sequence continues at coordinate 20,082,878 of OX392504.1, forward strand.
AAACATAGATTTTTTTGGTGATGCTTGGTTTTTGCATCCATATTATAATTCTAATTTTGCAACTCGTACATCGTACACATTGAGAATTACCATATGAAAATTTCCAGGTATGGCGAAAGCTGCATTAGAAGCGATAAACGGATGCAACTTGTTCGGAGACAAGGGCGCGTCGTGGAGCGTGATATACGTAGACATCGACGCCCACAATCGTAACAGGAGTATCTTCGAAACCATGCTGCCGAGGGAATCCAGTTCTAAGGTACAAATATTATTTGTAGGTATCATTTATGTAGGCCGACCGACCGCAGTTGTCCACTTGTCCCGTAAAACTGAACACAGAGAAAGTGCAAACCCCTTATACATGAAATGCGTCTTAAGTCGAAGGAAATATGGTTCATGGTAACACCAAGGGCATATAGATTTAAGACATTTTGTATTTGTGACAGCAGTGAAGTGAGCGTGGAAACATAGATACCCGCCATTGTTCCTAGGTGACAAAGGTAAGTAGAGTCGGACTCCAAAAATATTCTTACTATACAACTTGTTAGGAGACCAGGGCGCGCCTTGGAGCGTGATATACGCCGACATATATCTTCTGTATCTTCAAAACCATGCTAGCGAGGGAATCCAGATCTTGGCTATACATAAGATATTGCCCTTTATCATGAACATAAAATTAAATCATACATAGCTATGTACATATACTCGTAATTTATTTTTCTGGCCAATTTTTTAAAATATTCATTGTGATCGGGAAACCTTTCAAATTAGGTTCATTCATTTTTATCAAGGCAGTAAAACGTCTGTTAGCGTAAATCTCGCTCACAGCATATCATTTTTAAAATCTTCGCTACAATATAAAACATTGGTTCACATATTTGAACAATTATTTGCGTGAAATATTGTAAAGTAGTCCATTGTCTGTCTTGGAACGGGATTAATTGACTCGCATCTTAGTGGGTTCACCTGGCTCGGCTTGAAATGCAAATGCGAAGTATCTGTACAGTCGGACCAAAAAAAGTAGAAATTAAAAAGTGGCAATATTGTAGTGCCGTCCTCGTTTTCTTAGATTGATTAGAAAGGGACGACACTACATTATTGCCACTTTTTAATTTCTGGGTGATTCAACTTTTAAGTGCACCTTGTTGCCATGGTTACGCAAAATTTGTCCCTCGGACAACCTACGCATTTTTCTATGAAATAATATGAAGATGTCACTTGGACAACGGGGACAGAGTAAACAACACAAAAAAGTTGATTCACCCTTCTACTCTTTTTGGTCAGACTGTATCTCCTGGTTTCTTGATTTAAGCGATATTTCTCTTCCAGAGTGTCGATATTGCATTGCTTCCGACAATATCATTTCCGGCGTTCGCCACGCACGAAGACCACCTGTTCCAGCTGACCAAGTCCAACATGCTGCGGCGGCTGCAGGGCAATTATGGCTTCAAGAGGTTCAGTCGGGACGGGTACAAATGTGTGCTAGAGGATCCGAACCGCAGGTGACTGAATGAATATGAATAGTCAGTGATTTTACAAGTGACTGAAATAGAGTTGTGGTGAGAGAATTTCTGACTAGGACCCCTATCTCGGCTTTGAAGCTTCGAGCTATCGAATTTTCCGACTAGTTGCCTCATTTTATATACCGCTTGACGACGCTTTGAAGCGCCATCTACCGTAATGTTTGGTAATGTTTTGAGTTGCACCAATCGTAATGTTATTAACCCTTTGACCGCCAAAGACGGCAAATCACGTCATCGGGAATTCGTGCCACTGACGCAAAAACATGCTAATTCAAACCACTATCTGTGTTTTCAATCTCTGTTGATTTTGGAGCAACTTTTTTTTTTTTGTTTAGCGTCAGTGGCACGGTGAATTGCTTTGCCGCTTGGCGCTCGAAAGGTTAAAACCAATCGTTTCAAGTTGCATTGAGAATCGATAATAACGATGCGCAAACTTATGAAATTTCCTAACGATATAAGGAAATTTCATTACTGAAGCGAAAGGTGTTATAGAAGTAATTCTTTTGGTTGAGCGAATCCACTTAGCTTTGTACCCGATGAACAATACTCTTTGTCTGTATTGTTAGCTGTGGCCACAACTGCCACTTCAAAATGTAAGGCGTTATAAGTGCAAATTACTTTTACACTAAATTAGTCTTTAAGTCAAACGAAATAAGGTTTACTCTTAAACAAAGAGAACAGAGATGTTGGTCACTTCATTGTCATTATAAGCATCGAAACGAGCTTCACTGCTCTTTCACTTACGAAGTGACCAACAACTGTGTTCTCTTTGTTTAAGAGTAAACCTTATTTTGTTTGATTTAAAGACTAATTTAGTGTAAAAGTAATTTGCACTTATAACACCTTACATTTCGAAGTGGCAGCTGTGGCCACCGTTAACAATACAGATAATAAGTATTGTTCATCGGGTACAAAGCTAATGGGATTCGCTTAGCAAATGGGATTCGAACTATACCGACCTTTGTCAATATGGTATGATACTAAATATGAATTACGGTCATATATATTGTATGCTATTCAGGTACTACAACGAAGGGGAACTAAAAGAGTTCGACGGCATAGAGTCCGAGTGGCCGCTGTTCTACATCATGATGATCATCGACGGGGTGTTCCGCACGCTACCCGACCAAGTCGAGGAGTACCAGAAGCTACTGAAAGCTAGGATATACATGGATGCATTCGGAGGTTAATTTTAGTTACATCTTTACTTTTTGAAATTATAAAGGATTTTTTTTTATTGATGAAACATTATTTCAGATCCGGTTATACCCTGGTTTTATTATGTGCCTCGGGAAGGAATTGAAAACGAGCGAAATGAGCCCCATTCAGTTCGCCGCATGCCAGCCAGTAAGTAATTAGTGCACATTTTCTTTGTGTTATTAATAGATAGGTTTTGATTGCGAGGTATTGATAAGTTTACAATACAACAACAACAACGAATGTTGTTGATTCTAGAGGGAAACTAGCATAAATCCTTTATTCATAAATCTTAACGTGTATAAGTTAATAGTACAATAATAGAATAGTCGCTTTCCTCCAAATAATAACGACAAAGTGGCAGTAAAAAAAATACGATTTCCAACCGATGTCTAAACGAAGTTTAAACCTCGTTTGAACCAATAATATAATGAGGCTCTATGTCGCTATTTCATAGGCGATAGCTGTTAATAACATAGTGCATAAAGAAATTGCAGCGGGGGCTTTATTATTGCGTCAATTCCTGTTATAACTTGTAACTTTTATTTATTTTTAACGATTTTTACTTTCATGTCGCCATTTGGTTTGACGTTGGTTGACGTAATTTAAAATCGTCATATTTGATAAACCATTATACGTACTTTACTGACTGCCCTAAAATTTTATAAAATGTTTGACCACACTCTGCAATAATTACAGACAAACCCGACGACGACAATCCAGGTAACATTATATCAGCTTCGAGAATGTTCTGTCTGTCTCCTTTGATAATCTTCTGCACATTTAACTAGTGTCTAACAACCTTTAGTTAGTGATGCTACGCTTATTTACAAACTTAACATTTTTAAACACGTGTCTCACTCTATTGTAGATTATTTTCAATGTTTTTACTAAGAACCGTGCCCCTTTAACAACCTTTAGTTACTGACGCTACGCTTGTTTACAATTTCTTTGTCATTTTTATATACTTGTCTCATTCTACGGTAACCGTGCTCCTTAAATTTTAGCTTATTATCTAAGTTTTTTGCGTACTCTAATAACGTTGCAAGTCCAATAAAAATAGCGACTCGCCATTTAGGTACAAGCCTCTTATGGAAGTGGGAAGAATAACATATTTTACGATTTTAACGATTCGAACTAAATTACGTAATCAATATATAATTTTAGCAAAGAGAAGAGAAATAACAACAACGGCGTCTTAGTGGCGTCACATAATGTCATGGAACATATTCTAAACAAAACTAACCATGAACACTAACAACTTCAAAATTACGATGCTTTTTTTATCATTTGTGTTTAGCTAATTGTCTTTTTTATCATTATTAAATAAATACACGGATTATGTTCGAATTGAGACCAAGTGGATTTAACTGATGGCATCTCTTCAAGTCATGTTTAAAACATGGTCGATGTTTTCTTTGACTCCCATTTGGAAGTCACGATAAATCGAATAATGTCAAATTTTAAGACAAACTGCATTGCTCAAATTGGAAAATATTTTGTGACACCCATCTACAGAAAAGCTAAAAGTAGGGGCGTTTTCAGTCTTGGAGCCACGGGAGAGAGAATACATGTTTTTGGCCAAAATTAAGGCTTAGTGATGGTTCAGCACACTACTGGAACAGCCATAATCAACCCTTTTTCTCCCACCACATCATACCTACTTAGTCGTTGCTGCTATTCCTTACGGGTCGCAATAATCTAGATTACACTGTGTAAGTAATCAACTGTTAAGTTGTTGTAGTTTAATATTGGTTTGCCTCTCTTTCGGGCCGCATAGAAAAGACTAGCTGGCTGCAGGTTGAATATGGCTTTACTAGAAGGTGATTGGCGACTGGTGATTTTACGGACGAAATTTTATAATGGCACTTGCATTTTAACCCTCTTAATTTATTTTTTATTTTAATGCGTTGCAACATTGTACACTTATTAACAATACGTTGATGTGTAGATACAGGTGGATTGTTCCTCTGGGCGCAGTCCATGTTCGTACTGGCACAACTGCTGACGGGCGGCCTTCTCCACGTGAACGAGCTGGACCCCAATCGTCGGTATTTGCCCTCATACAGCCGGCCGCGCCGCGCTGGCCGATATTCTGCCTTTCAGGTGATGCTCCATTTGTAATATGTTGTTTTAACGCGGACTGTTTCTCTGGGCGCATTTCATGACCGTCATGCCATGGTATATCTATACTGATAGATACAGCGCGGTGTGTCGGCCAAGTTACCGAAGCAAAAAGGCAACATACCCACCGTGGGTTACATGAACCATATTGGGCCACTTTAGACCACCCATGTACCTAATAACTTATTTAAAATCTGTTTGACCTATATGTTTTCAAGGAGATGTTTGCTGAAGTCGGTAGTGCCCCTCACTAGCCATTATCTGTCTTCCTCTCTTACGACGAATCGCATTGGTTGTGATAACCTGTGCAATTTTAGATTCGTATGAAAAAAAAATATAATTATTAAGCTATAATAATTTTAAACCATCATGTTTTATAAGCTTTGACAACTACGACAAAAGATTGTTAAAATTTTATCTGATAATAAAATGGATTACAATAATATTAGATCCTGAAATCGTATAGATATGTGGAAAATGTGCTTTAACAGAGTCATTATTTTGCTTTCATGCACAATCGCAGGCCAAGCCGGCATTTGTAAGTATTGTGCATAAGTAGGCAAACGCAGCATGTGATCCTAGTCTGAATCAATAATTACTTAGCACTTTGGATTTGTGTGACTGATGTACTTCGCATGGCCGCTTAGGATTGTTCTATTCTAATGTTCTGTCCTTGTATATGTCATTTAGTTGTTTTTACTTATTCTTCTGTAGCAAAATAAATATTAATTCGTCGCTTATGTTGATTATATGATTATTGTTGATTTATTAGCATATTTTTCGTGAAACGACCAATGAGATGAGTAAATAATGTTCTGGTCTTTAGGAAAGGGGGCAATGTTGTTGGAAGCTCTAAGGTTTTACATGCCATAAAGTTCCTATTTTTTTTAATAAGTTATTTTGGCTGGTGTAAATAGTTAATTCAGCAATTGTAGAACTTATATTAGGGACGTAAAGTGACACATACAATTTACTTAGTGATCAATTAACTAAGGATCTTGGCATGTATAGGTCGATTCACTAAAGCTGGCACGAATGGAATGAATGAGTGAATGATAATATTTATGTGTGCGTCACAAAATGATTACATACAGGTTGATACAATAAATCGAACCAAAATAAATTCAAAATGACGAATGGCTTTTTTTTTTTCAAAATTTCAAATTGGTGCTAGGAAGCTGAAACTCGGTATCGGGAGGCGTTTGGGGCTCACAAATATGAATCTGAAATCGGTGTCTGAAAATTAGGTCAATGTCGGAAAATATCGAAAAAAACAAGATTTGTATGGTGATTTTTTTTTAAGAGTCCCGTATCTCGTAAACGGCTGGAGATGGGTAGGGGATGCTCAAACAAATATCATAGAGGATCCCCACCCGAGTACAGTCGTGGAAAAAAAAAACAAAATGGCGACTTTTTTTTTTCGAAAATTTAATATTTGTCCGAGGGGGCTGAAACTCGGTATTGGGGGGCTTTTGGGTCCTCCGACTCAGAATATGAAATCGGATTTTGAATATTCGGTCAACTTCGGATAATTTCGGACAAACAAAATTTAGTAATCTTAGCTCGACGGAGGGCCGAGCCATTTCTGAGCATAACTTATTGAATCGAATGGGTCTTAGCCTCGGATACTAGTACTTTCAATGAAAACTATATTGAATAAAATCGGTCGAGCCGTTTTTGAGTTATTGCAAAATTTCATAATTTTCTTTAAAATGACGTAACTGCCGCGCGGTGTCGAACGTAACACATATTGGTTAAGTGCCAAACTATATTAAAACATTTCGCTCAATCTGTCGCGTATAATAGATAACTTCCAAAAGATAATAAGTAATTACTGTTTCTTGGCGTGTACGACCTTTTTATAGGGCTTGAAATCTTTCTCGTAATTTTCGTCTATGGTCAAACTCATACGAGACAATGGAATAGTATCATCCCACATCCTAATTCTGGTCATACACAGATTGCATGAATATTAAGCAATATGTACAATTACACTGCCTTACAACAGTCAAAATCTAAAGTATGTCAAAAAACTAGCGTCTGCATAAAACACCATGATAGCAAAATATTTTTGTATCAAACAGTTAAATATACCTTTCAGACATATATATTACTTGTTTAGTCTAAATATTGTGCAGATTATGCTTATATTATACCTAATAATTTTTATTTTTCTTGAATAACAAAAACCCATTTTGTTCTTGTTTACAAAATATTAGGAGTCCCCTGTATAAGAACGGCACTCACACTAACACTCGAAGTGACAAGTGACATAACTTTCATTCAATCCATTCGTGCCAGCTTTAGTGAATCGACCTATACCTATATATAACCAAGTTTGCGAATAGAAACATGCTCAACCTAAATACGACAAACTAAACACTAGACTTTGCACTAAATACGAAAATTAGACCTTGAATCGAATTTACAGCTAGTGATACGGCACAAATGCCTGGTTTATAAAATAAACAGGACCCGTATTGGCTTCAATATCAAATTTCTTGCTTTACTGCGCAATAGAGGTGTAAGCAAACACATGCATTTTAATCTTCTTGCACACTTAAAATACAACAACTTATACTCGTATAGCCTAACAAATGGCGTTTTAGGCCTGTGATAGTGGCGCTGCGAACAGCATTCATATGGCAATAATGTCTATAATATATTATGCATTATAAAATGTCAATAGCGGAATGTCATCATCATCATCAAATTCAAAAAATTGTTTATCGGAATTCAGCCCAATCCTTCGTTCTTGAAATAGATATTGAATCGTATTGAAAATAACTTCACTTTAATCGCTGTGGATAGTTTTGGCTCTTTTTTTACATCAGTGACATTTACTGATTCTCAACGTCAGTTACCGAAAATTTGTCGTTGCCAGTAAAAAAATCCGCCTTATGGCGTGGGCTAAAAAGCTGGTTCTTGGGCTACACAAAGAGCATCGCACGTTTATACCGAAATGAAATCGTCACGAACCACGTAATAATGGGTTTGCATATTAATTCAGGGCATAGCGACGGACTTGGTGGTGCAAGTGGTTCTGATTGCGGAGTCCATGCGTCTCCAGGCCATGATGGGGACCTATGGCATTCAGACCCAGACGCCGCACGAAGTCGAACCCGTTCAGGTAAACATCAAGCTTAAAAACACGCGGTTTAGCTTTTCATTGTGTTACTTTTATAAGAGACAATCTAACCACTTCGTACAGTCTCCACACCAAAAAGAGTCCGTTCAAAAATATCTGTTTTTAACTTTTAGTAACGGTTAATATACGAATTAACGGACTGATGGGTTGCAGTCGGTCTGCAGCTAACTGTACATTTGACTCACCGCTTTCCATATTCTTTCAGCCAAGAAAGTCGTCTACCACTTTTGGACCATAATACTCATGAAATAGAGTCGAAAAGTGAAAGACCAAAGTTTTGATAGCTTCGTGATATATAGATAGATAATTAGATATAGGTATATTAAATATAAATATTAACGGACAATCTTACACAAATCGACCTAGTCCCAAACTAACCAAAGCTTGTACTATGGGTACTAGACGACGATGTATACATAATATATAATATAAATACATATGTATATAGATAACACCCATGACTCAGGAACAAATATTCGAGTTCATCAAGAAAATATTTGCTCTGGCCGGGATTCGAACCCAGGACCGCCGGCTCAGTAAACATATACACTACAAACTGCGCCAACCACGCCATCTATATATAGTGCTAAACGTTTGAACGTTGTTTCCCCCAGGTTTGCAGTTCGACGCAGCTAGTGCACGTGTACAGACAGCTGGGCGTCTGTCCCAAATTGAAGCTGACGGGTCGCCCGATCCGACCGGTCGGGTCGTTAGGGACCAGTAAGGTAATAAACTGGACAACTCACGTTTTTATGGTCTGATAAATATGTCATACTATTCTGGCGTGTAAATTGAACTTTACCGTCGATATCTACGAGTATACGAGTCCGTTTCTACGTAGAAATCACTCCTCGAAGGCAAAGACAAGCGTGCGAATTTGTGCCTCCCTGCATTCTGTTCTTGATAAAGTAATAGTACATTATAAAACCGAGGGCGGTGAATTAATGATGTTTCAGATTGCAGGTGTTGGTTGCCCGAACCGAAGGTGAGGAAATATGCGACCTATGGCTTTACTAAATTACCTCCCGTGTCTAAAGTTTTACGTCTTGCCCTTGCCAGGAAGTGAGATTTCTTCCCGCATATCGGGCAGTAAATCCCACTTACGGCCTAGATTGACGTAAACATGATCTATGTTTCAGATATACAGGGTGTGCGGCATGACAGTACTGTGCTACCCGCTGATATTCGAAGTGTCGGAGTTCTATCTGTACCGCGATATGGCTCTTCTCATCGATGATATCAAAACCGAGCTGCAGTTTGTTGGCAAGTGAGTTAGCAGCCTGGATTTGTCATAAATTGTGGTAGAAATACTTATCGGAGACTAATTTATGTTTTATCCCATAATTAAAGTAACGTGAACTCTCTCAGCTCTCTTCTCAGTTTTCTTTATTTTCCTTCTCAACTTTGCTCTGAAAAGTTAACGTTCGAACTCATTATGACCCTTTAATGTATGCCAAATAGCTTCTACAGCAAACCGAAGGAATGTAGTTGGTATCCCCCGACTCCCGATATTTACCGTAAATTGACAACATTTCATATTTTGAGAAAGTCCTAAATCGAAATCCATTTGCAGAAAAGTGAGTAAACAAGACAAAAAAAAATATTTTCATATTTTTTATGCATATATTTTTGGAAAAAATCGGCTGAAATTGCTAAACCGGAAGTTGACGTCACATAGTGGATTGAGGACCTTTGCCTCGAAATTAAATTAAAAAAAAAAGTATTTTCCGCTTATCAGTTACTTCAAATTTGACAATTGACAGAACAATTGTCATTGTCATAAATGTATCGCATTGTCAATTGATTTTTTATAACCGGCTGAAAATTGTACTCACGTAAAAAGAGCGGTGTCAAACTTATTACGCAGAAGTCAGATAAATTGCGCTAAATTTGAACCGATCTTTTTAAGTGAGAGTAAGTATAATTACCGGTATTACTGTACTGTACAGGTACTGGCGACTGTCCGGGCGGCCGACGGTGTGTCTGCTAATACGCGAGGAGCACATGCGAGACCCGCACTTCAAGCAGATGTTGGATCTCTTCGCTATGCTGAAGAAAGGCTACTGCGACGGTGTCAAAGTCCGCCTCGGACGTCTCCAGAACCTCATCTCTAGCTCTTGCATGGGTGAGATATAGAACAATTATATGTGCTATAGTATAATGATAGTGTTCAATGGAAAAGAAAAGTGACGATCGCTTGCCATAGGAGAGTATATAGCAGTATAGTCTTGAGTCTAAAATAGGCTTGTTTGATGTGTAATTGGTAAGATAGTGTTTATTCGTACTTATTATTACGTACTTCGGTGGGCCACCGAAGTACATACAAGAGCTAGAGATGAGGTTCTGGAGACGCCACCGAAGTACGTAATATAATAAATAATAATGTTACGACTTACGAATAAGACCATTTTCAGCTTTGTAACTTTTTAGAATTGCACTTTATTCATATATCTATATTACAATTTGACACATTCTCTTCACAGAACACTTGGACTTCATGAGCCAAGGCGAATTCCCGTCAGAAATGTTCACTCAGTTCAAGCAACTCGAACACGAATACATCGGCTACCAGTCGCTCACCGATGTACCGCGGACGCTCACTTATCGCGAAGAGAATCTCAGCTACGAGTCGTATAAGAACCGGTCGACGGCGGATGTTGTGGCGGCTCTGCGGGCCTCGGATAATATCTTCGCGCAGTGCCAGCTTTGGGGAATTCTGAAGGACAGGGAAGGACCATTGTATGAGGTGTGTAGATGTTCAGAATTAAATCATAAATTCATAATACTATTCCGCGATAGCTAGAGGTTGACTTGTGTTGCACTTGTCACTGCGGTCCGACTGTTTAGACAGTCATTAAATAAATATAAATATAGACACATTCGATTTGGTGCCGTGACCAGGATTTAGATGTTGTATTACGTGTGCTCTTCAGGTGAACGGCATGACGGCGCTTGACTCACTAAAGAGCCTGTACCACAGCGCGGGCGTCCTGCGTCACTGGCGCGCCGTGCGCTACTGCTCGTCTCTACTCAACCATACTGTCGACTCCATCAGCCCCTTCATCACCACCGTGCTGGTCAACGGAAAGCAGGTAACGTAGAGTGTTCCTTAGGTGACCGGCATGGCAGCCCGGGAAGCTGCTCCTGCGCCTTGAAGAGCCTGTACCACTGTGAGGGCTTCTTACGCTACTGGCGCGCCGTTCGTTATTGCCACAGACAACCCCCACTAGACGGAGCATGTAAGGCGACGCGCGCGCACCAACGATATGGTACGGCAGAACATTAAAGTATCAACACGGCGGCCACCGTTTAGTTGCGTCCTTGTTTATGATCCATGCGTACGTCAACGAAAAAAGAAATTAAATAAATAACATGGTAAATTGTAATGTTAAGTGGTGTAGAGAGACCTCATAAACATGGACGCAACTAAACGGTCGCCGCCGTGTTGAGACTTTAATGTTTTGCCTAGCACTTGTCTAGTGGGGGTGGTCTGTGGTTATTGCTCTTTACAGTCTTCACTCTTTAATCACATCGTCGACTCTATCAGCCCCTTTATCATCACTGTTTTACAGTTGGTACTGGTCAAAGGCAAGCAGGTACTGTCCACTGCAGGGCACTGTTTTAATAGGAGGCTTTTAATTCTAGTTTCTGATAATATTTATTAAGATGTTTGAATGCTTGTCACTCTATAACTTCAACAATAACGCATTAGTAGTCAACACTTATAAGGTTATAAATCGATATGTAGTAGGATACTTAATTCATGGTATAACAAACAAAAAACACATGCCCAAAACCACTTTTTTACTGCCTTTGTGTTTGATTCGTGCAGTAAATATTTATGTTGTAAGTTTTTAGACAGCTAGATTAAAGCAACCAAACATGTTTTAATTTCCAGTTGACTGTAGGCGTGATCGGGCAAAAGGAAACGGTGTTCGACAAGCCGATGACACCAGGCGAGATCCAATCCGTCATGTACTCCACCATCCAGCCGTATGATGTCATCGGAGCCGTGTTGCAGCAGGTTTGAGTTCAACCCTGTTCACTCTTTCGTTTAGTGCACTGACTATACGTATATTGTTGATCGTTTAATAAATGAGTTGTCGCCTTGGGACAACGGGATACTGATAGGTTAAGCCCCGCCCTGGCACCTCCAGAATTATAACCCGCAGCAACAAATACTTTACAACTGGTGCGCATCCCGCGGCAATGGTAGGCAAAATAGCTCAATCTATCACTCACGCGCCTTTCACTCTCTGACAAACGTGATTACAACCGGCTTTCACAAAGATCACAAGAAATAACTTTTGGACATATAGGGACTTGCAGAAACTATAGATATAAATGTCAACACCTATAGATACAGTTTGCTCTTTTGTTTTGAGAAAATTTGACCCGTACCGTAATCTAAATTCTGGCGTGTCTAATATACAATTTACCCTCATGTTGACTGCAGGAAATCGTGCTATACTGCGGTCGTCTCATCGGCACGAGTCCTGAGATGTTCCGCGGCATCCTAAAGATCCGCGTGGGCTGGGTGTTAGAAGCCATTCGGACGTATCTCCGACTATTCCCGAACGAGAGTCGCGCCGGCGTGCCGCTAGAGGCACTGTCGCCGTATCGACTAAGGATATTGCTGCAACGCGTGCTGACTGTGTCCGATTGGGCAGATGAGGAGGGGTAAGTCTTAACCTTCCCACATAAGGTCTGTATGGATTAGGTACCTATAAGAAGTCTTCTGCACGTACCTGCGATTATAATATTCGCAGGAATAGTAATAGTTCCCGAACGAGGGTCGCGCTGGCATCTGTACATCTGTCATTTCCTTTTTTCAGATTAACTCCGATACAACGGCGCCAGCTCGAGGGCTGTCTCTGTCGCGTCCCGAAACACTTCTACATTCAAGTGTGGGACATACTTCTGCGCACGCCTAAAGGAATTATAATTCACGTAAGTACCCACACATGCAGTTGCAATTAAACTGGAAGATTTTGAGTCAACTTATATAAATATATAAGTAGTTCTAATCGAGTCGAGGTAAATGTTGCGTAAAATAAAACTAGACAAGGGAGGTTTTTACATCATGGTGCCGTGACCAGGATCTGGTTATTGTTTTTTGTACTTTAAAGTAAACTCGTTTATTTTAATAGCTTTTTCATTAAATTCAATTGTTAGTTTTGATTTTTCAAAATTTACTTATAATTAAAAGCTAGGTTGAGAACACAAGACTACAATATGGTTTGAAAATAATCTTTCTATAACAACCGTGTTGATTGCAGGGCCACTCAATCCCCGCAAACCCGACACTAGTGAACATGTCCCGGTCCGAGTTGTCATTCGCTCTTCTGGTGGAAGGCGCACTAGTCCGCGCGCAGTCCGCGGCGCGGCGCCAGCTGTGCGTCGAGCTGCTGTGCGTGGTGGCGGCCATCTTGCGCCGCAACCCCGAACTGTGCTTACAGCAGCCACTTGACCTGGACAAGCTACTGCACGACGCGCATTACACCTACGCTATAGTAAGTTCAAATAAGCAATCGCAACAATTAACGTTAAATATTTTAGAAACTGTTCATTTATAAAGAAGTAGAAAAAAATCTAACGTATTCATGAACTGACCGTTTGAAATTTCGCTCCAATTATTCCATACTTGCAACATCGTCATCCAATTCGCATCGACCCTAAGCACATTTGCATTATTTCTGCGCTTGAATTTGATGAAATGAAATTATTTATTTGCTTAAACATGGTAGTTAGGTGATGCAGCATAGTATGTAAAGTTCCACATGTTTAGCCGACGATGGCATTCAAAAAAATTCCAATTATTATAATATTTATATAATTCTAGTGTAAATGTCTGTTCGTGGATCATGGATGTTATCTGTATAATTATGTATTTATATGTATACTAGCGGCCGCCCGCGACTTCGTCCGCGTAGATTTTTGATGATGACAAAGATATTAAAATAGGTAAGTGAATTTTATTCTTAGTTAAAATGGTCTAGACAATAGACATATTACATTTCAAACAGTGGCAGACACTGATATGCAATTTTTAAAGAATTTTAGAAGATTTTCCAATTAGATTACAGGAATTGTTTGCAGGATGCTTAATATAAAAAAAAAAAAAAAATAAAAATGTATTTATTCATTAACACGATTACATCGACATAACAGTGTTTGATGCCCCTTTTTAAGTATTGACTACCTGTGCTAAGGGGCACCGCTCTTCCTTAGGTGGTAAATTATAAGTATCGCGTTACAGTTACACCTTAAAAATAATATTCAAATAAATACAATTTTAATTGAATATTAGCAGTGAAATAAGATTCAACAAACATAAATTAACTTAAAAAAATCTTCTAACAAGTTATAACTAAAAATTAAAAATTAAATGAATAATTAAAAATTAATTACCATTTCGTAACTGAATTGTTATTTGTTATTAAAAGCACATAAGTACCTAGTTTTGTAACAAGTTTTCTGTATCATTATAGTCAAGAGATTTTAGCCATTTATTTATTAAGTCTTTGCATTCATAGTACGGTAGAGGGTAAATATTTAGTTCTTTGTTGATAATATTATACAGTTTTCTTGATTGTATAGTGTATTGTCTACTTGCAAATGCTGTATTTGTGAAGGTGGTAGGGACTATAAGGTCTTTTCGCCTTCGATTTTGCGTGTCTGGAAAATACGGAAAATATTTATGTAGTCTTAAAACCACACACAAGATATACAGTTGCCTTACAGTTAATAGATCGGATAGATTATATAGCTCTATAGTGGGATATCTGAAAGGCTTAAAATGCATTACTTTCAATAAAGATCTCTGTGCTCTCTCTAATTCTAACAATTTGGTTTTAGTTGTGCCTCCCCAAACAGGTATACAATATATAATAATCGATTGAGCCAAGGCTATATACAATCGTCGGAGAAGTTCTTTACTTGCGATGTGCCTAAGATTCTTAAACAACCACATTAGTTTTCTAGTTCGGGTCATGATCAGTTCTATATGTAAGTGCCAAGTAAGGCGCTGATCTACTATGATACCCAAGTACTTGGTGCTCTCTACTTTAGTTATTGTTGAGCATGAGCAATTTGAATTAGTTAGGTAATTGCAGGTATGGATACGGATTGTAAAGTTATTTTCTGGTTGTGTGCGATTATAATTTGTAAAACATATAAAGTTGGTTTTGGCTGTATTTAACGTGAGTAGATTTAAGTTTAACCAGGTTGCAATCTTAGAAAGGCCCTCTTCTGCATAGTCCTTTAATTCATCCCATGAATTGCCCGAGAAAACTACTGCTGTGTCATCTGCGTATGAAAATATATGACCTTCATTAATTTCCATGGCGCAGAGTTTATTTATATAAATTAAGAATAAAGTCGGTCCAAGGACACTCCCTTGAGGGACGCCAAATGTTACATCAGTATTATTGCTAATGAAGTTTCCTATCTTTACTTTTTGCTTGCGTTTTTGGAGGTAACTTTGTAGTAACTTTAGAGGAGTGTCTCTTATTCCTATGTTCTGTAACGTATCAATTAGAGTAGATATAGAGACGGTATCAAAGGCTTTCTTGAGATCTAAAAATACTGCTAGGCATTTCTTGTTTTTGTCTACTTTATCAACTATTAGAGAGGAGAGTGCCGTTACGGCATCTTCAGTTGATAATCCTGGTCTGAACCCGTATTGAGATTTTGATAATAGTTTAAATTTAGTTAGGTAATTTAATAGTCGGTTATTAATTAATTTTTCTATTACTTTTGAAAAGGCAGGTAACACAGAAATTGGCCTATAGTTAGATGCATCATCTCTATTTCCACTTTTATACACTGGTGTTATTAGGGCTTCTTTAAGAGCATCAGGAAAAATTCCCTCTTTAAAACAGATGTTGACAAGATGGACGAGTATGGGTACAATTAGACTACTAGCCATTTTTAAAAATTTTGCTGATAGATTGTCCCAACCAGGGGCACTGTCCGATTTTAAGTTCATTAAAACTGTAAGTACTTCGTTAGGATCTGTTTCCA
The DNA here is from genome assembly GCA_947623375.1 of Apotomis capreana. NCBI lineage: Eukaryota > Metazoa > Arthropoda > Insecta > Lepidoptera > Tortricidae > Apotomis > Apotomis capreana. The sequence continues at coordinate 20,098,895 of OX392504.1, forward strand.
ACAGCACAAATGAAGTTAAGGGAGGTTCTGTGGCATTTGACGGGTCATTGGGATTATACGTTCGGTGTGTATTGTTCTTTATAATATTTTCAGCTAATGATTTCCCAACACTTGCAAAATAGTTATTAATATCATTGACGGAATCAAGCGGATTGTTTTTAATGTCTAACAGTTCATTATTTTCAGTTTTCTGTGGTTTGCGGTTTGTAATTTTGTTTATTGAATTCCATAATGCCTTCGAATTGTTACTTGCTTTAGTTAATTGTTCCTTTTCATAGGCACGTTTTAATTTTTTGATTAAGTTGTTACAGTAATTCCTGTATCGTCTATAAGTAATTTTTAGGGTTACGTTTTCAGGATCAGACCGTAACTTCATCTGCATGTTGTTTCTGTTTCTAATGCATCGTAAGATGCCCAAGGTAATCCAGGGTTTAATAATGCGATCTTTTCTGGGAATTAGTGTAGTGATAGTATTTTCTAGAAGACAATTTCTTAACTTGCTTATTAAAATTTCAGTTAGTCTGTTAGGATCAGTAAAAGAGCATAATTCGATCAGGTTTTCTTTATGTAAGCTAGTCATCGCCTTTTCATAGTCTATAACAGTTTTCGTTCTTTGGTGGTTCTGTAAAACACTTAGCCTGGATAAATTTAAAAATATCATAGAGTGGTCTGTAATTGTTGTGTTAAATACCAGTACTGTCGCACATGTTTTACTTCTATCTAATTTCAACATAAAATGGTCAAGGCAAGTTTTATCCCTTGTTGGTAGTAAGTGACCCGGGAGTAGTCCGTGCATAGATAAAATATTGAGGTAGCTGAGTCTATTGGCGCGTTCATGTGATTGTTCGTTAGCTTTGTGAATTATGTTTATGTTCAAATCACCAGTTACAATGATATTTTTACACGTTTTTATTGTTCCTAAATGTGAATTAAGGGAGGTAATAAAGTTATCTGCATTATGAAAAGAAGGGGAGCGATATATCCCAAGTATTTTTATGTTACAAATAGTTATTTCTAAACAAGAGGCCTGTGGCAATATGATTTCTTTAACTACTGCTTTATGAGTGTTTTTAATATACATGATCACGCCGTCATTTTGATTATTTTGATTAGTTGTGTTAAAAACAACGTAATTTTCGATGGTAGGTATAGGTTTGTTTAGGTTTAGTCTGCACTCACTCAGTACTAAAATATCAACATTAAAATGAAGGTGCGATAATGCCAGGAGTAGCTCGTCTATATTATTATATATGCTTCGAATATTCTGCGATATTATTGTGAAATCGAGTTTATCTACATGAATATGCTTAGTTAGGTCTTCAATTTGGCATGGAATAGATTGTGCGATAGCTAAGTTGTCTAATTGGTTTAAAGTTGTGAGTGTATTATCCATGTGTATGAAATTTAAACAAAACGGGTAGGTAACAGGTGGTGCATATGTTGTGCTGTGGTTATGTAAATGCATGTTATAAACATATATATTTAGGTGGGTGGATTTTTGTAACTTTTTTGTTTTTATAAGTTGGTTTAAATTTTGTATACTATTTATAGAGCGACGCATGGATTTGGAGTTAGAAAATGGGGATCTTAGTTATTATGAGTGAGATTTAAAAAAAATGTTAAATATCGTAAGGCTGTTAAAACAATCTTAAGCTCAGCACTGGAAATCAAGCGATGGAGGCAGTTTAATGAAGAGTATCTGTTTCAACAAAAATAAATAATAAACTATATTTCAAAACAATAATAAATATTGACCTCTTTTCATAAGAAGGCAGCACTGGTATTTGTACACGCCGGCCTGGCTATTAAACGAAAAGAGTGGTGTGGCGGAGTTCCCGAGGGGGGCCAAAATGTTTCTAAATGTTCTAGCAGGTACCCCAGTTATTAAAAAGGCTAGTGTTTAAAGATAATGCAGAAATGTGACCATTAAAAACTAAATGCACAATGTGAATTTAATGATGCGATTACTATTTTATTCTACAGGCTAGTAGATTGTTTGAAGAGTGATTCAATATATTCTGGTGCTACAGTTCTCTATATTTCTCAAGAAGCTAAATAAAGTAAGAATAGGTATATAAAGTATAGATTATTCATGTGCTGATAGACAACTCACTAAATATAGGAACACATAAAGTTTGGAACACAATTAATAAGAGACAGCACTAAGAAAATATTGTTGACAGTCAACCATAGAAAAGGGGGTGCAAGTTCGTTTTAAAAAAAGGACGTAGTCACTGGGTACAAGACAGGAAATAAAAATAATATAAACTGATAACCTTAGCGTAACACTTCTTTACTTCTTTATAAACAACATTAGCGGTGTTCCCCATACAAACTTTGCACCCCTTTTTAACCCCCTTAGAGGTGAAATTTTCCAAAACGCTGAAATTATTTTTTTTGGATTTGATTAAGTAAGCTTTCTACAAAGTTTCAAGTTTCTAGTTCAAAAAATTAAGTTTCTCCCATAGAAACATTACACCCCTTTTTAACCCCCTTAGGGGTGAAATTTTCCAAAACGCTGAAAGTACTTTGTATGTTTTTGAATAAGTAATCATTCTACAAAGTTTCAAGTCTCTAACTCCAAAAAAAAGTTTACCCCATACAAACTTTGCACCCCTAATTAACCCTCTTAGGGGAGGTATTTCCCAAAATCCCTTCTTATCTCTAGCCCACGTTATAAAAGTAACCTACTGTGCAAAAATCAACTCTCTAACATTAGTAGTTTCGGCTGTGCGTTGATGAGTCAGTCAGGACTTCTTCTTTTATATATATAGACTAGCGGCCGCCCGCGACTTCGTACGCGTAGATTTTTGATGATGACAAAGATATTAAAATAGGTAAATGAATTTTATTCTTAGTTAAAATGGTCTAGACAATGCAATTGTTAAATAATTTTTGAAGATTTTCCAATTAGATTACGGGAATTGTTTGCAGGATGCTTAATATTTATTCCGTCAGTTACCTGATGCTTTTAATCTTTGGCAAAAATGACTGCAAGATATAGAGCGACGCATGGATTTGGAGTTAGAGAATGGGGATCTTAGTTATTATGAGTGAGATTTAAAAAAAAAATTAAATATCATAAGGCTGTTAAAACAATCTTAAACTCAGCACTGGAAATCGAGAGATGGAGGCAGTTTAATGAAGAGTATCTCTTTTAATAATAATAAATAATAAACTTTATTTCAAAACAATAATAAATAATGACCTCTGTTCATAAGAAGGCAGCACTGGTATTTGTACACGCCGGCCTGGCTATTAAACGAAAAGAGTGGTGTGGCGGAGTTCCCGAATGCGGGGGCCAAAATGTTTCTAAATGGTCTAGCAGGTACCCCAGTTATTAAAAAGGCTAGTGTTTAAAGATAATGCTGAAATGTGACCATTAAAAACTAAATGCACATAAGCGAATTTAATGATGCGATTACTATTTTGGTCTACAGGCTAGTAGTATTGTTTGAAGAGTGATTCAATATATTCTGGTGCTATAGTTCTCTATATCTCTCAAGAAGCTAAATAAAGTAAGAATAGGTATATAAAGTATAAATTATTCATGTGCTGATAGACAACTCATTAAATATAGGAACACATAAAGTTTGGAACACAATAAATAAGAGACAGCACTAAGAAAATATTGTTGACATTCAACCATAGAAAAGGGGGTGCAAGTTCGTTTAAAAAAAAGGACGTAGTCACTGGTTAGTAGACAGGAAATAAAAAAATATATAAACTGATAACGTTAGCGTAACACTTCTTTATAAACAACATTAGCGGTGTTCCCCATACAAACTTTGCACCCCTTTTTAACCCCCTTAGAGGTGAAATTTACCAAAACGCTGAAATGACTTTTTTTGTATTTGATTAAGTAAGCTATCTACAAAGTTTCAAGTCTCTAGTTCAAAAAATAAACTTTCTCCCATATGAACATTGCACCCCTTTTTAACCCCCTTAGGGGTGAAATTTTCTAAAACGCTGAAAGTACTTTTTGTGTTTTTGAATAAGTAATCATTCTACAAAGTTTCAAGTCTCTAACTCCAAAAAAAAAGTTTACCCCATACAAACTTTGCACCCCTATTTAACCCTCTTAGGGGAGGTATTTCCAAAAATCCCTTCTTATCTCTAGCTCACGTTATAAAAGTAACCTACTGTGCAAAAATCAACTCTCTAACATTAGTAGTTTCGGCTGTGCGTTGATGAGTCAGTCAGGACTTCTTCTTTTATATATATATATATATATAGATTATTTCTATCGTCGTCTAGTACCCATAGTACAAGCGTTGCTTAGTTTGGGACTAGGTCGATTTGTGTAAGATTGTCCCTTAATATTTATTTATTTATTCAATAATATTATAAAAACACTAGCTTTTGCCCGCGACTACGTCCGCGTGGAACTTGGAAGTATGGAACCAACCTCGTACAACACGATAGATATCCGCCTAATCACCTTAATTAATAAAAGGGATTATTTAAAGCGCCTAAGCAAATGTAAGAGCAATTGTGCTTTTGGTCTAATCATTACATTTCCGACAGGGTCATCAATGTCATCATGAATTACTTACTCACTTTCCAATCTTTTTAGGGATAATTTCCAGGATGAAAACTATCCATGTCCTTCCTCGGATCTTAAACTATCTCCATGCCAAATTTCATCAAAATCGATTCAGCGGTTTAAGCGTGAAGAGGTAACAGACAGACAGACACACTTTCGCATTTATAATATTAGTATGGATTTCTCCTTTAATCAATTTCTTAATTTGATAACAAACATTTTGTCGGGTAAATTTGGTGTCTCACATGGTATTTTATTGTTCACTCTAATACTCATCATATATATTTTTTTCTTAAATAACGTGGTTTTACATTTCGGCATTAACAGTTTATACTCGTCTTTCGCTCGCAACTGATTGCTTTTAAACGGATCTTTAAAGTAAGCTTTAAAACAAACAAAACATGTCTTTGAAACAAAGGAGTCTACAGGAGTCTCTTGGACCAATGCCAAAGACTGCTCTGACACACTTTTTTGAATTATAAATATTTTATAGACATCTGTAGAGTTACCCCATACTGCTATTCCACATTTCAAGACCGAAGTTACATAACCATGATTGAATTGTTTAAGTGTTCAACTTTCAGCGCACTTTTGAGAAATACTGTTTGCAAATATTTTTGGTGACTGAATTATAATATATCTTTGAAATCAGTAGATTGTTCAACGTCGAATGAGTTAGTTGCTAACTCATTAGTAAAGTTAAAATATTGTCGCTTATGCCATTTCGCTTTTAAATTCAAGCGTCGATATAAATTTTCCAGACTAAGTTATATTATTTTTCTCAAACATCCAAGGAAATGTCGTTCTTATGATCGTGGTAATAGAACGCGAAATACGTCTTTGTATAGCAATTGTTGAAGATTCGTTCTAATTTCAAATTAGAGGTCAATAAAGGAATTTCATACAACATTATTGGCCGTGGCCAACAAAGAGATTGTCTTTTGTTTCAGTGGGGTTTATTTCTTTAATTAAATAAATAAATAAATAATCTATGGCAAACTGCCAATAAAAAAAGACGTAGTTTGTTCATGTATATTCACGTTTTATTTCTTATATTTAACTAGATTATTCAATTAGATTAAAACAGATATTCAATAAAATAAACAAGGAATCACGTTTATTGTTAATAAATATAACAATATCTAATTAATAAGGTGTTGTCATTTTTTAATAAATAGAATCATCTTATCATTTGGTGGTAAAAACATTAACCCGAACAGCTTAATTTTTTTTTTTGGAAAAAGTTGGCGGGAATAGTAAAAATATATGAATATATATAAGTTGAACATTTGTATTATTTCCTTGGATTTATTTGAGAAAAGCACTATACAAGCCTCGGCGCGAACAGGGATTGTCGGCCTCGTATCTCTAGATGGCCTCGTTATCACTCGGCCATCTATTACTACTCGGCTGACAATTCCCTATTTCGCGGCCTCTGCAGTAATGTACTATACACTTCCAGGACAGCGGTGTATCAGATGACGACGAGCCGCTCGCGTCAGCGCCGTCGCCCGTGACCGTGGGGTACCTGGCGCGCGCCGTCGTCAACAGCGTGCTGCAGGCGTCGTCCGCGCCCGACCTGGCGCCCGCCGCACAAGACTCCTGCCTCGTCTCGTAGCCGCATCGCTTCACGACTAGATCATTCAGCTTGTATGTAACAGGCTTTTACTTGTCTCACCAGTCCTTGTTACACGTAATAGCGAGCCGTGGAATGGTTCGTCTTGGGCGAAGAGTTTACACGCACAGACTACTCGGACTAGAGCAGTCTGGCACTGAGTAAACGTACTCGCTGCATATGATCAAGGTATCACGAGAACGTCTTGTCTCCCAAAGCGTCATGTTCGCGTACACAGTCTTGATTAGACACTTTGGCAAATATGTGACCTTAGGTGAATTTCATATATAGTGCCATTTTATGGTACAAAAACCGTCAACAAGAATGTACTGCTTGAAAAATTATAATTGGAATTGTACATGTCTTGATCCTTTACGTCCCGCTATTTTCTGATTAAAATTCGTTGAACTATTCGGATTCTGTTATGGCTGTGATTTTAGTTTTGTGTATTGGATTATATTTTCTAACAATCTCCGGAAAGTGGACCTCTTGAACCTGAAGGGGCCGGTCATGCAGTCACCGTCATAAAATGAATGTCAAACTAGTGAAAATATATCCATACAAACCTCAAAGTTATAAAACAATCTTTAAAGGTTTTTTCACTTCTCTCGCTCTAAAAGTTCGACTTTATGCTGTGCGTAGGCGACATAAAGTCGCTTTTTATGCTCTAGAGCATAAAGTAAAATCGTCGTCGAAGACCAAGGCGATCGGTCCAACAGCCACACGAAAAAGGTTCTTAATAAACAGTTAAAAAAAAATCATAAAACTTCATACAATAAAACCCGTTCCAGACCTTCCGATCCGATCCGATTTATCGGGAGAAATCGGATAATGTGTAGTGTATAAGATCCTAATAATTGCACTACATATTATCCGATTTCTTCCGATAAATCGGATCGGATCGGAAGGTCTAGAACGGGTTTTAACTCTTTATTTTATTTCATTTTGTTAGTATTCTAAGACCAAGGCAAATATACCAACAGCCAAAGTACACAATAAAACTTCTTGAAATAAACTTGTAACTTTTATGTACTATCATTTATTACTTTTTAAACTATTACTTTAAATTTTAATTAAATTTGTTTTTAAGTAGGTATACATGATATGTGTATATATGTTATTTACATGATACAGTTTCATTTCCTCGCAATCGAAGTGAAAAGTAGAGTGTGCAACTCGTCCATAAAACGCATTTTACACTCGACTTTATATTCATCCTCGCTCGCAAGCTCGCTCGGATGGATAAACGTCTCGTGTGAAATGATGCGTTTTATGCACTTGTCGTACAATCTACTATTGTAGAGACCCCGTCACACAAACAAACATTAGACTAGAAATCTGCGTTTTAAATGTATGTTTTATCAGTTAGGAAAACTATTAACGTTAACGGTGTTATATAGGTACAATCCGTAGCTGATGTTGCTACGGACTCAATTGTCTGGAGAATAAGTTTTGTACAGATAATTGTGAGCGTATCGTAATGCTTCGCTACTTCTGCTGCTGACTATACAATAAGCCTATAAAGCTATAATAAAATTATTATTATTGGCCTAAGTCACTTGGATCGTAATTTCATATAATTTATATGGAATATATTTGTAGGAAATGTTTATTTTTGTACAAAACATGAATTTTAAGGTAAAGTGCCATAAAGTCTCACAGGAAGTATGTATATATAAAATTTAGATAACTTCAATTAATTACGAATTCTCGTATGTTTTAAATTTATAAATGTCTTATTATTATCAAATGCCGTTTTTGTTGAATGTCTCAGACTATTAGTTTGTTTTTATTGTATTATACTTATTAAAAGAGAAATAAATGTTATATAAGTATTTTTGCAGTTTTATTCACCATATTAAGGAAACAAGGTTTTTTTTTCTTATTAAGTTTATTTTACAAAAACAATCACATGGTTCTCCACATCCACATACGATACAAAACCCTGAACTCGAAACAAGACTTTGTTCATACACCACACCATTGCATTAATTTCTACTAATTCATTCAATAAATTAAATCGGCAGTAGCGGCGACTAAAGTCCATTGTAAACTTTGTTATTTGGTGATTGCTTAAGTATTTTCCGTAGAGCTGTAAAGAAGAAAAAACGCATATTAGCATTAGCACACTTGACACAATATTTTAACAAGTAATCATTGAATCTCAATTAACATAACAAGTACTATCAGCTGTTGAATTGCATAGCCAATTTATGAATTCATAAATGGCCCGTGCAAATGCAGTTGTGCAGCCCATTATACATATATTGAATCCTACTTATAAGCGTCTTTCGATTATTTTTGCAAACTTCATATTGTCCGTGATAGTTTATACAGACTTTCCATGGTCCACTAGATTGGAGGAGGAGGATTTTGTCTATGGATGAATCCATAGACAAAAAAAATCGAGATAGTTTATGTAAATGTAAACTATAGTGACGTAAACTCAAGCCAAAAGCCAAGACTCAATTTCTACAAACTACTTACTACATTCTGGAAGAGAATATTGTCCATAATATAGCAGACAACAAGTGTATTACCTTCTTTCTCCTGATCATCAAAGTCTTGCTTCGGGAACTCGATGTCGAAGGTGATGTACAGGTTGCCATGCAGGTTGTTGTTTTCGAAGTTGGGCATGCCCTCGCCCTTCTTGCGCACGCGCGCGCCGGCCCAGGTCACTTTGTCCCGGGTTACTGATACTACATGTCCGTCTAGATGTTTCAGCTCGAGCGTGAAGCCGGTTAATGCGTCCTGGGAAACAGAAACATCACTAGATCACTACATAGTTTAAAACAAAGTCGCTCCCTGCTGTCTGTCTGTCTCTATGTATGCTTAGAATGCTTAGATCTTTAAAACTACGCAACGGATTTTCATGGGGTTTTTTTTTATAGAGTGATTTAAGAGGAAGGTTTATATGTACAATACATGCATAATATAGCATTGCACCCGTGCGAAGCCGGGGCAGGTAGCTTGTAATCTTATAATATTTTTGGCTGAAAGAAATAGTGTTTCGGTGGTACCGGACACATCGAATTTGCGTAACATACGTTGTGTTATTTTTATCTGTGATATGTGTTAATTTATGTGTATGATACTATCCTAGTGCCCTAGTTCCGATCTGTAAAAAAATATCATTTTGTTTGAATAGTATAAATGCGTTATCAATGTATTTATGAATGTCCTTATCGAATCTTTTGTATTGTAATTGTTAAATAAGCCTATATTCTATATTGTCGATTTTATTAGCTTGACGAAGCACTTTAAATCTGCTTCTCATCAGAACAGCAAAAGAGTGATGAAAAATATCTTCGCTTTTCCGGAAGTACAAATCTGATCTCTTACGCTCAAGAGTGAATAGGCATTTTCTGGGCAACATTTTATGATAGCTTAGTGATAGATAACTTGAAAACATATTGTTTGGACACGACATCTTGGCGGTAGTATTCTATTGCATTAAACACTATTTAAGCAACAAATGTAGAAATCATACCAAGTGCAAAGTATTGTTAAGCAATTTAATCAATTATACCTACCTAACTACCAATAGTTTGATTACGGTTGAGATAAGAGTAGGTAAGTGGTAAAGTAAAAACCACGTCACGTCTAGTATTGTAGTTTTAATATGTTTTATTTTGTCAGGTCAGATTACTTACGCTGGGGATGCTTACTCTGATTTTTATATGAGCTTAGGATATCTTTACAAAACTGAACTGAGGATCTTAGAAGTACTATAAGAACCAGTTTTTTATAATATAATTAGTAGCAATACTGTGCGAGGAAGAGACCAGGGAAACGCATGATAAGCGAAGTCTCAACTGGTCTCAGTTTTGCCCCTTATCAAATCCAAGCAGCTTGCTTGTGTTATGGGCACAAGGGATTTTATTTTAACCTCGTATTATTAACCGAGCGAGCAAAGCGGCTCCGTTACAGCTTGGGCAAAAATGCTAGACAGCTAAATGTCTGCTGAAATTGAAATTATACAAAGCTCTTTTGTTGGTCTTTCGAATTTTTTCTATGGTGATGTGGTTAAAAAACGTAAAAAATATCATATTTCAACCATTTCGGAACAGAGTCGTTTATATATATATATATTAACCGCACCTTACCCTGGAAACACTGGACATTGTAAGATATGGGAAGTATAAACATACATACCTGTAGCGAGATGGTAATGTTGGTGTACAGGTCGTCTCCCTTGCGCGTGAAGCGCGGATGGCGCTCCGTATGCAGTTCGATGACGAGGTCGCCGGGCTCGCCGTCCACGTGCGGCTCGCCCTCGCCGCGCAGCCGGGTCATGTGCCCGTCTGGAGCACCCACTTCTACCTAAAAACGCGATTCGATGATTCGTAAAAAATTCAAGCTATGCATTTGCAGGAAACTGGATCGTATGAATCAACTGCGGTATCATTTCGCAATTCTGTTACAGATCTGCAACCTAATTCAACCCCAAGTTTTTGATTGACGACACGCCACTGCTGTTCCAATACCTACTCAAGGTATGCTTATGGGGATATTATTTTCATAATCAGAAAGAAGAAATCTTAGTCAGTAATTGCATAGGAAAGTAGAAAAATCTATGAATAAAATTGGATTAAACACCTCTATCTCCAATAGCCTCTCTTCATTGACGAACTTGATATTGGGGCACTCGTCGCACACTGTCTGCTGCATCATCTGGAAGCGCCCGGGCCCCAGGTTGCGTGTCACCATCTCCTGTCGGCAGTTGCACTTGCGCGTCCCAGATGCTGGCTTTGCTACTGGTTTATTTCTTGTTATCTATACATAAAATAGGATATGCATTAATATACAAATTATTTATTAGTATTTTTTCTTAGAACCTGCAGTATTAAACACCCATTAATTTAACTTTATTTGAATTGTCAGATTGAGAAGAAAATAATATGAAGAAAATGATAATATTGCATAGTGTTCACTTTACTATCACTAAAGAACTAATTTATAGACATAAAAAAGATTATTTTAAAGTTTTAGTGCTACTTGTTTTAATTAAAGATAATAGTAAAACAAATAAAAAACAAAATACACAAGACATAGATAATTTTTTTTACATTGTAATAATGCACAAGGTGCACTTAGAATTAGAACTTAAAGTAATTTTATAAATAGCTTTAATACAGCATTTTTCCCAGCAATATGGCTCTATTAATTGAAATATTAACTATTAAACAAATAAGTATACAACTCACTTTTGCAACAGCAGGACTAAATAATGTTTTATGCAAATATATTCCATAGTGAGACACTAGCTAAATAAACTGTTTGAACTATTAAATCAGTAGTTTTAAAAGCTTGAAATCTTGCATAAGCATGCATCTTGCTTTCTAACTTATAATATAAAGAAGCACGAACTACAGATTTTCAGAAACTTACTCCAGAAAGAAGTTTAGTAAGGGGTTTAAAAATTAAAAAAAAAATAACATTGAATTATAGACCTTCCTAAATACGATATGAACATAAGTTACAATTATAACTTACGTTCCTCAAACTTTAATACCTCAATAAAATTCCCATTATACAGCTCTTCAAGCGAAACCGAGAGCAGCATCGTAACATCAGCGCCGCGAGGCGTCTCGTGCTGCTGCGGCTCGTTACCGAAGTGGAACCCGAAGTCACCGAAGAAGCTCGCGAAGGGATCGTTGTTGTTCATCATCCCATCCTTCTTCAGACAGTCCTCCCCGCAACGGTCGTACAGCTCGCGCTTCTCAGGGTCCGACAGCGCTTCATACGCCGCCCCCAGGTCTTGGAACTTCTGCGATGCGTTCGGGTCATCTTGATTCTTGTCAGGATGAAGTGCTTTTGCTAATTTTCTGTAAGCTTTTTTGATTTCATTCGTGTTAGCTGAACGAGACACGCCGAGGATTTGATAAAAGTCACGGCCGGCTAGAACTAAAACTACTGCCGACAAGATATAAACTAAAATCACATATGCGGAATTCGTTATCATTTTGCTACTTAGGAACTAATTTTATTTAAATTCTAAGGATTTATTTTTTGAAAAATCTGCTAAACATCGCGTTTGGTCTTGCGTTTGACGTAAAAATGACAGAAAATAATAGAGGCGTGTAAAGACAATTCGTCCACTAACTATTGGATACACGTAATAATTAAGTAATTCTTAAAAGACGTATATTGGAAATACCTCAAATAATTATAGTACTTACTGGATTGTCATAAGGTTGTTATTTTTAAAATAAATTGTTTTTAGGGTACGAGCCAATGACGTGTAGCCTCGTTTCTAGTGATTTGCCAACAGTAAAAAACATTTGAATAAAGAAAAAAAGTTGCATTATGTTTGAGACATAGTTATAAAAGCGCAGTCATTGTGATGCTGAGGTGACGCTTAATTTTCTTCATCTGTGGCCTAACACAACAAGATTTTGACAAACGGTGCAAGTCATCACATTTCCTATAAATTTTGCATTGAATTAAGAATTACAACGAGGGTATTACATTAAAATTACAATCCAAACCTTAAATTCTTATCAACATGGCTGCAGTACTGGTTCCTGAAATACCAGCTCCTGGTTTCTCATTCGAAAACTTCCAGCGGTATGTTCTTTTTATTTGAGGTTTCTGTTATAGTATGAAAAGATTCCTCCTATTATCCTTTGCGTAATTTTTCAGCAATGCCTTCCTCGCCTCAAAAGGATTCCCGGCGCCCACTGCGACAAAGACCGGTACCACAATCGTGGGCATCATTTACGCTGACGGCGTGATTCTTGGTGCCGACACCCGTGCTACCGAGAACACTGTAGTTTCGGATAAGAACTGCGAGAAGATTCACTATTTGGCGAGCAATATGTACTGTTGTGGTGCGGGTACTGCCGCGGACACGGAGATGACGACGCAGTCAGTGTCGTCGCAGCTAGAGTTGCAGCGGCTGCACACAGGTCGTCAAGTGCCTGTGGTCACGGCTGCGACGCTGTTGAAACGAATGCTGTTCCGCTACCAGGGCCACATCGGCGCCGCGCTCGTGCTGGGCGGCGTTGACCGCTCCGGACCTCACATCTACTGCATTTATCCACATGGATCAGTTGACAAACTGCCCTATGCTACTATGGGTATGTGCACTTAGTAATAGTCATAGTTCTTTATTCCTCAATTTATATGCCTCTATTAACAATAAATTATAAATAAATAAAATTGCTCAATTCTCTATTTACTGAATATATTTGTACATTTCAAGGGAAAAAATATCATTAAATTATATATTCTAATCTAAAAACTACTGCTTTTGATACTATTAGCAGTGGCATAGCTAGCCCTAAATGGACCCTGTTTCAAAATTTGTCAGGTGCAACAGCAGAAAAAGCACATCTGGACAGGGGTCCAGAGGTCCAGGGATACAGGGGTATCACATATGTGGTTGTTGAGTTCCTGTCTTTATAGTTCCATAATATTTAAATAAATTTCAGGCTCTGGGTCCTTAGCAGCCATGGCAGTATTTGAATCTGGCTGGAAGCCCAACATGAATGAGGAGGAGGGCAAGAAGTTGGTCCGGAATGCTATTGCTGCTGGTATCTTCAATGACTTGGGTTCCGGTTCCAATGTGGATCTGTGTGTCATTCGCAACACTGGCCCAGCACAATATCTTAGAACTTTTGAGGAAGCTAATGTGAAGGTAATAGAGCTATTGAGAATTAAATTGCAAAATCATACTATGAAAAATTGTTTTAGAACCTTGACATTTCAATTTAAGTCTAGAAGTCAATGGGCGTCTTCTCAAACCATGGATCCTTTTATTCCTTCCTGAAGAATAAAACTTTGTGTGATGTGTTCCATAAGCAAAATACAAAATAATATTATACAACAGTAGTGCTTAAGGAAATCATTTTGAAAATCATTGTATGAATTCACAGGGATTTTACTGGAATTTAGTTAGAATTAATTATTTATTGATTTGAAAAATATTAATTTAACCTTTTGAATGCCAAACAATGAAGCAATACATCATTATTCATTACTGTACCCCTGCTGTAACAGCAAAAAAATAAAGTGCTCTAAAATCGACAAATGTTGAAATGAATGAATGAATGAAATTTGGACAGCATTGCACACAGTCTGGGATACACTTTCCGTGAACCTATCTGCCGTCTTTGACACTGAAAAAGTTAATAATCTGATTTTATTTGTTTGTAGGGTAAGAAACAAGGAAACTACAGATATGCATCTGGCACCACAGCCGTGCTGAAGCAGAGAGTGATTCCGCTGGAGGTCGAATCTATTGGCATACACCAAGTCCAGCCAATGGAAGTGGAGCCTTCTGGCAGTCGCCATTAAACTTATTATATTCTGTTTACTACAATAAATTTTACAACATATTTCAGGTTTGTATTATTTTCGGATTGTTTTGTTATTTTAGTATTTTATTGTTCTTACATAGAAGAAGACTATAAGGGACACCACAAATCCTTCAAATCCTTTTTGAGGTTTAAAAATAAAACATAACACATTACTAGGTATAAAAGGTCAATATATTAAAAGTATAAAAAGACACTTAAACTAATGGACGGAATATTTTAATACAACAGAAAATAGACTTTATAAAACTTCTTCAAGTCTTCAAATGAATATTGACTACTTAAATTATATTCCTTAAACATTTACCTCGCATGGTTCACGACAAGCTCTTGTATATAATACACATCACATTCTCTGTATTATAATATCATTCATAAAAATAAAACATCAAAAATAAAATATGTTGTGACGAGATTTTGGGAATGGCTTATAAACCTATACAGTACTGTCAGGTCAGACTTAAAACTACTTCATATTGAGTTATTTTTTGTGCAATATAAAGTCCCAAGTGTCCTTCCACCGGAGACTCATGAGCTCGTTCTCGGTCAGATCACTATTTCCATAGTTGAGCACGCTGAACTTCTTAAACGTTATCAGGACATACGCGAGCCAAACGATCACGGCGACCACGAAAAAGCTGACCAACGGCCGCGTGCGTTCCCGCAACTGGAGGGAATAGTAAATATGTTCGATGACGTAGGCTAGGAGAAGGATTTTGAAGACGTAAGCGGGTAGGTAGTGGTGTAAGAAGAGGGTGCGGTCGACGAAGAAGTAGGGGAGGTAGTGGAGCCAGTAGCCGAGGAACAGCACGTGTCCGGCGTCCGTGAAGCGGGCGGCGGCGCGCGGCGGCAGGTCGGCGCGGGCGCGCCGCGCGCGGACCGCGTACCCGCACAGCAGGCCGCCGTACAGGAGCACAGCTCCAGTACCCGCGTACCATGTCACTAGGTTGCCGATCAGGTGGATTTGAGCCTGGAACAAAATGGTAACCGTTTAATGTCATCTGGCTCAAAAGCTCCGGCTCTTTAGACACTTAGGAATCGGCAAGAAAGCATTGAGTCACAGACAACCCCCACTAGACGGAGCATGTAAGGCGCCCCGCGCGCACCAACGATATGGTACGGCAGAACATTAAAGTATGAACACGGCGGCCACCGTTTAGTTGCGTCCATGTTTATGATCCATGCGTACGTCAACGAAAAAAGAAATTAAATAAATAACATGGTAAATTGTAGTGTTAAGTGGTGTAGAGAGACCTCATAAACATGGACGCAACTAAACGGTGGCCGCCGTGTTGATACTTAAATGTTCTGCCGTACCATATCGTTGGTGCGCGCGGGTCGCCTACGGGTCGCCTTACATGCTCCGTCTAGTGGGGGTGGTCTGTGCATTGAGTGTACCGTACGTACACTCAATGCTTTCTTGCCGATGCCGATGTACACTGTGTACATTCAGTGCGCTGTCTATTCAAAGGGGGGGTGTAAAATGCTCATATTGGTGTATTACGGTTAGTGAACAATAGCTTTGTTTCTTGTAAGTAGATTGGATACAAATATAACCGAAATATTATACCCTCGGCAGTCGGCTTGGAAATAGTATATTACTGCCGAGGCCGGGAAAAGTCAGTTCGTGGATGAGTATGATTTTGAAGGACGAGGCGTAGCCGAGTCCTTCAATAATACGAATCTGCTAACTGACATGCCCGCCGAGGCTTGTATAGTGCTTTTCTCCAAATATGCTTGGAAATAATGACCAATCTACATTTTAATTTAATATATCAGTACCATGAAGTTCATTTGGTACTTATTTTTTTTAGGAATAGGAATAAAATTTCGGGTCCGAATCATATGTTTGATTTAAAACAAAATATATGAATAAGAATTAAATATATATGAAAACACAATAACAAAAAATATCCACATAGGTAATTATAAATTTTAGTTAAATTAGCAACTTCTAAACACACTGTTTATTTTTAGAAACCATACCATATTATTTATCATTCGGAGAAGATCATAAGTTCAAAATAACTTTTATATTGATTTGGACACAATCATTTCTGTTTTATTCTTTATTTGTTTACGTTTGGTACACTTATTAATTTTCAACTCACTCATTAAATATCATCATATTATTAAAATTAAAACTTTCGTGAGAAATCTCTAATAAATAACTAAGAATCATGTAAATAAATTAACCGCATAAGATTATTATTTAAATTGTTTGTCCGTTATTCGAAATTTGTCGACATTTCAAATACATTGACAGTAGCAGAACAAAAAAAAATATTCAGTGCAAGAACAATTAAAAAGTTTATAATTTTTTATTTTATTTAGTGGACAATTGGCTGTATGGTGAATTGACAACATTTCATATTTTTAAGACTATCATTTTATTACTTTTCTGAATTCTGCTTAAAAAGATGAAGTAATCTCTGTTTTTATTTATTTTCTGAGATGATTATTTATTTTATTATTAATTTATAAAAACATACTCATTTTAAAATGTGGCAACACCAAAACCAGAACTTAATGGAACGGTTACTTTAGTCGGTTTTCTTATTAAAAAAAAACTTAATAAAACTCGGTATGCATCTGTCATCTGTCAACGTCAAATAAAAAAAAAATATATTTTTTCGCTCTTTGGTTTAGACAACAACCCTATTCAGCCCGTATTGTCTTAGATTGCAGTTATTTGATGTATTTTCTTATATGTCTTTAAATACAGAAGAATAAATTCAAAGATTTTTTTTTAAGGTACACGACATAAAGCCCTGTCGATCTCTATATTAATTTCCACCTGTTATAAATATGAAATGTTGTCAATTGTCAAAGTCTTTGAAAAAGTAAAAATGCAGTAACTGGCCAAATTAAGATTACCCTCATTTGTATGAGACGTTATAAACGGAAGGTGTGTTTTTTACTTTTCTCCAACTTGCTTGGAAATGTTCCCATTAATGTAGTAAAACTGGACCGCGAAATCGTTCGTTATATTTAGAAGGCGTTAATAAAAATTAAAAAATATATATATTATTGGCCTTAGCCGGGAAATCAATATTATTTAAATAAGACGATTAAGTAAAAAACACACCTTCCGTTTATAACGTCTCATACAAATGAGGGTATATCTTAATTTGGCCGGTTACTGCATTTTTACTTTTAATTTTTTCAAAGACTTTGATAATTCACCATACAGCCAATTGTCCACTAAATTTTAAAAATAAAAACTATTATAAACTTTTTAATTGTTCTCTGCGTTTAGTTCTTCCACTGAAATTTTTTTTGCTCTGCTACTGTCAATGTATTTGAAATGTCGACAAATTTCGAATAACGGACAAACAATTTAAATAATAATCTTATATCTGGTTAATTTATTTTCATGATGATTAGTTATTTATTAGAGATTTCTCACGAAAGTTTTACTTTTAATAATATGATGATATTTAATGAGTGAGTTGAAAATTAATAAGTGTACCAAACGTAAACAAATAAAAAATAAAACAGAAATGATTGTGTCCAAATCAATATAAAAGTTTTTTGAACTTATGATCTTCTCCGAATGATAAATATGGTATGGTTCCTAAAAAAAAACAGTGTGTTTAGAAGTTGATAATTTAACTAAAATTTATACTTACCTATGTGCATATTTTTTGTTATTGTGTTTTCATATATTTAATTCTTATTCATATATTTTGTTTTAAATTAAACATATGATTCGGACCCGAAATTTTATTCCTATTCCTAAAAAAAATAAGTACCAAATGAACTTCATGGTACTGCTATATTAAATTAAAATGTAGATTGGTGATTATTTCCAAGCATATTTGGAGAAAAGCACTATACAAGCCTCGGCGGGAATGTCAGTTCGCAGATTCGTATTATTGAAGGACTCGGCTACGCCTCGTCCTTCAAAATCATACTCATCCACGAACTGACTTTTCCCGGCCTCGGCAGTAATATACTATAATCGTCTTATTTAAATAATATTGATTTCCCGGCTAAGGCCAATAATATATATATATTTTTAATTTTTATTAACGCCGTCTAAATATAACGAACGATTTCGCGGTCCAGTTTTACTACATTAATGGGAACATTTCCAAGCAAGTTGGAGAAAATGACGTTTTTATGGGAACGGCGCTTACGTTGGAATTAGGCGAGAGCCAGTAAGCAATGGAGCGCGCCAGCAGCGGCCATTCGGCGGGCTCGCTCGCGAACATGTGCCCGAGCGGCGCGTCCGCCGAGTGCGCCGCCATCTTGAACTGCAGTTCGAAGAACTTCTCCCAGAACGTCAGCTGCGTGTTGGTGGTGGGGATCATCTCGGCGGATACGAGTTCACGCTCACGCTCCTTTCTGTCTTCAGCTGGAGAAATGAACAGATAATAAATATAGATGGTAAATTCACGGGCCATTTTGAAACCATTATTATGTAGGTAGTCACAAAAAATTGGGTCAAGACCTCGCCTGATGGAAGAACATGTATGTCGTCAAACGTGAACCAGACTAATTTAGTGGAGCATTGATGTCTACAACAGTCGCACCTTTAGTATAGCGATGCTCCTCGACGTTCCACACTGCATCCTGGTGCAATGTCTTGTCAGCGACAACCTCATGCTGATGGAAGCCCCAGGAAGGAAGTTGCCGGCCACTGTAACGCAGCGCAGCCCCCGCAGGCTCGTGGACGAGTCGCACGAGCGAGCGGATGCCGTCCCACGTCGCGTCGTCGCTGTCGCGGTTCACGATCTCCACGCGCCAGAGGTTCTGCGCCGGCATCGAGACGTTGTAGTCGATGTAGCAGGATACCTCCTGGAATGTTCATTGTTAAAGTCAAGTTTCTGTATGTAACGGTAATTTTATGCTTCGATCTATGGCATAATTATTTTGGCAAGTAAGAAGCTATTAGTAGTATACAATTTTCATACGTGTTGACACCAAAACAAACGCTTCCAGTTCTGGCCTTAACCTTTTGACCGCCACAGTCGGCTGTGGCCGTCAACAAAAAATCGTGCCCCTGACGCCACGTCGGCCACAGCCGTCCAAATTTCAATGATCAAAAACTTTGTAATTCTAACCGCTACAAGTATTTTTCAATCCCTGTTGATTTTGGGGCACATTTTTTTTTTTACTCTGGCGTCAGTGGGACGGTAAATTGCTAGACCGCTTGGCGTTCAATAGGTTAATAAGCGCTCGGACCGTCCTATTTAACAATCTTTAAATCTGTGAGCTGCTACTACTAGTAAATATGGAACATGATTATTGATTAAACAATCATTCTCCACTACCACTGCTCCAAAGACCAGCCCGCGGCGACATCGTGCGAGTTTACGCACGACTGGAGATTCCATGAAACAACTGGATATCTTCATGTTTAATGACATCTGGCGGGCGTGCCACAGCTATTGAAGCGGCCGTGCTACGGCTAGGGACGGCTTTTGATGTGCTTGTCGCTGTAGCCGGTAACCTGCTGCTAGTAAATACATAATAATGTAGTCTCTATAGACTAAGAAATAAGTCACCTGGGATTGTGGCGAAACAGCTGCGGCGACATCGTGCGAATTAAGCGCACGGCTGGTGATTCCATGCAGCAGTTGCACTACATCTCCATGTTTAATGACATCTGGAGGCCGTGCTACGGCCAGGGAAGCCCGATCAGGCCTCTTCACGATCCACCAGTTATTGACGTCCTTGAAGCTGTAGCAAGTGACCTGCTGCTGGTGGGAGGAGCCGCGGCCGTCGGCGTAGCGCACCGGGTACACGTGCGCGTGGGAGTGGAGCCAGCAAGTGCGTCCATGCGTGTGCCTGTACATACAAAGGTTTAATTCTTATTGACAGTGTTAAAAAAATTGGATAATGTTCAGTCTTCGCCCGCGTCACACAGCGATCAGAGCAGGCACCAGAGACTGCAGAACAATATCGTTCACACAAGAATACCTAAGGGTCAACCTTCGACAATATGTTCCAAATGCAGATGCATCAAGACATCCAATCCTGGTTGATTAAAATATTAACTTTTTTATTTGAATGATAATCCGAGCAATTTGGACATGGATAAGGAAAGGTACGGTACTCAACATTTTGTAAACCCCAATCAAACATCAGATGATTTGGTACATATTCCGCGTCATATAGCGGCCAGAGCAGGCTTCATAGAACGATGGGGAATATTGAATCTTAACTTACCTTTTTTTTTTTTTTTCTTTTCCTCTTTGATAATCTGCGATCAGTCGTCTAGACTATAATCAGGTGAGTTGGAAGTGGTCGAGATTTGCCGAGGTAGAGCCACTGCTCTATCTCTCCTTATTAAGGCAGCTCGCTTGAGTCTTCTAACCGGGTTTGGTTGTAGGAGCACAGTTGATAACGGGTTTGGGTGTGTTGTCAAGCGGTCCTTGTACTTGGCAGTGTAGCGTTCTATTTCATCCGATATCGTTGGGATCTTAACTTACCTAAGCGTTATTTGGGAGCCATGTGCAACACGTAGAGGTTGGCCGCGCGTGATGCTCGCCAGGCCGCCCTGCAACGATGCCTGGAACGCGCTCGTCATCACACTGTCGTGCGGCCCGGCCCTGGGCAGCATCGCCAGGTGCACGTAGAACACACCCACGTACACACTCAGCGGTACCACAATTAGTATGACAAGCCGCCAAAGAGTGGAGAAGAGGAGACGCGCAGTGGATTCCGCGTGGCCGATCCGACGCCAAATCTGACGGCCCACTATGAATACTGCTAGATAGTAGGTGTAGAGGCCGGAGTATTTCACACTGAAACAAATGATTAATGTCATCAATGGACAATAGAAATATTTACCAAACTGTTATCATAATCTTGTTGGGAAATTGAAATCGAATAGTATCAAATAAAAATTGTTGTAAGTACTTAAAAGCATGAGAACTAAAATGTAGAAGATAAAATTAATAATGAGACATGGAAAAAGATTATTGCTCGACTTGGCCCTGCCCCCAGATTGTTCATCCTTAGCCTCTACTATTACATTATCTCCTGCTACTATTATTACATGTTAAAGTATATAAAATGTAAGATATATTACTGAAATAGTAATCTGGTCCAAGATTTCATTTAATACTTACGAAAAACAACAGCCAAGTGATAATGCACTGACGCTCAACCAAATGACCGATGAGGCACCATTGTTTCTCGTGCTCTTTATAGCAAACAGAATCCCACATAGTCCAAATAACATTTGAATGCATTCCAGCAACATGAACCTTGACTGAGCTAGGAAGCAATTCTCTGCAACAGGAATGGACATCATACTTATAACATTCAACATGTATCATTGACAATAAACTAAAACGAATTTAATAACAGTAATATTAAAAATACAAAATATTTATTACAAAAAAAAAACAGTAATGGCAACAGTGTTTTCAAAATAAGTTTCATTCATTTTCATTAATTTTGCTACCTCTACAGATATAGGGTACTAAGATATATTCAAATTAACAATATGCATACCAAACAGAATTAAAACTGCTGCTAAAATTGCTGTCCACTGATATGTACATATTTCCAGCATCAACTGATACGATGCAGAAACAAGCAAGCTGCCTGCCACTGCTGGTACCAGTCTCAGTGCTCCCACAGGCACATTGTCAGCATAAGGGGAGCCGATGCGATCAAAGGTGAAGTTGCCGTCATAGCCGGCAACCCTGCCTGCTAGATAGAGTAGTTGCTTTCCAAGAGGAGGGTGCGCGTCAAAGAAAAATATGCCTTTGGTGTACAAAGACACATATCTTCCATAATGCAGTTCATCAAATCTGAAATTATAAATAATTGATATTAGTAAATTATAAAATCTGAGTTCAGTTATCCAAACTATTGTCAGTTTAAGTAGCTTTTCATATTAACATACATACGCATTCATACCTAGCATCATAGAAACCCAACTACCATTTATTATACATATCACAAGGCTATATCATTGATTTAAGAAAAAATAACACACTTCATTAATTAAACAAACATACAATAATATAACTTTTTCTTTTCATATCTTGTAGGAATGTCATCATCCTCCTAGCCTTTGTCCCATTTTTTGAGAATGAATTCTCAATCGGGGTCGGCTACCTAAATCCCAAGATGTGGCGTAGGCACTAGTTTTTACGCAAGCGACTGCCATCTGACCTTCCAACCCAGAGGGCAAACTAGGCCTTATTGGGCTTAGGTGGTTTCCTCACGATGTTTTCCTTCACCGAAAAGCAAGTGGTAAATATCAAATGACATTCCGTACATAAGTTCCGAAAAACTCATTGGTACGGGCCGGGTTCGAACCCGCGACCTCCGGATTGAAAGTCGCATGCCCTAACCTGTAGGAATGTAAGAAAGAAATAAACTTACACAATATATCTTGGTTCCTGGAGATTGTACAAGCGAGTACATAGTGCTACAGCTAGCAGTGTCGCACCCACTAAGTCTATCTGAATATTTAGATAAAAGCTAGACGGAGCATCTTCTATATCTTTCACTCGGACATTGCTTGGCTGACAAGGTTCTAGCTCTTCTTCAGCAGGGGCCCCATCACCCTAAATATATTTCAATAAATTATTCAAGTTTCTACTGTTTGTAACAAGATACTAATGTCGGCTATACTATAGATTATCAAAGTAGTTTGAAAGGCTAAACACTAAATATGCATATTTTTAAAACAAATGTTGGCGCACCTACAGTAATTTTTCAACAGTAAACAGATCTACTAGTTTGATACATGAAAATATTGGCTATGTAATATGATTAAACAATTATAAAAACTATTAACTATTACTTACAACTTCCCTTTCTTTTACGGTCTTTTCTGTGAAACATTCTTCGGGAAGTTCGCTGACCTCCTTAGGTTTCTGTTCGCCCTTACGATTCCTAACACTGCTCATACTTTTGTTGAAAGGGAAAGATCGCAGATATACTTTTTTAATTATAATTCTTCAATAGTATGCAACATGTTAATACATATTTGGTTTTATTTTTATAACAGTTGGCAAAACAACGGTACATCTCATCAAACTTTCAATTTCAAAGAATCTGCCAATCTAATCTAATTACAGTTTTCACAGTTTCATAGTTTTGACATTCGAGGGATGTATTTTTATAAAATTATTGGACTATGTATTTAGAAGTATTTTTATTTTGGCAGTTTTTTATTAGTATCGAACAGACTCCAGTGACGAAAATATCATCCGTCATCAAAGGCACTATTTGAGTCATCGATCCACGCTGCGATCATTGGTTTTTAATCCTTAATCTTTACGATAATTAAAAAATACCATACCACTGATGGACTGTCTACTTTGTTAGGCCTTTCCATGCGCCGTCTTCCGGCACGCGGTTTCCACTCGAGAACCTTTCTGCCGCATGCCATAAAACAAACACAGCCATACGAAGGCCATGTCTCCGTGAGCCGGGTGCCTTAATCGAAGACCTTCCCACGCGGCGTCTTCCAGCACGCGGTTTCCACTCGAGAACCTTTCTGCCGCATTATGTATTATAAAACGACCACAGTCATGTGCTAAATCTCCATGAGCAGATGACAAAAATGAAGGCCTTCCTCGCTGCGACTTCCGGTACACGGCCCCCACTCAAGAATATTTCTGTCCCAAGGTTCAGTGAGCGATCTCAGCGGGTGACATTTTTAAATGGGACGCAACTCCGCACAGAACAACGATCACAAACGAAATGAAATGTTCGGCGAAAACGAAATGCCAAAATGATCGGGGCGGTGATACGGTGCTACGATACGGATAGCGTCCAAACTACTGCACGCCGAAATGATCGGTGCGGCGATACGCGACGAGGATACGATACGGCAAGTGTGGACGCGTTTCTTCGCGCGACGGCGCAAATGATACGGAGTGACCGCAGTGAGCGTCCAAACAGCACGATACGCGGTGGAGATACGCAACGGGGATCGGATCGGCGAAATGATACAAGTGTGGACGGAGCCTTATAAGGCTGGATGTGAATAGCAACACTAATTCAATTTGTCAATGTCAATGGTGGCTTAAAGGCCTCTGCAGCCAAGCCATAAAATCCACAAAAAAAAAAATCAATGTCAATGTTGTCAAAATTCAACAAAACAAGTTTCGGGTTTCGACCCGCCAATTTAGTTCGTCAATTTCACGTCAATTTTACCATTTTTACCTCAAAAAATAATGGAATGCGGTCATATAGTTATGTAGAACAAAGTGAATATCTGTCTTTTTTTCTATTGTTATCTGGTAGAATACCATTTGGCAATAAGTCCAAGTCCACCATGGTTACTATTTAGTTTGCGTATACAGTTACGTACTTAAAGTATATTTAAGCCAATATAGTTATCCATATTACTTATTTTGTTGGAATAATATTATAACCTGCTCTGAAGAATTCTGTTACAATACAATGGATAACACCGTAGCGTGCCCAGTTTGTAATAGACAGTTTAACAAGGATCAAATCGAAGATCATGTCAATAAATGCTTATTTCTCAATACACAACCTGAAAAAAGTGCCTCAAAAAGAATGGGATCATTCCTGAACAGTGTTTCACCAAAAGAAAAACGACAAAAGACTGAAAACTATATTAACAGCACCACATCACAACATATTGAGGTAAATATAAACTACAGATTGACTGTTTACTTCTATAGTGCTAACACAACCTATTTTGGGTCTTGACCTCCCCAACAATCTTTCATTTTGCTGTCCCTGGCCTCCCTTAACACAGAAGACACCTTGGTTGTCTTGTTGATTCACCTCAATCCCTCCTCTACATCATCCCTGCAGATTGACTCCAAAAATTGAAAGCTTTCTTAGAATAATTTTGAGTTAATAACTTTCTTGGTTCTCAGCCCCAGCCTTCAAACTCCATTGCAAAAGGTCCTAAGGCCGAGAGTATGGGTAAGAGTGTGCCTTTAGCTGAGCAGATGAGACCTCTTAGCCTGGATGACATTGTGGGACACAAACAAGCATTTGGTGCAGGCACCATGTTGAGATCCATGCTGCAGCAAAACAAAATACCTAATATGATTTTATGGGGACCGCCTGGTTGTGGTAAGGTAAAGATTTTTTAAATATTATTGTGCTTTAATAATATAAAAAAAAATGTTGTTAAAAAATTTGCTGATTGAGACAAATGAGACATGACTGAAATGTTAACATAAGATTTAAATGTTACTTAAATCCTTAAATCTTAGGTTTAGGTATATGTGGGTTAACAGATTATTGTGATGTAAAAAAATTGCAAATTCAATTCCAAGTAAATTATATTTTATAATATGGTGTTTTAACTGTTTTCCAATCCATGCCTGTGCATACAACTCATACTGATTGTGCATTAATATTTATTCATTTTATTTATACTCATCTATTCAGAAAAATTTCAACATTTAACAAGTCAAATAAAATTTAATTTATAAACCAAGATGCAATGCCATACAAGGGATTAATATTCTTCTGGTTTGTCCCTATTGTTTTGATACTATGATTGTCTGCTAATCTTTTTGAATACTTTATTAACATAATAATATGTTCTGTTGACGCTACATCCATGACTATAATTGCACACCAAACTAAATTCTGTGTTTATAATTAAATTACTGTAAATTGATCTCTATTATTTCTATTCCAGACATCTATGGCTAATGTTATTGCCCAAATCTGCAAGAAGCAGAACAATTTAAGATTTGTGAAAATGTCTGCTACAATGGCTGGAATCAATGATGTCAAAGAGGTGGTGAAAGTTGCTAAGAATGAAGCTCAATTTAAGAGACAAACGGTTTTATTTATGGATGAAATTCATAGGTACAATATCTTTAATTAATATGGAACTCAACCAAAAATTACCATTGGTTCAAACCATTGATACTAAGATCAAAGCACAAAGAAACATTGAAATGCGTATGTAACCTGGGATATAAAAAAAATGTGGTTTGTACCCACATTCAAAATAATGAGACATAACATGTTTCATAATCATAAAAAAGTATTCCTTAAACCTTAAATCTTTTTGTTTTTTTTTCATTGGTTTACAGATTCAACAAGCTTCAGCAAGACAGTTTCTTACCACATGTGGAAAACGGCACCATAATACTCATTGGTGCAACCACCGAAAATCCTTCATTTAGCCTGAACAATGCCCTGCTTAGCCGCTGCAAAGTCATTGTCATGGAAAAACTAAGTGTTGAAGATGTGATGATGATATTACATAGGGCCCTAGAGAAGAATAAAGATGCACTTCTTGTAGACAGTGGAAATAACTACGACTGTGCCTCGAATGGTGATATACCTAAGTAAGTTTTCATTTATACCAAGTTAAATGGGTTCAAATTCTGGGAAAAAATAATGCACAAAGAGGATGTAATGTCCTATGAAAATGTGAGATGAATTAATTTTCTCCATTCGTCCGGCATCCAGGCGAGTGTTTATGCGAGCAATTCATTTCATTTCATTTTTCATTTTTAAGGGACAATCATACACAAATCGACCTAGTCCCAAACTAAGCAAAGCTTGTACTATGGGTACTAGAGACGACAATATACATAATATATAAAATACATATATAGATAAGATAACATCCATGACCCAAGAACAAATATTTTGCACAAATATTTGCCCCGGCCGGGATTCGAACCCGGGACCGCCGACTCAGTAGGCAGGTGTCTACCAACCGAGCCAAACGCGTCGTCAATTGTTAGTTTAGTTAGTCAAGCAGTAGTTAGGTTCTGAGCCAACGGTGTACGTGTTGCAGATGCCTCGTGGAGCGGGCGACGCTCCGCTGGGTCGCGGAGGTGAGCGACGGCGACGCGCGCGTGGCGCTGGGCGCGCTGGAGCTCGCGCTGTCGTCGCGCGCGGCCGGCGCCGCGGTGCGCGCGCGCGGGCCCGCGCTGCTCACCCTCGATGACGTCAAGGAAGGGGTCAAGGTACTGGCGCGGAACGCGTGGCGCTGGGCGCGCTGGAGCTCGCGCTGTCGTCGCGCGCGGCCGGCGCCGCGGTGCGCGCGCGCGGGCCCGCGCTGCTCACCCTCGATGACGTCAAGGAAGGGGTCAAGGTACTGGCGCGGAACGCGTGGCGCTGGGCGCGCTCGGATGACAACTTCCAACCATTGATACAACGATCAAAGCTTACAGAAATAAGTTTCTGTCAAAAATGACATTTTAGTGGCAAGCTTTTATAGCCGACTGTACTTTTCTTTGGATATCCATTAAATGCTAGACGATTCTAAAGAGCCCAAGCTCGGTAGGATTTCTTTTTCTATTACAGAGTTCCTATGGCCACCTTCTGGCTCCATCATCAGATCAGCCCCATGGTACCATATTATTGTATTGTCATCAAAGTCAAGTAAGTATGCAAAATTTCAGCTCAATCGGTTGACGATATCTGCTTCAAAATTGAGTTGCAAGATTTCACCCGAACAAACATACTTTAAACATACCATGCAAGTTAAATAAAAGCTTTAAAAATTTAAATAAGTTACCTGCTGGAAGTGGAAGGTATTAAATGGTATATAACCACATTAAAAAAATTAGATATTAATATGTTTCATAAATGTATGCCAACTTCGAAGTCCTGCGGTTAATTTCAAATATGCCGTAAAAGCCCCTATTGCTCTAAGTACTTAACTCGAGAGATACTCACTACTGATACAATTAGACACGTACGGTACGGTACGGGAGCTATAGCAGATTGCAGGTCAGAATATACTGGTCCGTCAAGCTTGTAAGATAATTACTCCACTCGGCTTTAAAGTAATCTCTAAAACAGTTCTCGTAAATCTGTTTTGCAGCCAAAGATTATCCAAATATTGGGTAATGTTCGGACACCATAGATCCATTCGTATGCACTCCTTAGCGCTCGCACATGGTGTACTCGCGACACGGCGAGGAGCACTACAACACGATCTCCGCCATTCACAAGTCCATCCGCGCGAGCGACGACAACGCGGCGCTGTACTGGACGACGCGCGCGCTGCTCGGCGGCGAGGACCCGCGCTACGTCGCCCGGAGGCTCGTGCGGGCCGCCTGCGAGGACGTGGGTGCGTCCTTACAATATAAATAACTAGCTGTGCCCCGCGTTGTTACCCGCTCATCCCACGGGAACACAAATTTTTTTCGGGATGAAAAGTAGCCTATGTCCTTTCCCGGGTCTCAAACTATCTCCATACCAAATTTCATCTAAGTCGGTTCCGCGGTTGAAGCATGAAGAGGTAACAGACAGACAGACAGACACACTTTCGCATTTATAATATTAGTATGGATACATGGTTTACAGCCAAGGATACACCGGCGAGCCACCAGTCTTCTAAATACTATTGTACAATTCTAGATTTGTGTGGATAATAATGTTTCTATGGAGAAGGGTCATGATTTCAGGCAAAATGTTAATAGCGTGATGCCGGATCGTCATTTGTTTTGTATGGGCGCGCGGCGTCATGCCAGTCTGGCGCCATCTGGTCAAAAATTCCTTTGTCCTCGCATCACGCCGAAACGGCTGGACAAATTTTAACCAATTTTTTTACAGGGATAGCTGGACATCTAAAGATAGTTATAGGATACATTTTACCCGACTACGGTGTAAAAAAATACGCGTACGAAGTTGCGGGAACCGTCTAGTATATTTTAATATCTTAAAAAAAAACGGATATAATAAAAGTGGCGTGTCATGAGAACGAGTTTATATTTTACTATGAGTGAAATAAGAGTTAGGTATTTATTATTACAGGTTTGGGTGACCCGAACGCTATAGTTGAAGCGGTCGCGTGCCTGCAAGGCTGCCAACACATCGGCATGCCAGAATCCGATGTGTTACTAGTACAGTGCGCAGTACGACTCGCGCGAGCGAACAAGAGTCGAGAAGTGTACGAAGCCATGAAGCGATGCCAACGATCACTGAGAGAGGCAAAGGGGCCGCTCCCGCCTATTCCGCTGCACTTGCGGAACGCGCCGACTAAACTCATGAAACAAATAGGTAAGTCACCTATTTGAATAAGAGTCGAGAGGTGGACGAAGCCATGCCAATGCTCGCTGTGGGAGGCGAAGGGGCCGCTGCCGCCCATACCAGCAACCTTATATGTACACCACATTATTTTTACCGTATAAAATTTACTACACTACATCGCACCAACGATGTTATTAGACTATTTAATCTACATACATATTGTAACTTACAATAACAAGTTCATGTACGTATTCAAAACCTACATTACATGGCAGCGATCAAAATCCGAGATGTAACTTCATTTCATAACATTAGGGATATTTCCGGCAGGGTCCTCTTAAGATGATCAAATACGATACTCTTAACTTTCCTCCGCGCCTCGGGACTTGGTAGTACCGAGTAATTATCTACATAAGAAAATCTATGATAATGGGTATGTGTGTATGTTTTGTATGCAACTGTACATAATTAGGTCTAACTCTCGTTTCATGCTATTATGAATCAAGCCGAAGGCTCGATTTTTTTTTTTTTTTCTATACTTTGTGAAGCCGGAAGCCTAGTATGGCTGCATCCGATGGTCAGTACACGGCAGGGGGCGGGGCTAGCCGGCCGCACCTGCCCGGAGTGTCGAAGGCTCGAAAACCACGCTCGTGTTTTAAGACATCTCATTATATTATGTTAACAAATCTCGTCGAGAGGAGCTGTGCCCCATGCCGCGAGGTGTTTTCCGATTTATACAGAGTGGGTATATGCTTTCGGGCCTACTAAGCATACTTCCTGGCCTGACCTCACATCATATGGAAATTCTGATAATGCACAAATTCCTCATTTTAATTGTGCCACTAATCTGGAAATTTTGTGCCTCATCAGTTCTATACCTATGCAAAGGAACTCGGGCCAGGAAGTATATTAAAATCGTTTTTTTGGTTATAATATCTTTCGAGATGACCGGCGTTAGAATTGACTTCTTACTTAGGGCACTAGTCTATATTGAGCACTTTCTTTTGTAGGATGCGGCAAAGGATATAACTTGCTTCATAAAGATGAATCAGGACTCGTATACATGCCGGAAGGCATGGAGCACGTGGACTATTTCCGCGATGAGGACGACGGCGATGGCTAGCAGTTTTTAGTCAAGTTTCGAAAAACTTATATAGTAAGCAAACAAATGAATTGGTTAAGTGAAAATAAAGGATAAGTTTCTAGTGTCAATGTTTTATTTATTTGTGATAATCTCATTACATTCGCATGACATGGTAAAAATTTTATATTTACAAGATGCACACACATAAGTGTAATATTACAAATTTATCTATAACATTGTACCTTTCTTAACATTGCCGGCTTTGTTCTGCCACTGAATTCCATCTTTATAATATAAAAATAAAATACATAATGTATTTTCCTGACAGTTATTTTATTATAGCTACAGCACATTGTGCGTTGCACACGGTGACCACATCTTCAGTGACTACTCACAGGTAGCAGGATACGTCTCGAGCCGTCAAATGCCGTAAAAATATAAAACATTGTTTTGCGGAGATGCCACGACATTGCGCGACAGCAGCAGCGGGGCGCGGTACGTGTATCTCGCTCTCTCGTATAGCCGACGCGCTCGGATCTCTTGCTAATCCGCTCGCTGGTCACGCAGTCGTGGCATCTCCGTAACTTTCACTGTACTGTACACGAGTGAAGATTATTCTTAACTCCGACCGATGTCCTCTATCTATTATCTAAAAGCACGTACTCTAAATTTACCTATTTCTTATATTAAATAGTTTTATATTAAGTAGATAGATAGTTTAAATACACCAACCAAGAGTTTTACTAATCTTCAAACAATGTATTGACGTTTTTATCTAATCACGTACACACTGACAACTGTTGATATATATTTATTTAACAGCATTAGTCTTAAACCATTTCGTTCTTAAAATAAATGTAAGTACGAAAGCATTTAAAACTATTGCTTCTCTCACAGCATTTCGTTATTACGATAAAAAAATACAAAGTTTCTAATTGCCTTATTAACCCACCGTTCTTATTTGAGATATCACTATTCTATCTTGTCTTGAAACTTAGTACGCCATTAAGGCGTATTTTATAATTACAAAAAATTGAAAATCTATGATATACATATTGCAAGAAGATAACAGATTGCAAGAAGGTAGGTATATAATTAAATAAACTAAACCTTAAAAACAACGTCGAAACTAATGTTTCTAAATAAAATAAATTAGAATCAGACTTCTAATTTGGATCCTTTACATGAGGAACAATATTTCGATTTTTCGGGTCCAAAAATTTAGGAATACTACAAAAACATCACACTTAATTTTATACCTGGTCGAGTTCATAAAAGAAAATATATAAACTGGAACGCTTGCAGATTGATTGTTGGGCATCTCACGGCCCTCTGCAGAATGAACAGATTAAGACTACGGTTGCCGATCAAAGCGTTAACCAAGGTTGCATGTCCTTAGAAGACGTACTCGGGCCCAGCCATGTCGATGGCCCAGCGGAACTTGTCGCGCTGTGTCTTGTTGTAGATCTTCTCGATTGGGACACCATGCTTCTTACACCTGTAATATTCAACAAGGCCATTGTCAATAAAATCACTTCAAATTATCCTTAGTAGACAGAGTTAAATGCTATACAGAGCTGTTGTTATTTTATAACTATAGGTAGCTTATTGTTTATAAGACCATAATCAGGCCAGTACTGGTGTACGGAAGTGAGACGTGGACGGTGACCCAGCGACATGTGCATACCATACAGGTAGCCGAGATGAAGATGTTGCGGTGGATGTGCGGAGTTACCAGGCTCGATAAAATCCGTAACGAGTACGTGCGCGGCAGTCTTGGTATCCGTGACATCGCCGACAAGCTACAGGAAAGTAGGCTCTGTTGGGATGGCCATGTGCAAAAAAGGCCTGCAGACTACATCGGCCAAAAGGCTTTAAATTTGTCCATCCCAGGGTCCAGAACCAGAGGTAGACCGAAGAGGCGATGGACAGATCTCATAAAGCTGGACCTCAGTTCTGGCGACGTATCGGCAGATGATGCGTTGGACAGGGAGAAGTGGAAGAAGAAGACGAAGAAAGCAGACCCCACAACCAGATGGGAATAATAATTGCTCAGGAGAGAGAGAGAGAGAGGTAACTTATTGATAACTATTATTAACTACATTTCGAAACTTACCAAGCCACTGAAATACGTGGATCTAGATAATTGAGCTTGGAAGTTCCGAGGGCGATCGTTTTGTTTTCATCACGATCCGTTTCCTGAAGTTCCAGTTTCTTAAGCTGTTCCTTCAGGCGCTCCAGAGCCTTCTTTTTCTTATCATAGTTGATCTTTTCTTTTGCTGAACCGCGCTTAGCTAGCTTGGCGGCGTCTCGGCAGTCAGCTTCTGCTTCATCCACTTGATCGCGTTTCACTTGAATTTTTTCTTTCAAAGCCTCCATAGATTTCGAGTGTCCTGAAATTTATTAAATAACGATTATTTACCAATAAGAGGTAGTAAGCAATAGAAGTAAAATTTTCAAGATAACGAAGATACATACCCTTTGGTACAGCGCGTTGATGGTTACAAAGTACGGCCACTGCTCGATTTGCGCGATTGTAGGCTAATATTTTCTCCGGTATTGATGCATCACCATCAGTAAGTTCATCTAACTGCCTTTGTAACGTTATAGATGCATTGTAGGTACGGAAGACTTTAGCGGTTAGTCCAGGCATTAGGTCTTTGAGATGTTCATTCAATGTTTGAGTGTTAAGCCTGTCAAACAGGTCATCACTATCTTTTTTGTTTTCCATGAATAATTCGAGATTCTTAAATACGCGTTTTTCTACTGGCACCTCATTATAGTACCTAATAGAATCTTTACCGAGGAAATCAAATACAACCACATATTCCTTGCCATCTTTTTCCTTGTGCAGTTGAATATGTTCCACTCGCAGTGAGCAGCAGCCGACTGTATCTGCTTGATCATCATCTTTTTCATTACCAGCTCTCAGTGCAAGACGATCAATAAAATACAATGCCACAGCTCTTTGACGCACACGCATCTCCTTAGCTTTCCAATCATTGCGGTAAGTGTCTCTAATTTTGTCAATGCACTTGTGCAGTTTTCTTGCTATTTCATATTTCTGCCAATCTTTTTCACCTTTCAATTTTGAACTTGGATTCAGCATAACATATTTAGATTGTCCTTGTACATTTTCAGTCCATGATGCTAACCAGGTTACTGTGTTGTCATGTCTAACTTCTTTCCATTTGCGCCCGGGCGGTGGTTTGGGGATTTTGCTATCTTTAGAACAGTTAATCAGAACATCTTCGGGCATGACCCGTCGCTTCAGCATACCCATTTTAGGATGCTCTCCACGCCCTCTGAAAAGACCGGGAGGTTCTATTCTAAAGTTACCAATTTTTTCTTTATGACCGTCTATTTTACAGAATCCGTATTCCTTTTGTATTTCCTCATTTTTAGCTTTTAGTGCAGCTTTTTCTTCCTTTGTGCGATTTTTATTCTTTTCAGATACACTTTGGAAGTAAGCTTGCATTTCTTTAAAATCACATTTGGAGAGATCTTTGATTAGTTTAGTTTCTTCGTGTGTCATGACTTTACGCCAGTCAGTGAAGAAGTTGTTATTAAACACAGACTTGGTGGTGTAGTCGTGGTCCAACATTCGCGCGTAGAACCCGGCGACCTCTTCAGCGCCTTCAGAGAGTCGTACCACTTTCCCGTCATAACGGAATAACACATTTTCAGGTAAAGGCTCATATTCTGGTGCAAACACAGGTCCTTTGTGCTCCAAAAACTTCCATTTAGTTCCATCATCTTTCTTCTCTTCCTCCCACCTTAACAAAAAATAAATTTCACGTTAATGTTTCACCTTCACCATTTTCACCAATAATCAATGACATAAAGCAATGAGCTATTAACAATAACTACACTACACACATACACACTTTATTCTCTTAGTTCTTAGTTGTCTAGAAGGAATATGTTTTGATCTAGGTAACGCAAACCGAGCGCACGCAATTAATTTTATGCCTACACTTATCAGCGTCATGTCTGAAGACAACCTAAAAAGTGTACTGTCACATTGACACGCGGCGCACAAGCGCCATCTAGAAAATTTCACGCAGGTGCAGTTAGTTCCTATTATACCACACAGATGGCGCCTCCAATGTAGTTACAAAAGGAGAAGGAAAAGGGGATTTTTATCTTCTATCTCAAAAGCAGAACTTGGTTCACGAAAATTAAGTCATTCTATTTTTAATATAAACTGTTCGTGTAAACTTGCACATAACAAAGTCGCTTTCTCTGTCCCTATGTCCCTTTGTATGCTTAAATCTTTAAAACTACGCAACGGATTTTGATGCGGTTTGTTTTAATAGATAGAGTGATTCAAGAGGAAGGTTTATATGTATATTACATGCATAATTTATCAGCATTGCACCCGTGCGAAGCCGGGGCGGGTCGCTACTAAAATATAAATTCAAGTGCTTTCCATTATTTGTTCATTGGGAGGTAAAGGTAAACTCACCATTTCCAGACTTCTCCTTCCTCGTCTTGTTTCTTCTTCCGCTTGGTGGGACTGCTGCTCTCTTGAGGTTCAGACTTAACTTTCACTGGTTTTGATTTAGGTTTCTTCTTAGGTTTTGGTTCATCATCTTCTGACATCTCCTCATCATAACCAGATTCTATAAAGAATACAAGTTGTTTAAGAAAAGTTGGTCTGAGAATAAGATTCAATCTATGTTTGTAAGGAGAGTTGCACTACTAGAAACTAAAATTACAAGTGTAGTACAGTCAGTATCATTGACCAAGCGAGCGAAGCGTTTCCGTTTCAGCTTGGCCAAAAATGATTTTGTATGCCCGATTTCCAGATGTTTAGGTGTTATCGCTTACAGTTTGCATTATCAATTGATTCTCGTGAAATTTTGTGAGCAAGTTTGATTATATCATGCCGTACATACAAGGATTTTGTAGTTGACCTTAGGTAATTTGTTAAAACCATATGTTAGAAGAGCATAAACTGATCCAAAATGATGTAACTTCAAACCTTTTTTAACTTTCTTCTTGGGTTTCTTCCGAACGGTTAATGGAGTGTCATCTTCACTGTCACTAGGGACCCGCCGCTTTGGCGCCTTACGCGCCAGCTGTATGATATTAAAACATGTAAAAATGTAATTAATACAAAATATGTTATAATCATTTTGCTATACAAAACATTTAGTAGTTCATAACAAAATACAAATAGTGATTGTGTTTAGATACAATTATCATTTTGTGTGAATAATAGTGGTAATGGTAAAAAAATAATGTACACATAATTACCAGTGGAGTGTCCTCTTCACTTTCTTCTTCAGGTGGCAAGTCAGCCAATGGTTCATCTTTGAATTGTGACAAGGAGTAGTCGCAAGACGAAGCAGTGTTGTTGACGGCACCAGCATACCCATCATCACTGTCTTGTTCTTCCTTGACTTCATTCTTCAATTCAGGTTCATCCAACTGTTAACAAAATTAAACATGAAAGAAAAAAAAAATGGTCATTTCAAATTAGAAATGGTTTTAGGTAATATGCAGTACAGTAATGAAGGCTTGAGCCAAACTTGATATTTTACTGTAATATTAAATCAAGATTATGCTGAGCATTTCCGCTCTTCTCTTGCTACACTCAATAACTGCACACCTCTACAGCTTGACATGAAAAAAGGTTTAACCTTTATCTCACCCAGCCCACTACTAAGTAACTGTGGCAAGAAATCAGATATATCTGATATATACAGAATTTGTAGCGCTTGTCTTGTGTTGTAAATGGCTTATGCTCGTTGGATTTCCAGATTCAGGTGCATGTAATTTGTTTTGGTGTTTTATAGAATAGGATGAAAATTTATTCATTATCATACACAAAATGGGCAACAAATATTATATGACTTTTTGGTGATACCGGTTGGGTGAAAATCAGAAGCATCTCAACCTTTCGTAACCAAGCTGAGATAGCAGTTGAAACGCTTCTGATTTTTAGAATAACAATTATTTTTGGTTGTGCATAATAAAATGAACACAAACATAATCGAAGGCTGTAGAAGACATGGCATCAATTGCACAACTTTTAGTTAGCCAGCACTGGTGTTCAAAGGTAAGTACTAAAATTTTAATAGCTTTTAGGGAAGATTTTTGACCAAATATACCAATGACTGGATTTGTTTTGTGTACTTTAGGCCCTGGACACCTTAGGTGTAATGTTCTATTTCACTAACACATGACATGTAAGAATATTTACCTGCATAGGTTCTACTTTCAGGGGATCTTCTGGTTCAGACTTAATTTTATCTTCATGTTTCTCACTGCTGCTCTTTTTGTCTTTGCTAGAACTGTGTAACATTAAATTTGGAAATTATTATAAGAACTGATTATATTAAACATTAAATAAATTAGAAAGAATATTATAATTACGCAGAATAGTGTCCTATACCACAGTTAAACCGGCATGTTTCAAACCAGGCATCAACTATTATTGAGGATGTTTTATACATTTTTATATATAAACTATGAAATTTACTACACTACATGTTTGTGAATATGACAGTAAACAAGGAACTGACATTTAATTCCATAGACAATAGGATTGTAACTCATGAAATTATAAAGATAGAAATGGACTATAGTTATACACAAATTTCTAGAAATTAAGCATTGAGTCTAATAGCAACAACCTCAGTTAGTACTGGTAACTATAATCATACAAGCCAAAATATACATGCAATCTTTCATTGCTACCATTATTATTTGATACAAGCAGCCTAACTCAACTGCCCTCAAAAAATCACCAATTTCTTTGGCACTGTACTGAACAGAAAAAAATGGGTGATATTTGTCACACAACACAATATGAATTGAAATAAAGTTACTGACCTATGCCTGTCTTTATCACTGCGATGTTTGTCTTTATCACTGCGATGTTTCTCTTTATCACTTCTGTGCCGGTCTTTATCACGCTCCCGATCTTTGTCTTTTGACTTGTGTTCTTTATCCTTTGAAGATGATGAGCTTTTATGCTCCCGGTCTTTGTCTTTAGAAGATGATGATGATTTCTTTTCGCCATTGCTACTGCTGCTCTTGTGTTTATCTTTATCTTTGTCACTCCTGTCCTTTTCGCTCTTGTCTCTATCCCGGTGTTTGTCCTTGTCACTGCGATGCTTGTCTTTTTCACTACGATCCTTGTCCTTATCTCTTCGTTCCTTGTCACTGCGGTCTTTATCTTTGTCACTGCGGTCTCTATCTTTTTCACTGCGGTCCTTATGGTCCTTTTCACTTCTTTCCTTATCTTTGCTGGTGGACTTATGAGAGCTGCTGTGGCTCTTACTGCTGGAGTGCCTGTCTTTATCTTTATCTCTAAAAATTTAAAAGAGTGATTGTATTGATTTATCCTACAAAGGATAAGCATAGGGAACTTTCTAGAAAACTAACCTGCTTGAGCTGCTACTATGCTTGGAGCTCTTATGGTCGCGGTCCTTGTCGCGATGCTTGTCTTTGCTCGACGACTTGTGGCTGCTCTTGTGCTTCTCGGAGCTAGTGTAACCGTTGTGGATACCGTTCACGTGTTCACTTTTATTACCATTTACCTTTCCCTGTGAATAAAATAAGCGTATTTCGTGACATATTTGTTAAAATTAAACACGACTCAATAATAATCACGTATTTCATGAAAACACGTAATAGCGGTTAACAATGCTAATCGATTTACTGCTTTTTTTCAGTAAATTTTATGAACCGACGCTTCGCTCTTTGGGGACTTAGTCGTTGACGCCATATTGGGACTTAGAAAATTTCGCTTCACAGGTCGTGTCCACCAGTAAATGAGATAATCCACGACTTAATATGGAATAATAACTAAACTGAAAGATCTAGAATATTAAATGGAGATAATTTGAATACTTACTGAGTCACCATCATTATCACTAACTGGGTTTTCGACACTCATTTTGCCTACGTATACTCAACGTTGGCCCGAATAATGAACGAGATTACATGAGAAGTGTGGCCGAGCCAACAGACAGCGCAAATTCTAAGTGCTGTGAAGTGACGAATACGCATGCGCTCCCACCGGTCAGTGAAGTAAGCGAGTGCAACTTCAAGTGAATGAGTCTGAATCTATTTTTACGCGGGCAACATATTTAGATTCTATCAAACATTCATTTTAACCATAGATATAGTATATTTTAACTAATTAACTATTCATTTTTAGGGTTCCGTAGCCAAATGGCAAAAAACGGAACCCTTATAGATTCGTCATGTCTGTCTGTCCGTCCGTATGTCACAGCCATTTTTTTCCGAAACTATAAGAGCTATACTGTTGAAACTTGGTAGGTAGATGTATTCTATGAACCGCATTATGATTTTGATGCATAAATAAAAAAATAATAATAAATATTGGGGGCTCCCCATACTTAGAACTGAAACTCAATTTTTTTTTTTTCATCAAACTCATACGTGTGGGGTATCTATGGATAGGTCTTCAAAAATGATATCGAGGTTTCTAAAATTTTTTTTTTCTAAACCGAATAGTTTGCGTGACAGACGCTTCCAAAGTGGAAAAAAGTTGGTCCCCCCCCCCTCTAACTTCTAAAATAAGAAAATGAAAAATCTAAAAAAAACATATGATGTACATTACTATAAAAACTACTAACGAAAATTGTTTTGAACGAGATCTAGTAAGTAGTTTTTTATTAATACCTATTAATACCTAACTTTGCACCTAATTTATATGGGGCGCTATACATACCAGGTGCAAACTTAACTTAACCACTTAGGGATGGAAAGTGTTTGTACGGAACCCTCGGTGCGCGAGTCCGACTCGCACTTGGCCGTTTTTTTAATTGATATTTTTGACTTTCTGTAACCCTTTCCCTGCTTACATCGTTGTAAAAACGAAGACTGATTGTGATAATGATAACTATACATTTGTAAACTAATATAGACCTTAGTTTAACGTGTTAAGGTCTATGGGTGTATAGTTATAACTTTGTCTTCGTATGTACCTGCACTGTCATTATAAAAATAAAATAAATAAAAAAGCCTTTTTATTCCATGCAAACTAAAACTCATTACAAAGATATCATTCCAATTATTCCATCATGCAACTATTCAATAATTTAATTTTTCAATAATTTATTATAACATTCA
Organism: Apotomis capreana; assembly: GCA_947623375.1. NCBI lineage: Eukaryota > Metazoa > Arthropoda > Insecta > Lepidoptera > Tortricidae > Apotomis > Apotomis capreana. The sequence goes on from OX392504.1 coordinate 20,138,494, forward strand.
TATTTATTTTAATTACTAGCTTTACGTTAGTAGGTATTATTTAGATTTTATTGTATTAATTCCATTATATAAATCGGGGTGTAACTTTTTTTTTTAATTGTTGCATATTTCATGTTGTATTTACACTGTCTGTTGCACTGTCATTACTATCAAAATAATCTTTCTTCTACATGAAAAATACACTTCGAACAAACTAGTGGCTTTTCAATTGTGAAACATTTCGTAACACTGAATCGACAAAAAAAATCTATATACCTAAATTATGAACCTACTCACAAAATTTTATCAGATCTGTGAATCGGTTGAGAAATGCCGCCTATAGGCGAGAACAGCCGGAAATCCGATCATCCAAAGATACGAAACAAATTTGGGCTAAGCTAAAACGGAGGAGACGCTTCGATCGCTCGGTTAATAAATAGGTATTTGTATTTAACTACTTACAATATTTATTTAAAACGTAATGTTATGTAACTTTAATGCGGAAGGATATCTAGAATTATTAGAGAAGGCAGAGCAGTCTGAACTAGGGGTCTAAGCGCATTAGATATATTAGTAATGGACAGATACCTTGCTAAGGTAGCGCTGCCTACAACAGGTTGGTAGAACGTCACTGTTTGCGGTCTTCTTGAATATTCGATGTCTATTATCTTTGCGACTCCTTACTTAGTCGATTATAATCTTGGAGTTACATTTTGGTTGTGGCGTTGAGACCACGATGAGTTATTATAATTATATTATACGCTAATGGCGGTCAACTTGGTCTTTTACTAGTACACCAATTCTTTATTGAATTTAGTCTACGAGTATATAGTAGTTGCTAAGCCGCGAAATTGTGCGCATCGGGTTACAAGCATGAAATTTCTACCACACATAGAACGTTCCACGGTGATTATTTTCAGATGTGGAGGGAAGTCAGATTCGTCCCCTGTGTGGTGGGAGAGCGGGGTGAAGAGGACCAAGTACTGCTCTTTTTCTTTTTTTTATTACTGATCAGTTAAGGCTATTAGGGCTTGTGCGACATCGTTTTCGTGTAAAATAGATATCAGCTATTAATTTTTCATGTTATTTAAGAATAGTTTCATATAAAAATTTGGGTTTATTGCCAAAAAGGTAAAAATCACAACAAGTTTTTTTTATTCAGAACGATAAATTAGTTATCTATTCTGAATATTTACAATTTAAAAAAATATTACTAAACAGCAAATTTAATGTTGTTTTTAAACATATATACATATTGGGCACATCTGATACAAAAAGTACCTTGAAAAAAATGTTGATGTTAAGCCTAGCCTGCGAGTTCTAGTACATTTTGCTAAGTCGCGAAATTGTGTACATCGGGATACAACCACGAAATTTCTACCACAGATAGAGTATCTGCGGTGATTATTTTCAGATGTGGAAGGAAGTCAGATTTGTCCCCTGTGCGGCGGGAAAGCGGGGTGAATAGGACAAAGGAGTCCTCTTTTTCTTTTTATATTACTGATCAGGTAACGCTAGTAGGACTTGTGTCGTGTCGTTTTCGTGTAAAACAGATATCAGGAATTCATTTTTCATGTTATTTATTCATAGTACGATATAAAAATATGGTTGTATTTCCGAAATTGTAAAAATCACAAGTTTTTTTTATTCAGGGAGATAAATTAGTTATATTTACTGAATTTTTACAACTAAAAAAAATATTGTAAAATAGAAAATTTAATCTAGTTTCTAAAAATATATAAATATTGGGCTCTCTTTATACAAACAGTAACTTAAATAAATTGTTGATGTTGAGATTAGCCCGTGTGCTCGTGATACATTAGCAAAAAAAAAATTGTTTTAATTACATTAATTTGTTTTTCTAGGACGTATATAGTAAATATTATATGTAAAAGCATGTTAATAATCATTATTTAATGTATTTAATGAAGCGAAATAGGATGCGTTCGGAGATTTACGTTGGTTACGCCGACGTAAAGATATATTTTAAGCTACTGTTTGTATGAGAAGTGCCCAACATTCATATATTTTTAGAAACCAGATTAAATGAACTTTTTGAAATAATAATAATAATTTGAAAATGTTCACGAAATTGAACTAATTTACATCACTGAATAAAAAACTTGTTGTGATTTTTACCTTTTCGGCCATTACACCCATATTTTTATATAGAACTATACAAAAATAACATAAAAAAATAATTTCTGATATTTGTTTTACACGGAAACGATACCAAACACGTCCTGGTAGACTTAACTGACCAGCAATAAAGAAAGAAAAGAGGGATACTTGGCCGTATTCACTCCGCTCTCCCGCCTCACAGGGGACGAATCTGACTTCCCTCCACATCTGAAAATAATCACCGTGGAACACTCTATCTGTGGTAGAAATTTCATGCTTGTAACCCGATGCGCACAATTATGTTAGAAAACAGCGGACTAACAACTCTACTACTAGGATAATTTTCTTCAGATACAGTCGCCATCAGACATATCGTAGCATGTAAGGTATTAATAAATATCTGAACACGACTCTTATTGACTGGGCGTTACAGTACATGTTCACATATTTATGAACGCCTTATATGCTGCGATATATCTGATGGCGACTGTACAACGATATTATGACAATTATATAACTGAACTGAAAGCGTGTACTTGTGATTCTGTTGTTTTGTCACTACTTTTTCACCTCGATTAACGGAGATGCCACGACTTTGCGCGATCAGAGCGGTTGAGTGAGATATCGGAGCGCGGCGGCCATACGAGTGAGCGAGACACACGTACCGCGCAGTCGTGGCATCTCCGTAACTAATTAGAGAAAGTATAAAGGTGGTCGCTCACTGCAGCGGAGCGAAGCCATACGGTGCAGCCAAATTTAATATCCTTTGCATGAAGTTGTATACCAGCCATTTTACCTAATGATTGGCAAAATAATTCTTAGGACAATTAATGTTAGGAATATTGGAATATTACGCTTTAGGTAATTCAATTTTAATTTTTTTGACCTTGTATAAGATATAGGTAGATCGTAAGGTATAAAAGAACTTCGTAAATTTTAAATGAGTATGCGCAAAAATTATTAATAGGATAAACGAGTAGTATGCCAAACATTCTCGGCCAAAAAAATTTAGGACAACAATATGCGCTACGGCAGGCACCAGATATGGACCAAAAGAAGGATTTAACACTTTTCAAAATGCCGAGGAGTTATGTGTTTTTTTAATCTAACCTAGCGGTATTATGAACTTAAGCGACAGAAAGGCTGCCTGTCCACTGAACAAGAGCGGAGAAAATGAACCAGGAAAACCAGGCTGCGTCGTTGTGAAGCCAAAGTGCATTTAATTTAAATCACATTTAAATCTGAGGAATGTGATTGGTCAATTGTACACAACTCCGCTCTAATGGTTTTTTTCTAGGAATAAGAGGGTAATTTCATAAATTAACAAATTAGCCAAGCGTTATTCATTATGACGTAGATACTTTCAGCAGGTCGACTACATATAGCTGCGCTCAGTGACCGCTAGTGTTAGTACGCGCACATCCCAAAATAAATAATAGTGTGCCAATTGCCAGAATTGATTTTGCGACTATGTAGACGTGAACGTGTCTAACAATATTTATGTTTTTTTTGATACTACATTGATCTCGCGCTTTACCGAAGTTTTGCTATTTTTATGAATGTATCTTATAATTATGCATAGACCGAGTCACTCACTAGGCAGAGAGGAGACGTTAGATATAAATAAAGTAGGCATATTTATAGGTTCTTAATTTAAAAAAATGTACTCAATATGTACTATTTTGTACCTACTTTCAAATTTTTTTTACCTCTCCATACATAAAATACATAGGTACATTAGATGTTGCAAGGTTGTTTGATCAGGCTGGCAACAGTTAATATGTGGTAAAAAAAGAAATAAACAGTGTATAGGCACTTACCAGACATTTAATAATGTAATTCAGCATAAATAAACATGAGGTGGTGCTAGCCAGGCACAAAATTTAATTAACTACTATACAAAAATTCATTCAATTTTAGATGACAGATGGCATATACTGATACAATAATCATATCGTACTTATTTCACAAACATGCCACAGGCAATAATACAATTTCATATTAATTCAGGTAATGTAAAGTTTCAAATGGAATTATACTTAGCAAGGTCTTCGCTGTCTTCATTGATTACTCCATTATGTTAGTGAAATAACTCCATATAATAGTTAACAACATCAGTACTATGTATTATTTTTAACTGTAGTGTGTTATATTGTAGGTATTTTTTAGTTCATACTTAATTAGATTAACGTTTGACTATTTGTCATTTATTTTTTGATTGTTCTGTAGAAGTGCTGTACACTGGTTTGCCATTAGTGTCCCAAGTGCTCTTCATTTTTTTAAATGCAAATGCCATGTAGATTGCTGCAACAAAAATAAAACAACATTAACATAATGAGAATTAATAGTTTTTATATAATAATAATGACAAAATATACATACTTGCTGCTTCCCATTCTCTTAAACTCATCGTCCCAAGCCTATCCCTTTCAGATGTTTTTTCCATTTGCTCCAGATGCTTTTTAGCATGTTTATAGTCAGACTCTTCCCCAATAAGTTCCTTACCGGGTGGTGCAGGGTAAGCTTCAAAACACTTGATTCTACTCAAAAGGTGTTTATATTTTTCACTATGATCTTTATAAAAATCTGAGAATCCAGCGCTATAGACAAGTTCGAGCCCATACTCTGTGGCAAGTTTCACAAACAGCTGAAAGTTCACCAAAAACTCAGGACAGTCAACTACACCTTCTAAATGGAAGTCATACTTGGCTCCAAAAAGTGGATAGCCGTCTTTTGGGTCAAAAAGTAATTTGATGTTGTAGATAGTGTTTCCGAAACTTCCATTAGGAGATTTTTTTGCCCTTGTCACAATTTCATAAGCATTAGGTATTGTCCCAAAAAAATAACCACCAGGCTTTAAACACTCGGATATATTAGTTAACATTCTGCGTGCTTGTGTTAAACTTTCAAAACTGTAATGTAATCCAAATTGACAACTGACAAGGTCAAATTTTATGGACGGGTCACGGTACTTGTCTCTTAAAGTGTCTTTGGTACAGTCCGCTGCTATGAACTCTGCGGCGAAGAGCCGGCCGCATCGGCGGCGCAGGTCCTCGTAGCGAGTCTGGCATTGCTGTACGGACACTTCGGCGATGTCTGCAAACACTGCACGTTCTACTCTTGCCTTCTGCCACTTGCTTAAGTCACCGCCTTTACCGCAACAAATATCTAGGACCCGTAACGGTCTGCCGTAATCCTTTTCGCGTATTTTGTCAGTATATTCCTGTATAAGAACACTTTTGACCCAGTTGTTAAAGTTTCGTAAGTAGAATATAGGCGAATTAAACCTTTCCTTCAGCCCCTTTTCCTCGAGGTGATTGTAATGAGCAGCCACGACCGAAGCGTGCTCCTCGCCATGAGATACCGGTTTGTCATTATTTTTGTTATAATGATCACCATCACCGCTATCAGTCACATCATTTCTGTCCAAAGCATGTTCAGTATTTTCCACTAGACTGGTCATGTCAATAGTATTCTAAATAAATCTCATCAGTCACTTAAATAATGTTTACTAAGTTAGCGTACACAGTATTGCTTAACCTAATTTTTGGTTGAGCGGCTTTTATAATTTATCAAAACTGCCACGTAACGTAACGAAGAACTCATGGAGTGCATAAAACGAGTTCAAATATAGAGTTTAATCTTATTAATAAAACTAGAAATTCTACAGTGAAAGAATTGGAACGGACAGCAAAAGCGAAACAAAACTAAGAAAGAATGAACATGAACTGAATGACAACTTGACAACGCAATGAAGCGGTGCACAGATCACGATTTGGAAAACGAATGAATGAAAAACTTTCCATATTTCCGGAATGAATTATTATATTTGATACAAAACGTTTTAAATAATTATTCATTTATTGTATTATTATAATAAAACGGGACTTAATCACGTTCTAAAAGCGTTTATCGACCCAAATATCCCCCTCCCTATAAACCCTCCATGATGCCTTCAAGAACCGCACATTATGACCACTAAAAATAGACTGTTTTCTTAGAACAAATTTCTTATCTGTAAAAATGTTATTATTATTGCTAAATAATAACATCGATATCGATAATATTATTTACAGTCTGGCAAAAAAGAGTAGAAATTAAAAAGTGGCAATACTGTAGTGCCGTCCCCTTTTCCTTAGATGGATTAGAAAGGGACGTCACTACGGTATTGCCACTTTTTAATTTCTACTCTTTTTTGCCAGACTTATATTAAAATTTCGAACATCTCTGAAAAACAAAAAAAATTGATTTGACCTCTATTCTAATATCAGTCGAGATGACAAATGTCGCACGTAATGTAAGATATCGAACGATATGATAGTTAGGGCCGCGACTCTAGTTTGTCTCTGAATTAAAAAAAAAACTATGACAGCTGCCAGAAAACTTCATTACCGCCATTACCGGGTAATATTTTGTCATATCATAATGTGCGACTCCTGAATGGAGCATGGAAGCTTATGATATGTGGCTAGATAAAGTAGTGTATGTAACTGTACATAATTAGGCATTAAAACACTCGTCTGATGTTATTTTGAAACTTGCCTTCGGCTCGTTTCATAAACCCACAGTCGTGTTTAATGCCCTTCATTATGTACAGTCACATAAACTACTATTATTTGTGATGGTTTCGAAGAAAAGTTTTGAACGCGATTAAAAGTCCCGTTTTGTACCTAACAATAATGTGTGAAAATCGTGTAAGTATAAATTAAATCAATATATGTATATACCTACCTAATAATTCATATAGCCTGAATAATTCTAGTAACGATAATTTTCTAGTTTATTTTTTCATTATCGCCTAAAAATAAAAATCAATCAAAACGGTTGATAAAGTAAATACCTAACCGTGATTATGATTAATTGATTATAGTTTCTCTGTGAAGTAAAAAAAAGCATCCAACAAAATGTATAAAGTTGGCCAAAGTTAGTTTCTGCAGTTAAGTGCCTCTACACACTATCACCCCGCTCTACACTAATTGCGAAGTTGACCGAAGTTGGACGAATATGACACGACATCGTGTAGACTGTCGTACCGTACCACAATGCGTATCTTGTAATTCTGTTTTGGCCCATCCAAGAGTCTAAATGGCCAATTACTATATATACGTATATATATATTTTGCAAGCAAGATTTCATTTTATTCTTAACGCCTGCTAAATTTTAATAGCAACTTGATTCCCGCTGACTACAAACAATTAAGTACTTACAGACACTTCCATAGTTATTTATGGATCGAGTACTGGAGTAGCCATGAGGTGCAAAGTTAAAGCAACCGATCCGTTTGTTGTATGGGAGTCCCACTTAAATATATATTTTATTTTGTTTTTATTATTTGCTATAGCGGCAAAAGAAATACATCATCTGTGAAAGTTTGAACTGTCTAGCTATCACGGTTCATGAGATTGTAGCCTGGTGACAGACGGACAGACAGACACACAGACAGTCTAGACAGACGGACAGCGGAGAGTCTTAGTAATAGAGTCAGGATATACACTAGGGTGCTTTTTATTTTGTCTATTTTTAGGGTTCCGTACCTCAATCGGAAAAAACGGAACACGTATAGGATCACTTTGTTGTTCGTCCGTCTGTTTGTCTGTCAAGACCCTTTATCTCGAAAAGGCGTGGAGGTATCGAGTTGAAATTACTCGTAACACCATATACTCAGGTCTACGGTTCCTTGAAGCTGTGAAAAATCAAACTTCTACGTTAACCTGAAAAAAAGATACGGCCGTTTATGTCGCAAAAAACGTCCATTTCGACACTCTCAAGGGAATCAAAATGAAAGGGTACTTCCCGATGACCTAGAACTATGAAATTTGGCAAGTAATATCGTCTCATACTACAGATACTCATAAAAATCTGAAACTATACATTTGAACAAAATCAAAAAAAATATAGTCCTTTTCAAACATATTTGGAAAACTCGCTAATTAACATGGGATAGGTGAAAGTTTTTACGGAACCCTCGGTCCGCGAGTTAGACTCGCACATGGCCGGTTTAAAAAAAAAATCCGGGCACCCCCTGATTTTGGCCCCGCGTAAAAACGTCCGTAATTTATTAAAAAAAAAATTATGCAGTTTTGGCGGTCGCTACCTCCCATTAAAAATACGAAATAAATGTTGATGAAAACTCGCTCCACATGGTTTTCTTTTTAAATTTTCAGCAGTGATATTATTTTAATAAACTAATGTATCAATTTAGTTATATATCAACTGAATTATGCTGTATATATAAAAAAAAAATAGGTAGTTCATATTGAAGTAGATATTTTTTTAATACAATTATTAACTTTCTGTAAGTATTTATTAAGATACAAAGAAAAAAAACTTTTTTTTTCATTACTTTTTCAGATTTTTTATATGCCGGTAGCGACTTCTAAAACTGAATAAAAAAAACAGTGTCATTTTTTCGTGTCCTAGAACAGAATGAGGGGGTTCGAGTAGGGGGTTAGAAAATAAGAAGCACCATAATATACACCTCAATGTAGTGTGATTAAGAATAACATAACATAATGATCCAAAAAATAGATGAGTGTCTCTTTTTTAGGGTTCCGTAGTCAACTAGGAACCCTTATAGTTTCGCCATGTCCGTCTGTCCGTCTGTCCGTCCGCGGCTTAGCTCCGTGATCATTAGTACTAGAAAGCTGAAATTTGGTATAAGTATGTGTATATATAACGCCGACAGAACGGTAAAATAAAAATTCAAAAATTTTATGTTTTTCGGGTACCTCTCGAACACATAAAGTGGGCGTGAATTTTTTTTTTCTTTTGAACACTGGTGTGTGGGGTGTTGTTGAATAGGTCTTGTAAAAATAATGGGGGTCTTCTAACATTATTTTTTGATAAAGTCAGCAGTTTTGTAAATATTCGCTCCAAAAACAAAAAAAATAGTGTCCCCCCCCCCTCTAACTTTTCAACCACGGGTCGAAAAAACTCGGAAAAAATCATGTAAATGAAACCTTATAAGTACTTTCAATGAAAACTATATTGAACAACATCGGTCGAGTCGTTTTTGAGTTATCGCCAAATTTCATATTTTTTCTTTAAAAGGACGTAAGTTGACTTCCAGAAGGTAATAAGTGATTACAGTTTCTAGGGCGTTTACGACCTTTTTATAGAGCTTAAAATCTTTCTTAACTTAAACCTCAGGCTTAAAACAGCAGTTTATGATGATATGATTTATGATGAAGGATGAGCAACTACGGAACCCTACACTGAGCGTGGCCCGACATGCTCTTGGCCGGTTTTTTTTTGACATAAAGTCAAGCCAAGAGGGCCTGGCGTAGCCCATGTTTATCTAAATATTTTGGGAGGCCCCGACGACTGGGCACAACTGTCGGGGCCCCATGTCAATGATACGGCTTAAACGGTAAATATTTCTTTGAGTTTTGATCTGAATCAATGGTTTTGTCCAATATACTTAAACGTTAATTGACCGACCGATTGAACTGTCTCCGTTACAGCATGGCCAAAAAATATTTCGTATGTCCGGATGAAATTTTATTTTTCAGTTGGTAGGTTCGATAGTAATATATTTTTTGTTACTACGGTTTTTTCGAAATTTTGCAAAATGGCGGGGTTAAACGTTAACGTAAAAAAATTACAAATTTGAGTCATTCCAAAACAAACTCGCGACTTCAGCTCGCAGTCGATAGCATTATTAATTGTCCCGAAAAAAACGTCTTTGTTTCAGCTTGGTCAAAAATTATTTCGTGTTTCCGTATGTCCAGGTCGTATAATCGTATTTCATAACCGATACTAGCAGCGCCCCGCGATGCTACCCACAAACGCTACACTACATTTTAGCCTACGTGATATGGATTAATCTAAGGTGTCAGCTACCACCATACCAAATTTTATCAAAATTCAAGCTCACAAACCCGTATAATACACAAGCCTTTATAATATTAGTGTGATTTTGGTCGATTAACTTTAACGAAATTTTGAAAATGGCGGAGATATGGAGGGTTGAAAAGGTAAAAAAAAACATATTTCAGACTCGTGAGGTGAGGTGAGGTCTATAGCACACAGAACCACTAGTTATATATCTGTTTATATTATTGTCGTTACCTATTGCTTATTCTCAATGCCGTTTGGGAGTGTTACATAATAGAATCCCAGTAGGTACAATTTAATTCTGACTGTTTTCACTAACTTCATGTATATTGTATGTCTGTTTGGCCCCATGGTTGACTGGTAGAGAATGTAGTAAGTCTTCTTACTTCCGTACTTACTCTTGTTTTATGTAATAAAGTTTAGTTTTCTATCTTCTTCTTATTTTATTTACATATAGCATCTACCTACTCATTGTCAGGATTTAAGAGTTTCAGCATGCAAGAAGCAACGGGCCGGCGAGGTAGAGCAGCCTGTTCGTCGCAGGCGCAGCCCGCAGGCACCGGCGGAGTGGTGGCGGCGGCAAGGTGCGAGAGGGCAGGTCCGCCCGGGGTCGCGGCGCGCGGCGGGGGCTCGTGCCGTTACGTGGAGCGCGCGCCGCCGCTGCCACGACGCGGACGGGCTTCACTCAGTTGCTTCGTGCGCGAAAGTCGTTACATGCGTCACAATCATTCCCTTCACACGCGAACCAGACGTACGATCGATCGAAACTAATCAATTTATCGGGCGAAAAGGATCAGTGTTATGTTTAGTGCAGTGCACGGGACTCCGGGACGAGAGCGAACGTGATGCGACACAACCTTGTGTGGCGAGAAAGCGTGTGACGTCAGACGGACCGGCCGCGATCATATGTTGGACGCGGATGCAGTGATGGAATGCGGTGTGTTGTTGTGGTGACGTGCGATGGTGCAGTGCGGGTTATTACCTCGTCAGTAGCCGTGGTCGGGCCGCCGGTCCTCCCTGGGAACCATGCGTAGAAAAAGATGAGCCAGGATGACGAGAGCTTGGTAATATCACTTTCATATTCCACAATAACATAATGTCCTTGGTTGTTCTGTCCGCGTACCGATTAATCTACGTCTCTTTTCCTGCTAAGTTGAACGTTATGTAAAATTACAACACAATATACCAAAACGCAGGTTACGAGAGCATGCACTAGAGGCGGTCGACTAGCGCCTTCGTTGCAATACCGTGAACAGTATTGGCTATTTTTGATGATGACTTTATCTTTGACTATACTGTGCGATTTTTACATCACATCACGCTGCTTACCTCAGTCGAAGGCCATTCGTATCCATTCGGTTTACACACTTTAAATACTGTACTTAATTGTGTATGCATAACTGTGACAAGGTTTTGTGTTTGATTTTGACTTACTTTACTTAACTCAAATTTCACTACTCAAGAATATCAAAGCTATCAAATTAAAACCGTAACATATGGAAGGTTGGAAGAGCTCAAAGGTAAGCACAAATCTCATCAAAGGTTAAGTGAAGGTTCTTTTCGCTATCCGGCAAACTATGTATGTATAAATTTTTCTGCGATCACGCTCGTAAATACTATGTTCACGATTGAGTCAACACGTCTTCGGAGCACTGACCATAATTTTATGAGGTCGTGTGGGCAGCTCGTTCAAAATCTCGCGTGAGTCATTCATCTAGAACAACCTTAATTGTAGCGCACGTTTGCACATTTGTAAAGAAACATGGGTTACTTTTAAAGGCCACCTAGTAAAAAATTAAAAAATAAAATGCATTTATCCAAGAGGAAGCCATCCGATCAATGTGTAGCTGGCAGATGGTTTACGAAGACGCCGTCAGAAGATGATAGGGATGGCTGACTCTACTACCATGTGGGGCAAATACCCAGGAAGAGAGATAGAGAGAGGGAGAGAGATTAAGAATCCAAGAGCAGAGTGAAAGACAGTCATGACTCGTGAGCAAAAACTACTGTCTCCCTAAAGGTATTTTATTTATTTTGTTTATAAAGCGGCTAAATAGTATTAGAACTGAATGTAAGTAGCTATCGTTCGTTATATCAGAGTGTCGAAAGTGTCCGTGGGAGCGTTTGTCTTGCCTCACCCGCAGCAACACCCCGGCTTGCTCCAGTTTCTGCCATTGTTGTTCATTTCAGATTAGTTTCTTTCAACATTTCCCTTATTCGATCACACACTCCTTACGTATGCCTGTGAATAGTCATCACTCATTCATCACATGGAATGGAATGCAATATGTTATAAAACCCAAGGAAGAGGATCGTGGTTGGATTATTTCTCATGTCTATAACTTTATAATCTTAAAAACTAGTTGAGTCTACATTTTTACATTTACACAAGATTTACACAATTTATACCTAATTCAAGTATCCCATAGATCATCTGGGGTGTGGTCTTATATGTCAGTTCCATTTTATTGAAAGATGCATTTTGGTAGTAAAAATGTATGGTAGAATAGAATAGAATATTCTTTATTGCACACCTCAACAGGAAATAAATAGAAACAAATTCAGAATGCACGTAACTTTCAATAGAGGTAAAAAACAGGCGGTCTTATCGCTAAAGAGGGATCTCTTCCAGACAACCGTTAGGGTAGCGAAATTAAATTAAAACGTCAGAAATGCGTAGGCGATGCAACGTGTGCCTACAACAATTGAGGAGTTCTGTAGACTCTTGATGGATCCCGTCGTCAAACCTCAATTCAGTCACAGAATAGATAATAGTACAAGTGCAGAAGGCACACTACTTTGATCTTTATAAAAGCAGCTTTTTTTAGCCGAAAAAATATGATTTATTGCCCTTCTAAAGTCGTCGTCTCCAGCGCAAGCCAAATGGAACGTTGAGGCTGTGTAATAACGGTGAAAATGAATTGGCTCAATTGCCGCGTCGACGCTAACGAGGGTTATCAACGATTAAATAAAATAATAATGTATTGTCCATTTGTTTCTTGCATTCAATATAGAGAGCAAATTATATTATTTATTCATTATATATATTATTTCATTATTTATTTAACTATAAAATAATAAATTTCAAAATTACACAAATTGAATCCACCACCAGGCCACATTTTATTGGCGTTGCTACGAAAGTGCGAACCCCTGCAATACAAAATCTTGTTTTATTTTTATTCTTAAACTATAATAATATGTATAAAAAAGAATAATGCAACTTAATAAATAGAAAAATAGGGATAGTACGGCGTGGTGGTGCGATGGAATAATAATAAAAATACTGATTTTGTTTACAAAGGACAATAATAAATTAATAACGCACAATAATATAGTTACACATGACACATTACAAATGGTTAACTTCTAAAAACTGTTTTGCCGTCTTTAAATTGGTGGTATATCCGAATTCGAGCGAATTCCTGCATCCCGCTACGATGCAATATTTTTTTGCTATCTTTTTATTCATTTAAGGGTGAATCAACTTTTAAGTGCACCTTGTTGCTATGGTTACGCAAAAGGGTATAGCAGGATAGCCTAAGAAAAAGTGCCCCCAGCGTTTTTGGGTCGAAACTATAATCAAACGATGCCTTTTAAGGAGGTAATACCCTGCACAAAGTTTCATCCCTGTGTTACCCCCTGGGGGTGAAAAACACCCGATTAACCATAAACTGTTTTATTTATTTTTTCCTAAACTATGAAAGTGAGGAATTTCAAATTTTGTACAAATATTAATGACACTAAAAGCTATATTTAAAAAAAATATGACCCTCCTAACCATATAAATTCTTGTAAAAAAAAAATAAAAAAATAACGAATCACCCTGTATAACAAGTTCGGCTCTTGGTGGTACACACACCATTTTTTTTCCAAATATGAACCAATTCATATTCTACATCATACAAAAGTTTCATCGACCTAGCCCAGAAGGAACATTGCGAAATTAAAATGAATGTACTATTTAGTAGGCACTTTTCATTAAACCGACCGGGTGATCAATCCAATGGGCCAGTAGGGAGAAGTCACAAACTATAAGAGATAGGGTAATTTGATTTGTTCTTAGGAACCATCGCGTCGATTTTACATTTAATGAAGACTTTCCTAAGAACAGATTTCCCTATCTCTTATAGTTTTCGTTTTCTCCCTACTGACCCATTTGGATTGATCACTGTATTATGCTTAATACGCAACGTCTCGGCCCTGCAACCAAAAAAATAAAAGAAAATACTACTCGCGGCCGCGCGGCCGCCCGCGTTCGAATTTCAATTTTTTTTCAACGTGTGCGGATTACGCTTTTCTAACGTGAAGCCAAAATGTCTGCAAAAAATATTTTAAATGCAAACAAATCTAAAGCAATTGTAAATACCAATATAAAAAAAATGGTAAACACATTATATGAACTTGCAAAATGCAGATGGGTCGATTAATATTGAATTTTCAAGAGAACACGAAATTCTTAGAATATATATAAAGTCACGTCATATAAATAAAAAGACATACCATATTTTCATAGGTTATTACTTATTATTTTTATTGCATGTTGTGACACCTAGAGACTTTATACATCTGGGTATATTTAATATTTTAAATGGATCGTTAAAATTTTATTTTAATATACATCTTCTTTATGTGTACCCATGTGATTATAACACAAATGTAATGTAATTGTTTCAAGTATTATTTACGAAAAAAATACTTACTGTTGAGTTTCCTTCGGCTTTCTTCTCAACAGCGGTCTTTTCTTGCGAAATGCCGGTAGATTCACAATCTGACTTGTAAAAGTGCCCTTGTGGCCTAATACTTACTGAATAAATTATTTCATTTCATTTCACGTTATGTGCCCAATAAAAATGACTGCGGAGGTATCAGCGATCACTTTTTTATACTTGCCCCAATGGAAACCGAACTGCAGGTATCTGCTCGCATTTTGCTTCAATAATATATTATTTATCGAATGCGAGATATAAATCGAAAATTATAAAACCAGCCGAATTATTCTGACTAACATGTTTGATCATTACTTAGACAATTTGACAATTATTAATTATAACAGTGATGACAATTGATTGAATAATAATGGTATTTTACTAATTTACTCGTAATGTATGAATTTTTTCTTTACTAGTATTAACTAATAGTAAAGAAAAAAATGTTTTTATAAGTACAAATGAGTTTGATTTATACTTCTTTATCCCCACCTTTTTTAAATCGGACACAAACAGCGGTCCGATCGCAGGCCATTGTTTATTAATAATGCAAGGCTCTTAGTAGGAGTTAAATGAATAGTAGGCACCAAAGAGCCAATTCATATCAATTTCGCAATGTTCCTTCTGGGCTAGGTCGATGAAACTTTTGTATGATGTAGAATATGAATTGGTTCATATTTGGAAAAAAATGGTGTGTGTACCAAGAGCCGAACTTGTTATACAGGGTGATTCGTTATTTTTTTTATTTTTTTTTACAAGAATTTACTTGGTTAGGAGGGTCATATTTTTTTTAAATATAGCTTTTAGTGTCATTAATATTTGTACAAAATTTGAAATTGGTCACTTTCATAGTTTAGGAAAAAATAAATAAAACAGTTTTGGGGTTAATCGGGTGTTTTTCACCCCCAGGGGGTAACAGAGGAATGAAACTTTGTTCAGGGTATTACCTCCTTAAAAGGCATCGCTTGATTGTAGTTTCGACCTAAAAACGCTGGGGGCACTTTTTCTTAGGCTATCCTGCTATACCCTTTGTCCCTCGGACAATCTAGGCATTTTTCTATGAAACAGTATGAGGATGTCACTTGGACAACGGGGACAGAGTAAATAACACAAAAAAGTTGATTCACCCTTAACCACTAGTATTTACCTATTAAAAGACAATTGCGGCACGTTCACTTGCGACGTAAAGGTGGATTTCCACTGGCGAGGCGAGGCGGGGCGCGAGAATTGAAATTAGTAAGGCAAAATTTCAATCCCCGCCTAGCGCATCTTCGGTGGAAATAGTAAGGATTGACGACGATGTGCGGGACTTGAAATGAAATATTTGTTTGTGTAAAATTGAACCTTATTGCTTTTAACATAGGGTACAGATTAAATCTGATTTTTACACCGGCGAAGCGAGAAGAGGATAGACGAGGCGAGGCGAGACGAGACGGGGCGGGAATTTTAATTTGTATTGCATTTTTTCAATTCCCTCCCACCAGCGCATCTTCGGTCGGTGGAAATAGTAGGAATTGACGAGGATGTGCGGGACATGAATTGAAATATTTGTTGGTGTAAAAATTAACCGTCTTGCTTTCGTCAGATTATAAATAAATTAACAGAAAAACCGCTTCACGCGATCGATAGGCGTTTTGTTGTTTGTTACCGCTGCCGTTTATGTCTTGATTTTCTTCTTTAGGGTCCTTTCGTCCATCCGTACTATTTCACAGACACTCTTAGTACTAATACTAAGCTGTAATTTGGCGGGTGTATAGTATATTAGTCACGGAAAAAATGTGGTAGAATATCATTTATAAACAAACAAACGGTGAGTTCGTTTTCTTGAAAGCACTATGAGATTATTTCTTGTTGCATTATCTTCATCCGATTCTTCTTCCATTAACATACCTATTTAATAATACTAATTCGCGAGACATGATACAGCAATCACCACGTGTGTATTTCACTGCGAACTTAACATCACTACATCTACCAAGTCCAAGCCTACAATCTACGGCGCGGCGGTCGCGCGATGATGTCAACCGCGAGCTCGGGCAGGAACGCGAGGGCTCGCGATAGCTATGAAAGTCAATTTTTAGTGGAAAAGGACCAGTTCGATTTCAATTCTCGCCCCGCCTCTCCTCGCCAGTGGAAAACCACCTTAAATCGGGAGAGCGTGAGCGCGCGAGAAGCGCGCGCGTGCGTTCCAAGACAGAGCGTGACAGCCACTGAATATGCCCCATTGCTGGGGCGACCGGCATGTACTTGTAGTGGACACGTAAATCGCGGAGTGCCCCCCGCCTGATTCAGATAAGGAGTATTCACGGGTTTAGCCTTCAAAGAATTTAATATCGGTTCGTTATTGAAGGGTTTTGTGGTAGAAAACATAGAAAAAAAAACACCTATAGTCAACTTGAGAACCTCCTTTTCTCAGGCCGGCAAAACAATAAAAAGTTCGTTTCAAATCGAATGAATGACTTCGATTGTTCATTTGTTATCGAAACAAGATAGCAATCGCAATTAGACACGTACACGTACGAAAGCAAGAATGTGCATTATAAAATGCAACTGTTTGTAAATAGTTATTGATGGCATGCAAACATGCTATTCAAATCAGTTTTTGCTTTATATCATGTACCTAACGTTATTCAAACGCAGGCGTTTTAATTGTTCTTTTATATTTGATGGAAACACCGATATTATTGCTGTAACACCATTATCACGGGAGGAATTCGCATAAATATAAGTAAGTAATATTTAACTCAGAATTGGATGGACTTGGGCAGTCTTCCAATGTTCTTAAATGAATACAAACGGGCCCTTTAGACTGCGAAGTACACGCGCTGTATTTCTAATAATAACTTTCTTAGATAAACAAATACTTGGAAATTTTCGTGGAAAATCTAGTTAACAAGCGATTTGTGGTGGTAACGAAATTGATAACATAGCTTAGGTTATAATTATTAAAATATTGTTGTTCGCTTTTATGCTCGCAACGTATTACCTACTTCATATATAGCTTATACCGTTGCGAAGCGGGGCTAAAATAAATATAATTATACATTTATCATAAGTTGCGTTTTTTTAAAGGAGCAGAGTGTTAAAAGTCAGAAAATCTATGGAACTCACTGTATTTATCCTAGCCTCGCCCCGTTCTGCTCGCTCGTACAATATTTATTACGTCACATCTCGTAAATTTATACACAAGTATTATTACATAAGTATTATATACAATATCTATTAGCTCGCAAACATAAACTATGAAAGCGTCGATTTTTTTGTAGAAAGTGTAAGTGAAACCACCGGACGGACATTCGGCCATCGCTTTCGCAGTTAACTAGTTCCGTTTTAAAAGCACAACTTAATGGTATGCTACTATGCAAGATTCTGCGATACACAATGTGCTGTAGGAATTATAAATAAGTTTTTTGCATTTCATATATTTCGCCATTCTCTCTCTACTCGAGTCTCGAATCGACACTCGTCTCGATGTCTCGAATTAAGTTTCCTATCAGTTATGTGGTAAATGTGCATTTAAAGCTTAATGTTTAATAACAGTCATCAATCATCAATTAAACAGCGAAAGAGAGAAATACATTTATTCGTGACCATAAAACATAATTACATAATTCGGGGACATAAAACCAATCAAATGATCTTTTCATAATATGCTAACTCACTCAACTCTCTTCGAATCTAGATCCATTCACAAAACATTCCGATATCCGCAATTTCAATGGTAGAAATAAAAATGAAATTGCTATCAGAAGTATGTAAATCGTTCTTAGGCCAATGTAGGTATTAATTTTTATAAAAAGTTACCGTTCCCGTCTCTCAAAAATTAGATATAGGTCTTAATATTTTATAAAATATTAGTATATATTTATTATTCACATATTTACTAAGAATTAAAAGAATGAATGAACGAAATGGAGGACAAAATAGAAGATTGTTTGAGGGAGTATTAAGCCCATTGTGACAAATATATACTACTCTGCTTTTCACTTCGACCGAGAGAAAATACTTCATAAATATATAAAAATTCAAACTGTTGTCACCATGTGCTTCCAATTTATTTAAGCTGAGCAGGCATAAACTGTAAGATCAGTCAAACGCCCCAGCACAGTAAGATCGTAAACAATTAAACATCTAACTCCGCTATACTTTTTCTTAGCAGTTTTTGTAATTTATAAGTATAATGCACGAGTTTAGTAGTATTTCATTTACATTATCATCTAATATTCTGCATCAGCAGAAAATACATAAGATATTTTTTATATTATGGAAGACGATGAAAATGTCTCCAGCTCGTATTCTATTAAGTGTAGGTAAGTAGGTACTGTACCTAAATAGAAACTTTCTGGTGATGTACCTGACGCTGGCCAGAATGTTTCTTTTTCATATACATTATTATATGGCCCCATTTAAACACTAGGGTTCGCTTTATGAAGCTAAATATGTACCTACTTACTTTTCAAGCAGAGGCAGTAAAAATATTATGCTAATTGTCCTTTATTGCGATAATAATATATAGACTACTTATATGCATCGCGCGTTGATATCTTTTGCAAGATTGCATGCCCTTGCGCACCTTTTGCACGGATAGTGCCTCCAATCTAGATACAACACGAGCGATTAATTATAGTTGCTTCACATGGACTTGAGTAAGTTTTCCCAGCATTTAGATTACTTATTTAGTAGTGAATGTAGTGATATTCGAATAAATAATTCATTTCCGAAATGTTACGCTTTCACCGATTTCTTGTGAATCCTGAGAAATGTGTCCTTTCTATATTCGTGATAACATATGGTGATTTATGCACAATATGGACTAGCCGGGAAAAGTAATTAATTACATAAAAATAAACGCTTCTTCGATGGGTTTACGTAATTTCATACAAGTTGGTCTATATAAGTAATTAATATTTATAATTACTAAGATGTCAGATATTTCATGAATCTTTTGCTATATGTAACTACACACTGGAGGGTTGGTGATTTTAAATTGATTTACTACTAGAAGGTACCTGCGACTTCATCCGCGTAACTTCATTTTTTTTTCATTACCGTATGACTACGGTACTTGCCTGACGGCTAAAAGTATCCTAAAACCATTTTTGGATGTGCCTATACGGAACAAACGTGTATCTCTCTGCTATACATCGCGTTATTGAGTTTTTATTTTTTACAAGCTTTTATTTAACTTGCATTGTATGTATGTATGTATATAAGTATATTTGTTCGGGTGGAATCTTGCAACTCAATTTTGAAGCAGATATCGTCAACCGATTGAGCTGAAATTTTGCATACTTACATAACTTTGATGACAATACAGTAATATGGTACCATGGGGCTGATGTGATGATGGAGCCGGAAGGTGGCCATAGGAACTCTATAATAGAAAAAGCAATCCTACCGAGCTTGGGCTTTTTAGAATCGTCTCAGTGAGCATTTGATGGATATCCAAAGAAAAGTACAGTCAGCTATAAAAGCTTGTCACTAAAATGTCATTTTTGACAGAAACTTTTTATTTATGATCCCTCCCCATAGAAAATATGTTAACCCAAATTTAGAATTTTATATTTATAACAGCATAAATGATTTTTTAGGACGCTGTTGTTATTTTTAACTGACTCTTTTGACAAACAAAATTTACAAAATACAGAATTCAAACTTAACATTCGCGACATCATATTATGTAAACTACATACCTTCTGACCTTTTAATCTATTTCTAGGTAGGTAAGTACTTAATATTATTTATTTGGATCTACTATGATACTATTTTTATAAGTAATCTTTTACTCAGAATATGAGAAATGTGCTTTTGCTTACATTTATTTACAGCAGTCGGATCATAAAGTATGAGTTCTATTAGGTTATATAATATCAGTGTAGTTAAATATATACCTAAGCATATAGCATTGGGTTCCGGTAACTTATTAGCGACATAATGGCAACACATCAAACTAATGACATAATATAACCATATCAAATGGAGCGCGCTAGCTGTCGTGGGAATGCCAACAGTACCTATCTATTTTATTTTCTTGTCTTATGAATTATGAATGTTCGGTTGGTGTCTAGATTCTAGAAATGGACACTAAACTTCTGATACTGGAAGTTTTTTAAGCATTGTATGGCTGATTTAATAAGTAATTCATTAACTTTCCTGACTTCACAAGCAAATTTAATCACAGTTTAAGTTTCAGATCTACTCATTAATTTACTATTTACTGGGGAGCCTAAATTTAGGCTAATATTACGTTCCACTGCTGGACAAAGGCCTCCTGTATTTCCTCCATTCATCCCGTTAATGGGGAGATTGGGGAAGAATGGTAGAAATGGAGCATTCAAGTATTTTTTCATACAATTTTGCGATTCCAATTATTATTGTCATTTGTACTAAACCTAATATGAAATAATAAAAACCCAGTAAAGGAACCCGTACCTTTTTATTTTTATTTATTTTTATTTTATTTATTTGGGGCATCAACAGCAATACAATTTGTAATAATTAACAATATAGTACAACAACAAAAGCCAATAAAAGATGTCCACAAAAATACAGTAAGTAGAACTAGTTACAAGAAAAATTAAACAAACATTGTATGCTCGATCAGGTTAGTGTGCATGTGTGTGTGCGTGAGTGTGTGTGTGTGCGCGTGTGTGTGTGTGTGTGTGTGTGTGTGTGTGTGTGTGTGTGTGCGTGATGTGTTTTATTCTATTGTCATTGCGACAAGTGCGAAAAAAGGTGTTTCAATTTCCTTCACTGTTGCACCAAATCATTGTTAAAATTTTATTGAATATAATAAAATTTGGTGTAATAGTGACGACTCCCTACTGAGCCGGCGGTCGTGGGTTCGAATCCCGACAAGGGCAAATATTTCCTGGGTCATGGATTTACCTATGTATGTATTTCTATATATATAAAACTCAAAGGTGACTGACTGACTGACTAGACTGACATAGTGATCTATCAACGCACAGCCCAAACAACTGGACGGATCGGGCTGAAATTTGGCATGCAGGTAGATGTTATGACGTAGGCATCCGCTAAGAAAGGATTTTTCAAAACTCACCCCCTAAAGGGGTGAAATGGGGTTCCAAAGTTTGTATGGGGAAACAAGATTAGTTAGACTATTTTATTCGAAACTTCACAGGAGTATTTCTAACGATAAATGAGTAAACACGTGTTTCAGGTTTTTTGAAAATTCAACCCCTAAAAGGGAGAAATGTGGTGACAAAGTCTGAAAATCAGCATGGGTATTGTTTTTATGGTTTATCGGGTCGCTGATTACGAAAACCGCAACGATTTTAAAATCCAACGTGGCGGACGTGAGTTACCATCTCCCCTGTTGGGGTGAAATGGGGTTGAAATGTCTAAATACTAAACCGCTGGTTCTAGAGAGTCCATATTTGGAACCTACGTGTCCTTATAAAGTCTAGGGGTGCAATAAAATAAGAATTTGTCAAAAGCAACCCCCAAAGGGGTGAAATGGGGGTCATAAGTTTGTATGGGGAAAAAAAGATTAGTTAGACTATTTTATTGAAAACTTCCAAGGAGTATTTCTAACGATAAATGAGTAAGCACGTGTACGGGTAAGAGAGGGAGGAGAATATGGTGACAAGAGTATGGTGGTAAGGGTAATCTTTCTATGGTTTATCGGGTCGCTGATTACCAAAACAACAACGATTTAAAAAAACAAACCTGGTGGACGTAAAATACCGTCTCGCCTGTTGGGGTGCGATGGGGTTGAAATGACTAAATATGAGTATGGGTGTAATTTTTATGGTTTGTTGGGACGTTAATTACGAAAATGCCACCGATTTTGAAATTTTATTTGTGGTCATGAAAATTCTTGAAAGCATTTGCGCCAAATTGCAATTTAATCGGTCCAGTAGTTTTGCAGCAAATCGGTTGTAACAGACGGGCTGACAGACAGCTACACGTGATCCTATAAGGGGGTTCTGTTTTTGCTTTTGAGGTATAGATAGAGACCCGCGTTATCCTAATAGATTAAAAAAATAGTATTTGGTGGCATCTCGACCGTCGTCAATCGGTACCTATAGGCGGGCGGCGCGTTGGGGCGGGAGGAGTAATGATCGGGAAACTTCCTGCATCCGTAATAAATACATTCAAGCTTTTCAATAATTATGTTAAGTCATTTCAGAGTTCTGAATTACGTTTATCTGGCTCAGAATAATACATTTTTCATTCATCAACGAAGAGAACCTCAATATCTTACAATAGAACATGACGTAACTTAGAACATGGCTTAGAATCATTAAACCAATCTCGAATATACCGAGTCAATAAGCGGAGGCTCGGGACATTATAAAAGCTTTATACCAAATAGCCTACTTTTAATCCTGAAAAAAAAAGAGCATTGTTCCCGTAGGATGATGTATATTACATAGGCACGCGAGCGAAGCCGCGGGTTAATGCTAGTTTATTTATATATATATCGTCGTCTAGTACCCATATTACAAACATTGCTTAGTTTAGGACTAGGTCGATTTGTGTAAGATTGTCCCTTAATATTTATTTATTTATGAACATTCTGCAAGCAAGTAGGCTACAAGGGCAGTTTTACATGTCTGAGTCTACTGGTCTATAGTTTTAGTTATTTTCTAAGAAAACTTTAGAAAAAGTAAATACTAGACATGAAAAGTCTACATATGACCTAATAAATTAAATCTTGACCTATACAATGGAACCAAGCCAAACATTGTAGGTACAAAAATTGTCAATTTCAAAATTGTAAATTTGTAAGGTCACTTAACAAAGGTACATAAAGAGTCAGGGGGCTGGTTCTATATTAGACCATTTCCCCTAAATATTTAATTCCAATCCACTCTATCGCTGGGCTTCTACCGTAGATTTAGTGAAAAGGAATAACCCTGATTAATATTCTATCTGATTTGATACGCGTATTTTAGGAAAACCCATTTTGAGTAAAAACTGGATTTATGCGTTGTATAAAAATACTACCTACTGCAAAATAACCCGTTTGATTAAAAAATTGCTGGGGAAATACGCAAATGTAAAATTGAGAAATGATCTAACCCGCTGTAATTTTTGTATAGTGGTTTCTTTGCAAGCACGAGACTATAGACGTTTCTAGAAATTATATTCTTGGATAATATGCGTCGGAGTAACTATACTGTATTGTGTAGCCTAATCTGATACTTTATTTATTGCATTGCCATTTTCCTCGTAAACCATATGAATACACGTAGGAACGTTACATGTACATATATATTAGACATCATATTAATGTTTTGTAAATGTTTTTTGTATGTTACTAACAATCTATGGATGATTGATCCAAAATAAATAATTTGAATTGAATTACTTACATTTGGGTTTTTTTTTTACGAGAAAATACTGTTTTGGTCAAAAACTCAAAATTTGAGGATAGGTAATGTTTATTAAATGAAATAATAGAAGCTTATGGCAACTTTGATATTAGGTACCTACCTCAAGGTCGTGGTGTGAAACAAAAACTCTGGGCAAATCGGGAACGATTTATTTTACTTTTCCAATAACAATTAGGCAACATTTTCTACAATGGAAAATCCGATGGGATGGGAATCGTGTCTAATGGACGCTGCGCCACTGGTACCTACTTACAGGGGTAAACAGGATATCTACAAGTAGGCAGTTGTATTAAATTCCTACGTACGCTCGATGCCAGTTGGTTAGAACATACTTACCTACAGTTGTAAGATTAAACTAGTATACAATCTGATGAAAAGATAAAACAGGGGTTGTCATGTAAATAAGAAAGTGTGTTGGTTTGTTTTTCTTTTACGCAATAACGATTGATTAACCTTATCTTTCGCTGTTGGTAACATACGGTATTTTATCTCGAAAAAAAATTTTTTTAGGGTTCCGTCTTCAATTGGCAAAAACGGAATCCTTATATAACATCACTTTGTTGTCCGTCCGTCTGTCTGTTTATCCATCTGTCAAACCACTTTTGTCTCAGGGACGCGCGGAGTTATCAAGCTGAAATTAATATCAAATATTCACGTCACGTCTGGCTAGTGGCTACCCCTTCAAGCCGTGAAAAAATCGAACTTAAAGAAACGAGCGTTAATGCTGCATTTGAAGGCACTTGCAAGGAAATCAAAACCTTAGAGTACTTCCTACCTTTCACCTAGAATTAGAAAGAAGTAAATTAAAAGGCCCGAAAGCAGTAAATTTGTCGTTATTACATGCTATAAATATATATTTTATTGCTTACAAACGTAGTTGCAGTTGGTAAACTAACTTGGCCTAGTTAGTGCGGAACCCTTGGTGCGCGTTTTTTTGTCGAAGTCAGAGTCGCATTTAATCGGTTCTTTTCCAAAATAATAGGTTAAATACGTTTTCCAAGCGGACGAAATCATGGGAATGATAGTAGTATTTATGTAAAATATTAACGTATAAAAATGATTATCGCACAGCGGCTGGTTGGAAAAGCCATGGAAATCCCGCACATGCGTGGTTTTGTAGTGCTCCTTGACTCGTCGCCCGCCGAAGCGCCTCACTGGCTCAGACGTCGCGCGCCGGGCGCACAGTTCAGAAGGGCTTGTCAACGCAGTCCGTGCATTTTTTTTAATCAACATTAAACCGTTTCGCGCTTAATTCAGTATTCGTTTTTGAAATATATGAAGTGGGATTTTTTTGGTTATAAAGTTTATGCATGAATCAGTGTTTATGAACAGTGGCCAGTCGCACGGTAGTGTTTGTTGTAAAGTGAGCCGGTGTTTTTTGCGTTGAGAATAATTTGCATGGTAATTAGGTTGTATGCATACCCAGTGATTACCGGTAAGTAAGTAGTCATTGTCAAACGGCGACGGCAGTTGTAAATGCGTTTAACTGCACATATGAAAACATTGTATCAAATGCAAAATGTTGTTATGGTTTTTGAAGAAATTTCATTGAGGTTAGATAGTAATGATTTGGTGTAATT
Source organism: Apotomis capreana (assembly GCA_947623375.1). Classification (NCBI taxonomy): domain Eukaryota; kingdom Metazoa; phylum Arthropoda; class Insecta; order Lepidoptera; family Tortricidae; genus Apotomis; species Apotomis capreana. The sequence continues at coordinate 20,164,085 of OX392504.1, forward strand.
TGAATTAAATATTTATTACAATTATGCCGGTTGGCGTATAGTGAAAGGCTTGGTTACCTTGTCTATTTACATTAAATATACAACCTTGTTCAAATTCAAGAAGCGAAGTGATATTATCAGTTTATTTGCTTTCGACGTTGCGCCAGGATCGAAAGCGACCGATATTATAATCAAAACCTTTTCAAGTATAAGAGTATAACACTTGTAAAGGTTTTTCACTAGTCAAAACATACCATATCTGCCCTGATATGACGTCGAATGTAATTAAGACGACAACATAATAAGATCCACGTAAGAACAATATATAATTATGTGAATGTGAATAAGTGTCTTAGCCGGATGAGTAACAAATTTAATGATTTAACGCAAACGCTGAGCTGATTCACGATGGCAGAACAAAGTGACTCCGACAAACAGCCATATCAAGACCTGTACGTAACTGCCTTTGATTAGCGTCTAACATGGATAAGCTGTCCAGGAAATGTTTCATTTTAAGTGCCTTCTGAATTGCTATTTATTCACAAATTATAAACGTACCTGCGCAAAAATAAGCGGGAAGTAAAGTATCGCGAGACTCAGGTAACAAGATTTGAATATAAGTTTTGGCCCTTTCACACCTGACGCCCAATCCCCTGCTGGCCACCTGTCACCCGTCTGTAATTTTTATTTTGCCTAAAAAGCACTCTCTGCGCATTTCGTAAGAGCGACAATTCGAGGGATTCTTTTGTTTAACTTTGTTGCTCGTATTCGCCACCTGGCTTCAGTTCATATTTTCGATTACGATATTAGTTATCATAAAGCAAAGAAGTTTAATGCAGAATTCAGTTGTTCGTTGCAGTCTCAAGTAAGTTATTTTAGCAGGCAACTCCTTATTACTTTTTAGTTTATTTATGGCACATATTATAGCATGACCCCAAAGACTAGACATTAGAAGATATAGACTAATATGATAATTATGTGAAGAGCGTGCCGCAAGTGGGAGCATAAATCTGTGAAATATAGATAATTTTATTGCCCGTAGGTACATACCAACAATAGCTGGAGAATTACACAAAATTATTTTTTTGGTATTAAATTGTGTACCTACCTACCTATTTAGCATTACTTTCAAATATTGTAGCAACTATGACAAGTGTCGTATCTACCTCCTGGGTATTCATTTATTGTATCAATTGAACCAAGTTGAGTGGCACGATATGGTCGAAGAAGCGTGTGTGGCTCGCTCGTCAGCCGAGCCGCTCCCTTCCTCAATTATCCAATTTCCTTGTCAGATATCGACCTAGTCCGCAGATAGGTACGCTCACTTGACAACTAACCTACCTATCCACTTACATAGACAAATGTTTTGTCAGTTACATGTATAGTTTGCTTATGAAAAATTTGAGCACTTTAGTGCTTTGTCGTAATAAACTTCGAACAAAAGACAACAACCTTTAACTTTAACAATTTTATGAGCCGACAACGTATGAGGCTTTCATTAGCGTTTTAAACCTAAAATGACTCAGATAACGTCTCTTAATTACCGCTATTAAATAAACTAGAATTATATAATTTCGCAACAACGTATGTGAGTATGTTTTGTATGCTACGTAGGTGCGGTGTCGTAGGATCGCGGCCCACTATAATCCAGGGTACAAAGACATCCCTTTGTAGCATGCATAAATTATCATTATTTATAGTGAAGGATGAATACCTACATAAGTGGGATGCATAATGCAGTAGGTGTCAGGCGAGCACGTATTTTTGTCTGCTACGTTTAAATTAGGCGGAACTGTACACAACAATGTTATGTTTCAGCTAGTTAGCCAGAGATAAGTTACGAGTATAATACGCTCGTTTATAGTAGGCACATATACATATACCTAATTACCTACCCACATAATATACCTAATAGCTACATACATATACCCATTGTTTTGTTACTGGATAGCAGGAGTCCCCAGCTGATGAGTTGTCAACCGACATTAGATTAGCTCACAGTAGTCACACAGGACAGGCTATAAATAAATTGTAACTCGACCTTATCATTCGACCCAGACCTTGGGCGGGTCATTCATTTAGATGAATGAATCTCATCTACTCTGATCAAATGAGTCTATTGATTGGATGAAAATAATGAAATCAATTCAATCATAAAGATATGGACTGATTTTAGACCTTATTATTGGAAAATGATTGATATTTTATTACTTTATTTATGAAAACCGTAACAATATTATGCTGATGCGCAATTTGACTATGACTATCTAAACATATATATTTTTTGTAGCCGGCAACAGCAATACATAAATACTAATTTAGGTACTCTTCTGTGTAAAGACCTAAAGTGAGCCTTGGGCAATAACAAGTGACATAAGTTCAGTAGACTGAAAAGCGGTACGATCGGGTCCGCAATGAGCGTGATTGACGACGAGGACATCGACGTGAAGGAAGTAGGGGGTGGTTGAGCGATGCTCGTGCGGGGGTGTGGCGGGGGCGAGCTGCGGCACTCGCTGGCGGAGCGCACGAAGGCGCTGGCGGCGCGCTGCCACGCGCTGCGCGTGCCCAGCGTGCAGCGCGACGCGCGCAGCCCCGACCGCCGCCGCCCCAGGCACAGAAAGTCGCAGACAAGGTGGTACGTCAAGGTAAGCTGCAATGACAGACGAAGCCGAAGGACTATTTGTTATCTACCCCTTATTTCTGGACTAAAGTCTGAAGCTGAAGCCTTAAAACCAAACTAGTTTTAGCTTGATAGGTACTCTAGACATCACTCTCTTTTTGACTCTGTGCTCCATTTTGGATAAGATAATAGGCAAACCAATAAATTAAAATAAAAACACACTTTCACATAGTTTGTAAATGGATATTTATTAATATGGACTTCTGTTTTACCATTGCTTTATTTGTTTATTTATTTATAGTTCATTGCACGTAACAAAAACTTAGGTTTAGTCTATCCGAAACTAATACATTAAGGTCGTATCTGACTAGTGCCAGTTTGACATAATTTAATCTTAAGAGTTCCGAACATATGTATGGCGGACTTAATGCCATGAGGCTGCCATGGTCTCTACCAACCAACCATAAGGCTAAAAAGACAAAATGTATGAACGCGCACAAATATAGTTCTATAGAAACTCGTCAATGGATCTCGATGGCGTGACTGGGCATGGCGCCAAGATCAGGATTCCTGTAACCTGTACAACATTGCCAGCAAACGGCAAAGACATTTGAACTAAGTTGTGTAATAAACAACATACATACCTACCTATTTATCTCAATTGTTGTCATTTGGTACAAACACCTACAGTCGTTATCTACGAATTTGGTATCTCGCGATATCTTATGTACATCATATGGTTCTTTTGAATTTTATATAGACAATGCTAATACTGTGAGCTGTGAGATGAATGATGACGAAGACCGGAAATTGATCATGATTATACGTTATGTACAATCGACTTATTATTCACAATTATTTGCTTACGTGTCAATTTACATGAAAAATCTTGTTATTATTCATGTCCAGTATATGATTCATTCACAACTCCATCAGTTCTAATTGTACCGACAGTTACTCATACCTAGTATTTGTTCCACAACTTAGCGGGCTGTAATACTTACCTAAATATTTAACTGAAGAATTTGGAACATTTTAAGATTATTGAACCACGTCTTTGGTGACTGCTCAGTGCTCTACGTAAAATTACATTGTTGGTTGTTGGTATTTCCTTTGCGTTGAAATAAAGTTTACGTAAATTCCAGCACCTAATTCGTTCTATCGGCTTATTGTCTTCGAAAAATACTGTTACAACGAATGAAGCAAGAGTTGCGTAAGTTATTTATTGTAAAAAAAGTAATAAGTTTCATGAACCCATCCACAATTTTAACAGTTGTTGTGAGTGGGGTTCCGATGCTCGCGTGGGTTCGTGCGTGGTGCAAAGGTGTCTATCGCCATCCAGCGAGGTAACGCTGCATGCTTTGACTAGACTTAAAGTTGTTTAACATTAAATAACATATTTTATTATTTTCGCGTTGTATGTAAATAGTAAATTTAGCTAATAAAACAGGGGGGCAATTCCACCAACTAAGGAGATATAATGGAGATCTCTCCGTGAGAACGCCATCCGTCACTTTTGACGTCTCCCAACTTGACAAGTGGCGATATCTCCAGAACATCGCGACTTCGCCAATCCGGTCGAATTAAATTTGGGTCTCCTTTGTATGTGACGGCGTAGATAACAGGCGCATACTTAACTTGTCCGGGTAGTACGTGAAATTAGACAGTTACGTTTCGTTCTAAGCAGAAATTCATATGCATATAAAGTATTTATTAAGCTAGATGCCAAGTACCCCCGTGTACAATGACCCTGTTTGATCTTATGTCCCTACGAGGTCCCTACCTTAACTGGTAACATTATGCCGAGATATCAAACGTCATTCATATTGAATGTTTGACTAATGTCTCGTCTGATTGTTGATTATTGTCAAAATGAATAATATTATAAAATATAATGAAAAATAAGTTAAATACATGAAAATATAAGTTAATGAATTACTGCAAAATAGGTAAATAAATATTAAGAGGAAATCTTACATAAATGGACCTAGTCCAAAACTAAGCAATGCTTAGGGTACTCCTAGACGACGACATACATAATATATGAAAATATATAATAGGTATATAACGTCCATGACCCAGGAACAAATATTACAGTTAATCACACAAATATGTGCCCTTGCTGGGATTCGAACCCAGGACCACCGGCTCACTATGCAACTGCACTACAAACTGAGCCAACCACATCGTCTATAAACAACAAACAAGATGTGTTTTATTTAGAAGGAATATATCAAAAAGAACGGGTAAGTTTTCGAGATTCGGACAAAATATTCTGTTTAAATTATTCTTCCTGTTTCATTTTTGCATTCTATTTTGTAACAATGACACGTTTAAGCTGACAATTATACCTAATTGCAGCATTGTATAGCCTGTATTCTTAGTCTGGAGTCTTAGTATTTTAATAAATTGGTTAATTGCACTGGAAGGGTGGTAACAAACATTGTCGGTGTGTCAAAAAGCACCCCCTTTTTTTGTCATTATCGGACTGAAAGAATCCTATAACTATCTGAAAAAGCTCAGCCACCTGTGTAGGTACCAAAATTTATTGAAATCAGTCCCGCCGTTAAGGCGTGATAAACGCACAAACACACTGTACAGAACGGCCCGACATATGTCGAAGTTTCGAACTCATATGGAGCTTTTATTCAGGGACAGCTTGGTGGTGAGGAGAGCGGAAACCAGTGTTGTGGGCCGCGAGTCACGTAGGAGCACAAATAGCTGACCCCGATGAAGAGCTCCATATGAGTTCGAAACATGTCGGACCGTTCCTGGCAAACCGTTTTTATAATTATTAAAGATCCCTCACTATTAGTTTTAATAATATTACTCTCTACAGACATATTAAAATAGAATTGACTCAGTGACCGCCAAATTCCTATTTCACGTATTTAAAAAAATACTTATCTTCAATGTAAGTTGATAATTGTTTGAACCGCACTGACGTTGTAATTATCGTCGTCAATGCGACACAGTTCTATTCTATAGTGGCCTAGGAATCAAATTGTTTGACTGTACAGACATTATTTTTACAATTATGTAATAGTATAGATAGATGACCAACAATTATTATTAGTCTGTTTTGTTAAATCAGAATTAATACGTATACCTACGCAGTGAAATACAATACTTATTAAATTTTAAGTGTTTTAATCTGAGTAAAAAAACACCATAATATTAAAAAAAATACATTGTTTTCCAGGTCAGCGCAGTGCAGCATGAAAGAGACGACATAGGTATTAAACGTCCTATGTTTATAGATCCATCGTCCATAAAATCCAAGTAATTACATTATTACAGTAATAATGAGTAAGTGAAAACTGAACAACACTCTGAAGAACATGGTGTGTTTGATCCTCATACTCATAATAAAGTACTTTTCGTTCGGGTTGTGAAGTGAATCCTACTACACGATTTCATTGTTGTTAGTTTTGTTAAATTTTCTGTATCAAAAACTGTATCAACTAGCATTTATATTAATTCCTTTTAAATTTTGTTTTTATGAAATCTATATTGTGATATTTGTTTATTTCTTGGTGACATTCATTAAGATAATGTATATTTAAATAAGGTTGTATGTAATGAATTATTTTAAGTCAGCCTATTCGGGTGCTTCTCAATGCGAATGTTCGTCTGTAAACAGCTTTGAGTAATTAAAACTAAAGGACTCGCCTATCGCTGTATCGTTCCAAACAAAAAAGTCTGCCAAAACTTGATGGGGACGAGATAACACACATATAAAAAAATCTGCACACAAATGTAAAACTCTCATTACTACGCACTCTAAAACACCAATAGGCTAGTTGACTCATTCCAAATTTCATCAAACTAATGTTTAATTCATATAGTATATAGTATTTAGCATACATGGACGTAGGTACTTCATCTAAGTTAGCATAGGAAACATAAATATATATTTTTCAGTAGGTACATAAAAGTAGAAGGTGGCTGAAAAATAATAATTTGAATGCATGGATTTTATTCTGTATTGAATATATGAAAGGCTTAAAACGCCGTCCGCCATTATCGCTCATGATGTTGACACACAGTGACGTAACCGGTCCCGTAAATAAAACTGAAGGGCTATTACGACGACTCTGAATAGTACCGTCCCTTTCGGTCTCCCGTGAAAGTAGATTTGAGTGAGCGGGATGGCACTATACGACGGTCTAATTTGGAACATCGGAGTATATTATACTCAGTATTCAACTCCACAGATAGCTAAAGGCAAAAATAGCCAACGGCGTTTTTGTGTGTTGATGACATTTCAATATTCAATTAATAATATTTAGCTTTCTGGGTCTCACAAAAATAGATTTTTTTTAGCTATTTACCATTATTGACCATTTCATGGACAATGGGCAAATTGGACCAAGAACCAACAGAGATGAGAGTTAAATCATTAGATAGATATTTGAATATACTTCATTTTTTATTATGGGCACCAAGCTGGATTCCATTGCAGAGCTGAGATATTCCAATTTGAAATAGGGACATGTGGCGGAAATTGGTACTAACTAACTCATACGGACAGTGACCAGTGTGTAGATAGTGGCGCCAGAATTATATTACAAAGCTAAATGGTCTTAAAGTAGACGCAAATCAGTTAGTTAATACATGAATTATGCCATCGAAATGAAAGTTTTAATCCCATTAAAAGCTGATTTTTGATTAGTACTTATGCCCTCTAGTATAAAATAGCAAAACTCGTTTTTGTCATTTTTCTTGACAGTCTTTTCTTGAAATGGTGAGTAGCGGAACTAATTACATGTCAATAATGCTGTGTCCATACCGTCGCTGGTACACGCTTGGAAATACCAAAAAAAAGTAAATATAGGTAGTAGTGTCAAAGCAAAAGGAAAGTTGACGACAAGTGTGTACTCGTTTATTATTTTATCTCTTCCTTATATTATATGGGTAAGAGCGGAAGGTGAACCTAGTGTTAATCTACTTTTGGTGCGACGTGTATTAATTACCATTGTACCAAATATAATAAATGCATTTTTATTATTTCTCACGTGTATTTAAATCAATTGTTCAGCGAAGAAAAAGTTTGCTTCTTAAAATACAATGCTCGTATCTTCATGATAATTGTCAGGAGTTCATTTGGTGATAATTTTCATGCAAAATAAGCAAGCATTTTATCTAGAATTCACCTGATGAATAGTTAATATCAAGTCAAAGAAAGAGCATGTTTCCTAAGAATATGCATATTGTATCTCTGGAAGATCCAAGTTATGATTTTCGGGGAAGAGGTTCAGCGCAAGATGAATCCATTATTTTGGGAAAACTTAACTTACCACGCGCCTCACACGCTAAAGGCTCGTTGGACAACATGCCGTCACCGCATTTTTTTTCCTAAACTTATTTCCTACACGTACACATGTTATATACTTCGCTATTAATAGGTAAGTTTAGTATGGGTCTAAGGAACAAATACTGCTGCACATTTAGACCAAGCGGGATTTTAAACAGAATACCAGGCAGACCAGATCGCAATTTGTTTTTCGACCACTTGTTTCTACCTGCTTTTTGGACCAACTGCTTTTAAGACGAAATTATACTAACCCCTTTTAATTCATTACACCGAGTAGCTTTTGAAATTCTAAACTCAAACATATATCTGACTCTTTCGTAGAGTATAGTTAGAAATTCTCATGTTGCAGCCACTGCACCAGATGACCTACTTCTTACTGATGGAAATAAAAGGAAACGAGCTGGTTCCGAGATAATGGTATATTTACATATGCGTAAAATATAAGTAAAAAATGTATAAATAAATACACAAAAAGTATAAACTGGTACAAATACTACTTCCTAGACCGAACACTTCCCAAGACTACCACTTCCTATACTGACCTATTCCCAGGAAGCGGCTTCCCGGAGTGACTACTTCTCATATATTGACATTAAAGACAAGTTCCCGGAACGACTACTTTACCTACGAAAGAACGGATAGAAGGGGTTATAAAAAAATAGTTTCTATGGAATATTTAAACTAGTTTATTGCTAGCTATTTGTGTCGTATACCCACTCCTATATCATCATCATAATCATCAGCCTGTTTCAGTCCACTGCTGGACATAGGCCTCTCCCATGGCACGCTACTGGGCTCGATTTTCAGCTCTAGTCCTCCAGTTACTACCCGCTGTCCTACGAATGTCGTCGCTCCACCTTGTTACAGGGCGCCCTACACTACACTTCTATATATAGATCTTATATTTTCTAATACTAAACAGATAAGTCAATATGGTGTTATCTGAATTAAAAAGTTTACATGAATGCATGTATTTATTACCAAAGTAAAAACAAAAAAAAAGTTTCTTGTACACAAAAAATAACACGAATGCTTACTTGAAAACTTAATATGTACTTTCGTACGAGTACATGTGCAATTGTGCATAACGGTGTACTGCCCTGCTCACTGTCTTGGTGCCTACTAAATTCGGCAGCACAATTTGACACGTAATTTTTAGCTGTTCTTCCGAGAAGTGGTCAGTGGGCAATGATAATGGTCGTTTTATCAAGTGGTCGTCTTGGGAATTGGTCTTCATGGGAGTGGATACTCCGTGAAATTTTTATTTCAAGTAACTTTGACTCATTTTGTTAGTAGTACAATTTTGTCTTATTCTAAGTGTTAGTTTTTACATGAAGCATGCAACAGTGATTTATATAGGGAGAGTCGAGTCTGTCCACTATCATTTTAAGGATGGTGTTGGGGCTGGCCCTCACGCGAGCCACGGCGGCAGCCGCACGCTTGCGCATCGTGGCGCGGAAACAATCTACTCGCGCCTCGGCAAACATGCCGGGCGCGCTGCTATGGCGGGGCAGCCCCATCAGCACCCGGAACGCGTCGTTGTATTGCACTCTGAGAGCCCCATATACCTTCTGCGTGTACCGTTCCCACAGACTCAGGTATAAAATGTTGTGCAATATGCCCTGAAAAGCGTTATCTTAGCCTGTGGGGAGCAACGTGCGAATCGTCGTGCTATCATGTTAGCTCGGATAGATAGGGCTCTCCGTTCTCTTTCTATGTCAAGGTTGTCCTTGAGATCAGACGTTATTAGATGACCTAGATATTTAAACTGATTCACCCTCACTAGTTCTTCTCCATTCAGCTTTATAGGAGGTACGTTGCCGGGATCCTTTGACCTGACCTCAAATACCATAAACTGGCTTTTCTTGGCATTGTACACCAGCCCGTGACTAGCCGCATACGCCTCACACGTACTGAGCAGTTTTCGAAGTCCACAGACCGAGGCGCTGAGCAGCACCATGTCATCTGCGTAGCTTAGATTATTTACGCACACTCCATCAACATGGCAACCAACGCGCTGACTACTCAGCGCCTCGATCAGTGCATTTGTGTAAATATTGAAAAGTGTAGGAGACGTCAACCCACCCTGTCTTACTCCACATTCCAATTTATAAGGCTCCGACTGTTGTCCTGCCCACCTAACACTGTTGACCTGGCCTCCATACCAATACTTAAATATGTTTATTAAAGCTGTGGGTAATTTTAGTTTCGTAAGCTTATCCCATAGTACATCGTAGGAGACCAGGTCAAAAGCCCTAGATAAATCTAAAAAGCACACATAAATAGGCGTGTTTCGTTCTGTATAGTATCTAACAGTGTGCTTGAGACCCAGAATTGCGCTTTCAGTCGATACCCCCGATCGAAAACCAAATTGGTTATCGTGCAATTTGAGTTGACTTTTTAGCTGTGTATCAAGCACCCTGTCAAAAACTTTCGCCACAATGGTCGCTAAAGATATCGGCCGATAGTCTTCCCGTTTTATTCTTAATTATTGGGACCACTATAGTTATCATTAAATCCTTGGGGAGATAGGAATGACTAAGGCATACATTGAATAGTAAAGCTAGAACTCTCGCTATATGAGGTCCAGCATACTGAATATGTTCTATGCTTAACCCGTCATGGCCTGGTGATTTGCCCCTTGATATAGAAAGAATCGCCTTCTGAACTTCTTTGGCAGAAAAACATAAACACACTCTGTCCCGTAATACATCCACACAAGGCATATCTCGCTGTGAAGGTCCCACCTGTGATTTTACTTAGAATAGTTCTCTAGACATATCCGCAATACATTTTGGATCATGGTGACCTTCAACATTCACCGGCAGGCCAGTTCGATCATTAAGTTTATTTGTGCTTTTCCAAAAGCCGCGGAAGTCGTTATTAGCATGTTTTGAAGCAATCAAATCCATTTTAATTTTCCATTCTTTAGGAACGGGAACTAGCCATTACGGTCATGCATAATTATCCAAGATGACTACGTCGTGAATGGTAGTGCTAGTAGGTGATGAGGAAGGTGACGCTGAGCAACTTTTACTATGGAGACAACCACGAAATCTCAAAAAAAAAGCTATCGCTTAACTTACTGAACTATCAATTAAGTATCAATTAACTCTTAAATAAGTTTATTTTTTACCGGATTTCGTGGTTGTCCCCTTAGTGCAAGTTGCTCAGCGTCACCGTTCTCATCACCCCCTGGCACTACCATTTACGACTAAAGAGTCATCCTGTATAGGTAATACGTGTTGTAACTATACATCATAATGAAGAATAAGCAAAAAAAAAAGATCTCTTAATTTATTTTATTGCTTTTTTAGTGATTCAAATATAATCAGAATCACTTTAAAACAAAAAAAAAATGTTAACAAAAAAAGAACCGACTTCAGTGAAACTAAAAAGCCAAAAATAACCCGTTCTGGTACAGATTACATTTGACTCACCCTTTGAAATCGATCCCAAACCACTCAGATATTATATTGTTACGAGCGTGGGGTTCGTATATGATAGAAAAGCACAAATTAATCCACAAATGAAAACGCACACTTTATTACGAAAATTACGCACTTACAATTCACACGAACTGTACTTAAAATCGACTAATGAAAACACACACACTATTTCACAAATTATGCACTCACTATTCACACGAACTGTACTTAAACGCATCCTTGTACTAGCAGCACTATCGATCGCAGTTAAAATGTAACTAACTCGCGCCGGCCGTCGGCGCCTTATATATCCCGCGGAACCGCTCTAGACGCATTGTCCACACATATCGCGAATATTCTAGTAAGGTCCAGCGTAAGGGCCGAGAACATTCGAGGCCATATATGTCTCTCTCTAATGGTGCACTCTCTGTCACTCCCTTCTCGAATGTTCCGAGTATAGCTATCTCTTCCTAGTAGTCCCATCCTTGTTACACACTTCTCGAATGTTCTGAGCATAGCTGTCTCTTTCTACTAGTGCTATCTCTGTCACTCCTACTGGATATTTCGCCATATAACGATTTGTGCTTCAGAGGCCCATAAGGGGTCCCGAAAACGCCTGAAAACGGGTTTTCAGGTTATGGCGTCATCTGATAGAGGGTGCCCTGAAACGGACTGAAAACATGTTTCAGGCGCCTGAAAACGACGGCAACTTGGGTGAAATTTCGATCTTTAGATATATGATAGAGCAACTTCTGAAACGGCCTGAAATGACTTTTCAGCCTGCTGAAAACGCCTCTAAAGCACTGAACTTGACGTTCAAAGTTTTTGACCTAACCTACCGGCGTAACAATATTTATATATTATAGTTTACGTGAGGTTTGGCGACGCGGTTGGCGCAGTGGTTAAGCAACTGCCTACTGAGCCGACGGTCCCGGGTTCAAATCCCGGCAAGGGCAAATATTTGTGTGATGAACACAAATATTTGTGCCTGGGTCATGGATGTTATATGTATTTAAGTATTTATTTATCTATATACGTATGTATATCGTCGCCTAGTACCCATAACACAAGTCTTCTTGAGCTTAATTTGGGACTAGGTTGATTTGTGTGAGGTTGTCTGATATTTATTTATTTATTTTTTATTTTATTTTGGCACCGACTTCAAAGGGTGAGACAAATGTAATCTGTACTAGCACGGGTTATTTTTGGCTTTTTAGTTTTACTGAAGTCGGTTCTTATTTTGTTAAAAAAAGTTTTTTTTTTTTTTTTAGTGATTCATATAAAATACTTATGGCGGGGTGATCAGGGAGGTCTTGAAGGCATGCATCTCCTTTGAATTATCTCCTAACTCCTAACCGTTAAGGAGTTGTACCTTCCATCATCAGCTCAGCATTGGAAGATGATGACTACCATATGCAAGTACTTAAATAGTTTAAAAAATATGAAAAATGAATGCCTATAAAATTTCAGGAATCCTTCGATTCCTCATAGATTACGTCATCCGATCTTCACCAACATTTTGTGGGACCAACCTTGAGATGTCTATTCATGAACCTAAAACGAATTTTCCAAATCGACTCATAAATGACGGAGTTCTGAGGGAACACACATAAAAAAAACATACAACTGAACTGAGAACCCCCTCCTTTTTTTGAAGTCGGTTAATAAACCGACTTCAATGAGCGAAATGGAACCGTGAAATACGCCAACTTCGCCTCCACAGGGACTTTGGCCAAAACGGTACTTAAAAAAAGAAACGTTACTGTAGACAATTTTCAAGATGATTATAGCAGTACTATTTTAAGTGGAAAATGTGGTATCACTGGGAATCACATTTGCGCGCAACTTCATTCCGTAACGTGTTGGAACTAGTCGAATAAGGTGCGTGATTTGGTATGGGGAAGCCTCAGGTGAATGTATCTTATTACTTGTTATAAAATAAGAACTGTAGATCATTTTTACTCTAGTTTGTACTAAAAATACTTATTAAAACCAGAGTTATGATGGTGGGCAATGTTATCCAGTAACTTGCTAATCTATGAATGCTAACATTGCCCAGCCTATTCTAACGTGGAGTAAAAAAATAACCGCCTAACTATTAGTACCCAATATTAAGCATACATTTTTCATTTTGATAATGGTCTTGGTAAAGATGGTTTACTCAACCAAAAGTGTCAACCCTGACAATTTCAAACTGCTTGATTCGGCTTGTATGGAGTAAAACAAAATACCTATGTAACATTGCCCACCCATATTGCACACGTGTTTGTACAGTTAAGATCAAGATATTTACGTGGAACGCCATTCCTCCAACCTTATCTTAACGTTGTAGGAGCTATAGTTACGAAAATAATCGATTTGGGCAATGTTGGCAAAAGTTTAGATAACTTTACCCGAGGTGAAAATTGATAAAAAGACTTGGTTAAATGTAGATTTAAAAATTGTTTCTCGTAATAAACGCATGCATATGAATACGATGGATGCGTTAGATAGAAAAAAGCTTTATTAAATGTAGATTTAAAAATTGTTTCTCGTAATAAACGCATGCATATGAATACGATGGATGCGTTAGATAGAAAAAAGCTTTATCCCGTCATAGAAAAAAGAGAGAAATTCGGGTTTTTACGAAAAAAGCGGGCAAAGTTGGCATGTTTCACGGAACATAAAATAAAACTTATGATGATTTTCTCATAGATGCTTTTATCAGAACTGGACTAAATGGGACTCATGGGTAGCACCGCTTTCAAATAAAAAAAGAATTATCAAAAAAAGAATTATCAAAATCGGTTTACCCCTTCGAAAGTTCTGAGGTAACAAACATAAAAAACATAGTCGAATTTAGAACCTCCTCCTTTTTGTAGTCGGCTAAAATGTACACATACCTCAAATTATTTTAATAAATTCGTATCACAAAAAATCCGCTGTGGTCATGCTGTAAAAGTATATCTCATTTATTGGAGCGGAGCGAGCGAAGCGAGCGAAGCTCCCATGGATCGACTCGAATGGACTTTGTAACAATGCGCAGATCTCAGCGAGTTCTCAACCGATTTTAGAAATTATTGTTTTATAATGCACAAATTAAATTTCGTTAGGTCGTGACGAAGAGAAAATTTCGAAAAAAAAAAACTCCGCTCCAATACTTTGAGTATTTAATGACAGGAGATGCCATGGACGGGCGACCCCCTCCGGCAAAATAACTGGTCAACTGGTCAAGCACGTTATATAAAACTACTTGAAGTCGCTTCACCGCCATTTTGCATTGATCTGTGTCGCGTGACACTTCTCTCTGAAAATGGTGAATTGTGCAGATATTTTCTTGTAAAAGGCGATCTGACAGCTCAAATACGTAACAAGATCGCGTTTCCTATCACAGGTAAGTATTTTTACGAAGTATTAAATGTGTATTAAACATTGAGGTATTATTTATAATAGAGCCACAGACCCGAACAAAATTGTCGAAAAAAGTGGCACTGCTGTCATGTTCAAGTAGATGCCAATAACGTTTATTTATAATTTACAACAACATAATTACTTCGTACAAAATAACTCTTTACTCAAACGTTTAAGTGTCAAATTGGCTTACGTACTTATTACCACAAATATTTTTCGTGTAAATTAACTTTTTTAGCGTATTCTGACTCATGTCTCTTGTCAAACTTGGAACATGGCACGAATGGAGCAGATTTTAATAGTTTTACATACTAAAAATATTTTCATTATTATTTTATTTGGGTATTAAAATATATTTGTTGTTTGAACGAAATAATCTCGTAAATTGTTAATAGCAAATTAAGTTACGTTTTTATTTAACAACTGCATAAAAGGGATCAGTAGGTAATAATGACATTATGATTTCTCAACTCATCTTGTTCTAGTATGTGAAATGAGAGTAAGGCAAGTGCAAAATATTAACATTTTTAACCCTTTAAAGTTTGATGGCGTGGCGTGAAAGTCGGTGGCGTAGTATGCACGGCAGCACACATTGTCTTTAGGTGTTCTTGGCGTTCAAAGGTTTAAACTGACAGTGTCTAGACTCTGAGACAAAATAAAACAATGACAACAGAGCAATTTTTTTATTAATTTATTAATGTAACGTGTAGGATCTGCCTGTAAAAGGCATATGTTCATAACACTGGCTCACTCGCCGCCGCACACATAGCAATGTCATGCGTCCACTCTCGCCCTAAACTCGCGTGTAACTAAACGCAGCATCCTATGTGACGTGCGCCTGAGACAGTGTATTTCTATTTATGTATAGATATAGGTATCTATACATAAATAGACCTAGACTACCACCAACACTACATAACCATTTTACGCTTCTTTTGTATACATTGTCATTTTTTACGTTTTTATTGAGATATTAAAGCTGTGTTGAGTGAAAGACTTTTACGCTTCTTTTGATTAAACATAAAAAAATATATATATCATTATGCCGAACAAACACACGAGAGACGAATTATTTGGCTGAAATTATTCTTGACGTCTGTCTCTTACTAAACGTGACCTAAATTTTTCACGTTGTTTAAGATCGCGTGGGAATTTTAATAAAAAAAATAGGATAATTATTTATTGCACTCCTTTATTAATTAATAAAATATATAACTATAGCGACTCCTTAGATTTTTGTTCTGTGATGAGGTGCATTTTGTAGGGACAAAGTTAATAATTCTAATCTAAAATATGCTATGATTTTACATAGGATTCGTTAATTAATCAATAGAATCTGCGTAAAAAAGAATATTCCGACCTTTTTCTTTATTTTATAGCTGTTATTTCTGCAATTTTTCACTGAAAATTAAGTCATTTTTGAGACCCGTCACGTGTCATGGTCTAAACGAGACTGATCGCCCAACTAATGCGATTTGTGATTTTGCATTAGTTTGGAGGGTGCCGTTTTTTCCGTCGGATTGTGTGTCCATGTAATTAATACGTCAATGGTATTAAAGTACAATCTCCATTTAAAGAAAAAAACCGTTGCGATACGTAAACGACAGAAAAATGTAAACATAAACGGTGGTACAGGGGCGAGGGATGTGACAAAGTCAAAACCGCGACTCAACATTTGAATGAATCATTCATTCATTCGATCACTGCAGTTCGTTTAATAGTTAGTGTATTATTAGATACTTGCGACCCTCCCGGCTTCGCACGGGTGCAAAACTGATAAATTATGCATGTATTATACATATTATAAACCTTCCACTTGAATCACTCTATCTATTAAGAAAAACTGCATCAAAATCCGTTGCGTAGTTCTAAAGATCTAAGCATACATAGGGACAGACAGACAAACAGGCAGACAGCAAAAAGCGACTTTGTTCTATACTATGTAGTGATTGAATTTAATAATAGGTATAGATGTATGCTATTTTTAAATCTTGTAAGGTGAATTAGAAATATTACCTTTCTCTAGACATACGATGTTGAAATTTAACATGAAAATGAAATAATTGTTTGCTAAAAGTATATCTAGGTAAAAGGAACATTCAATGCTGGGCTATGAGTATATGCGTTATACATATACTATTATTTATAGACTTTATTTCATATTCTTTCCATCTTCACTGCTGCCTCCTTATTTCCGTATTCTTCTTTTCTTTTATAGAATGAGAAATGAGGATATGCCGCAGAAGAACCAAGGTAACCGGCATAGCTCACAGGACTGCACGATTGAAGTGGCAATGACGAAGCCATGTAGCCCGGAGAATTGATGGCCGTTAGGTCAGCAAAGTGCTAGAGTGGCGACCACGTATAGGAAAGCGCAGCGTAGCGATCGTTGTGATGATTCTTGGGGAGGCCTATGTTCAGCAGTGGACGTCTGTGACTGATAGATAGATGAATCTATTTACTTACTTAATTATAACTTTATTTTATTTTATTTTATATGTGGTAATTCTAATTAAATTAATAACAATTTGTTTTATTGTTTTCTCTTTACTTATTATTTACTCATACCTTTAAATCACTTTGTATGTGGTTTCATATAATCACCTTAATTTTTAGATAGGCGTACGTTCTTTTCCTGAAGGTTATATTCACTGACCTCTTAACTACAAGCACGTTGGACTAAATATTCCATAGGGAATGACAGTTGTTTTCAGTGCCCATTCAAAGCATCCTGCGTGAACGTCTACTAAAATTGTCATTTCAGGCAAACGGTTCTTTGATCTGTGACGATCTGTGAATCTCTAATATTAGATCCATGGACGCTCACACAACTTGCACATAGCTATCGGCTCCAAAATGGTGAAAATGAAGTGGTTTCATTTTAGCAACAACAATATGAAGTCGAGTGTACTTGTTTTAGAAGTCCGTGATTGTTTAAGCCCGGAACAACCGCGGGCGACAGTTTTATTTCACAGTTTAGTTATGCGAGAGTGATAAGGACACAATAAATATAGACAGATATACCTACATAGAAACAAATATATTTATTGGATAACATCTTCAATATACAGAATTTACAGTTTTCAAATTTCACAATAAATAGTACCTATAAGACAATTCAGTTCATTCATTAAAATCATTTGACTCATTCTTCATATGTGTCCCATCACTATGTTTTTCTTATGTATGCTGCACAGTTACGTGAAAAGAGTATCTGTGTGCATGTCATTTTTGATGTGTTGAATTTTGCTGTAGTGTGCGTTTATCGCAACAGCAAAATTTGTGTCTGTTGAGTTATTCGTCTTTTGGTGGTGTGCTGTACGTGTTTACCTCGCCCCCCGCTAAAATTGGCGAAAAAATTTGTTCGAAGAGTTTACGTTATGACATCTCCATTTGTCTATGCTCTAAGCTCCAATATATGGTGCAAGCTTAGCCGGTGGCTGACTCTGCATCGACCTAGTATTTGTAGGTGTAGACAAACTCAATCTATGCTAACCTACTTTAAGCCAGCGATGACAGACTTTTTCTGGTTATTAATTTCTATCTGTCATCGATCGAGTAACAAGAAATTGTCACAATGAATTTAGCTATACGATTGCAAACCCACAATGCATGAAACAATTTTTGGTGCAGTCGTCAATGATGTTTTTTATTATGCGGCGCTGAATTAGAACTCGCAGGTTTACTTTCAGCGAGAACGTCCACAAAATCCTGACCGAGCCCGTCTAGTCCCTGCAACGTGCGACGTAGAAGCCGGCTCAGAAATTATCCCGAAACGAGCCTAGAGCCTATATTTCATGAGCTACGAGATCGGCTAGAATTTCTAGCTTAGATATTGACCTCTAGCCTCGTATCGGGCGGCATAGTCTAGCCATCCCTCTGTATCCATCTCGATAGTGGTAAAATAATAATGAATTGGTAACGTTGATATGTATGTAAGGTGTAATTATAACTGTTTGCGTTCTACCCGCCCATCCAGTAATAAACGAGTCGTCAAGGTATACGGTTGTTTCAATTGTCATCGTTCCCGATCACCGATATAACAAACGTATTATCACCTGGTGATCTGAGGCATTCCGTACGATTTAACAACGAACGCATGCGAACGCGACTGGCAAATACAGTAAGATTTCTATCTTCACCGCTGATAAGCAGCAGCACAGGCAGGCACCGCGGCCACCTCGCGCGTCGAGACCAGATCGGGACGACCGAAACGCATCCGCCGCGCCCCCGCGGGATCCCCACGAGCTCCTACTCACCACCAGATTCCACAGAGGCGACTTCAGGGTCGATGGAGTGCATTTAAATTCTAAAGGCTTAAGACACCACATTAGCGCCGCTTCGCGTACCTAAAATAACCTTATTTTCAAGCAGGGATAGGGTAACGTTATTAATTGTGAGGTTATAGCCTTTATTTAACATTATCAATCAACGCTTGAAGATAATCAAAAAGTTGCGAAACCTTCCCTTCTTCTGTGGCCAACTGCGGGCGCGTCACCGCGTTCTTGGGGCGTTGGCCGCCGACGGCCCAAGAGACGTGCACTTCAGGGTCTGGGATTGTACTTCTGAAAGCAATCTCACAAATTAACCCTTAAATGCATGGTGTAAGATGCAGCTTACATAAACAAAAATGAATTACTGGTTGTAAACTAGAAACATTTATTTGAAATAACATAATATTTTATAATGTTGTTTTTTTAATTCATGCATTTAAGGGTTAATGTGTCAGGATTGCGGTCTGCTTCCTATTCAATCACTATGTCCTGCTTTTATCGTAATTATATTCATATTTCTAGTAGGTAATACAGTTCTGCAATGAACTTCTTCCGTCCAAATGATCTTCTTCTCATATTATTATCTTTATCTGTAGTTGGGTAGAATATGTCCATTAACCATCCGTGACTATCTAGCTACCTGTCCAACTATTTTTTTTAATTGATTCATTTTGTTAGGCGTGATTAATGGACAATGACACAAATATACAAACATTAAAAAAAACCTTTTCGGATTGTTGACCTCCAAATGGCCTTACCTATAGCAATAAACTAATGCACGATTCACATTGACCGGGCCGGGCCGGGTTGGCTGCCGCCGCGTCGCAACGGGTGCTCTGGCAGCCGGCAACGGCCGACCGCGTCCACGGACCATGTCGAGCGGGTTCGGCTGCCGCCACGTTCCAGCGGACGCTGGAGCGCCCGGCAGCAGCCGACTGCGTCCGTCCGAGCGATTAAATTCTAGGGCGACGGACGAGCGAACGGACCCGATGGCGCGCGGCGGTAACCGAACGGAGCCGCTTACGCGCGACGACAGCCGAGCACCTCCGTCCGCGTCTGCTAGCGCCTGATCGGCCGGCAGCGGCGCCAATAACATTCAAATATGGGATCTGACTGTTGTACAGAAGCTCTACATTCCTTTGGCAACTATTTAGATGCGCTTGAGCGCGCGCCGACTCCGCCCGGTCAGTGGGAATCGTACATCAGATGAAAAACCGGCCAAGTGCGAGTCGGAATTGCACACCGAGGGTTCCGTGCAAACACTTCCCATCTTAACTAGCCGGGATAAGTTATTTGTTGGTATTTGCTGTTATAGCTTTAACACAAATACATCATCTGTGAAACAGTCTAGCTATCACGGTTCATGAGATACAGCCTGGTGACAGACCGACAAACGGACAGACAGACAGGCATACAGACAGACAGACAGACAGACAGACAGACAGACAGACAGACAGACAGACAGACAGACAGACAGACAGGCATACAGACAGACAGACAGACAGACAGACAGACAGACAGACAGACAGACAGACAGACAGACAGACAGACAGACAGACAGACAGACAGACAGACAGACAGACAGACAGACAGACAGACAGACAGACAGACAGACAGACAGACAGACAGACAGACAGACAGACAGACAGACAGACAGACAGACAGACAGACAGACAGACAGACAGACAGACAGACAGACAGACAGACAGACAGACAGACAGACAGACAGACAGACAGACAGACAGACAGACAGACAGACAGACAGACAGACAGACAGACAGACAGACAGACAGACAGACAGACAGACAGACAGACAGACAGACAGACAGACAGACAGACAGACAGACAGACAGACAGACAGACAGACAGACAGACAGACAGACAGACAGACAGACAGACAGACAGACAGACAGACAGACAGACAGACAGACAGACAGACAGACAGACAGACAGACAGACAGACAGACAGACAGACAGACAGACAGACAGACAGACAGACAGACAGACAGACAGACAGACAGACAGACAGACAGACAGACAGACAGACAGACAGACAGACAGACAGACAGACAGACAGACAGACAGACAGACAGACAGACAGACAGACAGACAGACAGACAGACAGACAGACAGACAGACAGACAGACAGACAGACAGACAGACAGACAGACAGACAGACAGACAGACAGACAGACAGACAGACAGACAGACAGACAGACAGACAGACAGACAGACAGACAGACAGACAGACAGACAGACAGACAGACAGACAGACAGACAGACAGACAGACAGACAGACAGACAGACAGACAGACAGACAGACAGACAGACAGACAGACAGACAGACAGACAGACAGACAGACAGACAGACAGACAGACAGACAGACAGACAGACAGACAGACAGACAGACAGACAGACAGACAGACAGACAGACAGACGGACAGACGGACAGACGGACAGACGGACAGACGGACGGACGGACGGACGGACGGACATACGGACCAGACAGACGGACAGATGGACAGACGGACAGACAAACATACATAGTAAGTAATAATTCTTAGTAATAGGGTCCCTTTTTTTACCCTTTGGGTACGGGACCCTAAAATATTGAGAAGTGTGCATAAATTCGATTACTATATCAATACTGAAAATTATAGGTACCTATTATCACTATAAAAAATTACCGGCTTAAACCAAGCCAGAGCCCAGCCCAACACACCCGAAACTACTTATACAGATTACGAATTCGTTATCGTACAGTACACGTTAAATAGGTCTACACTTTTTTAAACAACTGAAGTCGGTGAAGCGGTGGCAGCTTGGCTGAGAAGGGTCCCGAAGAATTATGAAAAGTCCCTCCTGGCACCTATCATTAGATCATGAAGTTAGTCATAAATAAAATAGTAACATTAGGGTTAGGGTAAGCATTTAGTCTTGAAAACGTAGTGTTAATTTTAATTTAATATTTTTATTTAGACAAGTTATATAATATGGAACTAGAACTCAAACCTGAGCTAACTGGTTTCACAGGCAAAATTTTGTCCGAGTACTACATCACCAGGAATCGAACCTGGCCTCAATATCTTCACAGAGAGAGCATTATTCGAGTATTATTGCACCAGGAATCGAACCTGGTCTCAATATCTTCACAGAGAGAGCATTGTTCGAGTATTATTTCACCAGGAATCGAACCAGGCCTCAATATCTTCACAGAGAGAGCATTATTCGAGTATTATTTCACCAGGAATCGAACATGGCCTCAATGTTCACAGACAGAGCATTATTCGAGTATTATTTCACCAGGAATCGAACATGGCCTCAATGTTCACAGCAGAGCATTATTCGAGTATTATTTCACCAGGAATCGAACCTGGCCTCAATGTCTTCACAGACAGAGCTTTATTCGAGTATTATTGCACGAGGAATCGAACCTGGCCTCAATGTCTTCACAGTCAGAGCTTTATTCGAGTATTATTCCATCAGGAATCGAACCTGAGCTCACTGGCTTCACAGCCGAAGGTTCATCCGAGTACCATATAACTAGGAACACAACACAGTTCACAAGTAAGCTTCATTCAAGGGCAGAACTTCATCAAAATATCGTACCACAGAAATCGAATCCGAGAACAGTGTTGCTCCGTAGACTTATTTCCATGAATTTACAATGTTTTAACGTAAAACCGTCATTTAGAATAAAAGAATTCAATATTTTTTACTTTCAAGGAATTAAATGACAGTGGATTTTTCAGCGGTGTCAAAATGTCAATGACGTGTGTTTTTTAAATATATTTCACAGACTATGGTTTCCGATGTTATTTTTTAATGCTATGACTAGACTGACGTGTAAAAACCACATTTTGAAAGAAGGTAGCGTGTTCTACTCTGCACCAGATGTCACTACTCCAGCGATTGCAGTCTCTTAAAACTATTAAATAACTGCAGAATATTCTGCGCATCATTTTATTAAGTACTTTGTATTCCTGCAAACAAGTAACTACCTAGATTTACGCCCGTATTCCATCCTTAAGATAATGATTTTTTTTATATGTATACATATTATATCTATATATATAAAACTCAAAGGTGACTGACTGACTGACTGACATAGTGATCTATCAACGCAAGATCAACGCACAGCCCAAACCACTGGACGGATCGGGCTGAAATTTGGCATGCAGGTAGATGTTATGACGTAGGCATCCGCTAAGAAAGGATTTTTCAAAACTCACCCCCTAAAGGGGTGAAATGGGGTTCCAAAGTTTGTATGGGGAAATAAGATTGGTTATTATTATTTTATTTGAAACTTCACAGGGGTATTTCTAACAATAAATGTGTAAACACGTGTTTCAGGTTTTTTGAAAATTCAACCCCTAAAAGGGAGAAATGTGGTGACAAAGTCTGAAAATCAACATGGGTATTGTTTTTATGGTTTATCGGGTCGCTGATTACCAAAACCGCAACGATTTTAATCGGGTCGCTGATTACTAAAAAAGAACGATTTTAAAATTCAACATGGCGGACGTGTAATACCATCTCTCATGTTAGGGTGCGATGGGGTAGAAATGTCTAAATATGTCTAAACATATGGGTGTCGTTTTCGAACGCACAGCCCAAACCGCTGATTCTAAAGAGTCTAAATTTAGAACGTAGGTTTCTTATAGGGTATAGGGGCGCACTAATAAACGATTTTTCTAAAGGGGGTGAAATAGAGATCCAAAGTTTGTATGGGGAAACAAGATTAGACTATTTTATTCGAAACTTCACAGGAGTATTCCTGCTGCTGCTTTGCTGAAAAGCGTGTTTACTCATATTCTTAGAAATACTTCTAAGAATATGAGTAAACACGCTTTTCAGGCCTTTCAAGAATTGAAGCCCTAAAAGGGGGAAATGTGTTGGACAAAGTCTGAAAATCAACATGGGTATTATTTTTATTATTTATCAGGTCGCTGATTACGGGTACAACAATTATTTTAAAACTCAACGTAGCGGACGTGAAATACCATTCCCCTGTGGCGGTGCGATGACGTTATGACTTATGATTGTGGGTGATATGAATATGGGTGTCATTTTCATGTTTTTTTGGGACATTTGTGGACATGAAAATTCTTGAAAGCATTTGTGCCTAATTGCAATTCAATCGGTGCAGTAGTTTTGCAGCAAATCGGTTGTAACAGACGGACTCACAGACAGCTACAAGTGATACTATAAGGGATTTATTTTTGCTTTTAAGGTATGGAATGAGTCCCATTATCCTAATAGATGTTTAAATTTGTATTTGGTGCCATTTCGATTGTCGTCAAGGCCAGTGCGGGTGGCACGGCGAGACTGGAGTAGTCATCGGGAAACCTCCTGCAGCCGTAATAAATGCATTCAAACTTTTCAACAATAAAACGGCTAGACGGATATGCATGAGGGATAAGCAGATTATACCCTAACTTTAACAAATAGCCCACTTTTTATCCTGAAAAATGAGCATCGTTCCCGTAGGATAATGTTTATTGTATAGGAACGCGGGCGAAGCCGCGGGTTAATGCTAGTGTAGATATAAATATATGTTCAGTCCTTTTTGTAGGAAAACAAGTGGCTTCGCTAATGGCTCTATACCTACCCGACCAATTAGGCCTAGTAATAGCCGAAGGTAGTTCAGCTGTAGAAACTTGTATAACGTCTATCAAATATAATATTCTATCATTGTTGTTTTTTACTAAATAGGTTGTCTGGAAGAGATCACTCAGCGATAAGACGATGTCTGCCGTTTTTAATTTAAGGTTTATTTTGTATTATTGTTCTTGTTGGTGTGCAATAAAGATATGTTGTATTGTATTGTAGGTACACATAGTAATACTAATGACATCTAGTGGGCAATAGAAGCATTGTAATTTGAGTGAACTTGAAAAATAACTATAATTACACTCCTACACGCATAATATGAGGATTATTCCTTGTAATAAAAGGTATTCTTTATTACTACAAGCTTAAAATACGATATCGTCAATTTAAAATATTTTTAGCGTTGAATTACTACACTGTCGCTACTATCTATGTGGAACTGGTTATTATGTATGCATTTTTTAGTTCCAATTTTTGCCACATCTTAACTACAAACACGAATATCTCAGATCTGCAATGGAATCCAGCTTGGTGTCCATAGTAAAAAATTAAGCTGATGTTAATACCTATGTAATAACCTAACTCTCATCTCTGTTGGTTCTTGGTCCAGCCTCCATACAAATTTGCCCATGGTCCTTTATTTCATATATATTTCTAAACTAGCCTATTTAAATCGTCACAATAATAACTCACGCACACTTCAAAATAACACATATGACTAATAGGTAGTCGACTTTATAAGTGTTTACATAAAATTTATTATAGGATGAAGCTTTTAGAAATGTCGAAACAACTCCTTAAGTAGGTATAATATTTAAAAAGTTATGAAAAATAAATGATTTATATGATTTATTTTGATTTTTTGAGACGATGACTATTTAAGATACTTTTGGGGCGCAACCCCGTGCATTGGAACCACTTATCCCGTTTTCAGTTTCTCTGTATGTCTGTTTGTAATCAAATCTTGCAAACTTAATTTGATTATAATTGAGTTGAAAGCTTTACCTACTTCACTTCGATTATCAATGCCATAATATGGCACCATGGAGCTGATCTGATGATAAGCCGAAAGATGGCCATAGGAATTCAGC
Source organism: Apotomis capreana (assembly GCA_947623375.1). Taxonomy (NCBI): domain Eukaryota; kingdom Metazoa; phylum Arthropoda; class Insecta; order Lepidoptera; family Tortricidae; genus Apotomis; species Apotomis capreana. The sequence goes on from OX392504.1 coordinate 20,189,798, forward strand.
AATAAACAAACTGTCTCGGTGAGTAGTTGGCGGCCTTTTAAAACACACTTTTGGATATATGAACAATGCGCTCCTCCCTTATACCCTTCATAGTAAAATGGTTTAATTCAGACGAATAATATTTGAGGTCATAAGTACATAAGTGAATTTGGCGCTTAAATGATTGAGGAATGTGTACATATGTATAAAATAATTATGTTATCGTAAATAATTATGAATAAGCTATGGAGTGTAAAAGGATGGAGTGGAATCTCTCATAGGAAAAAAAATGAAAAAGTGCCCAGCGGTAGCAGTAAATAACAGTTCCAATGCCGGCCAATAGCGCTAGAGCCAGCATGAAAATATTGTAAGTTTTAGACAGAGTGAGAGAGTCTCGAATTGATAATTTGAATATTTTAGATGACCAGAGTCATTCCTACTTAGCTTCTTTAAGTATATTATACAGAAAAAAACATAATAAAATTATATAAAAAAATTATAAACGAACGAACGTTGCTAACTAACGAAACGACTTTACGCCACAGTAACGCCACACAGTCTTTAAAAAACCTCGTTTTTGCCTCACGCCGCTTTTTGTTTTCAAAAATACGATACATATTACCATTACGAATATCAGATTAAAACTCCCACATCGATTGGTCCTGTAGTTTAATTTTTTAATTCATCTAAGTTTGCTCATATCCGGGTCATGTACATTTCATTTTATTGCTTAAGAACACAGGCGTACTTATATACATTTTGATTAAACTACGTGAACCTGCGATTGATATGAATCCCTACCGTTAGAATTTTTTTCGTACATTTACCGTGAATACTTACGGGGATATTATTGTTGTTAGACATTTCTGTTTTAATTTTTTAATCCATATATTTATCCCGTATTAGGCGGAGATATTTTAGTACACGATAGCTCAAATGTACCTATATCAACAGTATTAAAATCGCAGATCTTTTTGTGCGGAAGATGGAATCATAAGCAGGTTCATGTGGTTTAATCAAAATTTCTGTAAGTAGACCTTCTCTTGAGCAATAAAAATAATATAAATTACCATGACCCAGATATGAACAACTTTGATGATTTTTAGAAATAAAACTACAGGATCTATCGATGCGAGAGTTTTTGTTTGATATGCGTAATGGTAATACGTATCGTATTTTTGAAAAGAGCGTGAGTCAAAAACGGAATCTTTAAAAAACTGTGCGCTTCAATTTATCACCTTTCAGCGGGATTTTTTGGATATATGAAGATGCTGCTCCTCCCTTTTACACTCCATAGTTATTGGTGCTCTAGGATAATTTAATCGTCAAACACGCGTCTAACATTATTGACATATATAAATTCATATTTTATAACAAAAACGCAGTTGAAACACATTTTAATGATGTTTAATTATCATGAGTGAAATAAATCTGAAAGGGCACGATAAATCCGTCGTTCTAACGTTAAGCCCGATTCAAGGTTTGATAAGTGAGAATTGCCAAAAAACTCATTAGTATAGTATCAAGATTAAGCTTAGGCAACTATTTACAACAAATCATCGTCAATTCAAGAGGCTGGTTAAGGGGAGACCTAGTAGCACCCACAAAATGCGGTGGTGGATTGATTCACAAATGAAGTGAACGCAATGGAACATAATAAAGGAAACTTCTATTGTAAAGACGACGACACCATTTCAATCCAACACACAATTTTTATATTGATGTTGCCTTTTTAATCTGAAAAATAATAAAATAGCAGTGTGCAATATTGTATTATGTGTTTCTTAATAAAACTTGTGTCATACAAATAGCTTACTTTTACTTTTCCCTTCTCAAAAGCGCACAAGGGTGGGAGTGGGACACAGGGCGTCTTTGTTGTGGACAATGCATTAGTAACGATTTGGTTATATTTAAATTTTGGCTTTAAAGCTTAAAAGCATAATCCTATTATAATGTCCCCAGGAATAACACCTGTTTTTCCTAACATGTTCATGTGTAACCCGGAGCTCAGTGATTGATAATTTCAGCTCTTTGATAGTTATACTTTAAACTGCAAACTGTATCTAGATACCAAGTTGCAGTCCAAACAGATTATTATAATTGATATAAATTGAGAATAATACGTTGTAAGTTCCGGTTAGGTACATACATCGAATATCCTTAAAAATATGATAATATGGTGAGATGGTTTAAAATGTGCAATTATGTTAAAGAGAGATATGATGAATATGTGTAACTAATACAATAAATATTAAACGGGTATTATATGACTAAATAGAACATTCAATTTGGTAGTGGGACTTGTCGCTATTAGGGTAACGCCAAGTGGTTTGAAATATGAATATGTATAGGTACTGTGAATAATTTACACTTTTCAGTATAGCATTTTTCTATTGGTAGGTACTGGAAATTTACCCATTTAGCTATTTCTGATATAGATGAAATGCCTATCAACAATAGGTAGCTTCTACGGTGAGCAAGGCGCCATTTCATTTAAATACCTTACTAAATGCTATCGTTTTTGGCTGAGTGCGTAAGATGTTTCGCAAAACTTTACTTATAGCCAGGCCAATGTGAACAAATAGACAAGTCGAGAATTTAGATTGTTTATTTTTCTTAATACTTTACATCGGAATACCTTGTTATGATATTTGAGCTTGGCAGCAAATTCTCCCACGTACATTTTTGGTTCAAATATTGGATTCAGCAGCAGTTATTCTTCAATTATAAATAGATTATTTCTGCTTCCAAAATCGCAAACAGTGACAACCGCTGTTCGCTGGTATATAGTACGCAAATATATACTACTTCGCACCACTCACTGAAACTTTTCTTGTATTTTTTCACTACACCCCAAGCACTTTACTGACTTTTTTCCCCAACAATTATAAATTAAGCAAAATATCTCAACAATTTCCATAGCAGTGACACATCAAACTGACTGTCATAACATAAAATTAAATGTCAATCACGATCAGTAGTAGGAATAGCATTTTTGACAATCATTATCGCCTTCATATTTCCAAAATTGAGATGAGATATGTCACTTGAAGCTCATCGCCTTCTCATCACATTTTAATGACAGTTCAACGGCGATATAACTGTTATCTAACGGAGATGTGACGTTTGGCGATATCTCCATCGGCATTCTCGAATTGGGCCCCAGATTGTTCATTTACATAATTATGAAATTACACGCAACGATTACAAAAAATTACCACTAGTTGTGATTGTGATCCATCGAATATTGAGTAATTTTGCATTGAAGAATCATCTTACGTATTCAACCATTAGTCCTTTGTTTTCAGGCATCTTGTTTGTCATTAAACATAGAGGTACAGTGTGTACATCTTGGTCGTTAGTTTTGTTCAGCGGGTGTTGCCGCGTCTCTTGGCTTCGTCAGCAATGCGGGTCAAGGCTTGAGTTATGTGAGCGTCGGTGTCGGTACATGCACACAGGAATGCAAGACGGGTAACACTGTTATAGCCTGCATTCTGACTTAACTCGAGTCGATGCATATCGTGGTAATATGATTGTGACACTTAATCTGGTAATGCACTGAAAATTTGACGGCGAACAAAGATTGTTGGTACATACCTTGTTAACGCTAATATTATCAAATATAATTAATAATTAATTTTTTTTTGTTAATCCGCAATATTGACGAACTCCGTGTTATACCTACCTACGCCATTTTTGTTGTTGTTTGGTTGTTTAGAAGAATTCGCGGATTTTACAATTCTTGTCAAAGTACATTTTCCAATATTTCGGATTCATTCATGAGATGGTCAAAAGATCACCTCAAATCACCTGGTTGCGTAATGAGGATTTGTATATTAAGTAGTATTATGGTTACTCGCTGATGGAGACTTCCTCAAAAATATAATTCACTCTAATGGCTCCTAAGATACACGCGTATGCAAATGCGTTCACATTTATTAAATTGTGTTTTCATTGGAGATGCGGGGTGAACGTCCGCTTTAGCGAACGTTTGGTAAGTAATACTAGATTTAAAGGTCGTTCACTCCCCTCCCGTGTTACTCTGCAGCGGAATTTCACTAGCATTTTGCCAATTTTCCAAATTTTTCAGTCCATGTAATATCCTTTTATTATTCAGCACAGCGTAGACTATGCTGCTATTATAAGTTTGTATACCTCACCTGCGCGTAGTTTAATTTTATTTCACTACTGATGCGTGCAAAGCGTGAGCGTGTGTACTTACAAAGGGAGGAGATAAGAAAATCGACATAGAAATCAGGTGACTTTTAAATTCTAAATTATTAGACAAAGATACACACAATATGTTCATAAAAAGTAATTCCTTTGCAAGCGTCGTGGAAAATTTCTCGGCGGAAAATTGTATCTGTAAACAACATTTTGGAATAATTAAACCTACCTTCTTTTACAGCCGACCGGAACTGGTACGTAAGGCTATTTATAATACAGGAACATAACGTTGCCATTCCCAGTGAATTTCCTGTATGAGAGCTCGTAAAGTAGGCTCGAAGGCTCTCAAGGCCGCAACGGCTCGAGGCCCGCGAATATAGGGCGTCCTCGAACCTCTGCCTGCGGGCCCCAAGCTACGTCCCTGACCAGCGCACCGGATCCTACCCCGCCATGTCAAGGATGGCCCTGTATTAATCCTGTTTTGAAAGGCCCTAGTAATGGAATAATCACTGGGGATGAAATATGCGTCAACAAAATTGAATTGATAAGCTCGTTATTTTATTGGTAATATTCTTGAGATAGTGCTAAATAATTTCGTATAGTATAGTATAGTATTCGGGATAAATAAGTTTACTACATATAAATTTAATGACCGTAATTATACTATACATAATATAATATTAAATGTTAATGTTTTCAGACACTGTTTCGAAAATATCGTTGTTTAAGTAAGTACTTAAACATGCTTAGATTTACAGATATATTTAGCTAGTATTAGTAGGTATAATATTTATCTCGAGTGTACCAACGTGTAGAATATCTCTACATACGTTATACTCGCATACCTATAGAATAGATATGTTATGTAGACAGCATTTAGTGACGTACATTTTAATAGTTTTGGAAGACTTGGCGACTGTCTGTTATTGATTTTGGTTTGGATGCTAGATTCAGGACAAGACATTGAATAACTTTCCACGTTGAACTAGTTTTTAGAGTTCTTACTTAACGAATCACGGTTATTTCTTCTTTAGTTTTAATTTAGTGAAACGAAAAGAAATCTTTGGGTCACAGCGGGACATCGCTATTCTATCGAATAGTAGAGCAACTCGTGTACTGCATGATGTATATATAGAAGGATCAAGTTATATTAGTATTTCTATCTGCATACAGATTCATAAACATATATACAGGTTATATATCGGATAAATATGCCATCTGTTCTTATTCCAGAGTTTTCTTATTAAGTAGATGTGGCTGACTTGGCTTTACCTATATAAAATCTTGCAGTTTGGTCAAGATAAACAAACTTTACAGCAACAAACTAATTTCACTATCACGGAGGTCGACAGATATGTAGATACAAATTAGACAGGTACCAGATGTAAAGAAGATCTCTGGTTTTATTCAGCGACGTACAACTCACAGGAGACAGACGCCAATCAGAATAATTGATATCGATTTGGTTTTCCGTGCGAGGGCGAGATATCGAACAATTAATTACGTTGAACTAGTTTTGATTTTAACTATTTTTGACTGACGTGTAATTTAATCTAGTCTAGGTGAAATAGCGGGGTATTTAGCTCCGCGGCTGTACACTCACTAGGTCGTACTTAATCGATTCTGGTGACGATTCCAGGTTGTCTAATTGTAATGAAAGTGTCGCATCGATTCAAATTTCTAAATGGCGGAGATAGCGGGAGGTAACGTAAATTTACCTCTTTTAGCCAACCTCGCGAGGTGTACGTAGAGCTTACAGAGCCATGCACAAGTTATGTTGAACTAGTTTGAGTGACGTGCACTTTTAATCAAGTCTAGGTGAAAGAAACCATTAGGTCGTAGCGGGTATTGGCTTCGGCTATTCGGTCCAATGCTCGATGCCGATGAGTATCGATTGCGGAGGTGTTGCGGGCGACGACCTCGCCACCTCACTCAAGAGGTTAGCTCTGATTCTGTTTATTGTCTGAGTATTAATCAACGATTTATGCGTATACCTACACCTCAATAATGCGTGCTACTTGTATACGTACGAAGTATATTCGCGGTGACGTATAGAAGTAGCTCAACTAATAAAATGGAAGTTAGATACGTTAAGTCTCAACAAAGATTTTAAAATGGGTGATAGGAGTCGAGTTCTATAGCACACCTCTTCCTTCCCGTACGTAATTTATAGGTACACGTACTTAGATACTGGTGTGAGGAATTCAGCGTTTGTCTTCGGTCGTTTACTGTATTAAAAGAGTTCATGAGCGCAATATAATGTTCACAATCTTGATGATGCTTATGTGCGACAACAATGGCGAAAGGCTTTATGTTTTTATGAAGTTAAAAGATATTATTATACATTTTATAAGAATTAATCTTCTTCCGTCACTCGTAGGCGGTCCTTTTCTAAGCAATATTTATTTTCATCTTAAGTATTATTCAGACTACCTGCCCAGAAATATTTATTTTATTACTCACTATCGCACATTTCATCTACAAAATTAGATTAGATTATTCAGTTTCGATTGTTCTCCAAACAATTCCAAGTGTGACTAGTGCGTAATCAGCGTCACGCTCGCGCTGAGGGAATCATCAGTGTTGTATCCACGAACAATCGCCGATTTCGTGTGAAACTGGCTCGGTGTGAGTCAGTATATTTGATGGCCTGTAGTACCTAACTACTTGATATTTTTCCAGAAGTAATACTCAGCTCACTCGGTTACTGTAGTTCATATGCAATCGTATTGCTATAGATAACAGCTGTAGGAATATAGAAACTTGTATTGCCCTCAAGCTACCTATCATTATCATTATCATTTTCAGAACTCGTTAGCTGTGTCTGGGAAATTATACGAGCCAAGTTTTTACTAAACGTTAGGATATGTTGCAATTGCATCGCACTGAGAGCGTTGACTGAGAGACATATCGTTTTACAAATAAGGAAACGGGCCATGTTTACTCTACGTTTCTTTATGAAACCTCATTGGAAAGGAATGACCGACATGTGGCTCGTACAGAAATGGAACGGAAAGCCTCTAGTTTACATGCCCGAGTTGAAAGCAGTGTCGCCAGAGCCATTGTGGCATAAGTTACGTTTGATTCCTCAAAAAGTTAAATTTTTGCTGCGAAAGTTACATTTTAATATTAATAAAAAAACCGGTCAAGCGCGAGTCGGATTTGCGTACCGAGGGTTCCAAAGGTACAAACTATGAAAGTATATAATATTTACTGTAAATAAGTTTGTAATATCAAAAAATATAATCGTCACTACCCAAAAATGTGTCATCAATGTCATCATCATCATATCAGCCAATATACGTCCACCGCTGGACAAAAGCATCCCCAAATTTCTCCACAACGATCGGTCGTGCGCCGCCCTCATCCAATGCTTTCCATGCTACGTGTTCCGGTACGCGGTGTGATGTGAAGCTGTGTATAGTGTTGCAAACTGTCCATATATACAATAATCTTGTTGACGAGTTATAAACGACAATTGGACCAACAAATGTCAAAGTAAATTGACCAACAAATGTCAAAGTAAATTGACCAATGAGAATGCACAATTTTAGGTGTATTTTTTACAAAACGCATAATATCCGACAACAGTTTTATATCTAAAGTTGAATTTTTAATTCATCATCATCATATCAGCCGATATACGTCCACTGCTGGACAAAGTCCAATCCAGGTTCTGAATTTTTAATTACCCTATGTGATTTGAGAGATGTCGTAATTTATATTTTCGTTATTCAGAAATTATAATTTAAAACAATGAATGAGAAAACACGTAATTGCTGATATTAGATAGACTTTTATGGATAAAAAGTGATATGTTGAAACCAAATTAAACTTAATTAAATTGCGCTCGTAAAATATTGCGTCAGTTTATTCCGGCTAATTGAAAATCAGACTTTAAAAAAATCAAGGAAAACGCCTCAGTTTTAAATGTTTTAATATGTTTAGGTACTCGCTAATACAGTCTGTTAAGCGACTCGTGTAGCTTGATAAAAGCAGCCAGGTAGCTCCTTTTTCAATTATTCTTTAGTTTTTAGTTTTGATCTTTGTATTAAAGGCTTAAAAGCAGCCAATTCAAAATTCTTACTGGTATCTGCACTGATAGTGCACCGAATATATGCGTTAAATAAATTACAAATATTTTAAAAACTTAATGAAGTAATTGTATTAAGGTTTTTTGAATTTATCGCGGTCTTTCAAGGGACACGACTCGTTAGACAAACTTGGTGATGATTTAAAAAAAATATTTAAAAAATTAAAACTGACGGGAGAAACATAATGTTAATCTTGCGATATTGTGTAAATATTTATTTTACTAGTTGTTAAAAGCATCATATACATACTATTAAATATTATAGTGTCTTGGCCGAAAGTGCAATAGTTGGACTAGTATTACCTTAGGGCCTCATCTTTGCCCTCGAACTTACTCATCCATCCGTTGTTTACTTTCCAACCTCTACAAAAATTTCTTTTTGCTATACCTAAATACAAATTTACGGATTTACAAATTGACATTGTGGCGTATCTAATGAAAGGGCTTCGTAAGCTGATTCTGAATATATACTGGATTATTACATTAATGGTACTTATTTGAGAAAAAATTTAAACACTATCGAAATTTTCATTAAGTTTTTTTTCATTGGTACACATGTTATATTTTTGCCCGATAGTACATGTTATTTGGATTCAGAATCTAAATTAATGTTCCCACTTTAGTATTTTTAACAAAACCTATTGAAAAGTTACGAAAATTCCCCAGAAATCAAAAGTTACTTACATGTTACGAGAGAGGGTCAAAAGTTACGAAAAATGTAACAAATGTAACCATCTGGCAACGCTGGTTGAAAGGTGTGGCACGAATGGTAGATCGTCTACTGTGACGAGATTATTGTCAAAATTTTCCTTGTAAAAATTTCATTAAAAAAAATACGTTCGGCTGTCACATCACGGCTCGCTCGCGATACTTTCGTGCATGAAATAGCCCTGATAAACATTCAAATTATAGGCATATCAGCCGAAAAATGTCTACTGTTGAACAAATGCTCCCTAAGGATCTACACAACGTCATGCTGCCTTCATCCTACGGTTTCCGGTCGCCATTGGAGTCCCTTTGTAGTCGTGTTGTAACATCAATATTGGTTGATATCCGGACACGCTCTCCTTATAAATCTTGTAACTGTTACGTAGTAACTTTATAATTTATGGTACCTATTGTTGACAATGGCTTCTGGGTCTGCGAGGAGGGCGGCGCCGCCGGCCGAGCGCGTCCGTCACGGCCGGCGCCCCGATGTGCCCTCACCAACTGTCAACTCCACTGAACGTGACTTTCTTCATTTCTAAGTCTTTAAGTCACTTATCGGCTAAGTAATATTCACGAACATGAACGACGTTTTGATTTGTGCCATGGAGATTGATATTTAAATAAGGATTTCATTGATTGAAGTTTAACGTTGTGCCCTAAAGTAAAAAGTGTTCTTGTTATTGTGAAATAATCACGACGCGGTTCCTTCCTCACGCAGCTGGTTCGGACGCAAATAAATAACACTACATTATTTAAGAGCCTATATTGTCCCACTGCTGGGCAAAGGCCTCCCTCTCATTCTTCCACGCGTCCCTGTCCCGAGCAATCTCCCACCAGTCTCGGTGAAAGGCGTCAAGTTCGTCTCGCCATCTCCTTCGAGGTCTACCACGACGCCGGATGCTGTTTTGTGGGACCCACTCGGTGGTAACTTTAGCGCACAAGTCGTCCGGCATGCGAGATACGTGTCCGGCCCAGTCCCACTTCAGCTTTGCGGCTGCTTGGGCTACATCAGCTACCAGCGTTTTGGAACGCAGTACTGTGTTCTTGATTCTATCAGTTAGTTTTACGCCCAGAATACTGCATTCCAAGGCTCTTTGACAAACCTTGAGGGTGGACTTCTGAACTTTTGTCAAAGACCAAGTCTGTGCTCCGTAGGTCAGGATTGGAAGAATGCACAGGTCCATGAGTTTCCGTTTTAACGATACTGGAAGGTTTCCCTTCATATGATCCTTCATAGACCAATAGCTCCTCCAGGCATTCTCGGTACGTCTTGCGACCTCCTTATCTTGTCGAGCCTGGAAGGAGACTATTTGGCCCAGGTACATACAACACTACATACTTTTGTAAAATTTTAATAAATTTAATGAACTTCACTGTTATTTCACTTGTCATATATAAATCCTGCAAAAGTACTTCACGCATGTATTAGTACTAATCTGCGCTGTGGTAAATTAAACGACACTGATTATGATTTAGTTGTGTGCGTTACTACTGAAAGGTATGTAGTTATAGGCATCCTTGCATTCCCAGTTTATAATAATATGAGACGGGTCCGGTAGGTAGGTATATACAGTTCAGAATTCAGCGAATCAAGTTGATGTGCAATTATTATAATGATAGTGATAATAAATTTTAATTATGGATGGATTTGGCATTCATTTTCAATTACGGGTTTAAAAATATTATCCGGAAATAGACCATAAGTACTTATATAATATACGTATATGTACATATATATATATATACAGCGTGTATATTTGATATAACCGCAAATTGAAGCCAGACGGAGATTTTAGTGCCATAATCATAACAATTATTAATTTAGCGTTATCTGTTAGAGCGTAATTAATTTCTGAAAATTTTCTGAGCAGCAATGTATGGCGTAGTTATGACTAGTGGCAGTTGTCACATTACGATGTTAAGTGTCAACAAACATCAACAAACAGATACATTTGCGTGCTGAATTATTTTGTATGGAAAAAAAAGTTAGATTTTTTTAATAATGTACGGTGCAATATATTAAGAAATACCTATACTAAGACCCCGTAAAGTTTGCGGTAATATCAAATATACACGCTTAAAAAAACTTTAAGTAGCAATTTATTCAATAAAGTGGGTACAATATAATAAATTGATGTTAAAAAGACCATAAGTATGTCTTTTATCTGTTGGCTAACTAAACATAGTCGTACTTGTTCGTATTGTACTTTGTATTCGAGTAATTTGAAATGCAAATTGAGATCATTTCATTGAAAGTTAACATTCAGGAAGTGTTCATTTACTTCGGAATTAGACTGTTAGGTAAATCCACGGCCATCAAAACGAAATAAACTTGTCTTTAACTGATTTATAATTTTTAGTATCTCCCACTTGCCCTCTTTTCCTCCTCTTATTACTATCTTATGCAATTGTTTATCTCGGCTCGATGCATGGCCTTACGCTTCCTCAAAATTATGTAAATTTGGTATTATTTTTGAGAAGTATTTTTATAATATTTTTTTGGGTTCCGTACCCAAAGGGTAAAAAACGGTACCCCATTACTAAGACTCCACTGTCCGTCCGTCTGTCTGTTTGTCTGCCAGTCTGTCACCAGGTTGTATCTCATGAACCGTGATAGTTAGACAGTTGAAATTTTCATAGATTTCTATTGCCGCTATAACAAGAAATACTAAAAACAGAATAAAATAAATCATAGTAAAATATGCTTAGTTCTTTTCAGAAATCTTATTTGGAGAACCCGGTTGCATTAACTTTGCTACTTATGTGTATCCCGCGCCTTGCATACCAGCACCTCTAGCACAACTGTGGCACGCGACTCTTTCTCGCGCGACTAATATTACCTATCTCTCTCTTCGCTGTACTGTGAGAGAGTGACGGGCTCAAGAGCGGTGAAGCGTAGTTGTGCTAGACCGGCAGGTGCAAATTTAACCCAGTCCTTTTTGATGGGATAAGAATTTGTACGGATCCCTCGGTGCGCGAGTCAGACTCACACTGGCCGAATTTTTGTTTGACGGTGTCCCTCCGCTGTCCACGACATGACGCGCCTCTATGTCATGATCATGATGCTTTGAATCGTGTTGTTGACGTCATTAATACGTTTCATGCTTAATATGAATATAAAATAATATGGATAATCAATATTATGTACGAGTATCCTCATATTGAATAGTGCGTCACAATAAATTCATCGTAATGGGATGGAATGATGCCACTTTGTGGTTGACATATTTCAGTACACGCTGAAGACGCTGATTGTACAGTTCATTGTGGCATAAGTATTCAATAATTTATTAATCATGGCAGGTCGGAAGTTTTAATATAGTTGTGATTTGTGTATATTTTTATATAAGATCGTATTATATTATCGGAGTGTAATCATAAAAAACCATGGCAATTAAAAATGATGTAAGTAGTGTGCTCAAATATACTGTTTGTACCTAATTATCGTGTACGGGTGTTATGGTTTGTTATTCCATTAAGGTACACCGTGTTGCTATTGTTACTCGTTATATTCGTTGACTGCTTGATTTTTTTTTTAACTCGCTGGACCTAGTGTATGAGTTCCAAGTTTCACTTTGAAGTTATTTCGTTAAAATGTATTATGATTATTCGCGACCCATATCACTTCGTATCACATCGGATGGGATACGAGATACGAGGTTGAGAAAGTAAAGCTACGATTTAAAATGTGTGTGCTTAAGTAGTCGATCGCACGATGTAGGGACCTTTTGCCCGTCCCTTTGGCACTCAAATAAACAGTGACCGTGGACGTCACCCATGACGCGCCCCGTGCTACCCCGTCAGATATTTTTAGAAGAGGGTTTATGGTTGCATTTACGTGGCGGGGGCTAGCCGGGTGGTGACGCAGCCTACTCTTGGCATCCTATATTTAGCCCGCCGGGTGCACGTCTGATCGATATTTCGTTGTCTTCGGCAATTTCAAACCTCTGTACTATCTATCGTTAGAATACTGTAATTGCACCGTACTTTCAAAAGTTTTATGTTATTAGTGTTATTAGATTTATGTTATGCATCGTTTCACATTGATCTGTATACCTACTGCAATCCTGCACGTCATGACAAAGACTATTCTTTGATTAGTACTATCGTTTTGTCCTGAATAAAACTTGTTATTCTTGTAAATAAGTACTAAAGGCGGTGTACTTATAGACATGTGAACAGCTCGGCTAAGCCGGTCGCCTAATCTTTAAGTAATTGCTATCAATTTACGCTTGTATCATTCGAAGGACAATACATTTATTGAAGATCGACCTATTTCTACCAGGTGCGACCGAGTTAAGTATTTGAACTTAGGTACATTCAGTGACTAATGGGGACACAAAAGAAGACCGGACAAGGGCATGGTATGAGTTCACTCATGGACATGAGCAATTACTTTAGCGATTATACAGTAGTCTTGTTGTCGAGGGTCTTGTTTGAGGGCATTGTTGTGTTGACGATTTAGTTTTCAAGAGATTGCGTGCTCACAGGGTGAGTAGCTACACATTTAGTTTTGCGCCCATTTGCAAACCTTTCAGTCTCTGATAATGAGAATGCATAAATAACTCTTGCAGTCATATTGTGTCGGGAAATGACAAAAACTTTTATAAACTTACCATCACTAGGCAATATTATCTTCATTTAGAAAACAATGTTATTTTCCTTTCTTAATGTTACTTTCTTATTATTTATTAGCTTGACAAAAGGTTAAATGATATCTAGTACAAAATCAGTAGGCATTGAGGGATCTCAATAACAGAAACTATTGTTTGTAAGGCTTCTTCATTTGCTTAGCAGTTGTACTGCTTTCTGGTCACATGGCGGGTATGGAACGTGCGGCATTAATGAGGGATTATTGGGAACGTTTTTCTAGTCACGCTACTTGTAGCGCTGCTCTATCTCTACCACTGATCTATTTAATAAAGTAATAATTAGTGACTGAATGAGACCATACACAGCCTAAAGCGGTGGATCTTGATTGTCTTGAAATATACAAATTTGCACAGTTCTTAGTTCTTAAGATAGGCGAGTTTAGGAGATGTTTATGGAAAATCATTCCACAAGAGGAATACAACTATGAATATATGAATAGGGGATGATGGTTAACTATAATGAAATTTCGGCTGGCATGCTATTCATTAATTCAGTGGCCATTATTACGCGTTACGCGCTTTTTAATGAATTTTTATATTGTATTTTTAAGTGTAGATATAATATATAAGAATAAGAGAGTATGTTCCACCACGCTGGCCACAGCTGGGCGTAAAGGCGGTCATTACGCGCTTCATTGGGCGCACGCTCCCACACTCAAGCGTGTGTTTACTCTTATCGAGCTTAAATTAATACCTACCTAATGTACAGTACGCTTAATTTTTTTTATCAGGCTATATGAGTGTCGAACGTTAGGTAAAGGCTCTCACCTCTTTACCTTTAGCTTTCCACGACTCTACAGGTGCTTCTGCCAGTCAGTTGTTGACGATTACTTTATCACTTTCTACATAATAAATAACATAAGTACTAGGTATGCATATAAAAAAACTTAAATTCTGCTTGCGGTTTTAATCAATAAAGTATCGATTTTCCGTGAAAGAAGAAGCATAGGGATAAATCAAGCAAGACTTTCCTACGTTGTCTGGTGTCTGGGGCTTTCCCATTTTTTTCATCGTTAAGTGTAACCACATATTTAACCTAAGTATGTAATTTCAGAAACAGTAAAAGAATACTCTAGCTTACAATGCTTTGATTTAGCAGTTAATATAAATATAAATAAGTCAGAGGAGATTACGACTGCAAAGTAAAATATTTTGATTGTAGGTGCTTTGATTTTTCGGCGTCCCGAACCAGTAAGTTAGCCGTAGCTATTTATGATAGCAAAAAACCTATTATAGGTATTATAAGTTATAGTTTTTTATACGTTAACATGCAGGTGTTCCTCAAAGTCACGAAACATTTGTGTGAATGCTGATGTAACATTTGACGTTTATACTGTGCCAACGACGTTGGGTTTTACCATGCGCGATACGTGCGGACGTAACATACAATTGGCTATCGCGCATAAAGTCATGCAAACAGAAACAAGGAGCGATAGAAATTTGACGTATTGAAATTCGACAACATCACGTCTCACTTAACCCAGATAGCCCGACCAGGTGTTATAACACCGCTCATTTTTTTTTTATAATTTACTCTAATGCTTGTTGTGTTTTCAGATATCGCAAAATTTACCCAGGTTCCAAAAAGTGCGTTTAGGTGAAAGTGGGATAATGACTCGTGCCGTACCGTTTGGAAATAAGCTTATTAATGATGGACAAATCCATCCCTCACGTGTAGTGTTATATGCGTTCGTGTGGTAACTGCATTTAGCACCAGGGTAGAGTACGCCAAGCATTATTGACATGCTCTATTGAAGTTTTTCACGCGATCTCTCCGCGTGAGAGCAGTCGCTCTGCGCCCGCGCCGCTGGATCAGCGTCTACACGATTCCGCGGGAGTCATAACTTTCGACCAATTACTATAAAACATGTATTTCGCTAATAAGAACGCCCTTACGTAACCCATCAGGGCTTGATACCCCCGCAGTACATAACAGTGTGAAAGTTCCTCATAGTGCACCATCAACTTTGTTATGCGATGATCATATAATATGCAAATTAAATATTTCATAACGTTTGAAGTGAAAATGTGCTGATTACTGAAATTAATAGACCGTTGGATGTTTAATAACTGACCGTTGGATTTAGAAAACGCGTTGTTAACAAGGGAGAGTAGCGCTGGCGAGGCTTCGAATGTGATCATATTAAAAAGGGCGGTAGGAGTGATAGCTGGAGACTGTAAATCGGTTAATTGATGTGAGGAATTGAGTCGAGCCGGATGCGGATGGCAAGTGTGCCGCTGCCCGAGCCCCGACGGCGATTTCACCCGCGTCACGCACGTCCGCTCGCATGCTCTCCTCGGCGTCCAGCTCGTTGATCGATCCAATTACAGAATCACTAGATTTGCATATGATCAATTGCGCGGCGCGGTGCGAGTGAAAGTGAGCGTGATGCTGAGCTCAGCTGGGCCGTGACGTCGGCGTGACGCAGTATGGGCCATGTGGAAGATATGCGGCGTCAGTAAAGCCGAGCCCGTGCTGTTCGCAAATCTCGTTGATGATGATTTTGTAAGCCAGCGTAATGCGATTATCTCTGAAACTGCTCTCATAATCGATCTTAAACTTAATTCATGTGATGAAGAAAGTGTTTCAAGCAGCGTTGTTTGTTGTAATGATACTTGAAAATAATTGATAAGGACGACTTTAGTGTCATCGCTCTCGTTAATACATGTTGTACATAAATACTTTAATCGTGTATCACTGCCTCCATTCATTGTTTTTTTAACAGTCAGTACGATACGTGCACTTATGCATACGTTACATGGCGTCCAATGCAAATTTACAAATGTACAATCAAAGTAAGTAGGTTCTTACGACGCGAGCCCAAGGCTGTTAATAGAACATTTGATCGCTAGTACCTACTTACCTATATAATACGTGGGGTGATTATTTGAGCCTTTTAACCATCTCATTCCTCTGGTCACAGTATTGCTGAATGCTGAATTCCATATAACCTGTGGCGGTATTTTCAAAATGATGCTGTCGTCGAGTTAGGCGGTTAAAACGCTCAAATAATCACGAAACTGTTTTCCGCTAGACCGACTGTTCTGTCACCCAGCTGTTCTGGTATGGGTGATCACTTGTGTTGACCTGCTTGTGGTGTGTTCCAGCAGCCGACATGGCGATTGTGGGGCGAGGAGCGCGTCGACGGCGCCATCTACACCGTCTACCTCAAGAAAGTGCGCTACCACCGGCCCACGCGCAGCGCGTCCAGTGTGAGTACTATAAATTATTATTCTACAAGTTTAATAACATAAAGGCCCATAAAGGTGCGAGCTTCATTACATTCTGGGGTTAGAGCGAGTGACTGGACTTATAATGTAATGGAGTGTCATGGATGGAACTGCTGTGGGAGTTCGCGCACCTGTCTTATTGGATTCTAAGACAGGGATGCGGATGGCGAACCAATGCGTCAAAATAGTTCGGACGCAATTTTCTTTTTGTTAATATGAATTAAAAACAGTGTTATGGCATGAAAATAGCACAAAGGTTATAGCCATCCCCATTTAATGCCATTGTGGACACATGTAATTCCTATACAGGTTGCCACGTTTGTATTGGTATGACATAAAATAATATCGGCTTTAAGTATTGCAGTCACAAATACGCTTTATTTGTATTCCTCCAAATCTATTTATATACCGATATTTGAATGAATATCCTTCCTTGGAATTTAAATGGCAATTATTTACACAAAATACACCTCGTCGCGTCATACTTTTATAGTCATGTTTTGATTGGTCCATTTGTCGTTAAAAATAACACTTTATCGATTCTCGCTTAATTTGATAGCTTTCTTCGCGACACGAGACGTGACGTAAGAATTTTATGATTCATAGCTGCAACCAACACGGCCACTCGTGGACACTTTTATCTTAATCAGCGTATTAGTGTTTGTTTACTAAGGACCAGACTCCCTCCGAGACAAAGATAATGGGAGGTAATACGAGTATCACACATGGACGCACGACCCCAGCCTCGGTCGGTTTTATGAATGAGTGATTCATTATTCATATATTATATACGTACCTACTCGCTTCTATTATCACCTCTTTGGCTTTGTTAAACGCTGCTATATAAGTGCAAGAAGTAAGATAAATATACCTATACTATTAAAGTATTAACATACGCCTATACCGTAGAGATCATACGATAAGGCCAGTTGTAACTACTCGTAAGAGGTTGAGTACTTTTGCTGTTATTTGAAAATGTATTTAAAGACTTTCGTCTTAAGATTGGATTTGTGTACCTACAGAGCTTGTTTTCGTCTTACTGTTATCAAGTGGCTGAAAGACGTAAGAAATTATGCAACGGAATTTACGGAATAAGTAATAAAATTTATAGAATAGCCGTAGCCTCGTAGGCATGTAAGTAACATAACATATATCCAGGCGGACTATAATATATATGGTGAATTATTGAAATTTGTGGATTTTTACTATTCACCTACCTATTACAAAATAACTGAGTCTTGTACTGTACAAGTTGGTAAGGAGACATCCCGAAAATTATTCCGTAACATCGACTTCTGCAGCAACAGACTAAATTTTATATTATCTTGCGATCTAGTCAGTAATGTAGTGGGTGTAGTTTATTTATTTCACTGCATGTATAGTTCAATAAAATGAACTGAAAATTTGGCAAAATTAAAGGACAACTTTTATCCATCAGTATATGTAGGTTATAGAGCCAAGTTTAATTTTATCTACTCCCCCCCCCCCCCCCCGCTCAGGGGTGAGCGTCACCCCCCCGCGCCCTCGAATGTGTCCCGGTGCGCGGTATTTTCCACTTTAAAAGAAAACCGTGTACGAAATAATGAATAAATTTACTATAAACCTGTCATAGATAAAAAAAAGCGATATCACTTATATAACCAGCGCAATCTTTTACCAAATACTAACGTTTTTAATTACCTATTGACCTTTTTTTTCTGCTAGAAGGTTAGTTATCTCAAAAACTTCAAACTTCTCGGCCAAAATATGCATGACAAAAGTAAAGAATAGAAAATTTTCTTTCTAAAAATGTATAATTTATTTCTGTTACTCTTTCATTTACCGTTACAATGCTATTTTAAAAATTTAAGTCATTTGGCCATTGATCGAAATATAAATATTCGTACTAGTTAAACGGTGTTACTTTCAATACTTCTTATATGTTTTTCTGTAATCTATAAGTATTGAACTATATTCTGTATTTTTTTTTTACACTCACTATTTTAGTAAATAAGCGGTGTGTGGGGAAGTCGTCAAGTTTTGCTCATTTTCGTAAATAACTTCAAAACCGTTTAATTTAGAATTATGAAATATATATATGATGAGATGATGACGCGTTTGGCTCGGTTTGTAGACACCTGCCTACTGAGTCGGCGGTCCCGGGTTCGAATCCCGGCCGGGGCAAATATTTGTGCAAATATTTGTTCTTGGGTCATGGATGTTATCTATATAATTATGTAATATATTATGTATATCGTCGTCTAGTACCCATAGTACAAGCTTTGCTTAGTTTGGGAATAGGTCGATTTGTGTATGATTGTAATAATATTTATTTATTTGAGATGTTCATAATGTACCCTTTCATTTGATATGTCACACGATATACATTGCCATTTTTTTTTCTAATTTTCCCCCTAAAACCGGCCCTCATGTCAATTTTTTTTTATTTGCGTTACGTTACACTTCCATGTTTGGGTCATCAATTTACATATGTGTACCAAATTTCAACTCAATCGGTCTAGTAGTTTAAAAATTAAACTTGGCTCTATAACCTACATATCCTGATAGATAAAAGTTGTCCTTTAATTTTGCCAAATTTTCCATACATTTCAATCTAATTTTCTTTAACTATTAGGTGTAGAGAACAAACGTAATGTCTGGCAAGTACATCCAATCGTTTGCCAGTTCGTTAATATGGTGTACTTATAAAAAATCTGCTAAAAGTAGGTATACTTACCCCTTTTATATACATTTGTTTAAACCCACACAATAGCGACTTCATTTATGTACATCCCGGATGTCAGGTATTGAGATAATAGTTACGCGTGCTGCAATAGTTAGATACCTACTTCTATAGTGACGACATGGTAATACCTACCTACTACTATAGTAAGCAGTGCCAGCAGTTAATCCATTCCAAACTAATAAACAAGCCTACTGGGTATTCAAAGCATGTTGTGATATTCGTTGTTGTTGCTCATTAACTGAATTGTTTACGAACACATGTCATGCTATAATTCTGTGTTTGTGCTGAAACAAGAGCTCAACGAAGTCGGTCTAAACAGTAAACATTAACGATTATCAACATGAATGAGAAGCTCATTTAAAATACCATTTCACTAAAGAAATAAATAAAAATATTTCTTAGGTCATCAATTCGATCTAGTAGAGCTTTTGTTGATTTGCGTTTCATATTAACTTACCTGTCGACATTACTTGGCTCGGTGAAATTACTTTGGGCGCCCATTTTCTACCTCATGAATACATTACACGGGCGCCGCTTTGACGCCGAGAATTTGAAATTCTATTTAAGGGTCCTCATATACGTTTTCTGTATGGTAATGTAAATTGATGAATACGTAGGGAGAGTCGATCCACCAGATAGACGACTTGGTTAAGGTCGTTGGAAGCTGGTGGATACAGAAAATAAGCATCAGTTCGTTTGGGAAGATCCCTCCCGATTCATATTCGGCAATGGACTTGGGGTTAAAGTGATGATGATGGTTGTGATTTGCAGGAATCGGACGACGAGATCTCCCATCTGGAGTGGGAGACGGTGCGCGTGCGGTTCGTGAAGGCGGGCACGGTCGAGCGGCTCGTGGAGGCTCTGGCTACCGATGATGGCGAGCTGGAGTCCACCTATGTCAACGTGTTCCTCGCTACCTACCGGTGAGTGTACAGCGAGCGTAGCCGAAAACAAGGGCCCTTAGATACGTAGGTCTCTCTGATGCATGTCCAAAGGCAAAATCCTTATCCGGTTCGAAATACCGTATGGTTGGATGGTGGTAATAAAGTTTACTTTTGTCGGAATAATAATAAATTATAATACGAGTATAGTCGTAGGTACTACTGACGCTTTAATACTTAAATATTAATAAGTCTTATTGTAATATTTTTAGTTCATTTGCGGAGTGCAATCGAGTATTGGACCTGCTACTGCGACGGTATGAAGCCCTGGCGGCGGAAGAGGTGCTGCCCTCGGCGGTCGACACCTCTCAGCAACACCGAAAGTAAGATCGTATTCTATGTTGTTATATGTAGTTCTTTACCCTCCGATTCCCGAAAGGAGAGGACCATACTTGGAATAAACTAAAAAAGTCGAGATGACGACATGGGTTAGTAGCCCATTAGAATTCTCAATCTTTCTTCATCTTGGCTATGCCCGAGTTTGGGAAGCACCAGGCCTATGAGTGCGGGATCGGGGTCGCAGGCACGCGACGAGGTGCCTGGTCTTCGGGCCATCGTTTTGGAGATGGCTGTGGGTTAGTAGCTGAACATAACACAGTCTTGGTTGCCTAGAATGGAGGTGGATTGGACAGTAGGAGCATACGACAGACTAACTGGCCGGCGACCAGTCGCCGAGCATGCGGTGCAGTGCAAGCTTCAAGCAGACAATCGCAAAATCGAGAAATTGCGTGTTCTCGTTTAGGTGGCTAATAGCGTTTCAGGGTCACTGCACCAAAAAATACTTGCACCATAACTGCTTGTGTTAAGTAGACTGTACGATTACTTATTAATTTATTGCACAGAAGCTGTATTGTAGTTTGAATAAATAGGGTCGGTAAATTTGGCTAATTCACATATGGAGCTAATGAAAGTATAGATATTTTAACAGTAAGCATCTATTTTTCAGTTAAGTTTCCAACGTTTGAGACACTGAAAATAAAAACATGAAGATACATGATAAAGTATACCTAAATTAGTACGCATACGTAACAGTTAATGTGTCGATGTTATATGTGCTTTATTTGTTTGTAGAACTCTAGTGGCATGTCTCCACGTGTGGCTGGACACGTACCCGGAGGACTTTCGGCAGCCCCCGCACCACCCCGCTCTGCAACAGCTACTCGCCTTCACACAGCTCCATCTGCCGGGATCAGAGCTACATTCGAAGGTCATTTTATCTATCCGTCTATCATATAAAATTCACATCTATAAGAGTTAGCGAGATTGCTTTGCATAATAACTTAGCATAATAATAAATAATTGCTTAGCGTAATAGGAGTAATGATTAGACTTCATTCCAATCAAATCGTGTAAGCAAATTCCAGTATAGTGTAAAGTATTAATTTAGTATCAATACAACAAAATGTATATTTCTGTATCATCAACACAACATTTCGTTTAACAATTGCGATCTCTGACATTGTTCGTGACCACTAGAATCGATGTGGGATTTAAATCTTGACGTTATGTTGATTCCAGGTGTTACAGAAGTTAGCAATATTCAGAGCGGAAAGAAATGGCATGTGTGGCGGCGGCGGCGGCGGCGGCGGCGCGGTGTGCCTGGCGCCCGGCATGCGGCTGGCCGCGCACCACACCAGCGCCTACCGCCTGCCGCACGTGCCGCACCGACACTTCGCCGAGCAGCTCACCCGCATGGACATGGAGCTCTTCAAGAAGCTCGTGCCGCACCAGTGCCTCGGCGCCGTGTGGTCCCGGCGCGACAAGGACCGCGGCCACGACGCCGTCACCGTGCTCGCCACCGTCAACCAGTTCAACGCGGTCTCGTTCCGCGTCATCTCCACCGTGCTGCTCGAGCCCAACATGAGGCCGCCCGACCGCGCCGACATCCTCAGCGCGTGGCTCGACATCGCCCGCGAGCTGAGGGTTCTGAAAAATTTCTCGTCATTGAAAGCCATAATCTCTGGCCTGCAGAGCAACTCCGTCTATAGACTGAGGAAGACGTGGGCGCTTTTACCGAAAGAAAAGTCGGAGCTCTTCGACGAACTAGCGCGCATATTCAGCGAGGACAACAACCGGTGGGCGCAGCGGGAGCTCCTGATGAGGGAGGGTACCGCCAAATTTGCCGACACGGTCGGGGAGAACGATCGACAGCTCCAGAAGTTGCTCCACGAGCGAGGATCGCCCGGAGTGAGTCACGGGACAATTCCATACCTCGGGACGTTCCTGACCGATCTCACCATGATAGACACCGCCATTCCCGACACGGTCGCAGACGGTCTGATAAACTTCGACAAACGTCGGAAAGAGTTCGAGGTTCTCGCGCAAATAAAACTTCTTCAAGGCGCCGCGAACGCGTATCACCTGGCCACCGACCCGATGTTCGACCGATGGTTCGACTCTGTGATCGTTCTCGACGATCGGGAAGCGCACCAGCTGTCCTGCCAGATAGAGCCTCAAACGAATCCGCCGAAGGAGAGGCGGCCGAAGAAAATGGAGAACAACGGGCACGGGCACAGGAAGAACGATTCGATCGCGAGCACGAGCTCGAGCAACAGCTCGCAGTTCTACTGCGAGACGGACGGCGTGGCGTGGAAGCGAGACAGCCTGGAGCGACGCGCGTCGCCGACGCGGCTGTCGCACGGCTCGTCGTCGTCGTCGTTGCCTTCACTAGACGCGTCGCTGTCGAGCGCGGCCAGCGGACAGAAGGCCAACGGGAAGCCCGGCGCGAGCCCCGCGCACGCGCGCGCCGGGCCGGACTTCTACATCATCCGCGTGACGTACGAGTCGGAGTGCGCGGAGACGGAGGGCGTGGTGCTGTACAAGTCCATCATGCTGTCCAACAACGAGCGCACGCCGCAGGTCGTCCGCAACGCCATGCTCAAGCTCAACCTCGACGGCGACCCCGACTCGTACACGCTGGCTCAAGTTCTACCCGATAGAGGTGAGCGTTTCTTTAAACAACAGGGGCTCTTCCTTTGCTCATAAATATTATCGTGGCTATCCTATAATAAGCTATTACAACTTCTTTGGTACAGATTCCATAATGAAGGGTATTAAACACGAGTATGGGTTTATGAAACGAGCCGAAGGCAAGTTTCATAAAAACATCACACGAGTGTTTTAATACCTAATTATAGTAATTATATACAGTTACATTACACTACTTTATCTAGCCACATATCATAAGCCTCCATGAAGTATTCAGGAGTCGCACATTATAACAAATATTACCCGGTAATGGCGGTAATGAAGTTTTCTGGCAGCTGTCATAGTTTTTTTTTTATTCAGAGACAAAATAGAGTCGGCCCCAACTATCATATCGTTCGATATCTTACGGAGATACGTGCGACATTTTGTCAAATTTGATTGCAAATTTTTGACAATTCATTTCGAACTATACGTCATCTCGGCTGATATTAGAATAGAGGTCAAATCAAATTTCTTGGTTTTTAGAGATGCTCGAAATTTGAATAAATAATACTATCGAAATCGATGTTATTATTTAGCAATAATAACATTTTTACAGATAAGAAATTTGTGCTACCAAAACAGTCTATTTTTATGGTGGTCATAATGTGCGGTTCTTGAAGGGTTTATGATATTTGGATAGATAAAATTCTTAATGTTTTCTATGGAGAGGGGGCTATGATTTCAGGAATAATCTTAAGTAGCGAAGTGCAGGATCGTCTTTTGTTTTGTGTGTCACAATGCCAGTCTGGAGGACATCCCCATGTCCAGCTGCAGGACATCCCCATCCTTAATGGTTATAGTGTACTGTTTACCCGTCAACGGCAAAGAAAAAAATACGCGAAGTTGTGGGCACCTCCTAGTCTTTTATACCTACATACACTCACAAAAACTTTATGCTAATAAGTTTCTGTCAAAAATGACATTTTAGTGGCAAGGTTTTATAGCCGACTGTACTTTTCTTTGGATATCCATCAAATGCTCACTGAGACGATTCTAAAGAGCCCAAGCTCGGTAGGATTGCTTTTTCTATTATAGAGTTCCTATGGCCACCTTCCGGCTCCATCATCAGATCAGCCCCATGGTACCATATTATTGTATTGTCTTCAAAGTTAAGTGAGTATGCAAAATTTCAGCTCAATCGGTTGACGATATCTGCTTCAAAATTGAGTTGCAAGATTTCACCCGAACAAACATACTTAGATACATACATACATACATACAATGCTAGTTAAATAAAAGCTTTTAAAATAGCATAAGTACATGAACAATGTCAGTAACATTATTAATATCACAACAATGAAACCGGCTGCTTAACTTCTATCTTCTTTCATAAAAAAACAATTCTATGATAAAACCTTCTAGTACTTTATACTTTATGGTTATGGTATTATGGTCTAGGGAAAAATATTACCCTTTGCTGCTCTGTCACTCAAGTAATTAATAATGACATGCTTTCCATGTGTTTTAAATTAGTATTTTGTTTCCAGAAATGCTACTCCCAGCGAATGCAAATGTTTACTATGCGGTGAACACTGCGTACAACCTGAACTTCATCCTGCGCCCGCGCAAGGCGCAGCCGCCGCCCGAGCCGCTCGTCAACGGCAAGGCGCGCAAGCGCACATGACTACTCAGCTTCTAGCTCGGTCCCTCCGTCACCACCACAGTCAAACTGTTGTGCTCGCGGGACCGACTAGGGTTTCCGATTCTGGCCCAGTCTGGCCAATATCGAAAATTATCGATAACCGGAATTATCGATACTGGACTTACAAACCTATTTATCTGGTGTTGTAAGCCCTGGAACCGACCACTTTGGCTTTTGCTCCGCCAGTGCTAATTCCTTGTGAAACAAGACGTCCCCTCGAACTGTGCAAAAACTCGAATTTGTGTTCATAGTGTATTTTATTTATGCATTTCTTGGTGTCTAAACTGTAAGTGTAGTTGTACATACATAAAACCCTATGCCACCTCTAGCTGTAGTAACGTTGTGAATAACATATTGTGTATGTAAATTTGTATTGTTATATGTATATAGTGGAATGTGTAAATAAGAATCTCAACTAGTTAATGTCGAGTGTAACAATACTGAGCCAAAGGCGATTTATTATGTCTAACTTCAAGGTGCTGTTATACTCTTATAAAGCATGTCTAAAGCTTTAACATTTGAAAACGTTCGTGAACCGAATTTTCCAAAAGTAAACATTATAATGTTCTTACCGTGGTATGGGTAAAGTAGACAAATAACTGATGTAAATTTAACTGCACGCAATATAATATAATTGCTAGTGTTTAATAATGAATTTAGAACCATGTCTATGTGACAGTAATAAATTATTATATGTACTCGTATTTAATATATGTTTAGTATTCATCTGCATATATGATGTGGTAGATATGTATCTAAATCAATATATAAACTGCCGTAAAAGCCTGAATTTACTACCATTTTTAATTTAACTTGTTGGAATTGTTGAATTTCGACAATTTTTTTACCATTTTTTGTTACGTTCCTATTTATAAAGTAACCGCTCAAAATGTTTATCTAAGATATTTGGAAATTGAATTGACTGACAAAATGTCCTACTCACTCGTTAAAAAGTTTGTACATGACAATTTTACTCATTCGTTGATAAGTAGGTACCTAAATGTAATATAGGAACACAATGTGCCTAAATTTGATCTTTTATTTATATTTTGAAATATGCTGGGAATATAGGTACGGTATACTGTAATGATATTAAATATACAGGAAAACGTGTAGGGATATTGAAAATATTTGAATGGCAGATTATGTGAAATCCGAGCCGTACAATGACAACACAGTACCTACCTAATTATAATTCATTAGCCATCGCGTTTATTGCTCTAGATAAAACTTTGTTCGCGATTAACTGCGGTGCATATTCATATCGATACTGAAACGGTAACAACAGACCAATTTCCACATGCTCTTAAACAACGGCCGATACTCATTGCCCAACATTAAAATTTATTAATACAGTCATAATCTGTCGTCAATGGCTAACAGAATTCGGTGAATTTGTGTAAATAGCTGACAGGAAAAAGAGTCCACGCAGCTAACGTATTGGTGTCTGTGTTGCTATGCAAATTTGGACGTAACCACACAAGTTGGCCATGGGGGATGCCAACCAAAATGACAGCCGGGGAAAATCTTTAACTTCACAAGGCGAATTCGGCCCGGCCACGACGTCGCGCGACTAGCGCAGCGGTGAGTGGCGGCCATAGGTGGGAGCGGAAGGTCCGATGGCGGTGTCTCACTCCTATGACCGACGTTTGCCGCTGTCGGTCGCGCGAAGTCTTGCCCGGGTTTATGATTATGACAGTTGTAGGTAGATTCCGGGCAGCACATGTGTAGACCCACGGTATCCACGTGCGCCGCAGTGGGGTTTTGCATTACAAAAGGTATCTCCAGAGCCTCGCAATATTCGTATATTCATTGTTTCATTCATGTTTCGCTATATTCAGTGTGATTTTCCGCTTCAGTAGCGCGTTACATTCTTAGCGATCGATACTAAAATTGAATCCTACTGCTTATATCATGTGTAGTTAGTTATATAGTGTACCTATATTTTAAATAGTAAATTGCATGTTACCTGAACCATAATAATTATCAGTATTGAGGACATTGAGCTGCCTTTCGGATGTATGTCGCGTAATAGAACATATCTTTGTTCTTGCGCAGTGACGGCTCGCCAACACAAGCATAGAAAGATTATAAGATGGGTGTATCTGTATAGCTATTTATGAACGTTTTTTGTAAATATTGGAACCTGTCTATATATAATTTTGTAGTTTTCCACCAGTGTCTGCAATTGTTTACATTTGTGTAATAAAAATAAAATAATATCTACTTTTTGTTTCAATATAGAAGCCATGTTTCGAATTCATCACCTTAATATGTACCCTTGCCGGGATTTGAACCTAGGACCACCGGCTTAGTAGGCAGCTGCACTACCACTGCGCCCATCGTGTCGTCAAAAGATATGGCACAGGATAAGAAGCAAAGATTAGGCGTTAAGTGTGGGAGTTTTTCAGAGGATTCTTATTATGAGTCGTAATGATGATGATTGATGATCATTAGACAAACAAGCCCCATAAAGTCTCCTGATGGTAAGTTTACTCTGAGAACCATTAACATACCTGCATTTTAAAGATTCCGTTTGAATTTAGAGCCCTGTGGACTATGACTACTGTAATAAACTTTGCTACACCCTACATATAGCTATACCTATCTCTATCTCTAGAGCCTACCCTATCTATGTTTATAATATGTAGCCTACCTTGCACTATCTTATATACGACCTAAATTAGCTGATATAAAGGACCCCATACGTTGTGTGTATTTCCTCGAAATAATAGTGGCCAGAATAACGTTTGTGTGATCGTCTTATTTCAATATCTCATTGTCACTCACCGATTCATCTTGTATCATGATCATCTAACTCGTAAGCGACGGTCTCACGCGCACCAACTCGTACGAAGTACAGCGCTTCAGCGTCTGCGATGCGGCTCGGCGTGGCGCTTCAGCGAGCGCGACCGCAGCGTCAGGATCACGACGTTGCTCAGTCTCTCGAACTTTCTCTCCCAATAGTCCGGGTCGTAGCGCAATAAGCTCACTTCCTAACGCTTATTTTTACTATGGTAGGTTATGGTTGTGGAGTAGCCCAATTACTTGACGCTCACTTGCTAAACTAATACAAGAGACTCGACTGAATGAGGAGCTTAAAATCAAAAGATCAAGCTTAAATTCAAAGCGTTTATTTTGCTTTTGTTTGAAAATGAGTCTACCGGCGTTTCCCAAGAGGAGACCGCTGTTGAGAAGAAAGCCGAAAGAAACTCAACAGTAAGTCATTTTTTCATCATTGTACTTAAAACTATTACAATAATTTTATAGCTACGTACAACTATGTTACGTCTAGCTAACGAATATTAGCTAACGAATTTCTTAGAAAACGCCGGACTCTCAAAACTGGACCCCGTGTACCTGTGGGAAAAGTGCCTCCTGCCTAGGCAACGCGTCTGCCAAATCCTGTACAAAGCTAATTTAGCTAAGTTCCAAACCGTCACTCAACACACGTCGATGTCTCTCATGAATATCTCTCTTCTCTTTAGTTATACACCAGTATGCCATTGAAGTGAAATTATAACCTTAACTTAGGAAAGGAATCACAAATAGCGATACCAACCGCACGCACTGTCGCAATCGACAACCAGAGCACAGTCAGCATCAAGCCACGAATCCCGAGTCCTAAAGGAGGAAAACGACGCCAAATTGCACGCTTCGTGTCAGTGCCTTCGACACGCGAGCACAATCCTGCCGTATCCTATAGCAGTATTTGAATATGAGTAGTGGCCATACTGGTGTGTAACTTCCTGTCACAATTAACTATTTGTCCTAAAATTCGACGGAAATAGTGTGCGATGTCCGCTCCGATGCTGTTCCGCTCCGCTACTGCTCCAACTCAAAATAATTAAGGAAATTAATCAGGAAGATAGTTTATCGCCCTCAGCTTCATACTACTCGCCGCAGCTTCAATCGCAGAACACGTAACGACATAGATGATCAACTCTCACGCCCTCACTCCCCTAGACTAGCGAAAATAATGTTAGTACTTAGCTTAATTACTCGTAACTTAAATAAAACTACACAGTCTGTTCTTCTCTTAAATTATAAGATAAGTGCCGCACTGAAGTTAAAGTTATTGTTGTACACTTAATTCACAAATTGCCCATATATAAGCTTAACGCTTCACTGAATTTAATTCCAATTTACACTTCTGTAATACTGAACTTAGAACAATCACACTGTACGTACGCGGGACACTATTATCTCGAGGTCAGTTAAGAGTTACCTCCTCCTTCGGAAACCAAACCTTGACTGTCCGTCATCCCCTTATCCCTACTCTCACGCAGTTCCTCAAAATCCCAGATTTAATTGCCTCTAAAAATTCCCACGACTAAGTCCTTTTGTTCTATTGCTCGTTTACTTAAAATTGCTTTATGGTGCCGAAATTCTGCCGACACAGGGCTGCACGTGTAAGACTATCGCTATTCAGTTGAAAAATTATCTTGTTTGCCTATTGTCTTAAATCCACGCCGCCGTGCTGTGTGCAACATGTGCAAGTTATTTCTACGCAAAGCACAATGAATTCGAGGCTCATAAATCCGAACCTAAACATTTAAAAGTAAACGTTTGCAATCGTTTCTAATTTCTTTTGTCCGTCAAACTTTCCAAAAATATTAGGGCCTATTGTTTAATTTATCGCTTCCTAATTTAAAATGTGTTTTTAGTGAAAACCAGCGAGTGGTAACTGTTGTACTTATATACATGGGTATATACTTAGGGTACCTAATGGTAACATTTGTTACAGACGCCCTCAGATAGACGATACATTTTGCTAACGAAGAGTACAAAATTTTGAGGATATCTCCTAAATAGAATCTAACTTAAAATATTAAACTATGCATAACCTATTGACAACAAAATATAATATATCTATTGAACTATGTTTAAATGCTGTCTCACGTAAACTAGATCGATGTCGTAATTCTATCTAAGAATGATTATTTATAAGGTACCTGGCTTTCCTTTTCTATTCTTCTTATTTTGACGTTGACGTTGCCTTTTTCTTAATTTACGCGACACATTTATATTATGTGTTCCCAATATGGGATTTACACGGTTGGTTTCTGTTATGGGAACTTCAATGTCTATGTCCTTGTCATAGATAGCGTCTACGCCTCGCAAAAAATTTAGTGCTGACTTCGCATCGCTTAAACCTTTAGCAAGCCATAATAACCTTATTTGTTTTGGGTAGTGTGTCATAATTGTGTTCACAATTCTATCTTCAGTGTTAAAATACGTGGTAATAAGGCTTGCTTCACTAAATTTTTCACAAAAATATATTGACATATTTTTACCTTTATGATCAGATGACCATTTTCCATTTAAAATTGTGCGCAGCGCCTTATATTGTAAATTTCCGTTCCAGTAGTTTCCAAGAAAAGCAGTTTTGAAATGGAAGAGGTTTCTTTCTACATTATGTCGACCCCGCATGTTTTCACAGGAAACCGCCGTAAAACCTATGCTACATCTTTTCTGTATAGATGATGATTGATTACCCTCCTCTGATTCCTCAATACACTGTACATGCAATGCTAACGCAGAAGTCACCACAACATGTCTTATAATAGACATGACTATCTCAAATTAAGCGTCGTTATTTCTCAAATTCATACTTAATCATAAAAAAAAATGGTACACAAGAGTCGAACTTGAACGTATAAGCCAACGAAACCCGAAGCAAAAATTTGTCAATTTCATAAAAAAGAAAGTGGGAATCGAACCCAGTATGTCGTTCATTCGTTGTATAACCTTTAGTAAGAATGGAGTCTGTGCCCTCGCACTCTTTAAGCGGTTATCAGAAATAACACATTGATTTAACTACACAGGGATTGAACCTGCGCCTTCACAGTCCTACAACTTGTATGTCATATAATACTTAGTAAACCGACAAAAAAGTTACTCAGGGATCGAACCTGCATTTTCGCGACTTTAAGAACTTAAAACCTCTATACAATTAATTCACACAGGGATTGAACCTGCACCTTTACTTTCCTAAGACTTGTATGTCATCAAACACTTAAGTAGTAACAGATAAAAAGAAATACTCAGGGATCGAACCTGCGTTGAACTGAACTGAACTTAGAACCCCTATACAATGAATTTACACAGGGATTGAACCTGCAGCCATGCAGAAATTTACTAAATATCCTCATGCTCGTAAAATTAAATTTTTACTAAGACTAAAAAAATACGGTGAAATATGTCAACAAGGTTTGACCTTGGTTTTCTGTATTAAATTGTATTTAACGCTTATATTACTCTAATGTACATTTGGCGGGAGTCGAACCCACCCAAACTACAACAAAACTTATTTATCTTATTATAACTAATTTCTTAAATAATGTATCCTACCTCTCTTATAACTAAGATGGCTAACCCTATTAAATAAGCCTAATTACCAGTAATATGACACAAAAACAATACATACATACTTGCTATTGCATACAATATATGCATAAATTTTATTTCAGTACCTAATGACTAATAGTATCGAATATATTTCGTTTATATATCTTGGACAGACAGACAGACTCTAGTTCCCTTTGTTTCAGCATGAAACATGAGGCTAAAATATTTTCATCAACCAAAATATCCTAAGACAGACAGACGTAGTATGCGTTCTTAATCGTCAATATGTAATGAAATATTTTTTCGTTAATTAATATTCTAATAAATATTATAAGACTGACAGACACATAAATACAAGTTCCTTAAATAAAAAATGTCCGTATTACAACGACTACACATTACGATGTAGGTATTTGTATATATTTCGGTAGAACCTCTACAACCTTAAACACTTATTATATTTACGAGTAAATATAAATATGCTTTAAACACATGAATTCAATTGGCTAGCTAATATAATTATGATGATGACGATGATAAATAATTAAACTACGTTAAACTAATTTCTTATCCTACTCTAAATAGTTGTAACTATTGTAATTAAACTACGTCTTAAGAACCTAAAAATTACGTATGACTATTAGCAAACTATCTCTACCAAATAACTCAGATTCTTAAATCAAGTAATTGAAACAATGTAATGATTTCAATTTTTAATGACTTGAAATCCTGCAGTCACGCGCACCAACTGTAATAAACTTTGCTACACCCTACATATAGCTATACCTATCTCTATCTCTAGAGCCTACCCTATCTATGTTTATAATATGTAGCCTACCTTGCACTATCTTATATACGACCTAAATTAGCTGATATAAAGGACCCCATACGTTGTGTGTATTTCCTCGAAATAATAGTGGCCAGAATAACGTTTGTGTGATCGTCTTATTTCAATATCTCATTGTCACTCACCGATTCATCTTGTATCATGATCATCTAACTCGTAAGCGACGGTCTCACGCGCACCAACTCGTACGAAGTACAGCGCTTCAGCGTCTGCGATGCGGCTCGGCGTGGCGCTTCAGCGAGCGCGACCGCAGCGTCAGGATCACGACGTTGCTCAGTCTCTCGAACTTTCTCTCCCAATAGTCCGGGTCGTAGCGCAATAAGCTCACTTCCTAACGCTTATTTTTACTATGGTAGGTTATGGTTGTGGAGTAGCCCAATTACTTGACGCTCACTTGCTAAACTAATACAAGAGACTCGACTGAATGAGGAGCTTAAAATCAAAAGATCAAGCTTAAATTCAAAGCGTTTATTTTGCTTTTGTTTGAAAATGAGTCTACCGGCGTTTCCCAAGAGGAGACCGCTGTTGAGAAGAAAGCCGAAAGAAACTCAACAGTAAGTCATTTTTTCATCATTGTACTTAAAACTATTACAATAATTTTATAGCTACGTACAACTATGTTACGTCTAGCTAACGAATATTAGCTAACGAATTTCTTAGAAAACGCCGGACTCTCAAAACTGGACCCCGTGTACCTGTGGGAAAAGTGCCTCCTGCCTAGGCAACGCGTCTGCCAAATCCTGTACAAAGCTAATTTAGCTAAGTTCCAAACCGTCACTCAACACACGTCGATGTCTCTCATGAATATCTCTCTTCTCTTTAGTTATACACCAGTATGCCATTGAAGTGAAATTATAACCTTAACTTAGGAAAGGAATCACAAATAGCGATACCAACCGCACGCACTGTCGCAATCGACAACCAGAGCACAGTCAGCATCAAGCCACGAATCCCGAGTCCTAAAGGAGGAAAACGACGCCAAATTGCACGCTTCGTGTCAGTGCCTTCGACACGCGAGCACAATCCTGCCGTATCCTATAGCAGTATTTGAATATGAGTAGTGGCCATACTGGTGTGTAACTTCCTGTCACAATTAACTATTTGTCCTAAAATTCGACGGAAATAGTGTGCGATGTCCGCTCCGATGCTGTTCCGCTCCGCTACTGCTCCAACTCAAAATAATTAAGGAAATTAATCAGGAAGATAGTTTATCGCCCTCAGCTTCATACTACTCGCCGCAGCTTCAATCGCAGAACACGTAACGACATAGATGATCAACTCTCACGCCCTCACTCCCCTAGACTAGCGAAAATAATGTTAGTACTTAGCTTAATTACTCGTAACTTAAATAAAACTACACAGTCTGTTCTTCTCTTAAATTATAAGATAAGTGCCGCACTGAAGTTAAAGTTATTGTTGTACACTTAATTCACAAATTGCCCATATATAAGCTTAACGCTTCACTGAATTTAATTCCAATTTACACTTCTGTAATACTGAACTTAGAACAATCACACTGTACGTACGCGGGACACTATTATCTCGAGGTCAGTTAAGAGTTACCTCCTCCTTCGGAAACCAAACCTTGACTGTCCGTCATCCCCTTATCCCTACTCTCACGCAGTTCCTCAAAATCCCAGATTTAATTGCCTCTAAAAATTCCCACGACTAAGTCCTTTTGTTCTATTGCTCGTTTACTTAAAATTGCTTTATGGTGCCGAAATTCTGCCGACACAGGGCTGCACGTGTAAGACTATCGCTATTCAGTTGAAAAATTATCTTGTTTGCCTATTGTCTTAAATCCACGCCGCCGTGCTGTGTGCAACATGTGCAAGTTATTTCTACGCAAAGCACAATGAATTCGAGGCTCATAAATCCGAACCTAAACATTTAAAAGTAAACGTTTGCAATCGTTTCTAATTTCTTTTGTCCGTCAAACTTTCCAAAAATATTAGGGCCTATTGTTTAATTTATCGCTTCCTAATTTAAAATGTGTTTTTAGTGAAAACCAGCGAGTGGTAACTGTTGTACTTATATACATGGGTATATACTTAGGGTACCTAATGGTAACATTTGTTACACTACCCATTCGCATTATGCCTCAAAAGAAATAATAACTTTTTCTCAAACATGCAATGAAATATCGTCGTAACGTGCGTTAGAACAGGCTTCGAAGTGTTAAGTTTCGGGCGGAACAATTCGAGAGAACTGTAAAGGAATTTCATACAAAATTGAAGGCCTAAGCCGGGAAGTAATTTGTTTTTAATTTTAATGTAAACATGGCGTCTGTGTGTATGAACAGCTGATATATATTTTTTTTCTAGTAGCTACCCATTCAGCCATCGGACCAACAATATCCGTGTTAATGCCTAGTACACACGAACTGAAAATACCGTCTATACGTAAGTCACCAGAGACCATAGACAATATTAAAAATCCTTTGCCTTTATTTTACTTATTATAGAAACTAAGATTCTTATTATCAGGTTGTGTATAATGGCCCTAATATTCGCACACTACACACGTGGACTTATTAAAGAAAAAAAATATAGAGGGATTGGAGGGAAAATTAAAAATACTTTTTTTAAACATGGCGTCTGTGTTCATGAACTGGCTGAACAGCTGAATTATGTTTTTTTGAGTGGTGTATTTTTTTATTTCATTGCATATGTTTGAGAAAAGCACTATACATGCCTTAGCCGTGAAAAGGGCTTGCCGGCTTCGTATCACTAGACGGCCTCCCTTACGGTCGGCCGTCTATACCTACTCAGCCGGCAAGCCCTTATTTCCCGGCGTCTGCAGTAATGTACTATTTCTCAAACATCCAAGGAAATGTCGTTCTTATGATCGTGGTAAAAGAACGCGAAATACGTCTAATAGCACTTGTTGAAGATTGGTTCTAATTTCAAATTAGAGGTCAATAAAGGAATTTCATACAACGTTATTGGCCGTGGCCAACAAAGAGATTGTCTTTTGTTTCAGTGGGGTTTATTGCTTATGGCATACTGTCAATAAAAAAAAAAACGAAGTTTGTGCATGTTTATTTACGTTTTATTTCTTATATTTAACTAGATCATTCAATTAGATTAAAACAGATAGGTATTCAATAAAATAAACAAGGAATCACGTTTGTTGTTAAAAAATATAATTAATAAGGTGTTGTTATTTTTTTATAAATACAATCATCTTGACATTTGGTGGCAAAAACATTAACCCGAACAGTTTAAAAATTAAATTCTGAAAAAAGTAAAAACTTGGCGGGAATAGTAAAAATATATGATTATAGTTATAAGTTGAACATTTGTATCATTTCCTTGGATTTATTGGAGAAAAGCACTATACAAGCCTCGGCTTGAACAGGGATTGTCGGCCTCGTATCTCTAGATGGCCTCGTTAATCACTCGGCCATCTAT
Source organism: Apotomis capreana (assembly GCA_947623375.1). Lineage (NCBI taxonomy): Eukaryota > Metazoa > Arthropoda > Insecta > Lepidoptera > Tortricidae > Apotomis > Apotomis capreana. The sequence continues at coordinate 20,225,517 of OX392504.1, forward strand.
TACTACTCGGCCAACAATTCCCTATTTCGCGGCCTCAGTGTTGAACATAGAATGTTGGTTTACCTAAACAACGCCATCTATTAAAGTAGCCGTGAAACATGAAGTAAGTTATCTAACTGCAGCGCGACTGTTTAAGCATAGTGTTTAAGGACAGAACATTCCTGGCGTCTTGTTAGATGGCGGCATAATAGCGAATTAGGCAGTTACCACTATCATATAACGAAATAAACCTAGATATTTAAACTACAGTAATTTGTACTTAATTTAAACATCATTATATCAGCCGAAAGACGTCTATTGCTGGACAACGGCCTCAGCCGAGGATTTTCACAACTACCAGTCATGCACACTATGCACAGCGTCCAATGCTTTTCGAGGATCTCGACCAACTGGTCTAGTATTTCAAGGGTGGTAGTTATGCTGGGTACAGTTTCAATTTTAGATAAAGTAATATGCTCATATATTTTTTGAGATAAGTAGGTATCTATATTGTAAACAATATATTATTGAAATCAGTGGCGTCATGTATGCCACTGATTTCAATAATATATTGTTTACAATATAGATACCTACTTATCTCAAAAAATATACAGTGGCAGTGGTTTAAATAACAAGTACAAGAAATTCTCGCTGGTGAGGTGAACAATTGCATGCGCTGCATACCTATAGGTTAGGTACAAGTCGTAGTTGTGGTATTTTAAATAAGAATAACGTTCGTATAGTAGTAGTAGTAGTTAGGAGCTATGCGACGTGACGTCAAATACGCGGATAAGCCGAGAAAAGCTCATGAGTGATGAAGCGAACAAATTACCCGCCGCGATTTTTCATTCACACGCCTATAATGGGAACAAATAGTTTACTCGTAGTCGCCTATACTCCATTACATTCATATATAAAAGAAGAAGTCCTGACTGACTCATCAACGCACAGCCGAAACTACTAATGTTAGAGAGTTGATTTTTGCACAGTAGGTTACTTTTATAACGTGGGCTAGGGATAAGAAGGGATTTTTGGAAATACCTCCCCTAAGAGGGTTAAATAAGGGTGCAAAGTTTGTATAGGGTACAAGTTTTTTTTCATGCCGGCGTTTTTGAAAATTCATCCCCTAAAGTGGTAAAAAAGGGTTGAGAGTTTGTATGGAGATCAAACATTTCTTTGAGCGCGGGACTTGAATCTTTGTGTTAAAGCATACCATTAGAATACAAGAAAAGTAATATCAGCGTTTTAAAAAATTCGTCCCCTAAAAGGGTAAAAAAGGGGTTCAAAGTTTGTATGGAGATCAAGTATTTTTTTGAGCGCGGGACTTGAATATTTGTGTAGGTAAAGGCATACTATTAAAATGCATGAAAAGTAATTTCAGCGTTTTCGAAAATTCGTCCCCTAGAAGGATTAAAAAGGGGTTGAAAGTTTGTATAGAGATCAAACCTTTTTCTGAGCGCAGGACTTTAAATTTTGTATAAAGGTATATAATTAGAATACAAGAAAAGTAATATCAGCGTTTTTGAAAATTCAGCCCTAAAGGTGGTGAAAAAGGGGTTGATAATTTGTATTGAGATCAAACATTTTTTTGAGAGCAGGACTTGAAACTTTATATAAGGGCATATCAATAGAATACAAGAAAATTGATTTCAGCGTTTTTGAAAATTCAGCCCAGAAGGTGGTGAAAAAGGGGTAGAAAATTTGTATGAAGATCAAATATTTTTTTGAGTGCGGGATTTGTAAATTACTATAAAGGCATTATTATTCGAAACCAAGAATTTATAAATTCTTGAATGCGAATAATAATGCCTTAACGTTTTATTCTTAAACTCATCGAATTTAGCAAAACCTATTCGTTCGTAGATGTACCTGATTTCGTAATGATACCGCGTAATTAGAGCAATTTAGCCGAAAAAATACTAAAAAAAGGCCAAGAGCGAGTCGGACTCGCGTACGAAGGGTTCGTTACTATTACGTAAAAAATGGCAAAAAAAATCACGTTTAGTAATTTCAACATAGCTTAGATCTGAAAGTAATAAAGATGTAAAATTTTCAAGATAAGGTTCCACGCGGACGAAGACGCGGGCAACACAGCTATCTATACATATAAAAGAACTAACTAAATATACAGCCGAAACTACTAATGTTAGAGAGTTGATTTTCGCACAGCAGGTTACTTTTATAACGTTGGCTAGGGATAACAAAAGATTTTTGGAAATACCTCCCCTAAGAGGGTTAAATAGGGGTGCAAAGTTTGTATGGGGGAAACTTTTTTTTTTGAGCTAAAGACTTGAAACTGTAGAAAAATTACTTATTAAAAAACGCAAAAAGTACTTTTAGTGTTTTAGGAAATTGCACCCCTAAGGGGGTTAAATAGGGGTGCAATGTTTATATGGGATAAACTTTATTTTTTGAACTAGACTTGAAACTTTGTAGAAAGCTTACTTAATCAAATACAAAAAAAGTAATTAGTACTAAGTTTGTATGGGGGAACTTCTTTTTTGAGCTAGAGACCAAAAACTTTGTAAAAAGATTACTTATTAGAATACAAATAAAGTACTTTTAGTGTTTTGGAAAATTTTAACTCTAAGGGGGTTAAAAAGGGGTGCAAAGTTTGTATGGGGAAAACTTTATTTTTTTAGCTAGAGACTTGAAACTTTGTAGAAAGAATAACTTATAAAAATACAAAAAAAGTAATATCAGCGTTTAAGAAATCTCTATCCCTACTGGGGTTAAAAAAGGTTGAAGGTTTTAGTAGTAGGGTACCTACTCATTTTGTTTGTCAACAGGTGGCATTAGCATACGGATTGAATGGTTTTTTCAAGTCATTTTCATAATTATTACTTACCTGTTTTCACGTTATTAGGTGTTCATTTGATAAATGACAAAGCATAATATCTTATGTTATCATTTGATTTACACCTGCAAACAATCCCGTAATCTAATTGGAAAATCTTCTAAAATTCTTTAGCAATTGCATATCAGTGTCTGCCACTGTTTTAAATGTTATGTCTAGACCATTCTAACTAAGATTAAAATTCACTTACCTATTTTAATATCTTTGTCATCATCAAAAATCTACGCGGACGAAGTCGCGGGCGGCCGCTAGTTACATCATATACTACATAGTACTCATATAGATGCATCTACTCGTACTTATTCCTCACAATTTATTTGCGGGAGTTTCTTTTTTAAACTACTCGTACTCGCATACGGATGGACCAATTTGAAAATTTATTTTTCGTTTTGAAAATTACACTTTCTAGTGAGTCAAATTGTCATTTAGGAGGTTGGATGATAGGATCCGAGACTAAACAAAGGACACTTTTTAAATATTATAAGCACGCCTATCATGATTTGAATACTTTTTAGGAACAGCTTTTGGAAATACGATTTATTTCCGGTGGATTCAGTCAGATTTGTTAAAAAGTAGTTTTGAGTATTTTTTATCAGGTATGGTAAAGAACCGCGTAAGAAGTGTCGTGTCAAAGATGTTTATAATAGTATTTTATGCAATCGTTGCACAATGGAGGTTCTTAAAGTCGAGTATCGCGTTTAGGTCACGAGGCTTGCCGAGTGGCCTATGTAAGGTACGAGACTTTAAGACCTAATTGTGTAACTATTGCATACAATACTTTTTATACGAGCAAAACTCAGAAAAACATTTTTTTACTTTAATCGTCATTCTCCAATATAATTTTATATCTTTGATGTAACCTTTTTCGTTAAACTAAAACGGACCTATTAAAAAAAAACATGATCGCGATGGCCATGGCGGGTTCCTCGTGATTGGTTAATTTATTTGACAAGTAATTTCAACCAATCAGTGAGCATCAAATAAGCTTATGTTCTCTTTTTGAAATTATTAGAGTTGTGTAGAGAGATGTCTTATGAATATTAAAGTTATTTAGCGGGTACCATAGAGTATAGAATTTTGTTACAGGATTAAAAAGTGCGTTATTGTGATTTTGTCTGTGAACTTATAATTGACAGATTAAAGTCTGCGAGTATAAAAAAAATATTAAAGAAGGATAAGGCTGTTACAGCTCTTACAACCGCACACAAGTACCTCGTCTTAGTACTAATAAAACTAGTAATAATATTATTAAAAAATCGTGAGACAGCGTTAATAGTTATTAAAAACGTTTTAAATTCACGTAAAAATTGTTATAGGTGTTAGGTGTTATGGAGCTGTTCATCAGGGCAGCTACCGTGCTGCTACCCGACCAGCGGCTCATCCTTGGCGCGTTAATCATTGATTTCGAAATATTATTACATTTTGTTTGATATGTCGATGTCGATCAGAATAAGCGGCGCGTTAATAGTGGAGAATGACCAGTCCGTCTTTCTATATAAAGTATTTAAGTTGCTATTAAATTTAGATTTGTCGGGCTTTTTTGATAAAACAAATATATCAAGTTAAAGCGCTGGCAGAATAAGTATAACGAAGGCGGCTGTCTCGAAAATGCACAAGTTGCATTGCAAATGGCATCAACGCAAAACTTTATTATAGCAATTAAACTGCTGTACCTATAATCATCCGGAATGGTATCTACAACAAAAAAGATAAAATGTATTAAACTAGGATTTCCCATGGTTCCCGTCCAGCTTTCCTTCGGGAACTGTTGTTCACAATATAATATATCTAATGGATAAAATGTCAACCCATGATTTTATAACAAAAATAGTGTCGAATGTTTACTCTGTTGAAACGTTAAACCAGGAAAAACATGAAAAAAAACAAATTTATAAACGCACTATCAGTTTTACTATAAAAGTAATTACTTATCAGAACTTATATGTAAGCTAATAAAGTATGTCGGCGAGTATACTTCCTACAAAGATACCTTAGCACCGTGCACCGCAGACTACGGCAGAAGAAGTTAACTAGCTATATAGCTACGCGAGCTAGTCTTAAGCTGTACGAGTAAGGTATAAGCTGTTTATTTTCAGTAAGCACGTTATTTTACTTTATATAGATGTACTAGTCAGTTGTTTTAATTAAAATGTAATAATACGACGCGACACAACGGAAACGCTAATGTCAGGGCTCGCGTCCCCGTTGTCACCTCCGGCCGATTTCCGTTTAATTTCCGAGGCTTTTTCTTTCAGCTTTTCAACATGTAACATTAAATAGTTTTGTAGACACTATCATTTCTACTTCCTATGTCGAAAAAAAAAACAGAAGAAGATGCCTCTGTGATGTCATGAGGAGAAAAAAAAATCCTTAAGGCGAGGCAGGTCATCATCGTTTTGAGTCAATTTAGACCAAGGTTCGTCACTTTCTCGGCAAATCATCTTCGCTTCCTGACAATTTCTAAGGACGTCATGTTCTCAGCTAGTCAGTTTCTTAGTAGGTCAACTTCGTTTCGTGTCAATTTCGAGGAACGTCATGTTTTCAGCAGGTCATCTTCGTTTCATGTCAGTTTCGAGGAACGTCATGTTCTCAGTTGGTCACCTTCTCAGCAGGTCATCATCGCTTCCTGTCAATTTCGAAAGATGTCATTTTCTTAGCTATTCAATTTCTGAGTAGGTCATCTTCGTTTAACAACTTCTTTTTTATTTCGTTAAGCTATTTAAGCAGTTAGGACTTTACTGAGGTAATCTTTATAAGCCTGTCTGTTTTTCGATATCATACTCGGCCCCTGCTAATATCTATTAATAAAATTACAACTTTCACGGATAAAAAACAAGGTAGGTATTACTAAACTAAATAGCATAAGATTAGTTATAATTACAAGCCCAGAGAATTTCGTTGAAATAGATTTACTTAGACGATGATAAGTGAGAAGATGACTAACCCAGAAAATGACGTCCTGCGAAATATACCTACTTAGAAGATGACTAATCCAGAAAATGTCGTCCTGTGACATAGACTGAAACATTTCTTGCCTATCAAAACTAAGGTATTGCTTGTAAATACACTATTACTACCCATAATTGATTATGGTGATGTTTGTTATCCGGACTTAAATGAGGATCTTCTTGATAAGTTGGATCGACTTCTTAATAATTGTATTCGCTTTATTTTCTGTCTCCGTAAATATGATCACGTTTCTTCTTACCGCTCTCAGCTTGGCTGGTTTCCCATCCGTCAACGACGCAATATTCGTATGCTCTGCACTCTCTTTTCAATACTCAATGATCCACAAGCTCCTGAATACCTGAAAACCTTTTTCTGCTATGTTGAATCCACTCGTAACCGTAATTTTCGCTCTTCCGGCAATCTTGCCCTTTCTATTCCTCTTCACCGTACTGGGTTCATGTCTAATTCTTTCTCCTTGCAAGTGGCTCGCCTCTGGAACGGTCTTCCTCTCACAATCAAACAGGCTCCGAGTAAGTTGGCATTTAAAAAGGCCGTGCGAAGTTTCTTTGCTGGCAGAACTGAAGTCTCATAGTATATCTGTTTGGTTTGTTTCATCGTCGTATATATTTATGTATGTATCTATTTATATATATATGTATGTTTATTATCTATATGTATGTAGCTATAATAGTATGAGTATTTTAATTATGTGTAATTATGTTGTTTGATGCACCGCCTACAATTTCTCTGCTTTGCCCTAAGGTTGACTGGTAGAGAATGCCGCATGGCATTAAGTTCGCCTTTTGTACGTTAAGTTTTTCTTTTGTGCAATAAAGTTTAAATAAATAAATAAATAAATAAATAGACCTACTTAGAAGTTTACTAACCTAGAAAATTCCGTCCTGCGAAATAGACCCACTTAGAAGATGACTAACCCAGAAAAAGTCATCCTTCGAAATAGACGTAAAACAAACATGACGTTTCACTACATTGACTTTCCACGAAAACGACCTGCCTCGCCTAAAGGAAAAAAAATGGGCAAGTGCGAGTCCGACTCGCGCATGAAGGGTTCCGTACCATAATCTATAACAAGTTTGTTGTATGGGAGCTCCCCTTAAATATTTATTTTATTTTATTTTTAGTTCTCGTTGTTATAGCGGCAGTAGAAATACATCATCTTCATCTGTGAAAATTTCGACTGTCTGGCTATCACCGTTCTTGAGATACCGACAGACGGACGGACGGACGGATGGACAACGAAGTCTCAGTAATAGGATCCCGTTTTTACCCTTTGGGTACGGAACCCTAAAAACAGCGAGGGCATTCCACGATATGTAGATGACTTTTTTGGATGGATTTTTCTTAAGTGTATAAATATTACAAACTTCCCCTGCACTCACCCCTTTACATTCTACTTTACAACTTTACAACAATGTTTAGGTACTCTTCATAGATACGAAGCAAATGGCGCATATAAAAAAATAAATAATAAAAAATAAATAGTTATTTGTTATACAAGGGGGGAAAGTTGTATTTTACCCGCGAGTGTTTATATGAAACACGAGCTAGCGAAAGGATCCTATGATTGACCACGAGCGAAGCGAGTGGTTCAAAATAGAATCCTGAGCGTAGCGAGTGTTTCAATACACGAGACGTAAAATAACTTTTCGCCCGTGTATAACACAAAACTTTTCACCTCACTACAGCGAGGAAAAAAGAATAAGGGTTTGTTCTATATCTTTGAAAAATATCTGCAATAATCAACCAATTTGCCATTTATTAAAACTAAGGTCTAATTAGCTTTCATGTAGGTATTTTAAGCGGGATTTTTCAGAAAATAAGCTCATGTCAAATTTTACTTTAGCTGCGTTGAAACGTCAAAACTCTTTCTCCACATGTGGATAAAAAGCGATTTTCTCAATAGATATCAAACCAACAAACTGGCCTTTCCGAGCTAGTGAGGTGAAAAATCATTTATTTCAGATGCGAGATCCATATCGTGTTAGTTAACAATAACAAATCAAACTAAAAATGTATAAAAAAGCTAGGACTTACAAAACTACTCAGTTGTTAGTATTTATTATATCTAAAATGGAAATTAATTATTTTATTTTATACCGTAGTCGGGCAAAAAGTATCTTTGGATGTTCAGCTACCCCTGTATCAAAATTGATTAAAATTTATCGGCGTGATGCGAGGAGAAACAAAATTATGAAAACAGATAGCGCCAGGCTAGCATGACGCTGCGCGCCCGTGACGATCCTGCATCACGCCATCAAGATTTTTCCTGAAAACAAGAATTTCGATACATCTGGAATTGTATAGATATTCACGCTACACACTCTCAGAACGATTAACTTTCTACTCTGCACCCACTTGAAGCATCTCTGTTTGGCCCTATGGTTGACTGGTAGAAAATGCTATTTAGCATTAAGTTCGCCAGTTGTTTTGTACAAATTAAGTTCTATTGCCGTATGAATAACTTGAACGTAACACATATCTACGAAAATATATCTTAGAAACACGTCGAGCGCCGACACACACCGACACGAAAAGCGTCGGTGTTATTAGTTATAGAGATACGATCTGTTTTTTAAAGTTCGCTGCTAAAATGGTTATGTGTATGTGCGGACATATGGTAGTCGCGTTTATCATACGATATATAAATTACAAAGTACCAATTTTAGTATTCGCTTTGCTGTACGTGTTGGATAGTGACAGTGGCTTTGTCATTTATCTATCGCGTGATAAACGTGACCATCCTGCTGGCGAAAGTAATGCAAGTGTTGGCAAGCGATGGCGGCCGCAGCGGCCTCAGGATCACGGAGCGCACCTGCGTGCCACCACCGGTTGACAGTGGCTCGGCTGAAAATTTCATGGCCAGTGTATCGAGCGGGGAGGCTCGCGCGTCGCGCGCAGTCGCGCCGCGTCGCCCGTCAGAGCGCCCGCCTCGACCGCTCCGGACCGACCGCACAACAATAACACGCGAGACACCGGCTACCATTCATACAGTACAGTGCCAGTTGCAAGTGCAGTGCTCGACCACGCCGCGCGCGAGACATGTAAATATAGAACACCGTGACACCGCTGCCGACATGTGGCTTGACGGAGACGTAGGCATCATGAAATAACAAGGTAAGCGTACATAATCCCTCTTCTTTTTTGACATTAATCAGCCTAAAAAACTATTTAAACAAGAGTTTTATTGATTACATCAATCGTAAAGATGATTTTCAGTCATGCTTAACTTTACTTGTCAATGTCATAACATGTAAGGCAAAGTGCATAATGAGGACCTCAAGACATTACTTTCGCTAAGTAGAATCCTTCTTTTCTTTGCTTGCTAGAAGTTTCTTAGACAAACGAAAGCCGAACCTATACATTTGGCTTGGTTAGTTCGGTGGGAGCGGCACAAGTCGCTATACCGAAGCTCTACGACCGCCGCAATCAGATTATGGCACACCCACAGTCATAAGACACACACAAGCCTCTATTCAGTAATCACTCAATGCGAGCTCCACCTCAATAAATAACATAGCTTCAGGCCAATTTATTTCAGTTGAATTAACCCAAATTGACACGAAATTGCCCAATATGACATCCGTCGTAGCGTCGTAGCTGTTTCGTAGACCGTCGTAGCGCGGGCTTCCTTAATGGAAGGCTTAAGGCGTCTACTTTAGTTATTTTGGTTACATCAGGTATGGTAGGTTACCTTATTTTGGACTTGAGTTAGATAATGTAATTCTTAAGTACGAAAAAGCTTATATACTAGAGAATCTACGTGTCTTTATATAATCATAATAAGGTTATTTCCTACAGTTATATAAGTCGTCTAATACGCATTAAATAGGCTGTGTCTTCAAGGGAATGGCAATAACTAGGCCAATAAACATATTTTTAAGCCAAGGTAAACAATAAGGCCAGACATAGATGGTTCTGCGTAAGCAAACAATGACCTCGGAACGTGTTTATAGAGACAAGCCAAAAGTGCTACTTCAGCGTGGAAAATAATGTCAATATAGTTCTATACAATTCATAAATGTAACCTAAGGAGCCTGCAATTTGAGCGGTATAGGTACTTATTACTAGAATTTTCCTGTAAAATCATTTGCGTCGTAGAAGGAAAGTAATCGCCGAAACAGTGAATAGTCCCCAATTGTTGAAAATAAGAATAGATTTTAGACAAGATCAGAACAACATCTCTCTAGATATGGGGAGATTTTGTAGAGTATGTAGATGCAAATAACTATTACAATACCTGGAAATATCAAAACATTTCTGCAACACGCGTTGTTCCACTGCCCTGGTGTTTTTTTTCTTCTGAAGGGACTACTTTACGCCAAGCCAAAGGTGGCTTACATCCGGAAATGAAAGGAACCTTTTCTTCTTTCGAAAAAAATCCAAGGATAGATACGTTAACACATTCGCTGCCAAGGATTTCGTAGCGCTACGCGTATAGCCGATAACATGGGGAAATGCGTGAGTAGCGAAAACTCGCTACGAGCACTGGACCCACGGAGCGGGCTCCCGGTGTTGAATGTGTTATGAATTAATTGAAGGAGTTATGATTATGAATTATATAGTGATCTAAACTTACCAAAATGCCTCCAGCAACGCTCTTTTTGGAATCTCTCTATCGAATCCTCATCTTTTTGACCCACATCATAAATAAATCGTCTATGCTAAAATTGCTAAATATAACCCAAGCAGCACATTAGTGAATTTTGCAGCTTATCTTATAGCTTTAAGTTCTAAATGAGTGGTTTAACAGTGTTTGATACAACTTATAGCTTTAAACACAACTCAAAACTGTATATGAGTTCATCCTATCACTTCTAGTTGCATAGGAACGTTTTTTGTTTCTACTTTATTACTTATGGTGGGATAAAGTCGATTTTGCTACTTAAAGTTGCATGCAGGTTCAAATTGTCACTCAATAAGAAGCAATAGTGCTATATAAGGCCTTAAAATCACTTATAAGCAACTTTTACATATAGTAAGTGGGAACATACCCTTATTTGGAACTAAAAGTTTCAAATGACTAGTACAATAGCGAATTATATCACCAATAGTGGCTAAAGGGATAATTTTACGGCTCTTTTGGAACCAAAAAATATTGCAACTTTAAGGCCTAAGAAGTACCTTATTGCCACTCCAACGCATAAATAGGTCTCAGTAGGAGGTTCTTGGAACCAAAAGCAGTTATTTTCACTTATTTCAAACCACTAACGAACTAAAAGTTCTATTATTGTTCCTATTTGCACCTTGTCAAAATATATTTAATAGTCTTGCTTGTTTAATAGTCTACAAAAGAGCAAATAATTACTATTGGTAATAGCATTCACTGCTTTGCCACTCGCAAGATACAAATAAGTGATTATTAGACTTGATAGTTCCAAATAAGGAACAAATAAGTGAAAATAAACACTGTAGGATCTTTTTTGTTTCGCCATGTTTACAAATGGAAGCCTATGAAAATTGATTATTTTAACCAGAATTTTATCACACTCACGCATAATCACAGACTTTTGATAGTTGTGACGATGTTACTTTAACATTGTACGTAACCTACAATCATTAGGTCAGGTTTTTAACAGTTTTATTTCTTATCAGTATCTATTCCTTATTTAATTTAGCACTCTCTTTTTTAATATTCTTGATCAAATGAAGGGCGCGTCGAAATTTACAAAGAAAACATACTATAGTTTATCAGTAAAAAAAAATTCGCAAGAATTTCGTGCTTATTTCAATGCTTGTATAACGTAAAGTTTTAATCACAATCAAACAGACATATAAATCCAAAATGAATATGGCAGATCACGTATTACTTTTAATAAAACACAATTTGACAGTTGCCTCGCCACTCAAAGATAATTTTGGCGACTCATTTATCACTCATTGACCGAACTGAAATGTTTTCATTCGTTCACTGCGCATAACTTTCACCCATAGTTCTAATTACCACTTAAGGTAATTGTGAGATCTCTTATGGATTCTATTTAGCACCAAAAATAGGCTGCAATTTTTCTCCTTTTGGTTCTATACTGGTGGCATAAGGGTTCTTGCCACCTATTTAGCACTTAGTCATGGTGGTAAATTTCACTTAAGCATCTAATTAGATATGATATACGAGCTATTTAGACCCAGTTGTGCTACTTGGGAAGCGTCCTTGACCCAAAAATAGTCTCTTTAACTACAAAGTGACACTCGTAAACCATACAAATTCTATCAAAGAAACTAATACGGGCGCCGCGTCGTTTTACAAAATAGTATAGCTAAGGCTTCATAGAAAGAAGAGGTAGTGTCTGATTTACATTTAATTTACATGTTAACTGAATGAGGCTATCATCAAACACCGCAGAGGTTTTTATCTCTGATCATAACTTTTTATGTTTAATGAAATGCCAAGGAAGATAAATTAACGAGTTCGCGCTTAAATTTTGATGTTTAAATTAAAAATATTACCTAAATTCCGAGGTCTTGATAAGGACGTCTAGTTGGAGCGGAGCGAGCGAAGCGAGCGAAGCTCCCATGGATCGACTCGAATGGACTTTGTAACAATGCGCAGATCTCAGCGAGTTCTCAACCGATTTTAGAAATTTTTGTTTTAAAATGCATAAATTAAATTTTGCTAGGTCGTGACGAAGAGAAAATTTCGAAAAAAAAAAAAAATACTCCGCTCCAATCTATGGTGCTAGCTTAGCCGGTGGCTGACTCTGCATCGACCTAGTATTCAGTGTGTGAGGTACATTATAAAACAACTACGATGTTCCTGGTTGGAAAGTGTCTATTTGTGATTTCACAGAATATCGTAATATGACATGCCTCATATGATCCTCTCTTTTTCGACTTCAAAAAAGGAGGATTTGTATATGTATGATCCTCCTTAGTTATCAAAAACTATATATCTGAGTGTAAAATTTAGAGAGATAAAACATTCTTAAACCAAACGCGCCTAGTTATTTAAAATTTACTTCAAGATATTTGATGAAACGGGTATTTTCCATAGCGACCATGTCAATATACTAATTGTATAAATAAGCTTTTAAACAATTTCCGTTTTCATCGTTACTATTACTACTACAACTACTACTATTACAACAACTATTACTATTAAATTTATTCAACAGAATATATAAAAAGCTAATTGGTGGTGGATTTATGTCGGCTGGAGTGATTAGCGGGATCGATGGGACGGAATGCGGGGTCGTACAGTGTAGGCTGAGATCCCATCCGGCATTTGCGCCCCTATCACATTATTTAAAGAATTGAAGCCCAGGCAGGAGAGTACATAAAAAGCTAATTGGTGGTGGATTTATGTCGGCTACAGTGATAAGCGGGATCTATAGGACGGAATTCGAAGTCGTAGTATAGGCTGAGATCCCACCGCGCATTATATAGACAAATAGATATAATACTCTTTGTTGCATACCTCGACAAGAAAAAAAAACAAAAATAACTCAAGATTACAATAGATCAATCATTAAATTTTACTCGAGTAAAAACTATCAAAATTCTTTTTTGTACATATGTAAGAAGCAAACTTGAGTATGCGTCTCAAATTTGGAATCCATGTTATAATACATATATAGACCGAATAGAACGCGTCCAGAAAAGATTCGTCAAATACCTATGTTATACATCAAAAACACCTTACAAGACGACGAATTATGTCGATATGTGTAAGAAACATCATCTCATTCCGTTGCACATTCGAAGAGAAATCGCGGACATAACTTATATTTTAAAGGTTATAAACAACAATGTTGACTGCCCTGACTGAACTGCTTGCTGAACTTTCTTTCAATACTCCATCCAGGCTTAAAAGACACTACCCTCCCCTCTCAGTTCCCTTTTCCTCGCGTAACTATAGGAAGAATAGTTTTCTGTTGCGTGCTGGTAAAAGTCTTAATAAAGTAGCAAAAGAGCTGGATATCGACATCTTCAACAGTAATATCCCGGCTGTAAGGCGTAAGATGACGAACGAATTTTTTAAGTGAGCGTGCTTTAACCGAATCTCCTGTCTGGTGCATTGATTATATTAGTTGTTTTATTTAAATTAGTTCTATTACACTTAGTTTGTAGTCACAGGTAGTTGCGATGTTGTGCATTGTGCGAGCACTTTATTTTTGTTTAAAATGTCACTACCGGTGGGAACCTGTAATTGGCTTTCCATTAACTATTTCTAAGAGCAATGTATTGTATGTAGCTGTTGGTTCTCCTAATAAATAATAAATAAATAAATAAATAGATGAATTTAAACAACAATGTATTGAATACCATACCTAAGGGCTACTTTAGCTATTCGTAGTTACCTTGGATACTCGTTGGGTTACTTTGGTTAGTCGTCGGTTAGTTTTTGGATAGGTACAGGTCTACTTTACTGGCGGCTTAATGAGTTTTTGGTTAAAGGAGTGCGGTTGGGTTTTGGCTTTGTAGGTTGGGAGTCTAACTTTTATTTTCAGCCATAGTCTAGTGGCAAAGTAAGTTACGGTAAACAAATTGGGTTTGCGGTAGGATCTCAGCCTATAGTCGCTGCGTGCACGCCGGCGGCACGCGACCCGCGACCCGCGCTGCCTAATGAGCTCCGCGATCCACGCCAAATACTTTACCAACTATTTTTGTTGACACACGTTAGGTTATAGTTATAATATATGCTTTCAGCGCTAATACGGTGAATAGAGACTAAAGTACTATGTGTGACCTTACAAACGGTCCGGTAGTTTTGAATTTTTGATATGTTGTCTAGGATGGTTAGTCAGTGTTTGAAATACAAAATGCACAATTCCCCCCCCTCCGCGCCCGCCACCATATTGAAAAAACCGGCACTTTCTTCATATTTTTGCTCATATCTTCCTTTAGGACCATTTTAGCTAGAAGAAAGCTTCGACAATGTTATAGAGAGTTAAATTTACTACATTTTCCATTTTATATTTTGTTTCTAGGATAGATAGTTACGGAGATATGCACATTTAAAAAAACTTAAGAAATTGCAATTTCCAACTCAAAAACAAACTTCTGGATTATATCTTCGTTTAGGAGCATTTTAGCTAGAACAGTGCTTGGGCAATGTTGTAGAGAATTAAATTTACTATAATTTACACCTCAAATTTTGTTTCAAGGACGGTTAGTTACGGAGATATGCACATTTAAAAAACAGGAAAAGTCGAATTTTCCGAAAATTTCTCAAAATTCTTGGTTTAGAACGCTGTCATTCAGTTACGGACTAGTCTAGGACAAATTAAAACATGTAGGAAATATAATTGCTTATAAAACTCATGTCCATTTTTACATACATTTTCGGAAAATGTGACTTTATTTTTTACATATCTCCGTAATTATCTGTCCTAGAAACAAAATTTGACATGTTAATTATAGTAAATTTAATTCTCTACAAAATTGCCCAAGCACTGTTCTAGCTAAAATGCTCCTAAACGAAGATATAATCCAGAAGTTTGTTTTTGAGTTGGAAATTGCAATTTCTTAAGTTTTTTTAAATATGCATATCTCCGTAACTATCTATCCTAGAAACAAAATATAAAATGGAAAATGTAGTAAATTTAACTCTCTATAACATTGTCGAAGCTTTCTTCTAGCTAAAATGGTCCTAAAGGAAGATATGAGCAAAAATATGAAGCGAGGGCCGGTTTTTTCAATATGGCGGCGGGCGCGGAGGGGGGGGAATTGTGCATTTTGCATTTTAAACATTGACTAACCATCCTAGACAACATATCAAAAATTCAAAACTACCGGACCTTTTGTAAGGTCAAAATCCTTTATTCACTGAATTACTTGTAGATAATGGAAATGTGGAAACAGCCCAATAAATTAAGCCCCATTATTTAGTTTTAGAGCGCTGAAAGAAAAGGAGTAGACTTAGTGGCATCGTAGGTTATAAATGAATGAATCGGTTTCGATTTAGTTTTATTATCGAAGACAATTAGTTCAGCCGATTATCAGGGGCTTTCTCGTTAGAAAAGTTCTTTATTGCCAGTGCCATACACTTGTTAGGTTTACTTAAAACGATTTTTGGTATTTTAAACCGCACAAGACCGAGACCGCTGGCGGGAACTCGTATTGGAGGCCAAGACTCACTTCGGGTCGCTGCGCCAGAGGAGTAAGTAAGTAAAGTTATTGAATCGTAGAAATAATAGAGTCAGCTATTTCTTTAACATACGGTCGAGAATAATTGGTGCACAAATATGAAAACGATACAGTTTATGGGTCGATTGCAAATTTTTTTTACATAGTTAAAAGCTTAGTTAACATAAAATACGATCGCTTCCTTTGTGTGACGAAAGTTAGTCATACAAAATGTGTGCGTGACTTTCGTCACACAAAGGAATCAATTAACATTGTTTTTATTAAAGCCCTTATGTACAATTTTTTTGCAATCGACCCAATTATGGAGTACTCATTTCTGTTCTCTTACAAAAAATGGCCTCGTTATATTGAGCACCCGTTTCTACGATTGATTCAATGACAAACGGACAGACAATCGAGATTAATTCAGCAGCCCGGGATCCGTGAGCAGTATACGGTCTCAGCTCGCCGGGTTTACGACTTTCGGTAGTAATTGGATCAGATTTCCCAGTACCGTCTAAACTAGACGAAGAAGTCGTAAATTAAGTTGATAAAATATAAATCTACTGCAGTGGCCGGATACGTATGGAGTATTGTTCGTTGTTAGGGTCTTATTTAGAGATTGGACATAGGCAATGTACAAAACAGAAAACATACCCTTACGTATATCCATATAATTGCTACTTTACTAATTAGCCAATCTTATCAGTTGCGCTGAAACCATATAACTATACGTGCGTAAAAAGGTAGCGCGTTACTTTTTTAAGCTCTATTGAAGCCAATTATAGTATACATATATTATATTCGCATAGACTTATATTTAGGTAAACAACTGTAATGAAAGGGCACAAGTGCCATTATGTAATGTACCAAACAACACGCGCTTAATATTGTGCGCCATGGACATAAAAACCGTGTACTTATTAAGAGCTACTTTACGAGCAAGTGTGCTGAAAATGAATATTATTCCGTAACTCGTACGGGTACATAAGTAAATAACTTGCTCCCCTCTCCAGGGCCTTAGCCTTAACTTGGCAGCGCGACACCTTTTTGCGTGTCCATTAATCATTCGTTTTGTACACACGCTGGTGACGGTACTACAGTTATTTTTACTCCAAAAGCGAATTTCCTTAAAAGGTTGTCTTTCTCTATAGACGAAACACCGGGGAAGCCGGTCTTATACGTACATATAAGGACGGCCTTTCGCTATATTGAAGCGCCTACCAAAATTACAATGACAGCTGCTTTTATAATTG
The DNA here is from genome assembly GCA_947623375.1 of Apotomis capreana. Lineage (NCBI taxonomy): Eukaryota > Metazoa > Arthropoda > Insecta > Lepidoptera > Tortricidae > Apotomis > Apotomis capreana. The sequence goes on from OX392504.1 coordinate 20,242,641, forward strand.
ACCGAACGAGCGAAGCGTTTTTGTTTCAGCTTCGCCAAAAAATATTTGTTTTGTCCGGATATTCGGATGTTTGGATGTTCGGGTCTTCGGATTTCGATTTGTTCTCGCCTACAGGCCACATTTGTCAATCGATTGTCATGACATTTTGTGACTAGGTTCGATACTTAGTTACTTAATGGCTCAGCGACCCAAAGCCAGTTTTGGCCTCCAACACGAGTATGTGCCACTTGTTCCGATCTAACCGTCACCGTTTCGGCCGCCAGTTACCGGCCTGGAGTTCACGCAGATCTGACTCGACGGCATCGATCCAGCGATACCTGGGGCGGCCAACCGGCCTTTATTGTCCTATTGGTCGTCCCAAATATGCCCCTTTAACGCCGCGATCTTCGCCCATCCTTTTCACGTGCGGAGCGGAGACGGTGGAGTTTATTTTTCTATTCCATTTCGTGATATATTTTTTTCAAAATGGCGGAGTTATGGGGGTTGAAACCGTCAGTAATTTTGAAACAAACAAACCCACGAAATTAATAAAAGTGTTGGATAATTTTGAATTTGGTTTCTCAATAAGTGAAAAAGATTGAACAGAAATATAAATAACAGCTCAATACGAACAAAATACGATGGTATACTTTATTTACTGCGTCTGTGGATTTGCTAGACAGCGTCACTTTATTACTTCCTTACTCTTTGGTGTAAATGACTGAACCACTCCAAAAGGTTGTCCGGAGGCATTTGAACGTTTCAACTGCTCTAGCTGTTATTGCCAACTTCAGAACTTTAGTCAGATTAGAATGTATTTTTTTTGTTTTCAATAGGGCAGTGACTTCTTTCTAGTAACCAGAATATTTAAGCATATACAGTATTGCGACCTCAATAGGACAAGGCTTCTTTGTACCTCTTTCTATTTATATCATTATTCCTATGATTATAAAGGCAAATGTAGGTACATACGATCCAAGCATGTAAGTGCCACTACGTCTAAGGTTGTTTGTAAAACTATAAACTCCCCTGACGCCGCCGTATTTCCTTCTATACAGTCTATCAGTCTGTTACGTTACGGAGTAGTAAATTTTAGTATCCATTACTGGCATTCGATGTGCGAGTTGCGTCGCGAGGAAAAATGCACCTGTACTGAGATCTAATGGTAAATGGTACGTGGTTTCGGGATCCCCGACTAGTATATTACTATAGGGACTATGGAGTATAATAAATATGTTACGTGTCCATTGCAAAAGCTGTATCGACAGAGGGCTTTACGATCGTTACGATTATTATACCTAAATGTGAAAGTTTGTGATGATTAATAACTTCCACTTAAACGTACGGAACGTAACCATACTTTTTAGTAATATAGCTCAAATCAAAACTTGATATTAGCTAATTCATTCATAAGAAGGCTACACAGGAGTTGAAAGTTTGCCGCGGAAAAAAGATAGTAATCAATAATAATTATATGTACAAGCTACACTGACTCTATTTACCATTGTACGACTTTACAGTCTTGGTGGATAGGAGAAGGTAGAAGATTTTTGTACTTATTTGACCCGCGTGTTGTGTTACGAGAAGGAATGCACCCAACCAGGATCTCAGTAATGGAGAATGTACTCTGCAAGGCTTCTCGCGCCGACATTAAGAGGATTCCCGTCTTTAAGTAAGTTACCTGCTCACGGGCAATAAAACATACAATACATTGAGATATAAACTTGACTTTCATTTGCGCGGAAAAGAAAAAAGTCGATCCAATCTATCACCAACCGAGGCCGCAAAAGCAAAATGTACGTACAAAGATCAAACATACAAATATCTAAACGTGACTTGATACATATCTAGGCATTTCTTCCCTAGGTCTAGGTTTGGCACATTTTGAACTTTGAACTTCGATGGCTCAATATCACAGGGTTCTATGTTTCACTTTTGACGAGTTAAAATTTGAACATTGTCATAATTCATAAATGTCATAATGACATGAAGTGTAATTTTAACTACTCTGAAAATGTGGCATAGAACCCTGTAATATTGGGCCAGCGACTTGTCTGAGGCACTCTGAGGCCCTTTTTAAAATGCAAGTCGGTTGCTGTAACACCAGTACTCGTATCGACAGGGCATATACGTGCTAGGTGTACGCGTTTCATTCCTAACCTAAGGGTGGCACATTTTGAGCTTTGAACTTCTGAGGCCCTGTTTAATACGGATGTCTGTTGCTACGGTGCCAGTACTATTGGCAGGGCTTGCACGTAGCGCTACACGACACTACGTGCTACGCGTCGATTTCCTAGCGATTCTCAATATATATACGCAACGGGACTTACAATATACGAGTAATATCCAACTGTTGCCTGCTGATGCATTCCATCAGAGTGTCGGACACGTAACGCCATGTTGAAGCAACGTAATGGAAAGTATACAATTGTGTGAGAATATTGGGACATTGTTTTTGTCCTAGATATTTCTCATACTTGTTTTGATATGTTTATGATTCTAGATCATTTTTAAAGTACAATCCAAGATTTTATTCGAAAGGGTATATTGATGTAAAATGTAGTCAAAACATGACATTGTCAAACATATTCAGAACCTTATGTCGATTTTAATCGTCAGTCATGATTTATGAACGAAACTCGATTTGATTACATTGCCCCGTACCTTACCTATTTTAAGTTTATTATACTGCAGTACTCAACATTTTCGCAAGAATACTGCCCACAGTTGTTCTACTCGTGTGTATCGTTTCCTAAGTCGAATTAGTCATTTGTAAAATAATTACTCGTATAACTGACCAATAACGCCAACTAAAAAGGCAATAACTACGTGGTTTATTTTACAACCGCATACCACTGGCCGTGTGTTCGTTCCGATGGTTTACTACTCGCCGCCCCGTAAATCTATATCTGCTTTAAACGGAAACGTTTAAAGGGCTTTAAACACGCAACGCGGGTTGTTTGGGCTTTTTGTGACTCTAAAATGACCTTCTTCTGTCTTGAGGTTATCAAACTAATATTATAAAGGCGTAAGTTTGTGAGTGTGTTTATTACTGTATGTTTGTTACTTCTTCACGCTCAAACGGCTGGACCAATATTGATAAATTTTGGTTTTAAGGTAGCTGACACCCTAGATTAACACATAGGCTAGGCTTTTTATGCCAAAAAAATGTAGTGTTCCCGTGGGATGAGCGGGTAACACCGCGCGGCGCAGCTAGTATAAAATAAGTTTCTGTCAAAAATGAAATTTTAGTGGAAAGCTTTTATAGCCGACTGTACTTTTCTTTGGATATCCATCAAATGCTCACAGAGACGATTCTAAAGAGCCCAAGCTCGGTAGGATTGCTTTTTCTATTATAGAGTTCCTATGGCCACCTTCCGGCTCCATCATCAGATCAGCCCCATGGTAACATATTATTGTATTGTCATCAAAGTCAAGTAAGTATGCAAAATTTCAGCTCAATCGGTTGACGATATCTGCTTCAAAATTGAGTTGCAAGATTTTACCCGAACAAACATAATACTTAGATCTTTGAGTATGCTCTAAGACTTAGATACATACATACATACATACATACATACATACTTACATTGCAAGTTAAATAAAAGCTTTTAATAAGGGGAAAGGAAACATTGATAAATTTTTTGTTTGTGTTATTAGTGATTTAGTATCTAATCTTGGCGACAAGGGAGTGGAACTCTCTTACAGATAAGTCTTTTAACCGCACTGTAATATAATGAAGGACTTCGCGGTTTGTTCTTACTACATTATGGGAACATTTCTGGGAAAGTTCGTTTTTTTTTTTCAGAAACTTGTTATGCCTAGTCTCAATAATTACTGTACCGATATTGTTCCATTTTCCGCCAGCATAGCTTAATTTCGTCTATTGTTTACGATACGTGCTTTAATCCAAGCGAAGCGAGGGTGGGTCGTTACATTCAAAGTATGCTAATCTAGTTAAACCGACATACAAACGGGCGTATACGCGAATGCGAACGAGGTCCATTGTTAGAGAACTATGTGCCTCTATATTAATGAGGAATGCAGGGAACAGGGAGATATGAATGTAAGACACGCGTAATTAAATGGAGGTAGGGCCGTGAATAACTTAACGGTATAGAAAACGGCTCGGGAACAATTTACGAGACCTTTACGCCTGTGGTCCATACTAATGCTATATTTGTTTGCAAACTTTGAACGATGTAAGAAATTGTAACATTGAAAAATATTATAGAACTAGCTGGCCCGACGACTTCGTTTCTGTAAAAACTAAGAGTAGTGGGATTTTAAGGTTTACTTCCGTGCATTACTTCCTATTTTTCTCTTCACAAAACGCTTCCTCAAATTTCAAGGAATAAAAATAGCTTTATTGGTCCAGCCGTTCCCGAGTATGCGTTTCATTTTTATTTTGAACACATTTAGCGATTCATTTTTAACGTCAACGACGACGTTATTCTACTAACGGTATTATTATTAAAGTAATAATTTATGTCAAAGTTACTGCAAACTAAAAAGGATTCATAAATTTTATCACTTTCTGTTTCGGCCTTCGGTTCTCCTAGAGTTTGCCAGTTATTGCAGATTTCAGACTAAAACTTTCTTTCTCTGCCAAATTCGAAAAGTTACATCATATATCTTATATTCGCCTTATCTAGAGTTTGTTTTGTTGGAACTAAGAGTCATTTTGTTCTGGAATACTAAGCCAATATTTAAGAACCTAGATTGCCGCACTGTTTGCCAGTCAGGTTTTGGTCATCTAAATAGATACATCCTGCTATAAGTACCATACAATATGTTTGTAGGTCGAAGTGTAGGTCAAAATTAAACCTATTTTAACCTAGTTCTAAAGGCAAATGAAATTTCAAAAATGGGTTAGGGTAAAAGTGGGATAGTTGCCCCACATTTTGAAATTTGAGTTTATTTCCAAAAATATAACTAAATGTGAATACATTATGACTTCACATGATAGCCATATCTATTAGCTACTACACACTTATGAATAATTAACTAACAATTAAACCTATATTCGAAAAACGAATTTTATTTAGAGTACTATTTATGAGGATAGATGCCTATTCTATGGGTTAGATGCCCCGATGCTTTTATCAGTATGAGGATAGTTGCCCTTGGGATTAATGAGAGAAAAAATATAATAAAAACTTTAATATGGCACGTACCATTTGAACTGCAATCATTTCTACAAAGAAACATTCCTACCAAGTAGTAATTTCTTCAACTTTTCAGCAAATTAAAAGGCCAGTTTACGTATAATTTCACAAGTTGGAGAGAAATTATCTTTTTCCAGTTTTTGAATGCGTATCACGTGAAGTTACTCATTTTCAAAAATCAGAAGATGATGTCTTCCTAAAAAAATAAAATTAGACTATATTTATTTAAACTTTCTTGCACAAAACAGAAGTCAGTACAAATGGCAGATTAGGGGATAGACGCCCCTAAGGGCATTTAGACTCACATAGCTTCGGGGCATCTTTCCTTTTCAGTAGGGATAGATGACCCTGTTAAAAAAAAAATAAGTTATTAGTAAAATTCCAAAATCGGTACTATACGAGTATAATGACATTCAAACCATACGCTTGCATATACCAATAAAATAAAATCGACTTACTCAATAAAAACAAAAGTTACAGGTTTCCAAAAAATCCTCATCATCGAAATCCACGTCGCCCGTGAGCGAGATCGTCGAACTTTATTCACTACACACACCACGTCTGTTGCCTACGACTGCCACTTGCAGACTGGCGTCGGAGGGGGGCCACCTTTCGTTTTAAATATTATTTGTGGTGGAGTTTGCTTTGCAAGTTGGAGTTTTTAAAAATGGGACAACTATCCTCCTAGGGCGACTATCCCACTTTTACCCTACAGGCGTAGAGCTAATGACAATTTAACAATGCGAGTACTAGTGTCGAAACAAGGTTGGGTCCAATTTTATTTCCATTAAAAAAGGCTTCACAGGCTAGCGTCTCTAACTTGAGGAAGTTCTTTGACTTAAGTTTACAATAATCAGCTACCCTATAGGAGTGTCTCACTGCCGGGCAAAGGTCTCTCTCTTTGATTTCCACAGGTCCCTGTCTGATGCTTCCTCCGACCAGTTGCTGAGGAATGCGTCTATGTCATCCCGCCATTTCCGTCTCTTTTCCAAGTTTACAATGAATAATATTAAAAATTTACTATATAAAAAAAACACGTGTCCAACCTATACTAATTAAACCCGACTATTAGAAAAACAGAAACATTTACATGAACCTTATTTGTTCTCTAAAACGGAACCGTGGCATTTTCCGCGTACATTGGAACATATCCCATTATTCACGCCGCATATTCTCATTGTCGCCCTCATTGGTATTCGTTTCCAGGTCTCTATCTGCTGTTGAATTCACTTACAGCCTGACTTACGCCCCGCGAATACTAACTATCAAACTTTTCCACCTTTCAATCTGGCTTTAAAAGAGGAAATAAATAAATTCGATTAAGTTTATACGAGTATCCAATATATATGATCAATATCTAGTACCCATAACACAAGCATTCTTGAGCTTAATTTGGGACTAGATCGATTTGTGTGAGGTTGTCCGATATTTATTTATATTTATAAATATTTAATATATATGATCAGTACATACATGCATTTTCAAATACTAACCAAATATTCTGCTTTTTTTAAATAAAAATGATTATTATTATTTTTTAATTGTAATTACGCCACTTCAACATACTAGGTAAGCGTAAGGCATAGCGAGTAATAACTTTTTTCACGACTTCCTAGAATCCTAGCGTTTTAGAGTGAAAGTAATCCGTTTTCAAAATAGAACAGTGTCTGTGTAAATAGTACTTAATTCAGCTTGCGTCATTTACGTACGTGTATGTGGGAGTGACAGTGTATGGGCGAGTTCGTTTTATTAAACCGTGAACAGAGCCAACATTCATTAAAAACCTGACAGCATAGGAGGGACACCACTCGAGTCAGACACTTTGCTCAAATATTTCCAATTAATGGTTTAGTATGTACCTACCTAGGTGTATTATCTAAAAATCCTATGTAATTTTCAACATCATACTTGCAATCGTAAAAACTAAACTATCTAGGCAACCGGGATAATGATTGCAAGAATATTAAACATCATAAAGGAACTAACACAACGCAACGGTAACAGCGGAAAGAAATCATGTCTATCGCCAACAATTATATCGGCGCTAGGCAAATGTACCTACACTAGGCGACAAATATGTATCCCTGGCTTAATGCTGTTTTGACGTGTCGGTAACGGCGATTGAAAAACGTATTTTAGTTACAGAAGTGGCCAAGTGACCACAGCGCAATATTTCATTTTTTTTCTGTTTACACGTGCCGCTGCCCACACGTATCAAAAGAACAGGGTTGTGACTTTTTCTCTTCGAGTTTACAATATACCTACACAGAAGATAGGTATTGATGCTCTGTCGTTAATTGAATCTCAATATAGGGCAATACGTGAACGGCTTAATAAAGTTACCTGGTTATAGATAATCACTCGCCGGGGAAGGCTGGACACACTCGCCAGACAGTGCAGGGAACCGGGACACCGGAGCTACCTGACGGGATTTATTGGCACATTATAAAACCAAATCGTATAAAACATTACAAGGAATATAATCTGCTGATCTATGATGGTCGCGTTTATCACGTGATAAATAAATGCCAAAACATCCGTCACTCTCCCACTTGCAGTCTTGCATACTTGTAAAAAAGTAATAGGTGTTTCGGGATTTCACTATTGGGTGCAAACAAGAGAAGAGGTTCCATCACTATTCAACATTTTGTCTCAGCACACTCTGACGATGCTTTGAATTTGAGAAAGAGTAGATTAATAGGACTTTTTTCAGAAAATACCCTATCGCTAATATCAATATTATCATACGCCTACTAGAAAGGGTTCGTATTACGAGGTCCGTCGAACATGGACTCACTGTAGTCGAAAATACGTGCTTTAACAGAATATATTTTTTACTTTTGTCTGATTCAACCCGAGCCCCGGAAGTGTATCAAATTGAAATCAATACTAATCCATACTATCCATACTTAATATTATAAATGCGAAAGTGTGTCTGTCTGTCTGTCTGTCTGTCTGTTACCTCTTCACGCTTAAACCGCTGAATTGATTTTGATGAAATTTGGCATGGAGATAGTTTAAGATCCGAGGAAGGACATAGGATAGTTTTCATCCTGGAAATTATCCCTAAAAAGATTGAAAAGTGAGTAAGTAATTCATGATGACATTGATGACCCTGTAGAAAATGTAATGATTAAACCAAAAGCACAATTGCTCTTACATTTGCTTAGGCGCTCTTTTATTAATTAAGGTGATTAGGTGGATATCTATCGTGTTGTACGAGGTTGCTTCCATACTTCCAAGTTCCAAGCGGACGTAGTCGCGGGTAAAAGCTAGTGAAAGATAAACAAAAGACAACAACAAAATATAGATACTAAAATGGCAAGCGTCCTAGTTAGATACAATGCCACAGCGTCCAGTTTTAGATATAGATTTTTAGTTCACATTAAATATTGTTTCTTCTGTTTTCTAGGTGTAATTTAATATTATGTAAGGTTTTAGATTTTTAGATATAAATTAGTTTTAAGAATTTAATGTTAATTTTTGACAAATGTCCCAATAAGACCAAATGTTATAAAACTCGTAATATAACAAGCTCGGGCACGCTGAACTTCAGCGGACTAATATTGGCTTGTGGGATAAAGTACCAAACTGCTAAGTCGATCCCACAACACACTATCCGGACTTCTAGCGGAAGAAGAAAATCTTGAAGAAAGGTCTTTGCTCAGCAGCGGGATTCCTAAAAAATTCTGTCGGCTTAGTATATAAGTTCCAACTAAACGAAATATATCTGTTGATTAATTTCGCTTGGCACTATGAAGAAACAATGCTAAAACGCTAAATGTTATTATGTCACTCACAGTACATTAATCCTGACAAAAGCTAATTGAGAGTACAATAGCTGGCAGTGAAGGGTTGGATAAATTCATCATACTGGAGCAGGCTTTTTGGTAGGCGTTTATATAAACTATTCAAAAGTCAACAAAGACCGTTTTCCGCACATTTTGAGTTTACTATTGAGCTCGTATTGATTTAGAAATAGTTATACTGTTTCACTGTTACGAAACAGTTTTAGAAATATCGATTTCAAACTTTGTGTGCAAGAAACTTTTATAAGTACGTATGCATATTTTTAGTTCAGACGGAATAATGTGAAAATTAGGGCGAAAACGTTGATGACATTTTATTTATAGGTCACCGATAAAAGGCTTATGCTTACTGTAAGTTGTTAGTATTATATTTGTTTTATATGTAGTGTTAAGGTACGTAGGTAGGTACTTAACTATGGCCTACTGCTGGCTGGTTGGTTTTCGCGTGACGAAAACTTAGCATTTTCACATTTTGTTTATTTTGGGTAGGTACCTACATACAAACTTTTTGTAATGAGAACACTACAGTAGTTCAGAAAGTACTACTACTTAGACGGGAACATGAAATGTAACCAATGTATGTAATGCTTGTATTTAACCTATTAGAATTTATCGATATTCGATAGACAAGTAGTGGAAAGTGGTTGATGATGATACATTTAGGTACGAGAACTCATGCTATTTGTTCAATCAACATAAGAAATTCATTAATTTAGTGCGTTCGTTTTTTTTTAGTTTAACATATCGGATCTGAAAACAGATATTACGATGCTTTGAAAACAGCTTGGTCATCGTTGGCCTAACATGGGCCAAGTAATGTCGGCCGCTTTATTTGCCGCCATATTTACGAGTACATTTCACGACACGAACGTGCAGCACGCACGCCGAACAAATGAAATGCATTAAACCCAAATGCTCCGTTATCATTTTGTACCTCTGTTATTTGCGGCGTATCATGAAATTTGCTGTACCTATATAATTACATCAGATCGATATTTACATTAGTGTCGCTGTCGGTTATGCGATTGCTATTTTGTAGTCGAACGTGAATTTGATCGAAAAATCCACAAGTTTTTATTTTTATCAGAACAAGGAAAATATATACGTATTTAACTAGTCATTTTACACAACATAAGAAGTAATTAAATAAACTTTAGTTAAATACTTCTTATTTTGTGTTGTTTTTTATTCTAAGCCTTAACAAACTTATGATCTAATTAAACCTAACTTAACTAGTTAGATATATTATACATTTTGCAGTGCATAATTACGAACCGAGCCATCTGACGACAGTTTTAAGCGACAATTGAGAAACTTTTTATTGGATAATCCATTATACTCAGTAAATGAGTAGTTATATGGAAACGTAATTTATATTTATATTGTAATTGACATTGTTTTTATTTATACTCCAGTTTTGGTAATAATGGCATTAATTAATTACATTATATACTGACAATACCTAAGTTACTTTTGACCTTATTCCTAATTATTGCCTTATTTGACTTTGTAATTTTAAGTGTTATTTTTACCGTGTTAATTCTTCAATTTATGAGCTTCTTTGACATTTTTATCTGTTTGTTTAAAATTTTGACATGTAATTATTTTATCTGTTTTATTATTAATTCCGCTGTTGCATTTTATCTGTTAGTATTAATATATATGACGATCATAGTGTGCATGTAAATTGACTTAGTGTAATTTATATTGACATTTTATATTATGAAATAAATAAATCTAATCTAATCTAAATCATAATCATTTTTAGATTATTTCGTTGATTGTTTAACATTAACACAATTTAATTTCTCTCCAATCGCATACGTATATAAAAATAACTTCTTTAGTTGAATGGATTTAAATCTGACCTGAACAGATCTCTGCAAGTTAGTTGCGCAGATACCTTCGTATCCACATAATTACTCAGATCCGGGCAAGCCTACCTGAAAAAAAAATCGGCCAAGTGCGAGTGGGACTCGCGCACGAAGGGTTCCTTACCATTATCTGTAACTTTGTTGTATGGGAGCCACCCTTAAATATTTATTTTATTCTATTTTTAGTATTTGTTGTTATAGCGGCAATAGAAATACATCATCTGTGAAAATTTCAACTGTCTAGGTATCACCGTTCTTGAGATACAGCCTGGTGACAGACGGACGGACAGCGAAGTCTCAGTAATAGGGTCCCGTTTTTACCCTTGGGTACGGAACCCTAAAAAGCTATTATTATTTATTTTATCAAAACGTGACACGGACAAAAAATGTTGTGGGATATGAACAAGTATCACGATACTTTAAGCTCGACAGAAATAACCGAATAGGTACATGCAAGTAAAATCTACGTACATTATTCTATGCCCCAATGAACCCTAACACCCTTATAGGCGAATTTTCTAAAATCCTCCCTCAGTGTTACCCAGTGTTACTAATCCTTTATCATTTATTGAAGGCAAAGGAACTTTTGTACAAGCATCAAGTTTATAGATTACTATGTATGTTATCCCTATCCTTCTTTCTATGTGTAGAACGAGTGAATTATCAATGCTCCCACTTAGGACCTTTCGAGAAATCGCAGTGGCACCGTCTCGTCTGACGGGTGCTGCTAGAACTGAAGTAATAGATAGGTATTTAAGTAGCATTTTACCTTTACCTAAACACCAAGTTTCAACATTTTTAGGCCATTAGAATTTGAAGTGGAATTTTTATACATATAATCGCAGCGCCAGCGGGTGGCTAATGGGGACAGAGATATGCTACTAGACGAGTGCTTGGGGACCGGTGACTAAGTCTTGTACAAACTGTCGTCGTGTAGGTTACGAGACATAAAACAAATGTTAATTTCTACAGTATCCCGCTGTATTCCACTTTATGATATGACTTCAATGACAGAGCTCAGAAATTTTAATAGCTGCCTTGTTAGCATTTTTAACTATTAGGAACGTGTCTGTGATATCAGGTTTAAAATCTAAATATGTCTAAGTCATACGGTAGTTCTCTGTAAATCTTTTGATAATATTTCCCATTGTTTGTGTGTTTAGACGAAATTTATTTGTACCTTTTTACCAATAACCTGTCAATGCGGCATTATGGAAAGGAAACCAATGGAAACAATGGGACGTTTACCTTTTACTAAATAAAGTCACATATTTAAAAAGTTATGTTGTTTAATATTCTTTGAAGAATGTTATGTTGCTTAGTATAGGTACCGACTTACTTTACCGATTTAAAGATGGATGGTTTGTTATAAAACTCTATCCTACAATACGTATCCAGAGGTACATTTTGCAGTGGTACGCGACACGCACACGGATAGAATACGCGTGTCGTTTTACCCCAAATAGACTGATTTTTATTTGTCATGAAAATCGCTACATGCCACCGGAAGTACGATCTAAAACTGTCTATAAAGCCGTTTTTATTGCGCGGTGTGCTATATCCGTGTTTATTTAAATGGGCCTATTATTTCTCGTGCCTACTGTCGAAACTTCCGTTGTAAAGAGGTTTCTTGGTGCATATTTTTATGAAATAGCATGTATTTAGTAAAAAAATCAGAATAAAGCAGAATAAAATAGGTCGCGGCGTACGAATATGCCCATGGGAAATGTTTATGTTCTTTTAACCAAACAAAATGTATTTACTCCAATCAAACATTTTGTTGAGAAAAAAGGGATCAAAAATAGCATAAAATCATGTACAATCTTGCAAACATAGATACTTAAGTCGGCTTAATTGTAAATTTTGAGACAAACAACACTGAACAATTATCCGCAGGCATCAAGTATCCACTTGTTAAAGGTTAACCATCTTTGCTAATTAAAGTAGTTAGTAAGTTACGTCTGTTTGATTCAATCAAAATATTGTATTACACGGATGTTATCCGCGATTTGTCTTTTTCATATTGGTGGGCACATTACAGCGTTGTCATTTTAGTGTTGTTCATTTGGCTCGTTTTGATTTTCATCCATTTTGTTTTTCAGGATGGCGGATAATGTCCTTTATTAGAGTCATTTGTGTCGTTTCGTAGGTTTTAGGGAATTTAGGGGTGCAGGAAGCTTCGTATTTAAAATGAATCTGCTACCTAAAAAAACCTAGAAAATTGCACCCATGACGCTTTTTTTAAAGGGATGTTCGCCATCTTGCAATCTAAAATTGATTCGATATTGGTTACTTCCTCGCAGTAGTAACAGAACTCACTTATCCATCTATTGCTTCTAAACCTCTATAACAACGTATTATATAAATTGGTAGATGCCTTCAACTTCTAAAAACTTATTTCTTTAAAAGTCGGGCTAAAAGTATCATGTGATCAAAATTGGTTAAAATCCGTCCAGCTGTTTTGATGTGATGAGCGGGCAAGGCAAATATATTTTTACCAACAGATAGTGTTGTACGACTGTTGTAAATCCTGTACCACGCCTTTTCCTGAAATAATTACCCCTCAGAAAACAGATTTTCAATACAATTTCAGAATATTATAGTTTTGATATCATAATTATAATTAGGATTTGTTTTGATGAAATTAGAGTACGAGTAAGTCGCGGATGTTAATCAATCGAGTAACAACCGAGATTATACTTAGGGTTTAATACAGGTAATGTAACACTATAAAAACAACAGTTTGGCGGCAAATTATGTACATCAATGAAACTATATCCAGTCAAAATTTAGGGGTCCCCCTTCCGGAAGGTATGGGCTAGGGGGAAATTTAAATGGAACAAAATAGAAGAATGATTTGTCATTTTCTATCTAATTTCGTGCGCTGAATCGAATGAGACATACCCATTCCTATAGGATCAATATTTTGCGAGATATGAAAGGTTTTTGTTGAAACAGTACTGGTATGAGAAAAAAAATTAACAAGGAAAGGTACCCAACTGTCCGACATATGTTGGAGGATAATCTTAAAAACAGACGTATTTTTTTAGCGGCCCAATCTCAACCTAATGCGGGGAACTATCGTCCAAAGTACTACCGAAAAATGACAATACTCCTAAGTATTGCAGTAGGTAGTGCATTAGATTCAGCGCGATAAATTACTAAGAAAATGACACTTCACTCGCTAAGTTTGTAAAATACGTCATTTCTAGTGCCAAGATAAAAATAATAAACAACATTTCATTGATGTACATAATTTGCCACTACAATTTGCTATTTTTCCTGCATTCTCCTTCAAGTTGTTTGAAGCCCGACCGCCACCGGCCAAGCGGAAGAGTGCGCTCACCCGGGAAAACTTTGGTGGGCATTCCTGCTTTGGCATTTTAGTGATGTTCTTTCGACTCATTCGTTCATTGATCGTAGAAATAATGCGACACTAAATTTTTTGGCCTACAGAAATCTATTTGCATTTTGTAAACTTAGTTGTAAAAAGCCACCTTTGAATAAAATTTGTGTAATTAATCTTTAATTGTTTTTAAAAACCCAACGACGATGAAATGGCCGACAGCAGAGGTCACGCTGGTTGCCATGTTGGATAAAACTGTCTCCTTCCTTTCTTTTTATTCTTGAACCTAATTATTACCCTATGTAAATATGTATGCCTTCCTCGGCAGCGCTATTATTGCCGTAAGTAAATGGGGGAATCCGGACGGCAATAAGTTATTAGCAGGCCCCGAACCGAGTGTTCCCGTGGTCCCGGCGCTGCCCCAATGACCTACATTCCCGCCCTTGAACCCAGCCCCCGCGCGCCGTGACGTCGCGAACACCCTTCGGGCCCATTGTGTTCCATCATTGTATTGTTTTCGGGCTAAAGAGCCGGTATGTGACAATTAAGAAAATTAGAGTAATTTACCAAAATTACGCGCTTTTCATGCGCTGTAAATGCAAATTTTGATGGTATTTACATTGAGTTGCTTTCTACAATTATTTAGAAACATGTATGATTTGTCATTTATGTGCATAAATAATAAATCAGATTGCTTTACTAGCGACGCTGATTATTGTATTAAGTATACCGGGTGTGTTCTGTAACAGGGGAAAATTATCATATAGATTTATTTATTTATTACAAGCAAATGTTAGATATTTATTATGAACAATTCACATTATCAATCAACTTTTTTCTTTTGCTTGTTGCCATGGTGATGTCCCCTGGGTTACTCTTTAAAACTTCGATTTTTGGCGGCAATATTCAACAAAAATTTTGTTATTGCAGCAGTTAAATATAAGCCCATTCTTATTTAGAATATCTTGAAAATAACAATATTATAAATTATCAACACTTTACTAAGAAGTTTAATCACCATTGTTTCCCGGGACAGAATAACAACAAGAAAAAGTTGATCCACCCTTAAAAACCTAGAAAGCAATATGCTTACAATAAATAGTATTTTCGACGTACCTGGTCCGACCTTAAGATAAGTCGTACCTTTAGCCCCTTACATCAAATGATTAATTCATTAGCAATACTGTTCTTCTTTGAATTAATATTGTTTTACTATTATCAAAGACTATATAGTCTTTGCTATTATTAAATTATACAAGTTGTTTTAAAAGTTGCTGTTTTTTTTATCGCGAATGGTTTACCTGAATACTTCCAGGCAAATCTATGATGTTTTTAATAAAAAAAAAACAGAATAGTCAAGTTTAATTGCTCTTGGGATGACATAGAGGTGCACTGCACTAAAGCTGTGACTAAAGGGACAACAAATCACCGTCCGAGTGACAGAATAACAAGAAGGCCCTGGTCCGGACAGCGAGCGGCGCCGCGCGCCGGGCGGCCATGTCGAGTGGATTTTCCATTTGGTTATCTACTGCTTCCCTCGTTTTCCGAGCCACTGGCCCGCTGCGATCGGTTGCTCGAAATACATCCGATATAACACGTCAATTCATACATGGATGCAGATTTTATTCCGGAGCGGATATTTATCAACAGTTCGACTGTGTATCTAATAATAACCCAGAGGTTTTTGATATGAAAGCGCTAGTTTGCGATAATTTTGAATGCGTTTACTTTTATACTTCGGATGCTTTATTGCTATTTTTCAAAGTTGGTGTAGGTGGCGCCCAAGACTGTGTAGCTACGCGCCGCGAGCCGCGCTAATAGCTTACAAACTTACACCAGCGATCGAATAGGTACACATCACTGTACTAGCTCCGCATTGCTCTTTTGTGCGACGCGCGCTCCTAGCCAATTACTTAGTGGTACATTTTACAGATACGTCTGAGCGTAGGCAAAGAATAACCATCACATCTGAGTATGATTAATCATGAAATTTTTTGTTTAAGAAATATGTAGTTTGTGTATTCCAGCCATTGAAAATCTGTGCTTCAAACAGCACAAAACAGCGCCAACTGAAAATTTATAAAGCGATACCCTAACCTAATGTTAAATGGACATTTTCACGGACGCGACACATTACACGGCGCACGTTGAAATGCTCTGCAGTATCCTGTAAAGCTAAATTTGGGACCCGTTTTTAATTTTTTAATTATTCGTAGTCAAGCGGACCGGATGCGATGTGAATAAAGTGGCTGTTGGTAATATTTTGAGGAAAATAACCGGTTTCGGTGGCGCGTACGAACTTGGCCCGTGGAAAATATACAGAAAGTTTAATAAAATCAACGGAAGCCCCGAGGGACTTAGAAATTGGTGCGTAGTCGAGGCAAAATAGAGTTTTTATTACGGTACAGTGACAGCCACGCTTGAGAACATTGCATTGTTCTTTTGGCTCAAATGCCGCTTGAGGCTTACAACCTAAACCGCCCATTGTCCTTTCCTTGCTGAAACTGCCTGCGGCAATGCTGTAATTCTGCATGAAGAATGAAGGTAGAGTTACAGGCATATGGGAGTTAGATATGAAGGATACGAAGTAGGCAAGTGCGAGAAGTCTCCGAATCTGTTTAAAATGTGATACCGTCTACTCTTTACAGGCTTTTACTACTTACCTTGAATAATATTTAGCCTAATATTTAGGTTACTTTACACAAGATTTTAGAGTTCCGGTAGCATTTTTACTTCAAAATTGAATCACAAATAGACACTATTTGCAGCTGTCTGGTTTTATTGGCAATGTATGTTTTGGAATAGCCGTCGGCGTGAAAATTAGAGCCATTGTTTGTATTTATGGCGGTTCGTCCACGTAGCTCTGAAATGGCTGAATAGGGCCGTAAACGACGCGCGCCCGCTGGCCAATCGATCAACTACCAGTCCTACACACAATAACACGAGATTCCTTTGTTTCCAAATCTGTGCATATGTATGCATGCAGTTACGTTTTCAAAGATCGTTTAGAAGTTATATGCCACCTAACTGCGGTTGCAATTTCTTTCAAGGTTGTTATTGTGACGGGACTAGATCATTTCTTTTGGCGCGGAAAATTTGTAGGTAATATAATGACGTTGTCCTAAGAAGGGCACGGTATGTATATTAGGAAAATGGCAGGACACCGATTTAATTAGGCAATCAGAGATCAATTAATAATTTGTCGGACCTATTTCTATCCCGGAGTTATATGTGGTTCCACTGACTAGTCTATAAATTAAATTATTAGGTGCTTTGAAATGAAATTGCCTTGGCAAGTAAAACTCCATGTACCATATTGGCAAATAAAGTTTACGATAGCTCTCAGCGGGGCTGAAAGGTTTTTGTATTAAATTACGATGTACCTCGGCATCGTAATTTGTTATATGCGATGGGACCTACGCATACTCAGAGGGCCATTAGGCGTTTCTGGGACGAAAGCTAGAAGCTGCTCTGAACATCACAATGTCACCCTTATGCAACCTTTTAGGCAGGGTAAATAACCTGACGTGTTTGAAAAAGTTTGCACCTCATTCCTAAGTAGCGCCATAAGATCCAGGTGCAAACTTAACTCATTCGAGTGTAATGGCTACCCCCCTTTTATTGGTAATTTTTTTATAAGATGGCCGGGGATTTTCGCGACGGATAAATGAAGTTTTCATCTAAATTCGTTCAGCCATTTTCACGTGATGCGCGGTCAAATAAACAGACAAACAGATAACCAGACAAAAATTCTAAAAACTGTTGGAACGTGTTCTGTTATCGATTATTATTAAGTATCCCCCGCCAACTTTTTCGAATATCTTCCATGTACAGACCTTCGACCCTCTTCAGCTTTATCATATGTAGGTATAGATAGATAGTTATCGTAAGATTGTTTAAATGCTTGTGATTTATAGTTTAGTATTTTTTAAACCAGTGTTTTTCATCGTGTGGGTTGCGAAGCGTAACAGGGATGTCACGAATGTCAATTTGTTCACATTCGCGAACACGAATACGAATGCGAATATTTTGGATGCGAATGTGCGAATGCGAATGCAAATGTTTAAGGAAATTCATTAAAACACTCAGTTTGTCATAATTTTATTTTTTTTCTTTACAATCTTGCAATTAAAAATAAAATTGAGAACCCGTACAGTAATTACAAAATTACAAATTGTTATTCAAATTTCAAGTAAGTAAATAAAATTAGTAATCGAATTTTAAAAGAGGCAAATTATATTTCATAAATAGTAGTTTCGCCGCCTTTTCACCCATAAGGCGATTTCGAACTTCGAATCGTGACTCACGACTTGCATACATTCGCATTCGCAGAACATTCGCATCCTTTGATGCGAATGCGAATGTTGATGCGAATGTTTAAAATGATGCGAATCATTCGCATATGCGAATAAAAATGCGAATATTCGTAACATCCCTAAAGCGTAATAGCGCGACCACGTCAGTAAAAATAAATAATAAATTATAAATATCAGACAACCTCACACAAATGAATCTAGTCCCACAGTAAGCTCTAGTAGGCTTGTGTTATGGACACTAGACGACGATAAACATACGTATATATATACGTAGATAAATACATACTTAAAAACAAAAATAACATCCATGACCCAGGCACAAATACTCGAGTTCATCACACAAATATTTGCCCTTGCCGGGATTCGAACCCAGGACCGTCGGCTCAGTAGGCAGTTGCTTAACCACTGCGCCAACCGAGTCGTCAAAAAAAGGAACAATGAAGTTTAAAAATAATAAACAGATTTAAGAAATTGTTGAGTAAGGATTATAATTTGTGTATTGTCATAATAAAATATACTTATGTAAAAAAAAGATGATGAAGGGGTCGAGATCTTTTTTTTATATTAAGAGAGTCAAGGTTAAGGGTAAAAAGGTTAATAAACCCTCTTTTTAATCATATATTTTATTATTTTATGTTGTTGATTCAACATAAGTCAGTATTCCTATATCAGTATTTTCACATCTATCGTTGTCCTTTTACTTTGGCAGACATTCAAAGTATTCAGTATATTTTCTTATTGAATCTACACGAGGACGGTTTGTTATACATATATGAGTCGGATGTGACCAGTCAAGTCAGTAAAATAGCGCGTCACTTGGTCGTCGGAGTCCTGAGTCGGTTGGCGGCCGGCCAACTTCGTCCAGCCTTCGAGTTCGTGATGGATTGTCGACGACAAATTGGTTATTTTATGCCAATATTTTATTTATTACCAATTTATATCTTGTTAAATATATATTTTGTAACAATAGTTTTAATTATATAAGTATAACTATTTTCTTAAAATATTTGCGGTCAGCAGTACAGAGCTACAGAATTGATATCAATGTAAAAGCAGTTGAGAGTGTAGGTACCTACTACGTAAGTTGTTGTAATACTAATACTCATTTAGTGATTTTTAGGGTTCCGTAGTCAACTAGGAACCCTTATAGTTTCGCCATGTCCGTCTGTCCGTCTGTCCGTCTGTCCGTCCGTCCGTCCGCGGCTTAGCTCCGTGATCAGTACTAGAAAGCTGAAATTTGGTATGAGTATGTGTATGTATAACGCCGACAGAACGGTAAAATAAAATTAAAAAAAAATTTTTTTTTTCGGGTACCTCGAACACCTAAAGGGGGGGTGATTTTTTTTTCTTTTCAACACGGGTGTGTGGGGTGTCGTTGAATAGGTCTTGTAAAAATAATAGGGGTCTTCTCACATTATTTTTTGATAAAGTCAGCAGTTTTGTAAATATTCGCTCCAAAAACAAAAAAAATAGTGTCCCCCCCCTCTAACTTTTCAACCACGGGTCTAATAATTCGGAAAATTCATGTTAATGAGGCCTTATAAGTACTTTCAATGAAAACTATATTGAACAAAATCGGTCGAGCCGTTTTTGAGTTATCGCCAAATTTCATATTTTTTCTTTAAAAGGTCGTAAGTTGACTTCCAGAAGGTAATAAGTGATTACAGTTTCTAGGGCGTTTACGACCTTTTTATAAAGCTTAAAATCTTTCTTAACTTAAACCTCGGGCTTAAGACAGCAGCTTATTGTGAAGGATGAGCAACTACGGAACCCTACACTGAGCGTGGCCCGACATGCTCTTGGCCGGTTTTTAATAATTGAAAGGAACCCATTCGCTCTTTGGTAGACAATGGAAGAGTATTTTTGGATACTTATCTTTGACAGATTATACGTGCAACCTTAAACCGTATTGCACGTGCATTACATAAGCATAACTCTTTTTCATACGTCGTCAGCGGCGCAGTGCAGACGTTGTGTAACGCTCATCACGACGTGATCGCTGCACAACAGCTGGCTTATTGGACGACACCGACCCAACCCATACAATATTTATAGTATCGTGTTATCCGACTTATTTTATGATCCTAGCTTCTACGAGCTTCAATGTCTACCATACATAGACTACAAAAGCGCATTAAGTTGAAAGTACTTACGGGCTTGATAATTGAAGCAATTTTTTTACATAAAACGAGATATTTCCCTTCCATAATTACCTCTTCAAAAATTCGCTAATCGAATTGAAACTAACTAATATTTGAATATAAAGTTCAAATGTGCCGCACAGATCCGTGCTAAACCATTAATGACAATGTTGAACTGTATACGTGGCTATTGTGTGTAAGCGTGTTCAATATGTCATCGGCGGCGCAGTGCAGTCGCCGTTGTGTAACGCTCATCACGGCCGTGATGTCTGCACAACAGCTGGCTTATTACACGGCGATACACCGACTGAACCCATACAATATTTATAGCGCGTTATCCTCTCCGCCTTATTTTATGAGTGTAGCTTCTAGGAATTTCAATGTCTATGATACAATGTATGAGGTGTTTGCGGTTTCGTAAAACGTCCCGTACATAATTCATATGACCTATGTTTTGGTGACATAATGTATAGAACTATCCCACCAAAAACATTCTGTAAAAAGTAGCCAAGTCTCGATGGCGCTGCTTGTTTATCTCTAAAAAGTAATGAAATCTAGACAAAGTTGTACCAAGTCTAAGGTTCCTTACTGCGATTTCTTTATTATTATAGTTAATGTTGTGTGACTAGGCCGTTGAAGGGTACACCAGTATGGGCTATTATCTCGCTTAACAAACATAGGTAGTTACAACAGATATAACATTACGTGTAAACAAAATTGACTTGTAGCGGTTCTGGCGACAGATTGGTGCAATGGTGTCATGGAGCACCTGGTTTTGTACCCTTGTGTACCCTTCAACGGCCAAGTCACACAACATTAACTATAATAATAAAGAAATCGCAGTAAGGAACCTTAGACTTGGTACAACTTTGTCTAGATTTCATTACTTTTTAGAGATAAACAAGCAGCGCCATCGAGACTTGGCTACTTTTTACAGAATGTTTTTGGTGGGATTTCACTTCTTTTTGTAGAAACGTGGGCATATTGTTTTATAACAACCTGCTAATTCACTTTAGCAAACCTCACGAAATAATAAGCGAAATCAACGAAATGCAAATAATCCCTCCTAATCCCTAGCAAACGTTTCCAAGCGCAGTAGAAGAATGTCGTAAACGACTGTAACGCGGCCGGTTGCCACTTCGCCATATAAGATTATCGGAAAAACAAACGACGGCGCGTTTTAAAATACAGTCAGCGCCATCTAGCGACGTGTGCGGGTATCACCGCCACTCTTAGTCCAACGCATTATATTTTGACCAAATTTTGAGCGAAATTAATATTTTCGTGTAATTTGTTTATTTAATTTGTGTAATGTTCGAGTAGAATAAAGTTAATCGTTCGACTATTTCTTCTTGTAAACTTGTAAGTATAAGTATAAAAGCCAGTCTAGTCTTGTCCAGAGTTTTCCTTTAATTTTATTTATATGCGTATTACATTACAAGCAGAAGGGGAGGCATTCGCCCAGCGGGTATGTATTACAATGCCGAAGTTCAAAATACCGAATATCATAAGACCTATGGACGGAAGGCCGAAAATTAAAATGTCGAATGTTTATTTGACGGAAAGCTTAAAATCCCGAAAGAACGTTTGATCGAAAGGATGAAATACCGAATATTACCTATAATCCCGAAGACTGTAATCCCGAAGAATGTAATCCCGAAGACTGTAATCCCGAAGATTATAATCCCGAAGACTATGATCCTGCCTGAAGGTTGTAATCCGGAATATTATTTAAACTCTCGAGAATTATCTCGTATTTCTGTAGTCTTACAGATTCTAATGTTTATTTTATACAAAGAATATTAACCTAAATTACGTAACCTACTTGCCTACTACTATACTTACTATTTATAAGTGACCTCTTCTGTGGAACCGATCTGCTCCGGCGCTGCGGGATGTGCAGCCCCTTCGCCCTAGTACGTTAGTACTCTTTATTATACCGTAAGAAAGTGCGGGCATCAAGCGAGTCGCAGCGGCTGAGGCTGGTCGCCGAAGGTGACTAAAAAGCCGAGGCTGCGGAGGCGAGCGTTGACAGCTTCGGTTCCAGACAAGTTCGGTTCGGTTGGCAGTCCATGACAGAATACTTTATCATAATATCGAATATTTAGTGTCATACTTAATTTACCACTTTCCCGGACTCTTTCCTTTTCTTAATCGACTTGCCACAGAACCGAAGCTGTCAACCCCGATTCCACGTGGTCTTGTCTGCCCTACCCCTAGAGTGTATATAAAAGCCCGGAGGCGCGGAGGGAGGGCAGCCCCCGGCCGCCGTAAGAAAGTACGGGCATCAAGCGAGGCGCAGCGGCTGAGGCTGGTCGCCGAAGGTGACCAAAAAGCCGAAGCTGCGGAGGCAAGCGTAGGTGCCGCACTTTCTTACGCTAGGGCGGAGGGGCTGAACATCCCGCAGCACCGGAGCAGATCGGTTCCACGGAAAAGTCAGATTAGTTTAGTGTCCTGACACTTTTAAAGTGCTCATTGACTTTCGGGATTATAAAATTTCGGGATTATGAAATTTCGAGATTTTGAACTTTCGATTTTCTGAAAATAGGTAATTTGAGCTTCGGTTTATCGAATATCGGCTTTTTGAACTTTCGGTATTTTGACCATCGGTATTTCAACTGTAGGTATTATGAACTTTCGGGATTGTAATACGTAACCCGCCCAGCTGTGGGACTAGATTAAATTAGAAGATGTATCCCACTACGCTGGATTTTTGCAATGACAGTCGATTTTTTTATGTACCAATAGTAGAAGGGGGCATTACCATATCTCTAATACAGCTGAGACCAGCTGAGGGTTCTTCATCAAATAAATAATAAATAAATAAATATTGGACAACCTCACACAAATCGATCTAGTCCCAAATTAAGCTCTAGAAGGCTTGTGTTATGGGTACTAGACGACGATATACATACTTATATAGATAAATATATACTTAAATACATAGAACAACCATGACCCAAGCACAAATATTCGAGTTCATCACACAAATATTTGCCCTGGCCGGGACTCGAACCCGGGACCGCCGGCTCAGTGGGCAGGTGTTTACAAACCGAGCCAAACGCGTCGTCAAAATACTTCAGACCTTGGATTTTTGACATCAAATGAAGCGGCCCACCAAGTTGAATATTAAAATACTTAAACGGGTTTACTCACGTCGTAGAAATCGAATAACGCGTTTCGAATCGGTACGCGATCCATCATCAGGAGAGACGATCAGTCGCGACGGCGGCCAACCGAACACAACACAACAAGTTGAATATTTTTTGTAAAGGTGGTATGTCGATCTCTAATAGTTTGGTTGGGCTCTTGTGTTTTCTAATCAGAGTACTCCAGATCTTCGATTATCCTAGTTTTTAGGGTTCCGTACCCAAAGGGTAAAAACGAGACCCTATTACTGAGACTTCGCTGTCCGTCCGTCCGTCCGTCCGTCCGTCTGTCACCAGGCTGTATATCAAGAACGGTGATAGCTAGACGGTTGAAATTTTCACAGGTGATCTATTTCTATTGCCGCTATAACAACAAATACTAAAAATGAAATCAAACTTGTTTTATGGTACGGAACCCTTCATGCGCGAGTCGGACTCGCACTTGGCCAATTTTTATAGTTTTCGCTTTATGTGGCCATTAAACCCTAACTCTGTACCAAATTTCAGCTCTCTGAATTTATGGGAAGTACTAGTTCTTTACTGATGATCATGAGTGAGTGAGTGTCGTAAATGCGAAACTTTGCTTTCGCTTAACTTCGAGACTAAATGACCTACAGACTTGAAATTTTGGATTTTAAGTATGTGATTATAGCTTACTGGATGACGAAAATTTCTGCGTTCTGGTCTTATCCAGAGGTGCTCAAATATGGGCCTGAAAATGCGGCGAAATGGTTCCAGTAAAGGATGGTACGGCAGTGTTTGCTTCGCGCTCGACTTGGCGGGGGCACTGCCGTGCCCCCCGATCTAGTTGCCAGAAATGTTGCTAGTAGGTAAAACGCTTCACCACTAGGTATATATAATGTGCATTAAATTTTGATCTGTTATTTCGCGACAGCTATATCATTTTCTCTTTTAAATACCTAGAAATGTAAAATTGTGGAAAAATCGCTCTGAGGCAATCGATTTTGAATACTGGATCAGTATTGCATACCAGCAAGCAGCGATAAATGAACAGCTCCGAGCCGCAAGTACCTCACAACGTTCAAGTTGTTCAATTGACCCAGAAAAGTTGTGTCCTGTAGATTTTCCGAGTCAAAGGAGTTGTTATGGCGTAGAACAATGGGCGAAATGACAAGTGTCGGAATTGAAAGCAAAGTAGTTTCGCCCTCCGAAGAAAATTTTCATGAATAAGTTCGAGAACTAGTTAAGTATATACCTCCCAACGAGGGAAGTTGCACAGGTAACTCTACTTCTGTTTACATCTAACTAGCGTACTCGGACATCGTAGTCTACTTGTTTGTAATCAAATCATGGTTAGTCATATTTGAGCAAAATTCATTAGGGTCGACATTGTACGTCATAGTCATACGTTATTTCAATCCATTTTGCGTGCATTTTACGATGTTTATAATTGAAATTTTAAGGTGGGATTACATTTAATATCCCTTTCACTTTTGCCAACTGGGCCCTAATTCTACAAGGCATTGCGATTTTCACAAATTTTGCGCTATCTCGGTTTTAACACTACCTACCAACATCGCAAGTAAGTCCATATTTGTGATCTGCCCGGTAGCGATATGACTTCCCACCTCAGTGAAGTACCAGCTTCTCCCTCTGGACCGCATTCAATGGATAGCGACTCGTACCGTCGGTTGCCAGCGTATTTCAGATCGGCTTGACTCCTTGGCACTGCGTAGAAATGTAGACTCTCTCGGCATCTTTTGTAGCTTATATAACGGGAGTGCTCCGAGGAATTGTTCAAGTTGATCCCTGCCGCATCTTTCCGCCCAGCCACAATTCTTTGATCCTCACAACTTGGATAGTTGGCAGTCCACAACGTGGAATGAATTGTCGCTTGCGGTATTTCCGGACCGATACGACCTTCAAACCTTCAAGGAAAGAGCGTACTACCACCTAAAAGGACGAAAACGCTTTTGTGACTCCGCTGGAATTGCAGGTGTCTATCAGCGACGGTAATAGCTTTCCATCGGACGATCCATTTGCTCGTTTGTCATCACATACAATAAAGAGCTTATCGCTTACATAAATATACTGTTAGGTATTAGAAATGAAGTTAACACAGTATATCTCTATATCTACGAAATATACAAATCATATCAAAACCAAGTCATTTCTATACTCAAAACCATCACATAAACAAACTATTAGCGCGAGTAACTCTGCAGATTGGTTTGAAAGTTTTCGTGTATATTAAACATGGGGTAGAAATTGGCGACAACGGAAACGGTCCGGACGCGGGGCGCAGGCCAGCGGAGCTCCGCCCGGAATCGCCCTAATGGTCGGAAACTTGTTACGTGTTTAAACACTCATTACTTCCCTCATTGTGCAGCTCATTTCACCATTAATCAGTTGATAATACATTACCTGCTATTACACGAGCCATCAAATTAACATTTTATCAAAATTCAAATCGAAATAAGTATTGAACATTGGATAGGTAAGTATTTAGTGGCTTTTGTTTTTGTTGTTTTAAATATTCTTGTTTGTAAATGCCATTTAATAATCTTTTGATATATTCACTACAACTTACATGGAGAAAAACTTGGAGAACATACGTCAATAGCAAGTGGCTCTTATCATGAATTCATTACAGATGTACATAGCCAAGAAGTAACTAGTGAAGGCAAATCAAACTATGTCTGATCCATTTTAGATATGGAAAGAGCGACGGTACATATTCTTTCTCCCATGTTTTATATTATATGTAGTGTGTGGGAATTATCAGATGAACTTTCGAGGACTACGAGGAAGGAGTCTCGATAAGCGGCACCAAATCTCTCATCATTATCATAATGTATATACGACGCTGAGAGAACACTGTATTAGGCGCCCAAATGAGTCGCAGCGTTGAATAGCACCAACTCAACTGCCGAACGAAGTTCATTGACAAATCAGAGCTACTTCTTAAATATTCGAGATGCGATCGACTTCGAAATTTCCGTTTGCCCGCAGCCTGATTTAATGATCATTATTAAGTCGTGCCAACTCGAAATTAGTTGCCAACTAGAATAGGCATGAGCAAGTTGAATACAATATTTTATAGGTAATTCGACGATAATTTCATTTTCCTACTCTCTAACCACATTTCGCTGGGGGTATAGGTATATATATGTGACATGTTTACCGTAGGTTCAGGTCTGTTATGTGTTTATTAGTGACAAAATTTCAAAAACTAAATTGCAGCAGCATTCATGCGATGGTATTTAGTATCCAGATAATAGAGTGAGTCAGCGGATTCCTTTTAGAAGATTATGAATTGACACCTAGGCGCATTTTCATCGGCATTAGACTTTCTGGGTCGATTTTACGGGGTCAATAGTCTCGTAAATAAATCGGGCCGCACCCAGGTGCCACACAGTCGTGAAATACATTTTTGCCGAAACTCGCGAACATATGATAACATTTCCTATGCAAATATTCTATACTATTGACAACATTTCATATTTTTAAGACTATCATTTTATTACTTTTCTGAATTCTGCTTAAAAAGATGAAGTAATCTCTGTTTTTATTTATTTTCTGAGATGATTATTTATTTTATTATTAATTTATAAAAACATACTCATTTTAAAATGTGGCAACACCAAAACCAGAACTTAATGGAACGGTTACTTTAGTCGGTTTTCTTATTAAAAAAAAACTTAATAAAACTGGGTATGCATCTGTCATCTGTCAACGTCAAATAAAAAAAAATTCTATGTTTTCGCTCTTTGGTTTAGACAACAACCCTATTCAGCCCGTATTGTCTTAGATTGCAGTTATTTGATGTATTTTCTTATATTTCCTTAAATACAGAAGAATAAATTCCATGATTTTTTTTTAAGGTACACGACATAAAGCCCTGTCGATCTCTATATTAATTTCCACCTGTTATAAATATGAAATGTTGTCAATTATAACATTCTAGATTTGCATTGAAAATATTTTTTCTATGGAGAGGAGTCACTATAGTAGGAAAAATAATTTACAGCGCGAGGCAGAAAGCCTTTTGTTTAATATGGGCGCGTGGCGCCGTCCAAGTTTGCTGCCCTCTGTTGGTCATTATTTCTTTGTCCCATCAGCACGCCGAAACGCCTGAACGAAATTTTAACAAATTTTGCCACTAGGATAGCTATGGTTATAGGATACATTATACCCTATATGGCATGGAAAAAAAATACGCGGACGAAGGTACGGGTCCCTCCTAGTAACTTGACTGCCAAAGTTATGTCATGGGGATCACCTCTAGTGGAATAAAAATTATTGTCATAAATTCGATTGTCATAACTCATTTCGCATAATGGCTTTCCTCATACATGTTATTTGTCATAAATTGTTATTTGCATAAAATTTATACGTCATAATTGTTGTTCGGCAGGCTGTTCATAAGCATAATTTAGTATGGCACAAAATTTCAAATCATATTATTGAATGTCATAATAATTGATAGTACGAAGAAGAGCAACGCATAAATTATGGCTTTCATAATTATTAATGGCAATAGACATTATATAGTATAAGTTATATAGTATAGGTTTATTGGTCTGTGGTTATATCACATGTACTTACCAAAAATATTACATTTGAAATAATGATACAAAACTTGCATAAGCAGGAAAAGAAAAAGGGGGGCTCGGGGGGCTAAGCCCCCCGCATTAAGAAATCCTTCTCCACACTGACCTCTTAGTTGTAGGTTAGGTTAGGTTAGAATTGTGAACCTATAAATACGAACATCGGCCAGAAAAGTAGGTTAGGTTAGGTTAGTTGTAGGTTAGGTTAGGTTAGAACTGTGAACCTATGAATACGAACATCGGCCAGAAAAGTAGGTTAGGTTAGGTTAAAAAAGCGCATGATATGTAGGTTGATCAGGGGAAAAAAATTAATTAACATGCTCTATTTATAAATGAAATATACATACGCATCGTAAAATAGAAGTGATAACACTACTCACATGTAAAATGTTATAATTAGTAGGTACTCATTACACTAATTTCAAATTAACAAAATATATCTATTATGGAGATTGGTATGTATGTTGTTCAGTATTATGCGCCAAAATATAATATGCATAAAAACATTATGGCGTTAAAAGATTATGATTTAGGTTCATATGCTCCAAAAGTATATTTAGTGTCAGTAATGATTAGGTCTAATAATCATTAGGTGTGGTAATTATTAGGTTAATTCATATTAGTATTGTTGACAATTAGTACAAATCATTATTAGAGTATTCGATTATTAGGTGAAATGACATTAGGGCTAATGAAAATTAGAGCTAACGTTGATAGGTGTAATAATATTAGCACTTGCGTTATTAGGTCAAGTAGGGGAGTACCGAACTGTGAACTGTTCCTATTTGCTAAATATATTTAATCCGGCGGCAATAGGCCTGCAAGCGACACCTTAGTCGACAATGTTAAGAGATGGATAGACTTACGACGACTGAAATATACGGGTGCGTGTAACTAATAAACTTACAAGAAACATTCAGCTACGTGTCAGCAGTACCCTATTTTGCATATTTCTAAGATCACTCGTGTTTGACCTGTGTTTGATTTCTAGATGACGATAAGTCCAAGAAGTTTAGTACCACGCAAGGCCGGACGTTATCCGTAACAGAGTCTTCACTTTTGTGTGACTTCACCGCACTAAACGTACACAGAATTATCACAATGTCTCCAGTATCATCACGCTATTACTAAAAACTTATCGATATCATCAATTTACCATGTTCAATATTCCCGCTGATTTTGATAGATTCGAAGTTAAGTACTTATCCCCTCAGCTGTGGGAGATTATTATCATATGTTAACATATGATAATATGGTCATATTATCTCAGATAAAAAAGGTAAAAAGGTCGATCAATGATACGTGCTAAGGTATAGTGCGACCAATTTATCTGTGAAACGCATAGGGTTCCATATTGGATTGCATACATTTTTAAGCCATAATGTCGGTGTGCATAACCACTTTTGTCATAAAAATCTTTCCGCATAAGTGTGTTAGGCATTAATTGATCCGCATACATTTTATGGCCATAACATCTGTACGCATAAGTAAGGAATGCCATATACTTTTGGAGCATATGAACCTAAATCATAATCTTTTAACGCCATAATGTTTTTATGCATATTATATTTTGGCGCATAATACTGAACAACATACATACCAATCTCCATAATAGATATATTTTGTTAATTTGAAATTAGTGTAATGAGTACCTATTAATTATAACATTTTACATGTGAGTAGTGTTATCACTTCTATTTTACGATGCGTATGTATATTTCATTTATAAATAGAGCATGTTAATTAATTTTTTTCCCCTGATCAACCTACATATCATGCGCTTTTTTAACCTAACCTAACCTACTTTTCTGGCCGATGTTCGTATTCATAGGTTCACAGTTCTAACCTAACCTAACCTACAACTAACCTAACCTAACCTACTTTTCTGGCCGATGTTCGTATTTATAGGTTCACAATTCTAACCTAACCTAACCTACAACTAAGAGGTCAGTGTGGAGAAGGATTTCTTAATGCGGGGGGCTTAGCCCCCCGAGCCCCCCTTGTGGGGGGCTTCGCCCCCCCGTCCCCCCTTTTTGTTTTCCTGCTTATGCAAGTTTTGTATCATTATTTCAAATGTTATATTTTTGGTAAGTACATGTGATATAACCACAGACCAATAAACCTATACTATATAACTTATACTATATAATGTCTATTGCCATTAATAATTATGAAAGCCATAATTTATGCGTTGCTCTTCTTCGTACTATCAATTATTATGACATTCAATAATATGATTTGAAATTTTGTGCCATACTAAATTATGCTTATGAACAGCCTGCCGAACAACAATTATGACGTATAAATTTTATGCAAATAACAATTTATGACAAATAACATGTATGAGGAAAGCCATTATGCGAAATGAGTTATGACAATCGAATTTATGACAATAATTTTTATTCCACTAGAGGTGATCCCAACGCATAGATATAGTATAGTAGTTAGAAACGGCGAAATTAGGAACTACGACTGTCATAACCATGTCATATCGAAATTTCATACGATTTTGTCAGTGTCTTTGCGTTCCAGCAAAGAATGTTCGAGTGCTCTGCGTGTGAAGATTGTGGCGACTGGCGACACCACGTTGTTCGGACTATACAGTGGCTCTTATATGACCACGCTAAATCAGCTGTTTGGGCGATGTGGTCGCTCTGCGACAAAGCCCTTTCAATAAATATATATAACAAATTCCGTACCAAAATCTTTAACAAGTTTATTGTATGGGAGCCCCCCTTAAATATTTATTTCATTTTATTTTTAGTATTTGTTGTTATAGCGGCAATAGAAATACATAATCTGTGAAAATTTCAACTGTCTAGCTATCATCGTTCTTGAGATACAGCCTGGTGACAGACGGACGGACGGATGGACGGACGGACGGACGGATAGCGAAGTCTCAGTAATAGGGTCTCGTTTTTACCCTTTGGGTACGGAACCCTAAAAACAGCTGTTTCTCTTGAATGAGGTTAGCCATTTAGCACGAACTAAAACTTATTTTTAAATAACTATAGAGTAGAATGGCAGGTGTCAATGTCAACATTAGTCTGTAATTTAGGCAAATTTCGGGGACCAAGGGAAACATAGATAAGAGTGTATTACTGAATGGAAATGGCAACATGTATCTTCTACGATATTACAATTTACATAATTATCAATTATCTACAGATTTTGAAATATCTAACTAGGTATATGAATTTTTCAAAGTTCTACATTATTTTGCATTTTGACGTAGGTATAGCTCCAGGAAAGTCGCGGCGCAAGGAGTTCTCCTTATTAATTTTGATGTAATTCCAGAGGCTCTTCACATGATAGCGCAAGTAGACTATTAGCGGCCGCTGTAGCATTTCTGGTGATTGAGGTCGTATAGTTTCGGAGTCGGTTTGACTCAGTTGTCCTTCAATAGAGTATAAAGGTGCTCAAAATTCAGTTAAAATAAAAAAAAAAATAAGTCAGGAATCGGGTTTTATGGGCACTAGGGTTTGTTCGGTTTAATTTTATGTCACTAATATTTGGCCTCAATATCGGTGACCCCAGAGTTTTTAGCGCCTAGAAATAAAACAGTTTGTTTGAATGTGATTATAGGTTTTTATAAATAGAATTTTGTATTGTTCTAGTGTGAGCGGTGACCCCCGGCATGCGGTCGGGGGAGGGAGGCGAGGGGTCGGAGCTGGCCGAATTCGGCGCGCGCTGGCCGCCGCCCTACGGGCAGGGCCCGGGCTACGGCTGGACGGCGCGCTCCGCCACCCCGCAGCACCCGCCTCAGCACCACCTCGCGCGCCACTCACGCTCGCAGCAGGTACACATCATGTCGGGAAGGGAGGGCTTGGAGCTGGCCGAATTTGGGGTGCGCTGGCCGCCAGCGTATGGGCCGGACACGGGCTACGGCTGGACGGCGCGCTCCGCCACTCCGCATTATCCTGCGCAGCACCACATGACCACTCGCACACGCAGCTACTAAACCTATCACCTCCCAGGACCCTTCCACCCGTCTTTATTATACCAAACGTGAGACCTTAGGATAGGCCTTCCTTGCAGTTTGCCTTTGCTTCCCTACCTTGCAGTTCCTGATGCCTTCCCTACCAGTGATTCTATTTATTTTTCTTCTTGCGCGCCACTCGTGCGTGCAGCAGGTACAAAACCACTATATCCCACTGCCCTTCCCACCACCGTTTTGGTTACCGTTTGGCTTGTGGTACTGCAGATCGTTTTCGTATATGTATATTATACATTTCTAGTAGCTTAACGAATAAATCCCTTTCTTTTATTTTGTCCCTTGTAGTGTCTATTCTGGGACTTCGCGTATATATATTAAATCTTTAAGGTTTATATCGTATTTGAATGGAAGATCTACCGCGTATATATCTACAAATAAATACAAAATAAAAGCCCAATATACTAAGGCAAAACAAATAAAACTGAGGATGGAAGGTTAATTAGGTTACGAGATAGGTTCACCAATGGACGAAATCGAAACGAAAACGCTGCCGAAACGTCCGTACTTGTATGAAGGGTAATACAATCAAAGAGCGGTCCTATTATTGCTGCCTTACCCTAACATTCAGACCCCTATAACGATAATAGTACTTAATTAAAATCATCACTACATAAAACGTCTATTGGGTATTGGTCTACAAATTGGTTCCTCGACTGTTAGGATTTATTTTCAAAAGACATCTCAGGTTACTTTGAAATAGGCTTACTTTGGGCCTTTTATGGCTCATATTATCGTCGCATGACCGTGTAGAAGTTAGATCAAAATAAAGACAATCTTGATAAATTACAAAAATATGATTAAGGAATAATATTTCAAGTGAAACATATAGTAACCTATTTGTCCTTACTTGTCTTATTTAGTTAGGTATTTGCGCAGATAAAGGATCTTATTTACAAAATTAGCAATTTTATTGTTTACCCGATTGAGTCCGTAACACCACGCTGCGCTCCAAACGCGCATTGCTGACGTTGGAGAAAAAAACCGCCAAGCCGCAAGTGGGACTGGGCAGGCCACTTATGTCGCATGCACCCTGATAGATGGGCTAATCGAGCCACGACGTGGGTGCCGGATGATGGTCGACGGGACGACGGAGATGGCGGGACACGTTCTTCATTGAACAGGGAGTTGTAGAAATCGAGGAGGAAGGCTTTTACCCTTTTGTAGGACACAAATGCAGGCAAAAAAAAAACATGTTTAACCCATTCGAGAAAGAATTGCAGTTTTACACAATATTGTACTTTGACGTAGGATATATGTTGTAGACTATATACTATACATACACCTAATCACTTCATCTACCTACAGCTATTCAATATTTTATTTTCTGTAAACATAGTAATATTTTTTTAGTATTTACTGATAGATGCGTAGAACGAAAGTGTGTGTAATATATCAGGGGTTACAGGACAACCGGCACACGAGCTATGAGGCGGAGGACGCGCGGGGGCGGGCGCGCGGCGGCGTCTACTACTCGCCGCCGGGCACCTCCTACACCATCGTCGAGCGGCCGGCTTCCTCGCACGGCCACCACGCGAGCTATTCGCAGCACCACTACTCGGGCAAACTCACCCGACAACCTTACCTTGGTTCTTCCACTATAGGCAATAGCGCAGGTAACTAATGTATCTTAGGTTACAAGATACCTCCTACACCACCGTGGAGCTGCCGGCTTCGTCGCACGGCCACCACGCGAGCTATTCGCAGCACCACTACTCGGACAAACTCACCCGACAACCTTACCTTGAGGCAATAGCGCAGGTAACTAATGTATCTTAGGTTACAAGACACCTCCTACACCACCGTGGAGCTGCCGGCTTCCTCGCACGGCCACCACGCGAGCTATTCGCAGCACCACTACTCGGGCAAACTCACCCGACAACCTTACCTTGGTTCTTCCACTATAGGCAATAGCGCAGGTAACTTAACTAATGTAGGTATCTTAGGTTACAAGACACCTCCTACACCATCGTCGAGCGGCCGGCTTCCTCGCACGGCCACCACGCGAGCTATTCGCAGCACCACTACTCGGGCAAACTCACCCGACAACCTTACCTTGGTTCTTCCACTATAGGCAATAGCGCAGGTAACTAATGTATCTTAGGTTACAAGATACCTCCTACACCACCGTGGAGCTGCCGGCTTCCTCGCACGGCCACCACGCGAGCTATTCGCAGCACCACTACTCGGGCAAACTCACCCGACAACCTTACCTTGGTTCTTCCACTATAGGCAATAGTGCAGGTAACTAAATGTATCTTAGGTTACAAGACACCTCCTACACCACCGTGGAGCTGCCGGCTTCCTCGCACGACCACCACGCGAGCTATTCGCAGCACCACTACTCGAGCAAACTCACCCGACAACCTTACCTTGGTTCTTCCACTATAGGCAATAGCGCAGGTAACTAAATGTATCTTAGGTTACAAGACACCTCCTACACCACCGTGGAGCTGCCGGCTTCCTCGCACGGCCACCACGCGAGCTATTCGCAGCACCACTACTCGAGCAAACTCACCCGACAACCTTACCTTTGTTCTTCCACTATAGGCAATAGCGCAGGTAACTAAATGTATCTTAGGTTACAAGACACCTCCTACACCACCGTGGAGCTGCCGGCTTCCTCGCACGGCCACCACGCGTGCTATTCGCAGCACCACTACTCGAGCAAACTCACCCGACAACCTTACCTTGGTTCTTCCACTATAGGCAATAGCGCAGGTAACTAAATGTATCTTAGGTTACAAGACACCTCCTACACCACCGTGGAGCTGCCGGCTTCCTCGCACGGCCACCACGCAAGCTATTCGCAGCACCACTACTCGGGCAAACTCACCCGACAACCTTACCTTGGTTCTTCCACTATAGGCAATAGCGCAGGTAACTAATGTATCTTAGGTTACAAGACACCTCCTACACCATCGTGGAGCTGCCGGCTTCCTCGCACGGCCACCACGCGAGCTATTCGCAGCACCACTACTCGGGCAAACTCACCCGACAACCTTACCTTGGTTCTTCCACTATAGGCAAAAGCGCAGGTACCTATATATATAGGACAACCTCACACAAATCGATCTAGTCCCAAATTAAGCTCAAGAAGGCTTGTTGATTCAGTGCGGAAAATGATGCTGTATTTCTGTAGCAAATGTCTCACTGGATCGTCATTCATTGCTAACATCACTGGAAGGCCGACAAAATTTCTTGAAAAAAAAAACGAATCCCGCTACCATAGGTAATAGCTTGCTTGCATTGTTCATTGATAAAAGTACCTACTTAAGTACAGAAATTTAATTGTACTGTAAAAGCTATTAAGAGATGGTGGAAGAAGTCTTAGACCGCTGCATGCTCGGTACCTCGGTAGCACTGTGTACGCCGCGATTGAATGGCCTGGACTCTCGTAATTGAGCGGCGGTAGCAATTACGTCCGCTTTGAATAAGTTTTTAAGTCCGCGGCAGGGATATTATCGTTGATAATTAATGCAAACTGTAAAAGTTGCCTGCCGTGCGTGATAGCGCGCTGGTATGTAAGGGTACTTGTTTCGTGTTACTAAATCTTTTACGACTTGTCATACTTTTTATACCATTCAAGTGTCCTACAAATTTCACATTTCGGTCATTTGGTCGCTTCTATCAATTCCAACCTGCTGTAGTTGGCACACAGGTCTCTTTACGTTGAATCTATTCTTATTCGACGTATTCCCACTATTTCGGAGCATTTCAAATCGTGTGGTCGCATGAATGGTGCCTCCATTACAGATTCGAATGGTATTTTAGAATATTGTGTGGAGATGTAGTCCGGAAATCCGGTGAAGGCAGATATTCTTTCGTTTCGTTCGAAAATGTTGTGATGTACTCGTAGTAGATAGATTAGGTTTAGGTTAGTATACTATATAACTGTGTAAATATTTATAGCAGGTGCAACAAGTCTTCGCAACAGCACAAATCACCTGAGCGCGGCGAACGGCAAGAAGCGGCCGATCTCGCCCGAGCAGGTGCTCCGGTTGTTCGGGCAAGGCGGCGCGGCCGCGCTGGGCAAGGCGTTGCCGCCATCGCATCCGCCCGCGCGCCGCCACTCGCCCGCCTCCAGCCCCAGCAGCACTACGCACCATGTGAGTGGTACTCTGTCAGTAGCTGAGCAGTTGCTCCGGCTGTTCGAGCAGCGCTGAGCAAGGCGTTTCCGCTGACGCACCCGACCAGATCCCAGATCCTGTTTTGCAGCGTTCAAATAATTCATGTTACTACTTCAGGTTTAGTGCCTCACGACCTTCTTGGCAGGCATAGTTGTCCCACGCACTATGTAAGCATGTGCGTGGCTTGTTGGCACTAATATGTTCCAATCAATTAACGTGAATGCAGACAGTGATTCGTAGCTGGGCTCCTTCGTACTCTTCGTAGGAGGAGGCAAAAACATTGAAATTGTGCTTAAAAAATACCCTTGAAAAAAGTTGAAAACTCGAGAAGTCGCCTTTCTCCAGCTTTGGGTTTCCCTAGACAAATCTTTATGGATGGACTACATTTTGTAGATACAAATTTAAGGTATATACAGATAAGGTATTGGGCGGGCACAATCTGTATGTTATTCAAATGACTGTCACTCCCCGCCTAATTAGGTGACTTTGTCGTGACATCGACAGCTGATCGAACTTTTGGTAAGTCAGTGACCCAGTACAATAACGACGACCGTTATTATATTCTAACAGCCAAGATGGTATTTGAATATAGAGATAGGCGTTCGTGGATAAATACTTAATCTACTACGTACTTATTTGGGTAACCGGCTAGATTGGATATTGATCGTGAACCACGAGCGACCATCTCTACTTGAATGTCATAGGTAGAATGAGCTGGATGCATTCACGGAATGCATCAGGTATTATAATTGATCGGTGGCGTCAAGGCTGGTTACCTAAGTCGGTTAATGTATTAAACAATGGATCCTAAAATAGCCGGTACTGCGGGGGCGAGGGGTGTCGCAGGTGTAAATAATTCTAGAGTAAGGCCGCGCCAGTCGATACTGCTACTTTATTCATTACCACAGTGCCAGCCGTTTAGGGAGGGAATGAAAGGATGGACATGACCACACACAATAAAACAATATTTAACTCCTCTTTTTTGGCAAGGATTGAAGTAATATCAAATTTAACACGACCACTTGCTGCAGTATGTCCACAGGCGTAGTAAATTTAGGATTCACGACGCTCAATTGATAGTACCTACTGACAGTTAAATTATTAATTTAATAGGTTTGTGCTATCTTATTAACATGCTCACATACAGTCGAGCGTTTTAACCTGTGGTGTTGCACTATGTAAAAGGGGTTACAGAGAAAACCGAGAATATATTGTAGCGCTTCGAGATGGCACTCAATTCCGGAATTCCAAAACTAGTTCCGGAATTGACTTACTTAGCATACAAAAGTATACAAAAAACGAGTCTTTTTTTAACTATTTAAGGCGGAAATCTATGTCCTATTGATGATTAGAGGTTTTTGGTTGAGGTGTAGATTTTCACACTAGTCTATGAAATGTCTGTTTATGAGGTCAAATTTTGTGGAATGTCTTATCTTATATGATAAGCATTTTTCAGATTATTATTCGCAGGACCAATAATATATTTAGACGGTTTTATTGTGTCATTCTCCATCGGTGTCGGGCTAAAGGTAAATTTAATACAAAAATGCCCCATATTTCTTTGTTCTCATTCCGATTATATATTTGTTTATGGAAACTTTATTGCACGAAACAAAAGTCAGTACAAATGGTGTACTTAATGCCAAATGGCATTCTCTATCCTTCAACCATAGGGCCGCCAAACTTACAATCCGTAAAATATCTCATATTACTGTCTAGGAACTACAATATTGAGCGTCCTCAATTCTGGTATTGTAATATCGGGAAAATCATCCGAGATTCCGGAATTTTGAGATTTCTGAATTCCGGAATGCAAGCCCTAAGTCAAAAGACCTGAAACCTATCAAAAGTAACACGTCTTTGCAGAGTATATAATCTGGACTGTGAATGTGGTCTTTCATACGTTGGCCAAACAAAACGTATAGTCCATCCGATCTCTAAGATCAAATGAAGTCACTTTGGCACAAGTTACACACAGCCGTATACAAGTCAATTTTAGGTAGTTTTTCACTTGTGCTATTTTGACATAACTTGAAGATAGAATACTCAGTATATATCAACTTTATGTCAAACACCGTCAATGAATATTGTGACTTATCTGTGAAACGGTGAAATTAGGAACTACGACTGTTGTGCTGAAATGTCACACAATTGTCAGTGTCTGCGTTCGAGTGCTCTGTGTGTGAAGATTGAAGCGACTCCCTTCAGTTCACAGATAAGTTGTTCACACTATAATAGGTCTGCAGTGTGCGAGCATGTAACTGACAAACTAAGTTTGTAATTATTTTACTCGATTTTTTTCTAGGGCGATGTACGTGGAATCAATCGGTCGTTGGCAACAGCTCAAAGCGCTTACTCACGACAGCTAAGCTTACTTGATTTACGATCTATCTGCGTAATTTGATGAATAAATGCAAAAGCGCAAATACGTCCAAATTAATGAATTTATTTAATTTTATAACGACTTAAACTAAGGAGGTTCTCTTGTCGATACGACTTCTTTTGTTTTTAGGGTTCCGTACCGCAATCGGAAAAAACAGAACCCCTATAGGATCACTTTGTTGTCCGTCCGTCTGTCTGTATGTCAAGACTCTTTATCTCGAGAACACGTGGAGGGATCGAGTTGAAATTAACACCATATACTCAGGTCTACGCTCCCGTGAAGCTGTGACAAAAATCAAATTTCTACGTTAACGTGAAAAAATGAAACGGCCGTTTATGTCGCAAAAAACGTACACTCTCAAGGGAATCAAAATGATAGGGTACTTCCCGATGACCTAGAACTATGAAATTTGGCGAGTAATATCGTCACATATTACAAATACTTATAAAAACCAGTCGCCCTATACATTTTTTTTCATGCATTTGCGCCTTGAATGTAAAATAATAGGAATTATTTTCGTTGAAGAAAATTTATTTGTTGAATTCATTGTTAGTGACTAAACTATAGAGCTACGAAAGATCTTTAAAGCTCCATAAAATTGTAAAAAAAAACGTTTAAAATGTGGTGGAATGGAATTTCATGTATCTTGAAACCCAGTAGATAATTACGAAAATATTCTCAAACGCCGCATTCTGCCCTTTGTTGGGTCGTTCATTACGCTCCGTTTTGTGCTATTAAAATTCCCACACATTAAGGCATGTCCCTCATATGCCCCGCTGGTAATGGACAGTAACGTCATCATCACAGTCGGGCGACGGGCGGCGACGGCACCACACGCCGCTTTCACCTCTTACAAACAATTCCACAGTGTACCATCACATTTTTAAGCAATCACACTCGCTTTTGTCATGTAAATACAGATTTTAAGTTAATCTAAATCATTTAATACGCACGTGATATTGATTTATTGTTTCTAAACCGCTTCAGTTTCAATTACTTAGTGTAAGGCGAGTGAGTTTCTGTAATGAATTCTAAAAGAATCGCCGTGTAACATTTCACGTGTGTTATTTCTCACGGTGTACCGCTGAATCATGATATCGATTTCTTGAAAATTTAAAGCAGTTTATATTAATACAAAAAGTAACCACAGTAACCCAGTTTCGAAGTTCTATTTTACATGCTTAATACTAAGTTTATCAAGATGGGGTGTTAGTCATCCAAATAAGTGCGTGATGTTTCTTTTCACGGAGCCTTTTCATCACGCGGTGTACCAAGTAATAGCTCCAAATTGGATTCGTTCGAGCATTATGAGGTAAATTAATATATTAAGGCGAAGTGTTTTATTAACGTTTCAAGTAGAAAGGCGAGCAAGGTGAATTTCAGCACATGTAAGCACTTATTATTAGTAGATTTGTCGGGGTGGTCCTTTAGACCAAAAGACATTTTGGTGTTGCATCGTCGTGACTTAAACATAGCGATAGCGTGTAAAAAACTGTAGGAAGCAACAGTACAGTAACCCATCATTAAGGCAGTAAACTAGCCCAAATTAGCGCCGTCTTTGAGTCATGAGCCTGTCAAACTGATTGAATTGGTGCTTCCAATTACATAGACCGGAGCCGCTAAAAAGGAGTAGAAGATTGAAAACAGTTAATCACTTAACGGAATGAAAGAACGAATTTAATTAGTCTAAGCTTGATTAGAAGAACCAATTGCTCTATCTGAGTATTTTTCCTTGGTCCAATAAATAAAGGCTGCTCTTAGGATATACTTTTTTTATATTTCAATCTCAACTTTTGAAACCGAACTTTTCTGATAATAAATACAACGGAATATTACTATTTTTAGGCAAGCTTGGATAAATAAATTTGGCTAAAAACTTTGGAAAGGGTAAGAAAAATTGAGGACAAAAAAAAAAATTGTCCTTTATGCGAAAATTTAAAGTCTCTACGGCCTATTACTATATTTTAAGATACAGCACTGTGACACTGTGACAAACGCGCGGGCAGACAGAAAGTTGAGGCATTGAGTAGGTACGTAAATGACGGACCTCTAAGGACATCAAAAGAACTCTTAAAAAACGCGTCGACTTGAGAATCTCTTCTGGTTTCAAGTCGGTTGAAATGGTAAACCGTTGAGAAAAATAGTTGTGTAATGAAAGGATAGGTACTTAATGTTTTGTAAGTTATTACTATATTGAACTTTCTTGTAGCCATGAAATAAAGTAAAGTTAAGGTGCCGCCAGGGATTGCGACTGATCATGTGATCACTCCTGTCCCCGTGTGGCACCTGTTGATTTACTCCTCAAATAATTCGCTCCTGTCACAAAGTTAGTTCTCGTAGGTATATCTTGGAATAATTTACATGTAAAGTTTAGTTAGGTTACGGGTTGGCAATTTTGTTATTATCAACAAATTTAGAATATGCATTTTGCGACTTTTGGTTATTATCCCCTATTTAGTCAAGATACCACATTGATTTCTCTCACTTTCAGGGGATTCAGCGTTTTTTTCTCGTTGTTATCTCAACGAACATTCGAAAGATATCCCGGAGTCCTTTCCTAGTTTGATCACAGATATATGTCATCCAGCTCTTCCATTGTGGCACTAACATGATTATAACAAAGGAACATGAAATAAGAATGACATGTAACCGCGCGGTATAACGCTTAGACATTCACCCAAAAACACATCATAATATTTACTTTAAGTGTTTTTTTTAGTATGTTGTCAGGTTCGCCTTCTTCATTCCGTCATTCCTAACTGATACTTAAGATTGATACGAAAGATTTTCGTTTTTGGGATAAGTATTGCATTCTTGCTTTCGACGATGTCGCAATAAAGTGATATACCTATGGACGAAAATAAACAGTTTCATCCATTTGCATATTGAATTAGATAAACGGACAAATATCCACTCGCTGAATGCGATCTCAT
The DNA here is from genome assembly GCA_947623375.1 of Apotomis capreana. Taxonomy (NCBI): domain Eukaryota; kingdom Metazoa; phylum Arthropoda; class Insecta; order Lepidoptera; family Tortricidae; genus Apotomis; species Apotomis capreana. The sequence goes on from OX392504.1 coordinate 20,284,434, forward strand.
CCCAGACTCGACCATGGAATTGGGTGCTTGGCGCACTGCCATAACTCTGATTTTACGATTGTTAAGTAGGTAACCATGGCTGAGGCTGGGGGTTAGTAGGTACTTAATTTAATAAAATTTGATTAAATTGAACGATTAATAAAGTAGATAGTAGCTAATATAATAAGTAGAAATTTATTATTAAGAATTTTGTCACTAGAATATACCTAACTAAAATATGATTGAATCGACCTATAAGAAATGTCTATCTCACCTGTAAGTAGAAATAAATAGGTACTTGGCAGGAAGATCCCATAAAAATATTTGGGATATACATTCCTTAGCATCAACACATTCAACGACCGAGCAAGCGAAGCGCTTTCGTTTCAGCTTGGCCAAAAAATCTTTCGTATCTATGTATATATGTCCGGGTGTTTAGATGTCCGTGTGTTCCGATGTTCGGATGTCCGTATTTCCGCCTGTACCGGCCTAAAAGCCGCATTTCTCAACCGATTCTCGGGAAATTTGTGAGCAGATTCATTAATTTTATTTTTGTGAGTCAGTTTTTCGAAATCTTTCAAAATGGCGTAGATATGGAGGTTAAACACATACAAGTCTTACAGCTTACAGATCCACTAATATTTAAAATTCTGTATTAATTCACAGTAGCTCGGCTCGCTCGGCTCGTAATAAGCAGGTAGCTCGACATTTGACACACTTTACTTTTGTTGTATGAAGGTTGGTATTGCTTACCCAAGGAGGAGTCGTGTTGATAAGGAGTGGATCAAATTACTACGAGCTGCGGCCTCGGGGGCTGTGCGCTCTCGACACACCAATATTTAATTACTTACTACACCCTGTAATTGATTCCATTATAAAGGGTCCTTACGTAACTATTTGTGATGTGAGCATCTGTTTTGCGTTTGATTATTAGTGAGGATTAAGTAAATTACCTATGGTTGGCAAGGCTGAAACTACTACTAGTCAATTGCTAGTAGTATTAGTACAAGTAAGTACTCTTTATTGCACACCTCACAAAAAACACAGGAGAAATACAACGCAAGAAATTATATTACAATTATAGGTAAACAACGGGCGGTCTTATCGCTAGAGCCATCTTCGGACAACCTTTGGGTAGGGGACTTCAAACTGAAATCGGAATATCATAAGTAGAAGTACTACTTTATTATATTATCATAAACACACCGGGGCTTAATCATCGTATAAGGATATTTACATCAGTAATTGCTTATCATATCGGACGTAACATTACTTGAAATGATGCTGATATGCGTATAAAAAAATATGTAATTCGTTTAAGTTATTGATTCTAGGTAACATCCTAATCTAGATACATTCTTTCTAATTAGGTTTTATTAATAATACAACGTGCATGCATATGCAAAAATTTGCTGAATAACTCGCAGTCACTTCTACCGATATTGTTAGTACAGTCTAGTGGCATAATACGGCGCGCGTCGAGGGCGGGGAGGGGCGCGCCGTTTGTACAGCGTCTTTGAGATGCTAAACGCGCCCAAGAAGCATTGTTTGCGATAGATACTGGAGCTTTATTGCTTAATAGTGCCGGCAATATCCAGCCGCTCTCTACAATGCTCGATGCCACTTCTTGAAAACATTCCAGCACAATTTCGAATGAAAGTTCCTTTCGGCTCGATTGGAATTTCAATTTCGTTTGAATAGTTAAATCTCACTGTTTTTATTTAGTTTTATAGATTTCTTTGTGAATATTTTTTTCTTGCTGGACATTGATAGGCTCGTAAATAAAGCATGCTCCTAAACTCTATAAACTTACCATACGATAAAAATTACAGGGGCCAATTAGATTTTTCCGACTAGCCGACTAGCAGACTAATCGGTGTTCAACTTGCCCATTAGTCGGTATTTCTGACTTGTCGACGACTAGTCAATTCTTCAGCTTTGAAATGGGCAACATTTCAACCCTTAAAGATTTAAGGTAGGTACTTACCAAATACAAACTATTGTATTGTGCCTACACAGGAAAGCCGGTAATTTTCTAACACCTGTATGATAGCTAGTGATTCTATGCAATTGACTTACTTAGTGATCTAATGTTTTAGTTTAGTTAACAGAGCACCACTGTTTCGAAAACTAGAGACGCGGGTTCGAGTCCCGCTTAAATATGTAGCTGCATTGTATATTTATTTTTATTTTAAGCAATGTTTAAATATCGTACCACGATTTGCTTTATTTATTTTTAATTTGCTTGCAGGCAAGCATGTAGTTTACATATGCATTTTCTTTTATTTAAACAGCCGTAACAAAGTTAACACCGCAGAAAGTTTTATGCACTACAAACAGTGGAAAAGTGTTGCGCTGTCGGTCTCCCGAGTTTAGAACAGTGCAAAAGTTGTTCGCACTGTATTGAAACTTTGAAACGAGGCCTCGTTTTTAAACAGCACCTATAGTATTAATAGTTAAATAAATAAAATGCTTACGAGTATTATCATCTTTTATAGATTTAACTAAAAGGCTAATGATGATCAATTGATCATATTATTCATTAGTATGTCTATGTAATATACCTAGCAAACAATATTTTTCAATAGAATCCGTTAGAGGTGACAAATGAGATACAGAAGCTGTAATTTATTTTTATTGTTTTTTTCTTCAATATTACGATCTAATTTCTATACTTATAATTCGTGACTTTTCTATTGGTGGATTATTCTAAAAATTTCGCGAAATAGTACAGTAACTTCGTAATTTTTTTTTAATTATTACATAATAATATACACTAATAATTAAAAAAAATTACGAAATCACTGTACGATTTCGCGAATTTTTTTGCGTGCAATTCACTGCAAACTCTAGTAAATTAATTCCTGGAGTATGACTCAAAATGTACGACAGATATGTATCATATAGGAGGCTTCTGGAAAATGTTTTAACTCGTTCCGAATTTCAGCAATAACGTGAACGTTGAAGTTAAGGCCAATGGAAATACTGAGGAAATACCCTAGCTAGGATTACCTAGCTTTTACCACTAAGGAGCGATTGCTGCCAGACAGCCTGTAATTAGGTATACTCGTATTTTGTCAGTTAAAAGCATCCGCAATGTCCTAAAAATGTAACTTAATCATTTTGTACAATATGTATGTAGGTACCTAACCTAACTCGTTTCGTTTCGTTTCGTTTCGTTTCGGTGACTACACCCAGCCAGCAGTTCTGCTGCAAGGACGCGGAGGCGTAGATCATGCAAGGGAAGGAGGGACAGAGAAGCTCTGCGAGAAGGCTCAGAAGCGCATACTGACACCGTACCAAAGGCGTTCGGGGTAGTATAGAAACCTAGGGCCTTATCACACTTGCGATTTGCGAGCGCATTTTCTATACAAATAAGCGACGCGGCGTACACGCAAATCGCAAGTGTGATAAGGCCGTAAGAGCCTTATCACACTTGCGATTTGCGAGCGTATTTTGTATGAAGGCGATCGCGCAGCGAGTTCGCCGCGACGCTTATTTGTATAGAAAACTCGCTCGCAAATCGCAAGTGTGATAAGGCCCTAACATTCCCTGGCCGGAGCCTTCGGTTCAGTGGCAGGGTACGCATCCGGGTCATCCCGAGTTCCCCTTCGTCTTCTGCCGCTCCGGCAAGATCAACTGGCCCTCCTATCCGAGGCACCGGGGAGCCAGAAGTTACAGGTTGGGAGTGTGGGTTCCTTTGCAGTCGGGATGAGGACCGATGGGAGAGATCCGACAAGAATACTAGCATCGAGCCAGAAAGGAAAATAGACAGATACGTGTGTAAATAAATATAGAAAGGATGTTTGACTGCGATTACAGTGCCCTGTCGGCACGATGAATATTTTCTTGGAGAGGCTGGTCTTGTTGAGCCGTTATTTCTTGTACGCTGGTTCCTTCTTCTTCTGATTCCGTGTCCGTTTCCACAGTCTTATATATTTTTTCTGCTTTCTTCTTGACGAGGCCGCGATTCCTTGCAATGCTCTCCCAGTAGGCTCGGTTCCGGTTCGTGTACCGGGTGATGTCGTGATTTAATGAGTCAGTCCAGGTGAAGATCGGTCTGCCAATCTTCCGCTTTGACTCCAAGTAGTCCAGTGCCGCGTGTAGCAGGTGTGGTTTCAGACGTCTAGTTAAATGACCATAGTAGGATATTCTGCGCACTTTGATGGTTTTTGTGATGGTAATATAGATTAAAATTAAAGCTTTAGTGGTTGATGTGCGAAATGGTACAAATACTTATTCATACATGAGATCTAATCGAATATTGATAAGTGAACTGGATTAAGTTACAATTATGTACATTGCCGTAACCACAAACTCTGTTCTGACATGTGTACATAAATACCCATGGCATGCGATACTGATATTACCTGTGACATAATCGCAAATTCACTGACACGTGTTTAAACGGGGGGAGAGTGGGTGGGGAGAGAAATATAGGTAGGCGAAAAATTCAGGTATCCTTCTATGAGGATTATGACTCCTCGGGTTTGCATTAATGAGTTTTTAGAGATATATTAGCTGTTTAATAACGACATTACGTACCACATCATTTTATTTTTGACATGCAAGGTAAGTAGTAGAGTTCGTCTATGCCTGCCCCACTACTTAATTAGTTGATCTACCTATACATGTGAGTGCAAATATTAATAATGACACTTCATCTGTGTGGGAGCGTCGGCTGTTCCGTGAACTATGATTTGTATGCCTACAAGACGGTTTTCGTAAAGCCCGATCTACCTCTACAAATCTAATTGCCCTCGCTGATTACGTCTGCAAAGAAATGGATACTGGGCGCCAGGTCGACGCTGCGTATTTTGACTTTCGGAAAGCATTCGACCTGGTCGACAACGACATCTTGCTGGGGAAGCTCGCATTACTGGGCTTCACGCCAAAGCTATTAAGTTTCTTTGCCTCTTACTTGAGTGATCGACAGCAATACGTCAGGGTAGGTGGCTTCGAGTCAAATGATTACTGCACGCTGTCTGGGGTGAGTCAGGGCAGTACTCTGGGGCCTACATTGTTTCTCTTGATGATAAATGATTTGCCTGATGCAATTCGCTCGGCTGAGTGTTTGCTTTTTGCAGACGACCTAAAGTTGTTGCTCGGCGTCAGTAGTGTGGCTGACAGCGCTGCGTTGCAGAGCGATATCAATGCTGCAGCTCAGTGGAGTGTTGCAAATCGTCTGCCTTTTAATGCAGCAAAATGCAAGGTCATAACTTTCTCACGTAAGCGCTCACCACTTGTAGCCGATTACTGCCTAGGGAATGCTAGTTTGGAAAGGGCTGACGAAATCCGTGACTTAGGTTTAGTTTTAGATAATAAATTAGATTTCCATAAACACGTAACAAATATTTGTAAACAGGCTAGCAAAGCTGTCATGAGGGCATCGAAACAGTTCCATGTCGGAGTTTCTGTGGTTTTGTACAATGCCTATATCCGTAGTAGGTTGGAGTATGGCGCTGTTATTTGGGATCCCTACGAGGATAAATATTCTGTGTTGGTGGAAAGAGTACAGCGTAAATTCGCCCGTTGGTTGTACTGCAAGGCCTATGGGTATTACCCATACTTGTACCCTTCATTGTTTGTCACCGGGATGGTGGGGCTAGACACGCTACGGATGAGAAGGAAATTGTTATTGTTAGTCCACTACCTGTCTATTGTCCATCACAGAGTGGACAGCCCGACTGTGCTGGAAAAGATAGGTTTGGTGGTTCCGACGAGGGTCCCCCAAGATTTAGATTGCGTGGCAGTGGCGCCACGCCGCCGGCCAGGCCTGCTGCAGCGTGTGTCCGCTCGCACGTGCCACGCTCGACACGCTCCTACCGCTCGCGCAATTTCATTGCTATACCTGATGCTCACTCAGCACGGCGATGCTGATATATTTGCTGATCGCTTTGCTCAATTGTGCTGTATTGCTAAGCAGTTCCTAGATAATGTGAATTAATTGTTATGTATAAATTTTAAAATATTGTATTATTATTATTTTGAATGATCCTTTCTCTTTGACATGTATTGTTTTCTTTTTATGTAATAATTTATCGTGTAAGTGCTTTGGTGTCATGTATGCTGTAAACTTACATTGTAATTAAATGAATAAATGAAATGAAGACGGTCGACTAGTCGGGTGATAACTCCGACAACGCTGAAATGCTGAGGTGGGGCGACACATGCATGACATGTAGGTATAATAAAATAAACTTAAGTAAAAGATTATAAGTAAGAGAAAATAATTGTTGTTATAGAATGTTTCCATGACTATAATCTTATAGTGAACCCAGTGCGAAGTGTTAAAGGGCATGTTCTGATCACAAATTAATTACGAAAAGACCGGTTATAGCTTGACGACCGATTGACGGCTAGCTTATTAGTAGACCGGGTCTCATGCTGCACAATACGTTGTGCTGCACAACGTATCCCATCAGTGCTCCTTATATGGGGGCACTAGCGCCATGTAAGGAGGGTTGCACGCGAGACAAAGTGAAACAACTGAATAATCGTATACGAGTACCTAATAATTGTGACACTTATTGAATACATGCTATAAAATGTTTTTTCTCCTACATACAATAAAATGTCGTCATAATGCGCGTTAGAACAGGCCTCGACGTATCACGTTTCGGGCGGAACAACTCGAGAGAACTGTAAAGGAATTTCATACAAAATTGAAGGCCTAAGCCAGGAAGTATTTTTTAAACATGGCGTCTGTGCTCATGAACAAGCTAAACTTTTCCGGCGTCTGCAATAATGTACTATTATAAAAAGTTGAAATGTGTGTTACTCAGGCGATATACCGCGGCGGAGAGCAGCGCGAGCGGCCGTACTCGTCGGGCGGAGCGCCGGCGCCGCTGCCGCCGGAGCCCGCCACGCGCACCGTCACCATGAGCCGGGACCCCGCCGACTCCCACGGCTTCGGCATTTGCGTCAAAGGTGGGAAGGAGGCAGGTGAGATACCACGATGCCAATCTTATACCTTTGATCATGACACCAGCTTCTAGACTATAAACAAAAAACAATACTCGTTGTCTTTTCTCGACGTATAATGCACCATCCATCAATTTTAGAATTTCAGTGTATCAAATGTAGCTGGGATACTTCAATTCCACTCTTATAGTTCGATCATGACACGACGCTTCTAGACTCATTAAGCATTAACAAAACAACAACACTCTTGTATACATTTACAACAATATGTATTTGCGAATATCATATAGACTAATTATTAGTTGTCACCGTGCATGAACAACAGTAACTACTTTCACTTAATATATCAGTACGTTCGCCTATACACGTATGTAGGTAGGTACGTACATTTACTTACAACTTAATCTAAAAAACGCTATTTTAGGATGTAAGTTTTCTGAAATAGAATACGATAGGTGGCATTAAGAGTAGGATTTTATTGAAATGAAACGGTAATGGAGTACCTAAATATGTGTTTATCCAACTTATCGAATCGTACATTCCTCAAGGGGCTAAAATAAGCCATTGTGATATTCTGCAATGACTTTGTTTGACAATGAAAAGCAAACGTCATTTATACAAGTACAATCTGAACGTTAAATAACTAAGCATACATTTTCCGACACATTTGATCGTGATTTTTTTATTTATACGCCGCTATGGCGTCGTCACATACATGTGCACCCTTGTTTGTTGAATCGATTGTTAATATAATAATATAATAAGCAAAGTAAAAAGTAAACAAAAAGCAAGTAGTAAACAAACGAATAAAAAACAAAGTTAAGGTAGTATGAAAACAATATACGAGTAATAGGCCTAAAATGAGAAACCATTCAGGATTATGAATCGAGCTGCTGCGCTAATTCTCAGTGGAGCCCAAGATAAGCTTAAAATGATCAATACCAAAATAATTTATTTAATAGGGAATTATTGTGTCAGTGAAATGTAAGAAAATTATGACTTAGATTTCTTCTTGACTTACAAGGATATTCCTTGTTTTAAGAGTATGGTCCGAAATCTATATAAAATCTAATTTTCATCATACGACCAACGTTATTTTTCGTATCTACTTTTGATGAACTTTTTTTCTTTACGCTTCTCGACTGTAGCCTCTTTGTTTTTACACTCTCTGATGACGCGCAACTATGTCATTACTCATTACTGAAATGAGCGTAGAGTCTAATTTTACCAAGACAAGCGCGTTAGAGTGTTAAATGTTAAGCTTCACAAATAAATAGAATCCTGCGTAGTGAAGTAGCTCTGTTTACCCTATAAACAAGCGATAACACTTAATCTCGACGAGAGAGAACAGACGAGCTGGTATCGATTGCCGTCCATGTGGGAGGCTCGAGTATAAATAGCCCTCGAAAGGGTCAAAGCGTTATATTCAATGACCTACAGCTACAGTTGTAGCACGTTTGCACTCATTCTTTATTCCCTTGTCTAAACAAACAAATATATATGGCTTTGGGGATGATTACTTACGCTGCACGCGAAACTGCAATCGGTTTTTTTTTATATTTAAAGATACCTTCCTACTCTTCCTAGTGCCCGAGGTTTATATTTGTTTAATGAGTGTTTTATAAAAGTGATTGCGTTACCAACTGGTACCATTATTATTTAATGATTTGTGTTTTCATACCAAATCATATTACCATCCTACAATGGCTTAGCGTAAGACAACATCTCTGTGCAAGCCGGGATCGATTTCGCTTACTTTTTACGCTAAACAATAGGCAACATTTTATAAAATTAGCGAGCCGGTGGGAATATGGTTCTAAGGACGCCACGCCATTGCATATCTTAGCTAACAGCTAACAGATACCGGCTATAAAACTACTGTGGCTTGTCGAAATAGGAAATACCTTTTTGTTAAACCTAGTTGATAGTAGACTGTGATCCAACCTTGAAATGAGAAATATCATAAAATATCACGTGATATTATTATTTGCAATTTCCTCCAACTCAAATCGAAAAGTTAATAGCATTGACCAAAAATGCGAAATAAATCGCGAACAACGGTTATATATAGCTAAATTAAGGAGCTTTAGGCAATATCCGGTGCGCAGAGATAGCGTCAGTTTCGGCACAGGTAATAATATCCGCCTTTGAGCCAACAGCCAAGCGGACATATCGCGTTTGTACAGCCGGGTTTATAAACCCCCGGTAAAAAATAAACTAATTTAGCAAGACTGTTCACGTCAGGACGTAGACAAACACTTCACAACATTGCAGATAGAAGAGCTGGCTTTGTAAAACGTGCACGATTTATTATGCAGAACATTCAGTAGGTACAATTAGGTAATGTTGGATTTTAATAAGTATTTTATTTATTTGATGCATGTTGTTCTGTTTTCTTTCTAATTCTTCTCTCTATTTACTGTATAGAATTCTTAATTAACGACAGTTACCCATATCTTTTGTATGATCAATTTTCGTTACACAAAAGACGCGATCGTAATTTTGTTTTTATTAAGCCTTTAACTATGTATATGTCTTTTGAAAACGACTCAAATATGTATAAAATCTGCTCCCCACCCCACTTGGGTGGTCTTTTAGGTGATTATTAAAATTACGCGAGATATCTATGCCATTTTCGGCTATTATGTGTACTCTTACTCAATGTAGTAAATCGCGTGCCACGACCAATTGGATCGCATTTTATTTTTACGCAAACAATCATTAAAATTCAGTTCTCCGTCGGCTTTTGCGAAGATCAAAGAGAGAACCTTTTATAGTCTTTTATTTTTTGATTGTAGGGACTGCCATCAAGATCCCTTGGCTTTGTGAATTGCACAGGAGTCGGCGATATTCGGTAAAAGATCCAGCCATCACAAACATAAGTTACAACGAAGCTGTTGCAGGTGTCGGTGTGTACATTTCTCGTGTGGAGGAGGGCTCGGTGGCGGAGCGCGCGGGGCTGCGGCCCGGGGACTCCATCCTCCAGGTCAACGGGACACCGTTCTCCGGGATATCGCACGAGGATGCGCTTAAGGTATGCATTTTATTTAGCTCCTACTTATTTATATTTGACAACATTTCATATTGTAAAACTAAAATGTTATTACTGTTCTGGTGGAATACTCCACTTAGAAAGAGGACTTAATCACTGTTTTTAGGTTTTTCCTGATATTAGTAATCATTTTATTATTTATTTATTAAAATTTAGTCATTCTAAAATGTAGTCACTCCAAAACTATGACATAATAGAAAGTTTACTTTAGTCTAGTGTCTACGTAATTAAAAAAAAAAACTAATGACGTTAAGCTTGATATTGACATTTTATTTTTTTCGCGGATAGGTCGAAGAATGCAGGCATACTCGTAGTTGTCGTAGATTTCTGTTATTTTATGTTTTTAATTATATCTCTTTACATACGGAAAAATAAATTCCAATATTTTTTTAGAGTGTACACGACGCAATGCTCTCTCGATCTCTATAATAATTTCCACCTGTTAGAAATATGAAATGTTGTCAATTGAATTAGAACATCTCGGGCATGGGTAGGAAACCAATTCCTAATTTCAACACACTCAAGAATAAAAGGTCCGATTTAATAATAACCTAAAGCCTAGAACCAATCTGCCCTAGTGCTGCGGGAAGCGAAACCTCTGCCCTGATGCTAGAAAAAACAACATTGATGGAAGCATGACAACCGCGCGACCTGTTGCCGCTGGCAGGTCCTCCTGAGCCCATGCCAAATGGCTTCGACACTGTCGATATGCATACTGGCCTACCACTGCTGAACTTGTGATTGGTTTAATAATTATATTTATAGCGGTGTTAAGTGTTTAGTTTCTAGAAGCTTTATTTAAACTGAGATATTGTAATTTTTTTATTTTACTAATGACTATTTGACACTTGCAATATTGTCAGTTAAGTGCCTATCAGAGGCACTCACTAATCTCACTATGGTACAAAAGCTATATTAGACTTGATAAAGCAGTCAGTGAAATGTTTGCAGATGAGTGCGCAGAAGAAAAAAAAAATTGGGCAAGTGCGAGCCGGACTTGCGCATGAAGGGTTCCGTACCTATACATATATATTTAATCTGTAACATGTTTGTTGTATGGGAGCCCCCCTTAAATATTTATTTTATTATATTTTTAGTATTTGTTGTTATAGCGGCAATAGAAATACATCATCTGTGAAAATTTCAACTGTCTAGCTATCACCGTTGTTGAGATACAGCCTGGTGACAGACGGACGGACGGACGGACGGACGGACAGCGAAGTCTCAGTAATAGGGTCCCGTTTTTACCCTTTGGGTACGGAACCCTAAAAAGCATTTTAGGTTATTCATTCATGACTCACTTTTATTGTTGTAGTAAAACATCTCACTGATTAGAAATTTCAGTCACCTCTCTGGCAGCTAGCAAGTGAAAAAAGAACAAAAAAACCTATCCCTTGTAAATGCGGTAGGTAGTCGCAGCGACCGTAGCGCAGGTGTTTGAACGAAAAATATTTAGTACTTACTCTTGCCTGCATCCATTAATGTAAAAAGTTATGCAGCGTAAAGTAACTTTTTCTTTCGATTATTGTATCTTTGTATTTGTACGTTTTATAGCCCAACAGGGTGTTTTCAGCGAACGCCATATTGCGGAAATAAATCAATTTATTTTACTGGCAACGAAAACATTTTGGTAATCGGTGAATGTCACTGATGTAAACAAAGAAGAAACGGGATTTGCATAATACAGCCAAAATTAAACACAGTCAAGTTTTTTTCAATAGGATTCAGTATTTATTTCGCAAGAAAAACAATGGATTGAACAGCATTCCGGTAAACTATGTTTTGAATTTGGTTAGTGACAAATCCTTGACAAATCGCTACTGACGTTTAATAATGCAAATATATGACGTATGCACATTATTGCAAGCATTCAATCGTGATCAGTATAACCATTTGGCTTAAAGTTGACAAATATAATTCGCTATTGGCGTTAAGTCCGTCTATTGTTCAAATAATTATTTCATTTGCATAAAAAATATACCACTGACGTAGCACAATATAAATCCATAACAATATGGTAAACAGTAACGCGATGTTATCTTTAAAATATAACTCTTCCAGACAGAATCTAGTTGAATAATTTATGTTTAAGACAACTTTACAAAATATACCGTAGATATTGTCTGTAATACTGGACGGAATTACTCTCAGCCTCTTGAAGTAGTTCAGCAAGTGTCATCTTAGGCCAAATGGCTCCATAGGGCGTAATGTGCGCCGCGGCACAATAGTGCCCGAGCAGCCAACTGTAATCAAGACGTCGGCCGTATTCACTCGGGGAAGCGCGGGCTTCTAGACAGAGAAGCGGCCGTTGTAATCCAATCCTGATCTGGTATAAGCATGAAAAATATAAGAAATATTGTTATAAACTCCAGCACTCTTTCAGACAACCTTTAGTTCCAAGATGAGTGAGGTTGTGAAACTTACAACACAGTTAAAATGACAATGTACACGCTTTGCACGGAATTCAGTTTTATGAAGTAATTCAGCAAGTGTTATCTTAGGTCAAATTACTCTCTATGGAGTAATGCGCACCGCGGTGCAACAGTGCTGCCGAGTAATCAAGACGACTGTTTGTTCGGGGATTGGTCGGGCTTTTCGACAGAGATATGGCCTTTGGTAGCCATATCCTCGTCTGGCATCACCATGAAATCTACAACCGAAAAGAGAATTAAAAAAACATATAAACTCCCATGTACATTGTACACTTTCAGACAACCTTTTAGTTATAAGATGATTAGATGAATGTGGAGTAATGAAACTTACAAAGCATTTAAGGTGAAACTTTGCTATAGTTTAAGTACTGCACGGAATTACATTCAACTTCTTGAAGTAGTTCACCAAGTGTGATTTTAGGGCAAATTACTCCATAGAGATCCGAGTACATGTACATGCCGCAGTACAATACCGCCGCCGAGCATCAACTGTAATCAAGACGTTGCACGTTGGTCTTGTTCACTTGGGAAAGGGTCGCGTGGGGTTATAGTCACAGATGCGTCTGTCGGTACCGCACTCTGATTTAGTAGTTGGTTACGACCGCCACCACCTATAATAAATATATTTTATTTTTATTTTTGAAGCATTACGCCTTTGGTTAATAGACTATATTTGTCATAAAAGATAATATTTTCACGAATCAGTTTCCGTAAAACCGATCCACGTAAAACCGATCTTACTAGTAATTAGACCAGGTTGGATTCCCGAACACCACATCTCGGTCCATTCGCAAGCTCACACGACACGATGTCCGTTGCGATTAAAGTGGAGATTATACCTACGTATCTGCGAGTGCTACGCCGTAGCACTCTACTTCGGACTCGGACTGCATTGGGCTTATCTCGCTACGAAGGAAATATAGCCTCTCGCTTCCCAATAGTCGAATGATGATATTGCTTGCGATGTTATAGCTTCTTTTTACATAGAGTCGAGTGTGAACACGGCAATGTGATAGCTTTGACTTCAATAGGCGAATGGATACATATAGAAAATATTACATACTAGCTTCGCCCGCACTGAAGGATTTAAAGTGGTTTAATCTGAGTAAAATATATTTCGGAGCTTTTTTTAAAGAATATTCTAAAAACTTAAGCTTCAAAATGGACGTGTAGCGAGTAGGTATATTCTTAAAATTTACGATATCCATTATAAAAAAATTATGCGCATACAAAGTTTCAACACGCATTTTTTAACATGACTTGAACTGTATCAGTGCTGTTTGGCCCTCACTATCAGAAAAGGCGTGTTTCAACACGCGTACCTATATCCCTTTTCTGAATGAATATCCTATTTTGATATCTTAGGTGTATTAGTGTCAAATCTGTTGCATAGTTTTTGCGTTTAATTGGAACGCGCGTTCCTACAAACTTTCACGTGAATAAAATAATATAGGATTCCCTGTTAATGTTTACTTTAGTTGCTATCGCTAGAGATGTGAAATTCCAGATAATCGATTAATCGGCCAAGAGCAGGTCGGGGTATGCTCACTTGCTCACTGTAGAGTTCCTTAGCCGCTATTACAAATACTAGGTACTTCATATCACTAGAACTAATTTTTACCTAAGGATGTTCTACTCTGTACGAGATTATCCAGGTACCTAATATTTTATTCCTAAAAAAGATACTACAGGGGGTAAAGAAATACGCGTATCAATTTCAATACAAATCTCGCATTTCACACAAATCCCTGACACCTCGTCCTGGCTTGTAGTCGTGTGTCTTCATGGAAACTCCTCGTGAGCTCGAACACGGGACAAATAAATCCACAAGTTATATGCTGAGCAGATTACATGCCAATATACGGGACCATGTTGGCGGGAGAAATATTAGCTGTCAATACGCCAATGTCAATGCCGAGGCTCGGCGATATGAGATCTGATCAGTTCGGAGTTAGGATATAGCCAGTGCGACATTTAATACATCTCATTTGTTAATAATTTAAGAAGTTTCGCTTTTGTCGGTGGAGTTATGGCCACTCTTCCCTATTCCTTGATAGTCTTTTGGTCTCCAGCACGTCTAGCATAACTGTGACACTGACACGCGACTTTTTGTCTCGGCAAGCCTCGTGACCTAAACGCGGTACTCGACTTTAAGAACCTTCATTGTGCAACAATTGCATAAAATACAATTTTTTAATACGAAATCGGATATTTTAGAAGATACGTATCTGAGAAACACTTGATCAAAACATTGAAATGTCGTCAAATACGAAATATGGCAATATAGGACAGAATTTTGGGCGGGAAAAATATTACTTGTCAATTCAACGTCAGACTCGGCGATATGTACTCCCGATGGTTGGAAATTAGGGTGTAGCCGGCGCGACATTTAATCCATCTATCAGGATTAACGGATATCGACAAATGGAATAAATGTTTGCGTATAAGCGTGATCAATGATCATTGACGTTTAACTGTGGTAACGTTTTGGAACATAGGTAACATTATTAAAATATTATATTTATATTTCCATTTAAGTTTGATTTACATTATTAGCCGTGCTTAAAAACTTTGAAGCTATTTAGCCATGCTCGAGGGTTCTATCAAAGTGCAATGGAAACCCTTAGATTTTATTCTAAAAAAGAATGTAATGAGATACTGTAAATGTAATGAGGGTGGAATTTAGTAAAACCCATCACCTTCGTTCGGGCCACAAACACCTGCGATCTGGAACATTCACTGATTTACCGTCCTAGGTATGGAATGTACTATTGTTTCTCCGATATGGCTTCTTGTCAAATGTAAACGGACTAATCGAAATCGGCGACAATAATTCGACGTAAAATGATGTCAATCATATTACAATTATATATTAGGTACAATTATGCAGAATCGAGTCGTGAGTAGACCTTATCTTCCTAGTTAGCATTTCATCGTCACTCAACTATAAAGTCCCTAAGTTTCTGAAACCTTGATTTTAATTTCGCATTTCAGGATTTTCCAGCTCAATCGTGTTTAACTTGGTTCACGTAATTGCGTTCAAAGAAAATTTTACATGCAAAGGGTACGACTGCGTGCTTTCAAACGACGCCCGGACACGAGAGCGCGACCAATATTTCCATACAGCGGGTCTACTTTGAGCTTCAAAATCAAAACGATTCTCAGTCTATCTCTCTCATCCTCCGATTAAAATGAAGGCGAATGAAAGGGACGATACGGCCTAATTCCCGGACTTCTAAGTTGTGCAGGCTTGGGTTGATGCGTAGTAGGAGTTTCGATATAACGACCCTCAATCTATCGACTAATCAAAACAACTTCCGCTCAATCGTACAAATTAATATGCCAACTTTCAGCGAGGCTTAGCAATAATATTTGTACGAGAGGTTGACGACCTTCAAGCGTCGCTAGAAATATCAAACGTTAAACGAAATACCAACAGCTACATTCCTAAGTACAGTCAGTATAAGGACCTATGCTCAAAGTATTTGAACGCATCTCATTCAGACAACGGCGCCGCTGTATCTTAGGGTGATGTAGTTGACACTGGATGGTAAAGTAATTTGTGTTTGTAGTTTGTAGAGACAGCAACGAATAGGAATGAATTTGATGTAGCAGTAAATAATATATTTGATATTCCCTATCCCACTAATAATCCCACGCTGAAACGACTGGACGGATTTGTATAAAATTTGGAACAGATATATAGTTTATACCCTAACTATTTTTATTCCGATTATTATTATGTTTTAACGCGATGAACCGCGGGCAAAGGCTAGTACTCAAATATGGCCGTCATAGCATGCCAATATAAATACGAACGACTGTATTTGACAACCGGCCTTACTAGCCATCTTCTACGGATGAACAAACAAAGGAAAAGTTTGTATTAGTTCAGCAAGTCCGTTTCCCTTCGTCGAAGTAGAAATAATAATATGACTTTCTGTTGGATTGAGTGGAATAGCTCAATATCGGAAAGTAATAATAAACATTGTGTGATGCCAAGCATTTACGACGACAAATGAGCGATTTATGATTAAGCGTAAGTTTGACCTTTACTAGACTTTTAGCTTGTGTGTATTTAGGTATTCTATGCTTTCTGCATAAGGTATTATAAACTCTGAGTTGTAAATTTTGGCTCACATGATGGGTGATTGGGTGAACTATTTCATGATTCTGCTGACATACCTACACTCCTTCCTCCGTATGTTTAAATCTAACTAGGTAGGTACTAACCTATATATTAATTTAAAAAAACTCAATATAAATAATTATAAAAGTTAAAGTTAAAAAACTTTTGTTCACTACCTGTGGTTATACAGCGGTGTTTTTGTGAAATGCACTTCAATCTGCAATTTTGAGAGATAAAAATTCAGATTGGGTACCGACTACCACTACTTGTCATTAAGGGCGAGTAGATACTGCTCAACGTGTTGTGGTCTAATCCGTGGTTTATAATCGATATTACCTCACTGAGTGCACTGAGGTAATGACGAGCAGCACTATAGCACTGGACTTTAACGAATCGAGGTGACCACCCTGTAATCAGTGTAATCTAAAAACGTTGCACGTGCAATTAAAAAAGTTCGTTTCGTGTAACACGTACATGTATTTCATTTACTTAACTCTTTTACCCGGTGAGTTTAAATGTGTGAAGTGAACACCCTTAAAATGCAGTTATTTCCGTGGCACAATTTTTCACTGTGTAGGATAGAGATTCGTTCGAGTACATCGCGTATTTTCGGATTTCTATCTTCATAATGGTCGGCGACGCTATAGTCTGGTAACTATAGCGTCGAGTTGCTCGTTTTGTAGTTGTTTTTATAAAAAGGCTATCGACCAATAAAAGCAACTTCTATCCAATAACGTTCGATCGAATTTAGCGAACAATCGTTTATAAACTCGTGGCTTACTCAGAGCAACACGGCCTGGAACGGGGACATCAGGCATTTTTTCCGTCTTATGTTATTTGCTAGGCTAGGCTGTATATTCCGTCACAACGTCGCCGTATCGTGAATTTTTACATTGCACAACGGAGATATCCACGTCAAAACAACGTAACATTACACTTTATCGCAACGCTCTACGCCACAATGACGTAGACGTAACAGACATATTTTTTGACATTAACACGGCTTGTCGCATTATACACCTACAGCTATAGGTTAGGTAAGGCTACGTGGGCGGGCCGGGAAGACGGCACTATTTCGCGACGTCGGCGGTCTGTTCCTTCCGTACTCGCGTTATCGGTTGATTTACGACGTCACTCCCTGAAAACGCTACTTTTTGTGCCACTACTATTTGACGGTAAAGAGCAGTGTTGCCAGAGCCAGTGTGTCATAAGTTACGTTTCATTCCTCGAAATGTTACATTTTTGCTGCGAAAGTTACATTTTGATATTAATAAAAAAACCGGTCAAGCGCGAATCGGATTCGCGTACCGAGGGTTCCAAAGGTACAAACTATAAAAGTGTGGAATA
The DNA here is from genome assembly GCA_947623375.1 of Apotomis capreana. Lineage (NCBI taxonomy): Eukaryota > Metazoa > Arthropoda > Insecta > Lepidoptera > Tortricidae > Apotomis > Apotomis capreana. The sequence continues at coordinate 20,302,297 of OX392504.1, forward strand.
TCTACTGTAAATAAGTTTGTAATACCAAAAAAATATAACCGTCACTACCCAAAAATGTGGCCATACACAGTCTATATTTAGCATGGGAAACTGTGTCATCATCATCATATCCGCCAATATACATCCACTGCTGTACAAAAGCATCCCCAAATTTCTCCACAACGATCGGTCGTGCGCCGCCCTCATCCAATTGACAAACCTAACCAGGTCGATCCACCTGGTTGGATGCTTTCCAAGCTACGTGTTCCGGTACGCGGTGTGACGGGAAGCTGTGCATAGTGTTGAACACTGTCCATATATACAATGATCTTGTTGACGCGTTACAAACGACCATTGGACCAATCACAACTAATTTCAAAGTAAATTGACCAATGAGAATGTATAATTTTTGAGGTATATTTTTTTACAAAACGCATAATACCAAACAGTTTTATATTTAAAAAATCAAGGAAAAACGCCTCAGTTTCAATATGATTAGTACTGGCTAATAGAGTCTGTTAAGAGAGTCGTGTGTCGTGTCCCTTGATAAAAGCAGCCAATTCAAAACTTTTTGGGGCCTGGCCACATCACCACGGCACGGCGCCGTCACCGTGATTGGCGCGGCGTCGTGGATTTTTACGGTGGTTTTATATACGCTGACTCCGTAAAAATCCACGGCGCCACGCCGTTTCACGGTGACGGCACCGTGCCGTGGTGATGTGGCCAGGCCCTTACAGGTATCTGCACTGATTGTACACCGAATATATGCGTTTGATAAATTACAAAAGGGTGTAGCCGTGTTTGTATGGTTTTTTTATTTTTTCAAAAACCAGCAGTATTTCAGGGTGTTTTTTTTTTTATAAAATAGCATCTTACATCTTGGCTAATATAGCAAAACGGCAATTGATTTGGCTTCTGGTGCCGATGCCTCATACAAATACGGCTTTACCCTTTAGTTTAAAAACTTAATCAAGGAATTGACATCATATTTACAAGACTACAATTTGATTACTTTTCTGAATTCTGCTTAGAAAGATAAAGTAATCAATGTTTTTATTTCTTTTTCTGAAATAATCTTTTATTTAATTATTAATTTATAAAAACTTAACCATTTTAAATTGTGGCAACACCAAAACTATGACTGAATGGAACGGTTACTTTAGTCCGATTTCTAATAAATAAAAAACGCAATGACGTTGAGGTTCACGACATTCTCAAAATTAAATAATTTTTTTCGCTGTTTGGTCTAAGACAACAACCGTATTCAGGCCTAATTGTCTTCAATTGCGGTAATTTTATGTATTTTCTTATATTTCTTTAAATATTGAAGAATAAATTCAAAGATTTTTTTGCGCGTATACACGATACATAGCCCTGTCGATCTCTATATTAATTTCCACCTGTTAGAAATATGAAATGTTGTCAATTGTATTCCATTTGTGTTGCCAGTAGATATTTATATTTGTTAGGTTTTTAAATTTATCGCGTCTTTCAAGAGACACGACTCGTTTAACACTAAAAGAGTGCTCATTAAAAAATATATTTAAAAATTAAAACTGACGGGAGAAAAGTAATGTTAATCTTGCTATATTGTGTAAATATTTATTTTATTTTATTAGTTGTTAAAAGCATCATTTATTATAATGTCTTGGCCGAAAGTGCAATAGTTGGACTCGTATTATCTAGGGCCTCATCTTGGCCCTCGAACTTACTCATCCATCTGTTGTTTATTTTCCAACCTCTACCAAAACGTGTTTGCTTTTTATTATGTAAATACAAATTTACGGTTTTCGGATATAGACGGAACATAAGCGCTCGTATCTTGACAGATGGACAACGAAGTGATTTGACGATCGGAAGTTCTCCTTCGGCAGGATGAGCCTTCTGAATCCTAAGAATATTTTAAGAAGGATAGCCATCTTAAATTGTGGTGCAGTCCTTCGAGTTGATATCATTCATTTTTGTTTAGGATTTTGACATATTGTGTTTTGGATCCTATCTGATTTGAGAAAAAACAAACACATTATCGAAATTACGATTAAGTTTTTCAGTGGTACATATGTTATATTTTTGCCCGATAGTACATGTTATTAGGATTCAGAATCTAAATTAATTTTACCACTTCAGAATTTTTAACAAAACTTATTGAAAAGTTACGAAAATTGCCCAGAAATCAAAAGTTACTTACATGTTACGAGAGAGAGTCAAAAGTTACGAAAAATGTAACAAATGTAACCATCTGGCAACGCTGGTAAAGAGTGCTATTTCCTTGTTGGTACGTCAAATAAATTAGTCGAGGTTAAATATACTGTGGCATATTGCACTATCATGAATAATTGTGGGATAAACCCAGATCTCTATGAATTCTTTTTTTTTCTAATGATATAAAATATAGCTTTTGGTACCAATAATAACATATCCTTTTCACTACACGCTCTTGTTCTAAAAGTACGTTATTTTCGAAACGGGACTAAAGTGGTCGTTTTAGCCTCTAGGATTTTAATGGAAATCATCTATGACAATGAAAAAGAAAACTAGTTAGCGGCCGGCTTCATACTAGATACAGATAATTAGAAACAAATAAAGCTGCTCAGACCAGCCAAAATCTGATAGCCATCAGATGGGCATCATCGTTTGGTGGCCATTTATATAAAAATGGAAAAATGCCCAAGAACACACATGACATAAATATTTTTAATTTCTAGGTATTTTTTATTTTCTTGCGCTCTAAGTGAAAAGTCTAAGTCTAAAAGTGTCTAACACGTGGCTAAAAGCCACTATGAGCTCAGATTAATGTTTCACTCAGATTAAATACACGTCCGTCCAAAATCAAATACAATTAGACATAACCTTTATGTTAATAATTATTTATGTCTAAAGTTCGTAATTTTTCATGTTACGTACCTACATGACATGAAATTACGAACTTTTGTACAAACCTCTGCTAGTTTTGCCGATTGCAAGGTCAAGAGTTTGACGGCCCATTCAAGTGGGTTTCTCGTGGGCAGTTCCCTTCAACGGGGTCAGTCGGGGTCAGACTCTATGAGATTCGTTGTTCGATGAAACAAAGACGCGTTGAGTCAAAGACTGATAGTTCGATAACCTTTAAAACTAGCTAAAAGTTAGCGATTTTATGGTATGTACAAAGCCTTTTGCTAGTTCTGCAGATCGCTAGGTCGAGAGTTTGACGGTCCAATAAAGTAGGTTTCTCGCGGGCTGTCCGCTCTAACGGGGTCAGTCGACTGTATGAGATCAGTTTGTATGAGTAAAACAAAGACATGTTTGGTTAAGGGCAGACAGTCGATAACCTCCAATATAGTGAAAATTTGTGTGTGAAAACTTTAGTACAAACAGGAAACTATAGCAGGATTCTATTGGATATGAATTACAGAAACTAGCACATTTTGTGCCAACTTTTTTTCGGATTGAGTTTAGCGAGGTTTTATGGAATATTATTTATCTTCTAGTTGCACTTTAACATTTAAAGGCGTATCGTCAGCTATAGGCGTTGGGGTTGGCGTTCAATAACTTGATTAGAATTTAAAAAAATAATTTGATCGTTGACGAGTTTGAAAACTTTTGTGAAACATCTCTAATAATGATTATAAACGGTTTCAAATTAACGTAAAGATTGTTCGGAACGGCCCGACATGTTTTGAACTTGTATGGAGCTCTTCATCAGGGTAAGCTAACCTAACAGCTCCACTTTCAGCAATTCAGTTATTCCAGAAAAAAACAAGTCATTGGTTAGATCACTACGTTTTTTGCCGAGCTACACTATGCCTTTCACCTATTGTGTCTGTTCTGAATTTGTAGTCGATGGCAGTTTTAGAAGCTATTATTATAGGCATATAATGGGTCGATTAGAATTAATGAAGCCGTCAATAGGTCTCACTTATTTTAAAATTATAAAATAAGCAAGTAGCTGGACCTGTGCCCAAATGCTTGCAGTAAGAGAGAGGTGCGAGCACGACAAAGGTACTTAAATGGGAGTAGGCAGTAATCATTTAAAACCTTTGCCAGGCGTACTAAGAAACTGAAAAATCGCAAAGATTTATTAATCAACGTAGTACGGTACCAATACCTATGTCAGAATCTAAGCGTAACTCTTAACCTTCTGTTGACATTAAAGCTGATTAGCGTGTGACGTCACAGCCAGACAATTAAGTACCCACGAGTAGCCGAGATGAGACAGCTGGCGTGGAATGACGTGCGACGCGCCGCGCAGGCTGTCCGGGCCCTGGCGTCCGTCCCGTGACGCGGCGCGTGACGTCATCCGATTCGTCCACAGCCTCTAATGGTGGACGGTGGCGAGGCGTTCATAGGCCATTCGTAGATAAAGAGTATTGTACGGGAATCTTCGATAACTACTATGAGCGACAAGGGTCTGACACGCTTTGATAGATAAAGATAGCCTTATTGCGATTCCTAAAAGAAGAAATAGAAAAGAGTGCCATGTTTTGTCTTTATCAGCGACCGAGCATTTTTTCATGGTCGGGTTATTGGCACACTTCAAATTCGAAGCAAAACAATCGGGCAGTATCAAAAGCGGTATAGAAATAGAAGATTTTGTGAATTAAATAATTATTATTACCAGATAATTGACATATTAACGGATGTGGAGTGTTTGTGTGTAGCCTCAAAAATGGTGGGGTGTTCAGTGTTTGGTTAGAAAAGCAACAGTTAACGAAAATAAGCGGATTTTACATTTCATGCGTAAGTACAAGTTTCTTTGTGTTTTGATCACCTATTTCTTTCTCAATTCTCACAAGAATCAAGTTACAAAGTTAAATCATTAGTTATATCATGAAAAAACTTGATAAAATAGGAAAAATCTGTAAATTATTTTCAAAATAACTCGGAGCATTTTGACATGTCAACATTGCAAATCGGTCAAATTGCGTAGCATAAATCTACGATAGAAGCCAGCTAACATAGACGTCTAAATAAATCAGTCGGTTTATAATCCAATTTGGGGATGCCTAGATATAAAATAAAAATTACCCCCATATTTGGGGAATCTATAGCAAATTGATATTTTCAGTTCTCCGATTCCGACAGAGAAAGAACCGTGTAAAAAATTAATAGCTAGGCCTGAGAAAAATTAGATTTTTTAGCAACTAGTATTGGTGATATCTGATATCCTATCTACTTATGTCGTTTACAATTTTACTATTTAATTTTGCTTTGTTACAGAATGTCCCAATAAGGCGGTGCGTCCATGAACGTGGACTGTCACGATGGATTAAAAGTATCCTGAGTAGAATAGAAGAAAAAGAAGAAGTTTCATCCTATTTTTTTAGTACTGGCCAGAAAATTTTCACAGTATTCAAGAGCAAATCAAAAATTTTGTTTAGAAACAATTGTTGTAAATACTTATTAATTAAAATTTAAACTAATTTCATTATTTTTATTATCAGAGGACCCAAGTATATTATTTTTATTTGATTATACGGACTAGTTTTGAAAATACTAAATATAAAGGTGACATCAGCGTCGTCTAAGACTCAAATCAATCAGCACTCAAATGACGACACCTTGTGGAAAATTGACAGTCGTAGCCTATAAAAGAACAGCGCTACAATTTTTATACTAAATCCGCCTTAGTAATAGTCCGACTTATGATTTACTGGGCTGTGACCAATTACCTTTCGCCTACGGTCTTTTAAAATGAGGACCATATAGATTTTTAATCGTTAATTGGAATATTTTCAAAAATATAAAAAGGGAATATACATAATTTTTTTATCCTTTATTTGATGTTATTGGAAAATGAGTAAAAAAATTCAATGTTGTGAATTCGAGTACTTGGAACGTTTCTCTCTAACTACTTTTTATGGGGTTTTTTTTTTGCGACCATGGCAACCCGACATTTTGACGTCATTATATGTCTTTCTCTTACGCCTGGTCGCTCTGTGGCAAATCTATAACTACTATACTATATCTATGATGAGCGAGGATAAAAACCTTATAAAAACACAGCAGCTTGACACTGAAATATATTGACAACTCTTTTTTTTTAAATAGTACTTCAAAAAATAGACAAATAAACATAGGCAATATAAAAACTAATATAAAACCTCAACAAGTATAGAGTGACTGGTTTATTTTTGTAATTAATAACTTATGTTCGATGAGAGTTATATACAATAATAAAGCTCTACAAAACGTTACCGTTTATTATTATAAATATTCATAATTTTACACAGACACTAATTTTCTTCATGCAAAAAAGTAGTGATGACGCACTAAAAGTAGAACGAAGTAGAATATCCCCCAATCGTCATCAGAGTGCTTGTAAAACGTAAATAATAAAATCACCTTGTTTAGAAGAAATACTTGTATTTTGGATAGGTGAATTGAAAATTGGTCATATATTAATATATGACGTTCCTGCCCCCTGCAACTTATTATGCATTCTTTGTCTTTGTATCATGTATGACTGAGGATAGTGGCGTCATATATGAGGTCTATTGGGCCGTACTCTAACATAAAATCTGTCAACCTGTCAAAATTACACGAACACACTAGCTAAAAATAAAAATTTTCTTTTACCATACTGACACAGTTACAACAAGAAAGGCTTGCTCCAACCACCTACCCTATAGCATACTCGTATTGTCTAGGTACACGTAGGTACTAAAAAGCCTTTCAGCAACAATATTTTGTCTTCGTTGGTTTAACTACAGCTAGCCATGGAAATGCAAATGTTCATATTCGTGCTGTATTTTTCGCGCATTTAACAAACAGAGTTCCATTCCTCGTTGGCTTTGCGTTTTTAAGCCATTTTTGCGACACGCGGAAATGTAGGACGACGTGCAATCTGAACAGTTGCGAACAGTGGAGATATTTTTAGCCACTACTTAAAATATTATTCTTAAGGTATGTGTGTGAGTTTCTATTTTGATATCTTAAGGGTGCCTTTCCACTGAAGTGGCGCGGAGCGGTGGCGTGCGGAACAGACCAATCCTGAATTGTAATCTGTATCTCAGCTCTACTTCACTCCTGTGATTGGTCGATTCCGCAGTCTCCGCTGCCCTTCGCTTCAGTGAAGACGCACCCTAAAGCGGGGATTCTACTCCAGGTCGGCACTGTTGTCTTATTGATCTGATTCCAACATTTTGGTTTTCCATTTGAGCTGCTCAAAGGAGTTCCTTAAATATGCTTGCAGTATTTCATTCAATACTTAAATTTTTCATAGGATTAGTAAAATGCAAGCTAACTATTATAAAAATATTTTATTCAACCAATCATCAAATGATACCAACATAATTATGTACCACGTGAGCTAAAATCACTTATGCCCATGTCGAATAATTACTCTGATCTACACTTAAGATAAGGAACTAAAACTTTGTTTTAAACCTAGATAATGTTCAGTTTTAAAATACGTTACTGACTACAGCAAGTCCACCCTCTGAAAGCACCATTATTCAACCCGTGTTATCTTTTGTGTTATTTAAAGTGAAAGATAATGTTTATCCAGTTTGCTACGGTTCGCAATACCTACGTTACCTGAATAGCACAGCTGAATAAGGTATAGAGGCTAAGTAGTACATTGGAGTGCAGGTTATTTTCGTCTATTTATTTCTCGTATAAATAAGTAATGCGTCATCCTTTTCCTCAATTGATTCCTCGTTACTGATGGGCTCGATTATGGGAGCGTAATCAGAATCACATAAGTACCTATACATTTAAATAAGGCGCCATTCAAAGGGCCATTTGATGATGCGTACATGCTTTATATTATATTCAGAAAGAGTTTAAGGTGGAAAGTGACAGGTTTAAAAATCGGGTAAACGAAATCCAAACCTCAAACGAATAGCTTGTGAAAAAAAGGAGGCCAATTCTGAAAAAAAAACAAATTTGGTCCATTGAGGAAAGTCTAAGTCATAAAATTATATTGGTTTTTCGCTTGCTAGGAAATCATGTAAATAAATATCACTTTTCGGTTTCTAGAGAAAAAATCTCGTCAATCTGTTGGTATTCGAAAGATTTACATAACTATAGTTATAGGTATATATACCTAGGTTAGTAATTCTTATAATATGTGTGAAGATATAATTTGGTATTTCGATGTTTGTGTGGCAGATGCTGAAATCATGTCGGCAATTGACGATGACGGTGCGCACGGCGGGTGCTCTAGTGGGGCGCGCGTCGTGTTCCTGGATGGACCGCTACGGAAGACCGGCGTCACCACCACCGCCGAGGCCGTCGCGCTCCGCCAGCAAGGACCGCTCCATACGCAGGGTAACTACAGTTGCTTGTGTCGTCAACAGACTATGACGACGCGCCACAAAACAACGGACTGCCATGAAAGCTTTGCTGCCGCCACCGAGGCCATGACGGCTCCAGAAATATTTACATTATAGCTTCTGATGATCGTCGTTCTTATGAATGGAGCGCTACTGAAGACTAGCGTCTCTGCCACCGCCGCGACCATCATCATCAGCAAGGACCGCTTCATAAGCAAGGTAATTCCACATCATAGCCTGACGCTATGCGCTACTACGCGGCTATCGCCCTCTGCCATCAAGACCGACTTATCACACCTTGTACACGGACAACTATCATGGCTGGTCTATGTCCGTATTGTTCGGGGTTCTTGTTGACCTTGGTAGTGCCTCGGTGCGTGTGGTAGATGTATCTACATTGCACAATATAAGCGTTTCACACAACAATTCACGCTCTACAAACAATGTAACTTTACAACACAGCCAGTTGCAGCTCTTTGCCACGTCACAACTCTCGCGACCGCTCCATGCATCGCAGGGTAACTTTGCATTTGTGGGTACTCTATACGCCAAGTTAATGTACATACTCGTATATACCTACATCACACCTCTTAAGACTGCTCTACATTCGCCACAATCACATGAACATGACCCAATGCGCAGCGTAAACTAGTCATTTCAACTTGTAATTTAGCGCCGTGTTTCTAGTCTACCTTTTGGTCAAAGTTTGTGTATTGATCCAGCATGTCTAAGTGTATAATTAATATGAGAGCAGTTTATCTACGGAAGCCAAGCTCGGTGGTTAGAGGCTCGCGCCGGCAACAATAACAAACTTGTCTCCGCTTGGCACGGTATCAAAACTCGATTAAAACTTGCTCGAAATCAATCGCAGGAAATATGAATTAGATATTGCAATACACAACTTACCAGAAGCCCCGTTTATATCTTTAGGTACAGGACGGACATCTAGCAATAGGAACTGCTGGCAATAAAAAATAAGATGAAAATAAGGGTCCGAAAACGTTTCTAATAACCGTAATGATTTTACGGAGTCATAAAATGTTATGTGCAATATTTGGGTCGTAAATATGCGATTGTACATGTAGGGGAGGCGGGGGTGATGCGGTATGCTAATCGTGGCCCGCTGGCCACTAAACTGTCGTTAGTGGCCGTAATGAGACTGCCGACACGCTGCCCCTGCTTCCCTGCTGGTAGACATGCCATAGTCACGTTATTATACTAATTATTATTATATTTATTACCTACTGCTTACTATTTGTAAGGATGTAGTAAGATCTGTTGACGAGATTTAATGGTCTTTTGCATAAAATCAAGTAATTAACTTAACTAATGCCCCTCTTGCGTGTTTACGTATTTATCTACGTTTGTTTGCATGCAGTAAGTACAGAAAAAGATACATTTCAAATATCGAACGTGTATTCGCATTACCCATACATGCAAAAGGTATACATACCTCTGTCTTATATTTTTACATAAACATATTAGCATTGAAAGAGTCAAGAATGTAACATAAGTACTTATATTTATTGTAATTTTAGGTGGATCTATGTATTGAGCCGGGACAATCGCTGGGACTGATGATCAGAGGCGGCCTTGAGTACAGTCTTGGAATCTACATCACCGGTGTCGACAAGGACTCCGTGGCGGACAGAGCTGGCCTTATGGTGAGAACATTCTAATTCTATTGTCTGTGGTTTTGTATTAAATCCGCGCACCCATTTAATACTGTTTCTGTTCACAATTGCCTGTTAAAGTCCATTATACACAATAAATGGCAGCATAACGGTCTATCTCACTGTCGACGCCAGTCGTTCTATTTGTTCACAGTCTGTTTAAGATTGCCAATACGTACGTTTTCTAAATAGAAATTATTGCTTACATCAAAGGCTTTATCGGATTTCCTTTATCCTTCGTGTAAAAAGTAGGTCAGTAGAGGCCGCTGACGAGATACAGGCTGGACGTATTGTGTGGGAGTATCGAGGCAGAGGCAGCGCCCGTCTGTCGCTTGTAAAACTTTTATCATGCTCTTATTTTGCGAACGCGGCGGTTCCAGCGAATTGCCGCCGGCAGGGCAAAGGACGGCGAAAAGAAAATATGAGCGCACGGTTTATATTAGTTTTAAACGAATTGCCGTCGGTACCTACGCGTGCTGAAGAAGTTATGGAAGTGGATGAATGTACCAACACATGTTTGTCTTATCTTTATAACAGTTTCGTTACTGACACTGACAGATATATGTACCTACAATGCACAGCCTAAACCCAGATAGCCCGACCAGGTGTTATAACACCGATCATTTTTTTTATATAATTTACTCTATTGCTTGTTGCGATTTCAGATATCGCAAAATTTACCCAGGTTCCAAAAAGTGCGTTTAGGGCTATCTGGGTTAAAGATAAAAACTAGTGAAAAACACACGGAGAAGATATTCGGATAGTCAACTTCCGGATGAACGGGGGATGAGAGTATTGATGATAAAATTGGAAATATGTGGTAGTCTGGTAGTTGATGTATTGATGTGTTTATTCTTTTTTTTATTAAGGGATTTCAAATATAAAATAAACAAAATACAAAAAAATCTGACAATATTGTTAGAAAATCTATAAATATTGATCGTTTACTTTGTTCAAATAATATATATAATATGATATATCCGTAATTTGGGACGTTTCAACAAAAACCAAAATGTGTTGCTCTGAAAAGAGGACATTTTTATTAACCTTAGTGATGCATTTACATTTTATGTTATACGCTACAAAACTAATACTACAAATCTTACCTGAAAAGAGAAACAACATTTAAAGCTATTGTTTCACACTATCTCTTATCGTTATTCTATTATTATCAACTAAACTATCTTATTTTATGTGCACACAATAAAATGACAACATAACCTCCATTACTCAGTCTCGACCACAGATCCGATGAATCGGATCTGTCAAAGTTAATGCGCGGCCAACAGGTGGCGGCAAATTCAAATTAAATGAAGTGTCATGAAAATGATTCATGAACTTCATTTATATATATTAACGTAATATATACACGTGTGTAGCTAGTACATAATAATTTTCCCAGAACTAAGGGCGTGGCCACATGTCCACGACACGGCGTCGTAAACGTAAAACGACACGGTGTCGCGTCGGAGCGCGACACATTATCCACCGTGCGAATATACGTTGCCGCGTCGTGAAAACACACGACTCGGTGTCGTAAACGTAAAACGACGCTGTGTCGCGTGGGAGCGCTACACATTATCCACCGTGCGAATATACGTTGCCGCGTCGTGAAAACACACGACACGGCGTCGTAAACGTAAAACGACGTTGTGTCGCGTCGGAGCGCGACACATTATCCACCGTGCACGACGCGGCAACGTATATTGCAAACCAGAGATGGGCATTAATCGATTAATTTTTTAGTCAACTAATCAATTGATTGAAAATATCAATCGTCATTTTTCAATCGCGACTAATTTAGTTGCGATTGAATTAGTTTTGAGAATCTTCGACTAACAATTGAATTACTTTTAGTTTCAATCGACTAAATTTCACGATTAAATCAATATTAAAACTATGTAGTCGCTCGTTTTTGCATTTTTATTTAACTTGCAATATAGACAACTTGCAATATGTAACTACGAGTAGGTAGGTATGTACATTGTAGGTACTCGTATCTTGTATCACTTGTATCTATGTTGGTTTGGGTAGAATCTTGCAACTTATTTTGAAGCAGATATCTTCAACCGATTGAGCTAAAATCATGTATATATACACGTTTAATTTGAAACGCTAGAATGACAATGCAATATTTTTAAAGCCTCGTACTTCCTTTTGAAATGACTGCCATCATGGTTCATAATAGAAAGATATGGATTTATCCAACATTTTCGTTTCTTCTGCTTTTTCTTCATGCTTCTTCTTAAAAGCAACAAGAGCAGAATACGTGTGATAGGATCCATGTCGAATTGAAAACTGATCGCAAAATATTTTGAACATGTACGAGAAGCTGCGGCGTTGTAATCGAACGTGGCACCGCACCGTGCATCTACTCAAACTCAACACAGCAAAGTTAATCTGCCCGGCGCGCGGCGCGACCTGCGGTGCCCGGTGCAGCATGTGTTTTCACGACGCGGCAACGTATATTCGCACGGTGGATAATGTGTCGCGCTCCGACGCGACACAGCGTCGTTTTACGTTTACGACGCCGTGTCGTGTGTTTTCACGACGCGGCAACGTATATTCGCACGGTGAATAATGTGTCGCGCTCCGACGCGACACCGTGTCGTTTTACGTTTACGACGCCGTGTCGTGGACATGTGGCCACGCCCTAACAACTCGGGAAATTGCAGTAAAGTAGCCGTATACATTCTGAAGTTGTCACAAAGACGGTCTCATTGAGCGGTAAATTGCTTGTTTGTTTTACATTAAAGTTTTAGCGTCTCTATGGAAATGTCCACTTTGCATACCGATCTATTCAATGTAAAAATATTGCTTCATATAAAACTTCTCAAAACAACAGTGACCATCAAGATAAATAGGATGTTTTTCATGTGTTGTTCGAGAATTTCTAATGCACCTACTGTTTTCATCGTCAGGCAGATATGTCGAAATTTAACTTAATGCGAAGGTAAAAATAATTTACAAATATTTTAACCGACACCATTTATACTTATATTCATATATGAACATTGCATGTTAAATAAAAACTTTGATTTCTGGGAAACTTATGCTTCTCATAAAGTCAAAATCAGTACTCAATGTTAATTCCATTTAAAGCCGATTTTAGAGAAAATGTGTAAGCAATTTCTCTCCACTTGCGGAGGCCCTCGGGCGAGGTGTGGTGAGATATTTATGGGGTTTGAGCTCCGCCACACGCCACATCCGAAACTCATAACTTTGCCAACTCCAACAATGTTTTAAGAATTTTCATCAAACGATAAACTCTCTGTAGCTATTTTGATTTCATTAGAAAACTTTAAAAATTATTCCGAAGTTTTCTGGCGTAATTTAAATCTAAGTTTATGTTTTGATTTAAAACAGTATCTTTCATTAGAATACTAATATGCAAATACACATTATTATGTATAGATAGATAGTTATTTTATTATAAAAGAAATAAGATTAGATAGCATCAATATGGAGTTGACAATAATACCTATGACTTCATGACAAGACACATGGAGCCAATTTAATTATGTACCACATTCACATCATACATATATTATAACACGTTCCCTGTGTATGCATCGTATCTGTAGCATTTTAGGGTATATATGATACGTGCATGCATCACTGATGATGCACGACCCCTTGTAAACTTAAGGCATTGCCAAAATTGACACGTGTGAGCTACGTTTTTTTCATTTGCGTGCACATACCGGCTACGAAAATGTTGACAAAAAACACGTGCGTCCGGATGACATTTATATAATGTTGCCAGATTATAAAATAAAAATAAAACACAGAAATATATTTTATATCAGAGGTTTTTTTTGAAATAATAAAACAATACGAATTACTTGCACTTACTGCACATCATGATAAAAACAAAAGAATAATCAAATAAAATTTGCAAAACAAAACGTAAAAAAAACTGGTGGGGTTTTTTAATGGCAACCTAGCATTGTAGCATCGAAGACACAATGTTTTTAGGCACATCAAGCATTCAGTGTCTGTTTGCTTCGCCTTTTTGCGAGCTTCTGTAGGTGTGCTACCCTGTTCGGTCATTAATTTATAGCATACAACGCAACGTTTTCAAAAACTTTTATTGTTACGGCCTAGAATTTTGATCAGTTCATGGTGGCGGGGTAAGGTAGTCTGTATTACTGAAATAGTCTGAAAATTACCACTAAACGAAGTTCTGACAATTTTCGAGCGTTTATATGGCATTGACTAACGTAAACCACAGATATACGATTAAGAGAAACGTCAAACTGCCTTAAAAACGTGCATGTGATGCACTGCGCAGTGAGCTAGTACGTGCGTGCATCACATTGTGGGCACCAGTTTGATAGCGCATACGTGCATGCATCACATGTGAGGCACTCGGAAAAATGGGAAAATAGGAAAAACTAACTTCATGAATGATGTTTTTAAGCATAAATGTAATAATATTAACTATATGAAAGTAATTTACAAAAAAATAAAATTGCACGTGAGGAGACGATTTCTGGTTCGTAGTTACACAGGGAACGTGATAATATCCATTTGATATTCGGATGTTTTGATGCGTTCCAAAACTTAAAATATTAGACAGGAGGTGAATTGATCTGGGCCCTGTTTATTAAACATTACAAATTGTAAATTGTAACTTGTAATTACAAGTGACAAGTCTACAACTTTCTGTTTAATAAAAATTACAAGTTAAAAGTTTACTATGGTGGAAAATCTACAAAATTGTAGAATTGTAGCTACAATTCTACATATTTCTGTTTAATAAACATTTTCGCTTTACAAGTGACAATTTAATAATTTGTAGGAAAAACTGCTTTATTAAACACACAATTGTAATTACAAGTTTACATATATTGTAAATTGTAGAACAATTTCGACAGGTGCCGCGTCGCCTGTCCAACCATTACAAGTTTCGACCTGTGCCTAATACTGACACAAGGAAAAAATATTTCTACACAAAAATGGTACTGACAAGTGGCGATAGTACTTAGTGAAAGTAGTGATATTGGACATGTGATTGAACGACGACCACGACTTTAATATAAGGGTAAACTTCACAATAAATGTAACTGTTTTTTTTTTTAAGGGACAATCATACACAAATCGACCTAGTCCCAAACTACGCAAAGCTTGTACTATGGGTACTAGACGACGATATACATAATACCGGGTGGAACGAAGCGATGTTCATTCCTGAAACTATAATGCTATGTATTTCATGTAGAATCGACCTGCAATAGTTAAATTCTTTTAATAATAAAAAAACGAAAATCGATTAAAATTGTATTTTTTAATGTATGTACAACCCTAGTTTTTTTAAACTATTATTTGACGTTTGGGAGTATTTACAATTACCTACATTTACATCCGGTGTTCGAAAGTACCGCCGTGGCGTACGATACACGCCGCTGCTCGTGCCCGCGTGTGGCGATGCACCCTCGACAAGATGTTGTGTCGGTTATTTCTTCTGCGAAGACTTTCAAAGGCCACCCTTAGCCTTTCCCTCATCTCTTCAGCCGTCTCACACTCAGTCTTGTAAACGATGTCCTTTACGGTGCCCCACAGAAAAAAATCCAAGGGTGTGAGATCTGGAGACCTAGGAGGCCAACGGTGCGGCCCATATCGGCCGATCCAGCGATCCTCAAACACATTATTCAGTGTTTCACGTACTTCGACTACTGAATGAGCTGGTGCTCCATCTTGTTGGAACCAAGTGCGTCTTCTTTCTGCCAGCGTCAACTCATCCAGATAGTCGTCGAGCTCTATCCTCAACAGAGCCATGTATCCGTGTCTGTTTAAAGTCTGAGGCAGAAATACAGGGCCTATTATTGTATCCCCGTGTATCGCCGCCCAAACATTAACAGACCAACGATACTGGTGTCCCGTATAACGGTAGGCAAACGGATTTTCTTCGGCATACACGTGTTCGTTATGCCTGTTCCACATACCGTCCCGTGTGAACAAGCTTTCATCACTCCATATTACGTGTTTGATGAAGTCTCGGTCTTCTAACACCTTTTGCAGTAGCCACCGGCAATAGGCTTCGCGAACGGGGCAATCTCTTGGTAGTAATGCCTGGACTCTTTGTATTTTGTAAGGGTGACGGCCCTCACCTTTTAGTATTCTGAGTATTTTCGTATGAGTCATACGAAAATGTCGGCCCGCTTGTCTTGAACTTGACCTCGGATAATCTTCGAAGTACTGCAGCACTCTCTCTTCCAATCTGACATCATGTTGAATAACGCGTCCTCCGCGCTGGTCATCCTGACCCGTTCGTGGCACAATAGGACGATTGTTACCAACACGGTCAAGAGCGCGTAATATCGTACTAGAGTGTGTTGGGTGAGGAGGAGGATACCTGTTCCGGTATTGGCGCAAAGTCTCTCCAGTATTGTAATCGCACTCCGCGTACAAAAGAAGCAAATTCAAATAGCCTCTAGCGTTTAATTCCTGCATTTTTGCACACAGCATACGATACAAAAAGTCAATGTAACGTCTATCAATCATGTCAACTAAAAAGTCTAAAAACAATCTTAAGGGTATTTTCAAAGGTTTTTAAACCGATAAGAAATGGCTAGGCAATTTGTAAAAAGTTTGTTTACAAAAGTTAACTGTGTTATGAAGAGGTCATTGCACTCTAAAATAGGGTTGTACACACACACTTTTTCGTATGAAAGTTTAACATGCTATAACTGGAAAACGGTGAGAGATATTAATAAAGTTTATTTGGAGAAAATAATATTCTAAGCCTGTATAATGCCACAGTTAAAGGAAATAACGTCGTTTCGTTCCACCCTGTATATAAAATACATATATAGATAAAATCCATGACCCAAGAACAAATATTTGCCCCGGCCGGGATTCGAACCCGGGACCGCCGACTCAGTAGGCAGGTGTCTACAAACCGAGCCAAACGCGTCGTCAAAACATTTAACATTTAAAGAAAAATTTCGGGTGAGTAAAACTACCGTCGAATACTAGAATGTGGTGGCAGATGCACATGGTGTAACTAAAGACACGGTACATAACTGCATAAAAAATGTACCTATCTAGACTACATTGTTTGGAGGAGAGGTTCGCTACAATTTAATGTAAATTGTAATCTAGAACTACAAATTTGTAACTACAGTCAGAGTTCTACAGGCGTTTTTTACACATGTAAGCGTTTATTAAACAACATCTACAATTACATATATTTTGTAGGGTTTTTACCTGTAAATTTCTTACATATTTGTAACGTTTATTAAACGACACTTGTAGCACAAGTTTACAAATTTGTCACTTTTTTACAAAATTGTGGACTTGTAACGTTTATTAAACAGGGCCCAGAGGTAACTTTGTATCAGAAAATTAAATCGCCTTGGGCTGTCCTGCAGACTATCCACTTGCTTCGATGTTCGAGTTGAACTCTATTTATATAATAAAATAAGAGCGTTGACAGGTAGCTGTAGTTCCCAAAAGCAATAGGCTAGTTGACCCAGTTTTGAAATATATTTGAAATGGTTAATAATGATCTTACTAGCTCTAAAACAAATGTCTTAGACTGGTAGTTCAAATATTTTTTTTTAAGTCTAACGGCATTTTGTGAGCCATTTTGGCAACATGACTTTTTCGAAGTAAAAAACCCTGCTGAATTCGATTCTGGATGTTGCCAAGACGAATTTTGCCCCCCTCCCCCCATTTCCCCCCTTTTTACCTCAAAATATGTCCCTAATCACGGTTTTTACGGTTTTATACAAAAAGTATTACAGCTACAAAAAAAGTGTCAAAAACAAGAATGATCTCTATAAAATTTCCTATAACATGGCGTATATACTTTTTTAGTAGGCATTACGGTTTGTGAGTAATATCTTTTCGAACTTCATAGACTGGTAGAAAATTCTAAATATCGGCTTCCTTTACCGTCCTAACGGCATTTTGGGATCCATTTTGACAACATGACTTTTCCGATGTAAAAAAGCCAGCTGAATTCGGTTCTGAATGTTGCCAAGCCGAATTTTGCCCCCCTCCCCCCATTTCCCCCCTTTTGTACCTTAATATATGTCCCTAATCACGATTTTTACGGTTTTATACAAAAAGTATTACAGCTAGAAAAAAAGTGTCACAGACAAGAATAATCTCTATAAAATTTCCTATAACATGGTGTATAAACTTTTTTAGTAGGCCTTATGGTTTTTGAGCAATATCTTCCCGAACTTAATTTTTTTTTATGGATAAACATGGTCGAGGCATTGAAATACACTTATTTTGGGATAGCGTTGGAATGGCTCACTCTAAGTAAAAAAGTTTGTTTCCGAAAGGCTCACCAACAGCAGGTCAGCAACTGCGCTAAGGTCAAAAATAACAAAGGCCCGACCTTCAAATACAAGGCTTCAAAATCTGCCATTGCTAAAACTACAAATAAGAAAAACCACAAGGCAAGGACAAGGCTGGGAGAACTTTAAGTCTGCGAGAGATCTTGAAACATGAGCTACATGCTGTCTCCATGGCTATTTACATCCCGGATGGATCCCTGAGGGGCGGGAGAAGTCTAATGTTTTCAGGCTATTCACCGAAACAGTAGAATATCCGCAAGTTCTTAAATCACTTAAAACATTTACCTAGACACTCTTTTCATTAAATGTATTCCGTTTCCAGGTATTGTAAACGTGGATCATGGACTGTAATATATCGAAAGCACTGTGAACTACTCAATGAGATCGGCATACACCCCATGAGCGAAAGGCTGAGAAGTTCCTGTCCCTGCTGTACAAGTCGAGTATGTGACGATGCAGGCTATGCTTTGTTTGGCACCACTCCAGCGCCCACATCAGACGCAAATATGGTAGATTTTGAACGACCTGCCTTGTACAGGTCTTGAAGGTCGGGGCTTTGTTCACTTTGAACTTTGCGTTGTATTGTAGACCTGCTGTTGGTGAGCCTTTCGGAAGCAAACTTCGTTACTTAGAGTGAGCCAAGCTGCTTAGCAGTGAGAATTGACACTTTATTTTTTTCTGTTGCAAGATCCTGGGTAACTGCATTTCTAAGGCACTTTTCTGGAGAATCTGGCGTAGAACTGAGGATTTTGAACGACGTCATGGTCAGAAGCAAAGCATTTTTATTTTTTACGTCACTTTTAGCCCGACTTGGATACGGTTCTGCGTGTAAATCTGACGACTGCTTATGACTGAAATCCTCGTGAGTCTTGACAGATAATAAGCAGCAGGCCAACTGGATGTCAGCGTCAAGCGCTGCAGAGCGGCTGGATCCTGTGTGGTACCAATTATCCCAAAATAAGTGTATTTCACTGCCTCGACCATGTTTATCAATTATGTTTTTAAATAATGAAGTTCGGGAAGGTATTGCTCACAAACCATAAGGCCTACTAAAAAAGTTTATACACCATGTTATAGGAAATTTTATAGCAATCATTCGTGTCTTTGACACTTTTTTCTAGCTGTAATACTTTTTGTATAAAACCGTAAAAATCGTGATTAGGGACATATTTTGACGTCAAAAAGGGGGGAAATCATGTTGCCAAAATGGATCCAAAAATGCCGATAGGACGGTAAAGGAAGCCGATATTTAGAATTTTCTACCAGTCTATGAAGTTCGGGAAGATATTGCTCACAAACCATAAGGCCTACTAAAAAGTTTATACACCATGTTATAGGAAATTTCATAGAGATCATTCTTGTCTTTGACACTTTTTTTGTAGCTGTAATACTTTTTGTATAAAACCGTAAAAACTGTGATTAGGGACATATTTTGAGGTAAAAAGGGGGGAAATGGGGGGAGGGGGGCAAAATTCGGCTTGGCAACATCCAGAATCGAATTCAGCAGGCTTTTTTACATCGGAAAAGTCATGTTACCAAAATGGCTCACAAAATGCCGTTAGGACGGTAAAGGAAGCCGATATTTGGATTTTTCTAGCAGTCTATCTTGTATTTTTGTGAAAGCTAGAAAGCTAAATTTAATCAATTGAAAATTAGAAATTTCAGAAACAGTCAAAAACGCCGTCCGCCATTTTTCCCTTATGCTAGTCTGTGGCGTTACGTAGAATTACCTGTAAATATTCGAAATTCGACCGTCGTATAGTGCCATTCCGCTCACTCCAACATACTTGGACAGGAGATCGAGAGGGACGGCACTATTCGAAGTTGTCAAAGTACTTTCAGTTTTGTTTACATGACTGATGACGTCACTATCATAAGCGAAAATGGCGGACAGCGTTTTAAGCATTTCAAAATACAGATTAAAAACGATATTTTCAAATTCAATTTTTTCAGCCATCTTTTACTTCTTTGAATTGAAAAATATATAGTTAGGTTTCCTTTGCTAAATACTATACGGAATAAACATTAGTTTATTACAATTTGACATGAGTCAACTAGCCTATTGAGTGTGGTACACTCTCCAGACAATTGAATGAAGATTAGACGCTACTTGAAAGAGGTTTAAAATACGGTTATAGGTAAAATCAGCTATTTATTTATGAAATGTCAAAAATTATTTCTTAGTAGTTCTATGAAAATTCTAACTCTATGAAGATAAGTCATGAAAATCGGTAGTCAAAAAGACGTCCTCTTTTTATTTTCCTTTCAATTCAAAATTGAGAGACGTCCAAAATTTGAGGGAGTTTCTTTTATTCCCAGTTATTTTGAATGTTTGTTTAGTTTGGTTGGTTTGAATAAGAATATTTATTTTCACTATACTTACTCGAATACCGTATAAACCCGGTTGTCATGTCTTATAGCTAACTTTCAGATATCAAAATATACTGTACCATATTCATGCAGAGGGAAATAAACGAGCATCGTTAAATATGTATTGTGCTTTTCGCGGCAAAATGAAGGGATGAACTTGGAAGGCTATTTTCGGTCCTGAGGCTGTTCTGTATACATTGACGTGCTTCGTTCGTATTCCGCGAACGCACAATTTCGGAGCGGTGCAATGGTTGCATAATTGCTTACTCGGTCGCTCGCTCGCATTCGCAAAAGTCAAAAGCGAAGGTTTGCATCAACTCTGTGATAACAACGGTTTTAAAATTAAAATCAAGTAAAATTAAAGTCAGCTATTTAGGCCTAAGTAGTACACAAACCAGGAAACCTTTATTGTGAATAACAAATTAATGTCATGTCTTTTGTTAATCGCTAGGTGGGAGACCAAATCCTGGAGGTGAACGGGCAGTCGTTCGTGGACGTTACGCACGACGAAGCCGTCGCACAGCTGAAGTACCACAAACGGATGTCGCTGCTCGTGCGGGACGTGGGCAAGGTGCCGCACGCGTGCACCGCTTACGGGGAACGAGACGCCACGCCTAAGTTTGTTATTTTGATCCCATCAAAAACATAAATGTAAAATGAGAGCCAAGTTCAATATCGCGTGCACTTCGCCGACAAAAGAATTGAGATCTGCAAGGGCGCCAAGTTCTTTGCCCTAAAATTTTAAGATACAAGGACATGCGACATACTCGATGCATTTATTTTACTTGGGGTGTAATTCAATATCAAGATTTGACTTGGCTAGTTTTCACAAACTAACTAAATTTTATAAAAGAAACATAGTCATAGTTCATTATCAAGCTAACAGTAGGTATAAGTAACAAGACGTACACTAACTTGCGTACTTACCTTTACGAAAATAGGTTAATGATTTGATTGATTTTGATTTATAATATAAATTTATATTTTAAAACTAGCCAAGTCAAGTCTTGATATTGAATTACACCCCAAGTAAAATAAATGCATCGAGTATGTCGCATGTCCTTGTATCTTAAAATTTTAGGGCAAAGAACTTGGCGCCCTTGCAGATCTCAATTCTTTTGTCGGCGAAGTGCACGCGATATTGAACTTGGCTCTCATTTTACATTTATGTTTTTGATGGGATATCATTACTTTTTGTACAGAAATTATTATGATGTGTAAATTACTTAATTATTATTTGTTAATTAGTTCTGTGTGCTATTCTAGTACATCTTTTGAAAGTTTTGAATAAACAAAGAATTTTCCAAAACGGTTAGTACGTATTGGATTTTTATGTGCATGTATGTGTGTGTGCGTGTGAGTGTATAGGTATGCTATTCTAGTATATCTTTCAAACAAAAAAAGAATTTTCCAAATCGGTTTATAAATGACAGAGTTCTGAGGCAACAACCATCAATAATAATAATAATAAAAAAAATTAAAAAATCACTGTTTTAGATTTTTATATGTATACACACACAATTACTAAGCTGGATGCCAAATTTCACCTTTCTAGGTCACCTGGAAGTGGGTTAGGTTTTTGATTACTAGTGAGTCAGTCAGTCAGTGATAAAAATACCGTTTTTTGGACTTTAATATCTCAATAACTATTTAATCTATATTAATGAAATTTGGGGTTCTACTTGTTCTAAAGGATCTTAATACATAAGCCAAATTTCATTTTTTTATGTTAAATAGATTTGGAGTTATGGGGGGGTCAAAAGTGGCTCCAAACGGTTCGTGTAATATAACACACGGCTGCTGCTCGCCAGTTCCTGCGGTGAACTTGGCTGGACACGCTGCCGCGTGTCTAGATATATACATTTATGAAACGTGTCACATTTTTTTTGTGGGTACACGCCACAATTTTTATATAAGCTAAGGTGTAAAGCCTTTCAAATAAACAATGCAAAGATCGACACACAAAGCATAAGGAAACGTTTGAAAGGTTGCTCGGGAGTTAGGGTGGCGGAAAGGTTAACGCGCTGGACCGGCAATCCAGAGGTACCGGGTTCGATTCCCGGTCTCTTCCACTAGCCATTTAAATTTTTCTTTAAGCTTTGATCTTTGTATCAATGATTTATTATTTTGATATCATTAATTACCGGAATAATAATAGTCTGCTATTTTCTACCACGGCCTTTGGATATGCCTCTATGTGCTGTTGGGTTTGTGCAGAATAAGCGGCTGGGGCAAGCGACGGGGCGCGGCGTCGACAGCGGTGGAGCAGAAGGCGCGGTCGCTGCTACCGCAGAGCGACTTGCCCGCGCTCGCCTACTACATGGAGGAGTACGCGGCGCGGCGGCTGGCCACCGACGCCTTTCTCACGGTGCTGAGGGACTTGTTAGATACGCCGCAGAAGGTAAACTGGCATAAATAGAAGACCTGATTCAACAGCTCCCAGCCCAAATCCTACTAGGAAGCTGAAATTTTGCATAGTGTAATATCAAACGCTGTTGGATCGTAACGTTATCGGATATTTTAATTTGACTAGTGAATTTATTTAACATATGGTTACTAAATAATATTATAATGTGGGTGATTGAGTAAATTAATTATAAGTCCCATATTTACTATAAGTAAAGAAAAACAAAGCGGAATCTAGAACTAAAATATAGATAAATATTATTAGTATATAAAGAGCCTAAAACGGTAGGTATAAGGTACGTGTTTACATAAAGTATTTATTGTGAAAAATTCAATAGGAATAATAAAAATGTCTATATTATCCATATTATCATGTTCCATTCCATAGACTGAATTTGTGCCTTGTGGTATGGTGACCGCGAAATTATTTATATTAATAAAGCACCTGCTTCTTGGAAGCACTTCCTCCCTTACATATCCGACAGTGACAAATGCTTTATAATATAATTTGTCTATAACGCGATGAAAGCGACCTACATTGTCATAGTTGGAAAGCTGAAATCAACATAATATTAATTCAACACTGAAACCAAATAAAAATGGTATTTATTTATAGGGTACTGCTTTTTTTTTTATAGATAATAATTATAATAATGAATGACATTAGTAGTTACAGTCTTATTATGAATAAAGTTGACTCGGATTTATTATATTCTTAGCCTTATTTGTTCAGATTCTGTACGACCGACTCTCGAGACACTAGAGAGCATCAAGTTTTATTACATTGTGGCTTTAAATCATAACAAGATACCGACCTCCTGTCACAATGATGTATCGATAACGCGGCTATTTTTCATCGGGTCACAGTTTTTGACGCAGGGTTAGGCATTGTATCTGAAATCAATTTATCTTGAGCTGATCGCGGATCCCGTTACAAGGGGATCCAATAGGATCCACTTTAATCGCAAGCGTTAATTGGCTCTTGCTGGATCAGTCATTAGCATACCTGTGCTAACTCGGGGCACGTTCTAGGGATAGGATATCGATAAAAAAGATGTCGATATAATTAAATTAATATATGTGCTCATTGAACATTCTCGATTACTATAAAGAGGTTCGATGTCATATCTGATCGGATATTGAGCCTCTTAAATTAAAATAATAAAGGTATGAGGATTTTAAACAAACATGTAAATACACGTTTTAATATGTTTATTTATTTTTATTTGAAAATGAGAAGAATTAAGTTATATTTATTTATATCGATGAAATTAGATGTTGACAGGAACATGGATTTTTTTTTTGTCGATAAAATATTTTGCTACGTTACTTTCGTATAGGTGCCCCGAATTATCCCAGGTATGGTCATTAGTCATAGACGGCCTCTGACGTCACGCTCCCCCGACGACAATGTAGGAAGTTAACTCTGCATTCGAAACTTCGCCGCTTAACACCCATGGGAGTTATGCAAATCAGAGGCAATTTATCAACAGACTCGGGCAGCGGATAAAGCTGGTCTTCAATGAACTCGGCTTCACGTAATTGAAATAGAATAATAATTTAATTTCAGAAACGGCTCATTTCTTTTTCGTGTATTTTACCAACAAATATAAATTTAACAATTTTGAATGATACCTGATAAAATGTTTTTAAGTAATGTTATGTATGTTTCTAAACAAAATAATGGAAGCTTAAACAAAAACACTTGCCTACACTTTTTATATCGTAGTATTTTTTTTAATAACACTGAGTCTATGTGGAATTTAAATACTTTTATAACAAACCATTATATTTAATGTTATGGTTAGGGAAAATCTTCAACTACAACATTTTTTTCTGTTGTAGTATACCCTTCTAACGGAAATCCGAGAGTTCATGTTACCGGAAGATCGGCCGAGGTTCGACGAGCTCGTCTACAGGAGAGGAGACGAACCACCTGACCATCATTTAAAGGTAACATCTAGATAATAACACAAATTAGGACTTGTATAGAAATATGTAGTAGGTACCCAAGCAAAACACAAATTCAATTTATATTTAAGACAACAGACGCAGGGTTCTTTAGCAAAGAGTAGCTAAGGCATATTTTCGCCGTATTCATTAGGTCGAACTGCTCTGAATAATCTCGTAATCTGCGCTCCACCTGGACTCACTAATTACAATTTTGCGCTTCGTTAAGAACAGAAGCAGCTGCAGGCTCATTTAATTTTGCAGAGGTTTTTCTCGATGACGATTTGAGAAAATTAAAAAAGAGTTTCGGCGGGAGACGTTTTATTTTAATTATACATAGCGATGCACAAGTTTTCTAGGCGGTACAGGAAAATGTCACGTAGATAGTAGACCAGCCATTTCATAGCTTATTTATAGAGCACGTTTTGCATATTAAGGTTCTCGGTTAGGGAAGATGCGAGGCGTGTTTATAATGCATGAGCGGAAGACGGTGCGAGATTGCTGAAGGTTCGAATTTGTTTGTAGCGCGGGGCTGAAAGACACATGCTGCCTCCTTCTACGATGCACGACGTGCACGACGCGGTAAGTGACCGCAGAAATGCCTGCATGACTCCAGCGCACCGTAGTTAGCGCTTTCATAATAACATGTCTGATTTGATGTTTCGGTGTCATTTCTTTGCGTTGTCAGTGTTAGGCGTTATAGGGCGCACAGCGAGCGTTGAACTAAGACTGATTTTTTTATTTTAATTACTTGCATTTTGGCAATACAATATGTAAGTGAAATTGCACTCATCTCAACTTTCGCTGCGTGACATGTACCGGATTATTAATGTGTAACCGTAGCGTGAACTTTCATAATGATTCTGCCTATATTCCCAATCAATAAAACTGCGTTTACTGATATTCAATAACATTCCAAGAATAATAAAAACGAATTACAATTTTACGATATCCGTAACCTGAAGGCAATCTTTTCAGAGTGAATGGAAATACACTGTTAAAAGTGGCACATCTGTTTGGCTTTATTTGCACCAAAGAAATTATTCAGACGGTGTGCGTTTGAGTTAGTTGAAAAGGTCGGGGCGGCCGGGTGTAGTGAGGGTTTGTTCTAGGAGGGGCCGGCGGAGGCGCCGCTCGTGGCCGACCACCGCTCGCCCTCCGAGGACTCCGGCTTGGGCCTGCCGCCGCACGACCACGCCTACAGGTACCTACCCCGCTCGAAGTATGTACTGATGCCATTTCATTATGCATACCGTACGTAGATTTAGCCCTGAAAATTTAAACACCGATACAAAGGCGCCCGTAACGGGTATCGGCATTAGCGATATTCGAGGTACCTGATTAATGGCGGTCGCAGGAAGTTGTGCGTCATCAGAGCTCCCGCCCGCGCAGTCTAATGAGCGAGGCGCAAATCCCTCGTAGCCGCCTCTCGTAAAGGCGCTCAAACCTAAAAGTACCCTTATGCGAAAGCAAAGGTTGAGTCCTCGTCGAGCGTTCGCTTTCGTCCGCTCTTTTACATTTCAGAGCGAAAATAACTTGCCGTTTTTCACAGGCTCTTGTCTCCGACTGGGCGAGCCGAGCATCTCATTGGCCAAGCGCCAACACTTCCACATTTATTTGCTATCGAAATCGATTGCTTTATGGTGGCATGAACGTTCGTATTTACTGTCACCGGCGGTTTAATACCGCTGTCCCGCATCCGAGGCGGTTTGTTTTAAATTTATAGCCCGTAAAAGCCCCCCGTGATCGACTTTTAATCCTGTATAAAGCAACCATTCAGTCTTCAGTATCAATGACAACGGTCCCCTTATTTTAACGATTTTGACCATTGAATGTAAATGCGATCTGAGACAAACTTAACATTATGAAACGTTATTAGTTATACCAAGACCAAGGCAATGTATATACTAAATAATGTATATATACCAAATTTTATGTTTAATGTTTACGTTCACGGTTAATTTTACATCATTCCATAAAGTTCAAGTTTAACTTAACATTTAATAAATCGGGCGAACAGTAAATATTTTGTGATAACTAGAGCATCAAATAAGTAAGATAAGACTCATTTCAAAACAGGCTTTTCTTGCATCCAGATAGATCGGTCTTTGCTCGATCTTCTAGCGTAAGATGTGTATGACATGTGTTTGTCCATAGATGTTTTGAATGTGTAGCCGTATAGAGTAACAGTGACAGTGATGTTGTGTGGGGCAGGAGCGGGCGCCCGTGGCGGCCGGCCGACGCGCCGCCGGCTGACGACGACCTGGAACCACCGCACGAGGTGATTTTGCCAGAATTACCTACCTTATACACTTCTAATAAATGTTCTATATCGACCACATCCACTTTTCTGCGCCTAGCCTAATGCCGTCCTAGGTGACACTCGCTAAACTCATTTCAAACCATTCACACTCTTCATAGCATTATCTTATTGTGAATACGGCAAAAACCTGTAGTGCGGAAAAGTAAGTAAAAGCTTTTCTGTTCAAGATAAATTTTGGTAGTCTTACGTCTATTCTTATTCACTACTCGGCTCTTGATTTCTTTGCAAAGACGCACTAAAAAGAGCTTTTTTACATTAAGATCGTATGGTAATTTGGATCAATAGCCATTTTACCCGCGGGAGCGACCGCGCAGTGCGTCTCTGCATAATATCCTTTCACCGGAGTTTGCAATTGACTGATAGCGTAGCCCTTCGAGTGGCAGAAACCGGGAGCCGGACCCCACGTCAAGTGGCAGGCATCCGGGAGCCGGACCTGACAAAACAAGCCGTTGAGTGGCAAGGTTTCTGATTGCATGACAGGAGAAGTGGCACAGCCATCTTGGCAAAATATACCGTTAAGTGGCGGGCCTCCCACGGATGGTCATCGCGAATTTCCGCATGTCACAAAACATATCTTTTCTCAAATAACAAAAATAGATGTTGTATATAAACTATATATCGTTGGATTCATCATAAAATGCCATGTTTATTGTATAGAAATTAATGCCATTCCATTTATGGAAATTTTGCTAGTCTTGATCAATCGTCGAATGACTAAATTTTAACCACTTTATGTATAAAAATAACTATAATTAGGAAAAAAAACAGTGAACCGTAGAAAAAACTAATTTAATGGCAAATCTATATATTTATTTACACCTATGACCCTTTTTATTACACCTCACTATACAATATTTTCTAACCACAAGGTTTTTAAAATGCTCACGGCTCGGCGGTCGACGCGTGATGGTCGGGGGGTCGGGAAGATGACGCAATTTCTAACGAACTTTGCTTTGCGCGGCAATTCGACCGTTAGTGAATGCCGTCCTTGTTTAGTGACGAATGCATCTTGAAAGTGTGAGCAAGCAAGATATAGTTTTAACGGTTTTATTTCGGGTGCGAAATAAGACATCGCACAGGGTCCGGGAGCCGGATCCTGCCACCCAACGGCTTGTTTTGTCCGATCCGGCTCCCGGATCTCTGCCACTTGACGTTGGGTCCGGCTCCCGGTTCCTGCCACTTAACGGTAAATTTTGTAAAATAGACGCGCCACTTCTCCTGCCATGCAACTGGTGGCGCTGCCACCTGAAGGGGTAGTTGAGTTGGCTGGAGTGGCACCCTCACCTCCGCCGTAATGTACCTACCACTTCTAGGGTTTGCAGTACTGGGAACATGTAGTCTGGCCATATCGGTATTTACCTAAATACTGCAAACCCTAATTACTTTTAATGCACGAGCGAGGACGGCTAGAGTAGAATGTCTTTCTCAAACTGTGGCCGTTATTTCCTGAATCGAGGGGTAAATCTGGCAAAATTCTTCTAACAGTTCGTGGTCCCGGAAAATTATTGGCTTTTTGAATTAAATTCTAATATGATAATCGGCAATAGCGGCCAGAATATTTCTTCTTAGACACTTAAAGAACCTACTGGATTTATATTATGAGATTTATGAGTATTTCGACTATTTCCTGTATACAATAGATGCTTACTTTGAATCTTTCCGTGCTCTCTCATATGCTTTAAATAGTTGTGTTCGTATAAATGTTCTTATTTCTACTGCTTATAAATGGTGCTTACTTCAACTTATACCATTGTGTAGTTCTAAATTAATTATGTGCTGTGCTCTTGTAACGTGAAACAGTAGAATAATATATGACGTATAAAGCATTTTTTTATTTTCTGTGTTGGTTTAGGTACGTACTCGTACATGTATTTAAGACATGTAAGCCGTACCCATAATATTTTTATTTTATCCATGGATGTCCATGGTTTCGATGACCGTGAAAATGTAAATAACCCGTTCAGGAGGATGGAGGCAAGTTTAGCTCCGAAACTGTTGTCCATTTAGCGTTACTAAATACTACACTACACAGACCATAAGAATACTATAGACTGGGTATTGGGCGGGGCACGCATAACCGAGCTTTAGCCCAAATCGCCAAATACATGTCAACGTGATGTCAACAGTCACTTAGTTACCGTACGAACGTGCTTGAGTAATTATGTGCCAAAAAATTAGAAATATGCCGAATTATGCCATTATAATCGTCACAGGCGAGATCTGCATACTCAAAAAGATACCTGATACAGTTTAATTTCACTGGGAAGTAATAAAATTCGGTATTTTGTAATATTTCGTAAAATATTGCAGTGTATTATGACAATTATACATTACTAGCTTGACATGGCAACTATTCACGCAACATCTTTAGGAGCACGCAATGTATACGTCCGTCTGACAATTTAGTGCGGGGGAACAAGTCTAAAGTTTAGACTCTAAACCACAAATTGTCGATATTCTGTATGGAGGTTTTAATGTGAGCCGCTCGTGTTTCATACTAACTTGTCCATTTTAATAATATAATTTAAACTTTATCACCTTGTTTTTAAGGTTCCATACCTCAATCGGAAAAAACGAAAATCTTATAGGATCACTTTGTTGTCCGTCCGTCCGTCTGTCTGTTTGTCTGTCAAGACCCTTTATCTCGAGAACGCGTGGAGGTATCGAGTTTAAATTAACACTATATGTGTATATACTCAGGTCTAGGGTCCCTTAAAGCTGTGAAAAAAAATCAAGCTTCTACGTTAACGTGAAATAAAGATACGGCCGTTTATGTCGCCGAAAACGTACATTTCGACACTCTCAAGGGAATCAAAGTGATAGGGTACTTCCCGATGACCTAGAACTATGAACTTTGGCAAGTACTACAAATACTTATAAAAATCTGAAATCGCCACATACTTACTACAAATACTAATAAAAATCTTGAAAAATATAGTCGTTTTCAAACATCAAGTCCACCTTTTGTACGATACGTTTTCTTTTGTGCAATAAAGATTAATTAAATAAATAAATAGGTAAATCATATTTGGAGAACTTGGTTGCGTTAAGTTTGATTCAAATTCAAATTCGTTTATTGCAAAACATAGTAATAAATTAGGTGATACAGGTATATACAGTGTTGCTTATGTTCTACCAAAAAGGCATGCAAACAAAATAAAACAATATTCAAATACTTGATTGTTACATATTTCAATTTGTTACTTATGTCAAAAATAATTACTAAAACTCAGAATTTGCAGATTAAATTACGTAATTTTTATAAGTGTTTGCACCTCGTTTGTATGCGGCGCCATACATTTCAGATGCAAACTTAACTCAACCAGGCCAATTAAGATGGGATAAGTGAAAGTTTGTACGGAACCCTCGGTGCGCGAGTCAGAATCGCACCCGACCGGTTTTTTTTTTAATTCAGACATGTAATTTTATTACCTACAGCGAAATCAATAGTAGTGGGTGACAAAATCATTACATTAAAACAGTATTATTGTTTTGCTAATCCACAATATAATAATGAGCTAGTCAGTTCGTCGTCAACTGACTTGGCGCAGTTTTTATGCACCTGCCTGCTGAGCCGGCGGTCCTTCGTTCGAATCTCGGCAAGGGCAAATATTTCTGTGATGAACTCGAATATTTTGTTCCTGGGTTATGGATGTTAATTTTATGTACGTATTTATATATATATTGTTTATATCATCGTCTAGTAAGTACCGATATTAAAAGCATCGCTTAGTATAAGGTCAGGGCGAGTTGTGTACGATTGTCCCTTAATTATTTTGTTTACATTTTATATGATATAAAATAAATAAATCTACTCCGTTTATAATTTACCTACTACCTGTCCTAAATGTTGTAAGGTGATGTTTTTATTATTCATATATCACTATATGTAAACATTTTGAACGATAGAAAGATTGAGATGACGCTTCCATTTGATTTCGTCGCCAAAAATTAAAAGGTCTGATAATTATTTAATTTACGACCATACAAAATAAATTATTTAATTTACGACCATACAACATTATATTATAAACGGTAATCCATCACTTTACCGAAAATCGTTTCATCGATTATCGTTTCCCATAACACTATTCGCAGAATTTTATTACAACTTAGGAATCATTCATCGAACTTCGTTAGATCGCTTGTACATTTGCTCGAATTACCTTTTACACAAGAATCAACTCATCGAATTTCACTTCATTATTTTATTTGTTTATCGACGTAGTCGTTCATCGAATCGCTTTTACTATAATTTTGATTTAACGTAAATTTAATTCCCATACTTATTATATTGTTACGCCGGTAGGTTAGGTCAAATACTTGGAACGTCATTTTCAGTGCGATAGAAGCGTTTTCAGCAGGCTGAAAAGTCATTTCAGGCCGTTTCAGAAGTTGCTCTATCACATATCTAAAGATCGAAATTTCACCCAAGTTACCGTCGTTTTCAGGCGCCTGAAACATGTTTTCAGTCCGTTTCAGGGCACCCTCTATCAGATGACGCCATAACCTGAAAACCCGTTTTCAGGCGTTTTCAGGACCCCTTATGGGCCTCTGAAGCACAAATCGTTATATGGCGAAATATCCGGTAGGAGTGACAGAGATAGCACTACTAGAAAGAGATAGCTATACTCGGAACATTCGAGAAGTGTGTGACAGAGATAGGACTACTAGACAGAGATAGCTATACTCGGAACATTCTAGAAGGGAGTGACAGAGAGTGCACCATTAGAGAGAGACATATATGGCCTCGAATGTTCTCGGCCCTCGCGCTGGACCCTACTAGAATATTCGCGATTAATGTGGACAACGCATCGAGAAAGCGGTTCCGCGGGATATAAAAGGCGCCGACGGCCGGCGCGAGTTAGTTACATTTTAACTGCGAACGAGTGCTAGTACAAGGATAATCGGAGAGAAAGACTTGAGTGATTAGTGCGCTTAAGTACAGTTCGTGTGAATAGTGAGTGCATAAATTGTGAAATAGTGTTTGTGTTAATTAGTGGATTTTTAGTACAGTTCGTGTAAATTGTAAGTGCGTAATTTTGGTAATAAAGTGTGTGTTTTCATTTGTGGATTAATTTGTGCTTTTCTATCAAATACGAACCCCACGCTCGTAACATTTGGTGTCAGAAGTGCGGATAGAAAATGCCGTTAATGCCACGAGAAACCGAGCCGAAAGGAGTGACGACGCGAAGCCAAACATCTGGATCGGGAGACTCGACGCCTGGTACGTCGGAGTCACCTGCTCCAGCTGCACAGGGAGTGGACCTTAACGCCATCTTCGTCCTCCTAAAGGAACAGGCGAGAGAGCTAAAGGAACAGTCACGAAAACAGGACGAACAGGCAAGGAAACAGGAGGAACAGTCTCGAATCCTCCGGAACGAACTTTAGGAACACCAGGAGGAACAGGCTCGAATGCTCCGTGAGGTACACGTGTCTACGACCGAATGGAAGAAGGAAATGTTTGAGGTACAGGAAAAACTGGCCGATATGGACATTAAATTGGAAAGTCGAGTCCATGAGGTCACGGAAAAGGTGGAAACTGTCAAGGAGGACGTCGAAGCTTATAAGAAGCGCCTCCAGAAATTAGAAATTAAAGTGAGTAATGGTACGGGCACCTGTGTACCCGACGCATCGGTGGCTGGAGGCGGCAGGTTCAAGGTACCGCCTTTTGATGGTACCTCATCGTGGACCGCCTATAAGCTACAGTTTGAGTCTGTCTCCCGGGCTAATGGCTGGAATAAGGAGCAAGCCAGAACAGCACTGACGTTGGCACTGTGTGACGAGGCCCTTACCATACTGGAAGCTCTGGGGAACGACCAGACGTACGAACGCCTTCTAGAAGCTTTGGAGGCACGTTACGGCGACAGTCACCTGGAGCACGTATACCGAGCTCAGTTGAAGGACAGGGCGCAAGGACGTAACGAGTCCTTACAACAGTGGGCCCTGGAAATCGAGAAGTTGGTTAGGAAGGCCTACCAACGTACGTCAGCATCGTTCGTGGACATCATGCTGGTGCAGGCCTTTATCGATGGGATCCGGGATCTGGAAGTGAGGGCAGCCGTGAGATTGGGTCACCATGGGAGCCTGAAAGATGCAGTAGCCCACGCTCTCGAAGTAGAGGCGGTACGGCACGACTCATTTAGGCTTCGCAGAGTGCGAGAGGTGTCGACGGGGAAACCAGTAGATCCCCGCCGTGAATTCGGGCCACGTTGTTACCAATGTGGAGAACGTGGACACATACAGTCAGGCTGCCCGAAAAGGAATACGCGAGGAATGTCGACTGGGAAGTCGGTATCTCCCCAGCGCGAATTTGGACCACGTTGTTATCAATGTGGAGAACGTGGACATATACAGTTGAGCTGTCCGAGGAGGAATAGACGAGGCGTGTTGGCGAGGAAGCCGGTAGCTCCTCGCGGTGAATCCGGACCACGTTGTTACCAATGTGGAGAACGTGGACACATACAGTCAAGTTGTCCGGATAGGAATAGGAGGGACAGGGATCCAGCTTCAATAGTAAGGGCAATGGGCCACTTTGGGTCAGTACCACAACGGGTAAATGCTGACGCTGTATCACGAAAACCTTGTGTGGATAACGATGAACATTGCTTAAGACGAGATGACAGGGAATGTGTTCGAATTCGAATGTTAAGAACTGTTACCGGCAGCGATGAGTGGAGTGATGAAATAATGCAGCAAGCGCAACAAGAGGATCCTGACGTGAGACCCATTTTCAATTGGATTAGTACGGGTGCGCCTAAGCCAAGATGGTGTGACGTAGCTCCGATGAGTGCGGTAACAAAAAGTTACTGGGCACAATGGGATTATGCATAATGGTGTGCTGTGCAGGTTGGGGGAATCAGCAAATGGGAAGGTTGCTCACCTGCAAGTTGTTGTCCCAAAGAAAAGGGTGAG
Organism: Apotomis capreana; assembly: GCA_947623375.1. Taxonomy (NCBI): domain Eukaryota; kingdom Metazoa; phylum Arthropoda; class Insecta; order Lepidoptera; family Tortricidae; genus Apotomis; species Apotomis capreana. Next base: position 20,336,483 of record OX392504.1, read on the forward strand.
AGATGTTTTGAGATGCTTTCACAGCGGAGCGTCTGGTGGACATCTTGGAGTGAAAAGTACCCTAATGAAAATTCGAGAACGTTTTTATTGGATGAACTATCGCGAAGATGTTGAAAACTGGTGCAGAAGATGCACTAGGTGTGCATCAGACAAGGGACCGCATACCCGTAGCAGAGAAACACTCAAGTTGAGCAACGTTAGAGCACCATGGAAAGGGACGGCATGGAAACGAGGCGACGCAGGATCGTTTCCAAAGTCTGACTCCGAAAACAAGTACAATCATGTTCACAGCCTGGTACGTGAACACGGGCTCCACGCTAGCATAAAGATGAAAACCCGATATGACCGGAAGTCTTATCAAGTGGGTTTTGAGGAAGGTTCGTTGGTGTGGCTACATAACCCTATGCGACGAGTGGGAAAGTCCCCGAAACTGTCTCCGAATTGGGAGGGGCCTTACAGGGTAGTCACTAAAATAAACGACGTCACGTATCGAATCCAGCGGAATCCTCGTAGTCCGAGCAAGATTGTTCATGTTGACCGGCTGGCCAGATACCACGGAAATAATGATGCTCGGGACGAGCATGTCTTAGGAGGGGGTAGTGTTACGCCGGTAGGTTAGGTCAAATACTTGGAACGTCATTTTCAGTGCGATAGAAGCGTTTTCAGCAGGCTGAAAAGTCATTTCAGGCCGTTTCAGAAGTTGCTCTATCACATATCTAAAGATCGAAATTTCACCCAAGTTACCGTCGTTTTCAGGCGCCTGAAACATGTTTTCAGTCCGTTTCAGGGCACCCTCTATCAGATGACGCCATAACCTGAAAACCCGTTTTCAGGCGTTTTCAGGACCCCTTATGGGCCTCTGAAGCACAAATCGTTATATGGCGAAATATCCGGTAGGAGTGACAGAGATAGCACTACTAGAAAGAGATAGCTATACTCGGAACATTCGAGAAGTGTGTGACAGAGATAGGACTACTAGACAGAGATAGCTATACTCGGAACATTCTAGAAGGGAGTGACAGAGAGTGCACCATTAGAGAGAGACATATATGGCCTCGAATGTTCTCGGCCCTCGCGCTGGACCCTACTAGAATATTCGCGATTAATGTGGACAACGCATCGAGAAAGCGGTTCCGCGGGATATAAAAGGCGCCGACGGCCGGCGCGAGTTAGTTACATTTTAACTGCGAACGAGTGCTAGTACAAGGATAATCGGAGAAAAAGACTTGAGTGATTAGTGCGCTTAAGTACAGTTCGTGTGAATAGTGAGTGCATAAATTGTGAAATAGTGTTTGTGTTAATTAGTGGATTTTTAGTACAGTTCGTGTAAATTGTAAGTGCGTAATTTTGGTAATAAAGTGTGTGTTTTCATTTGTGGATTAATTTGTGCTTTTCTATCAAATACGAACCCCACGCTCGTAACAATATCATAGAAAATCGTTTCACTAGTGTTACTATACTCAATAATACGCTTCTTCTTCTTCGTGGCAATATGACCTGAAACCCGACTGGGTTGGGTTAGGTTTAGGTTATTTTTTTTTATGACCTGAAACCCGACTTGGTTGGGTTAGGTTTAGGTTTTTTTTTTATGATCCGTAACGTTACTACGATGAAACATTTTTCGTGGCAGTAATAATAAATGGGACGTGCCATCTGTGAATCATGTTTCGATGAAAGGTAAATTCGATGAATAGGTTAAGCTACGATTTGAGACAAATTCGAAACAATTTACGTTGAATAGTTGATCGATTATTCGAAAAGCAATGAATTGATGATTATGTGATTAGAAAAAAAATGAAAAGACATTCGTGGAATAGTTTTCGATGACATGAAAATCGACGTAAGAAATTTCGATGAAATGATAGACACCCTAAAAATAAATGCATTGTCTGATATGCATATAAGGGCTAAAATTCTCGATACTTTGATCGTAGTAGTGTATGACCACGAAAATCGCACACATTAGCTCAGCCAATGTCAACTCACTCCTGTTTGTTGTAAAACCTTATTTTTATACGAATATAATTGTGTGCGTGTAGTAGTCGGCTACAGCGGTGCTAGAACAAACTGCGCTGAATGCCATCTCCATATACTCCGTGCTACACTACTACTTAGGAGACACTTTAAGGTTAAATTGTAGGTAAGCTCAAGGACGTGAACATATTTAGTTATAAAATATTTGTAACTAGCTGTTAAAAGAAAGACCGCCTATAACTTAAAACGAACAACTCTTATAATACAACGTGGGCCCTGTAACATAAGCAAAAAATTGAAACATAGATTTTACTCGTTAAACTGAACAACATTTGTTCAGCAACTTTAAAAAAAAGTCAGTTTTAAAAATTTTATTATTTCAAACAAATTAAATAGTATTTTCAATGTATGTCGTCCAACGTTGACATTCCCTGAGCATTGACATAGCTGTCACTCTACTAATATCGGACATTTCGCAATACATTGCTTCTTTGTCTAAACTTTATTGTACAAAATGTCATTTAATACACGTTATTTTCAGAAGTTGCTTAACAAATGTTGTTTAGTTACAAGGGACGAATCTATGTTTTAATTTATTGCTCCTGTTACAGGGCCCACCCTTTATACATACGTTATTAGGAGCTTATTTCGGATACAAAAACGGACGTTATAATAACGTATCATCCACAAAAAAGGACAAATTATGTAGCGGAGAGTAGAATCTCAATTAGAATACTAGCTATGCTATTGTGTAATAATGTCACTTTACAATGCATGTGCTCGAAAAGAGCATTTTCTGAGCAGCCAAACTGTGTGTCAATTTTAATTTTAATTTTATTTAAGTAGCACGAAATGTTAACAATAGCCTCTTACCGACTAAATTATAAGAACATTTTTTTTTTACAATGCATAAAGTCATTATAAGTAACTATTGATACAAGATATAATTAAGTATAGGGGAGCGTGGGGGAATTGGAGCCTACTAAGGCAAAAGTTCAATATAAGGCAAATGTATGGGTATTGTTGGATCTTTTTAATATAAACTAAATCCTTAGTTATTTGACTATCATTTAATTACAGCACCACCGTTACATTATCAGGCATATGGCGACAGATAAACTTTTTTCAAAAAAACAGAATCGCTCCCATTACCCGACTTTGCGGGAAATGAGAGCCTATAGATACCCATATGTGTAATGGGAGCTACTTAATTATTGAGTCAGCCTCAAAACATTAACTGTCAGCCTAAAATGTCATATTCATATAAAAATTAACATAAACGTATGCGTAAATTAATTAACTTTAAGGATCCAAACAATAATAGCCTAATAATGTAATAAGCTCTGATTACCCGACTACCACCATCTTCAAATTTCATAAAATAATATTCCGAATCTAGCTCGTAATGAAATGATATGAATAGATACTTAAAATTGATACCATTAGCTATTAAATAAAACAGGTTTCATTACAACAAACATATTACTTCAACTTAAGCTGGCCGTTGAAATATCGTATATTTTATAAGCGCGGAGCAAAAAACCGATAAGCGTCCGTCCGTGGTAACATAATGCGTGGCACTGGCGAGCTGAGCGAGCCAGGGGAACACGGCCGCACTGTGACGAAAACGCCCGCGCGGTAAATGAGTGAATATGAGCTATAGTTTTGTCTCTAGTCGCACCGCTCCTATTACCCGCCGGTCCCCATTGCCCCAGGTTCCCCTAATTGATATTTAAGATAAGTATTTAAGATTTTTTCCTCGCACGATGCATAGTAAAAAGTTGTATGATACACGTGTGTAAGATGATTACCGACTCGTGTCGATTTATGTCACTCGTCTGAAATCACCTACCTTAAACACTTGTACCGTAAAATTCATAAATAACAGTCACACTTTTTTGTATATTGTTTATGTATGCAAATATAATTTATAATATATATATTTGTATATGTATATACAAAAACGGGTGTCTGTTACCAATAGGTACGTACTTTACAATGAATACCTATACTCACCTGTTATACCTATTCGCGCTGACGTTGGTTTTTGACATGTATACACATTTGTAAAGATTAATGAGTGTATAAAAGGCATGATAAATCAAATTACAACATATTTGTTAAGCTCTGAGGGGCGCGCGTCTAGATCGTTGTTTTAGCTACATTGTATCATCGGCTCGTTGGTCTAGGGGTATGATTCTCGCTTCGGGTGCGAGAGGTCCCGGGTTCAAATCCCGGACGAGCCCGTAAATAAAATTTTTGGAGTGAGAGTCTACTATGATGAATATTTTTTTTACAATATATGAAAACGCATTAGGCTCCCTGTCCATAGGAGCGGAGCTGTCTAAAATGGATAAAGTACAATACATTCTCAAATTTCAATGTACTTCTTTTGGGCTTCAAGAAGACGTAGTCTGATGATTGGTTCATTTTCTCTGCTCCGCTTTAGCGTAGAGGCAGCCGTAATTGCTATCATGCGAGATTTGCGAGAAGTTTAAGCATTTATGAAATTTACTATGAGTGCACACGGCACTCAAAAGTTGCATATGCAATTAATGCATCACTCTTATCATGAAACTGTCTCGATATGGAATGTATCTGGTTATAAATACTTACCAAAAGCGGGAAATTTCATCTTCGTTTGTAATGTATTATAGAACGAAATGTTAATTCGTTGCCCTTTATTTGAGTAGGTACCTACTCTGCAAAGTAAGTCAAGTAATTTTAGCACTGTTCCTGTCCAGGAGCACGGCAGTGCTCTCGCCAAGTCGCGTAAAAAAGGCACTAAGTCATTTACGATATTTTTCACCATCCTTTAACTTTGTCGTTGATAAAATCTGAATTTGTAGAGATAAAGAGAACATAAATAATAACAAGGTATATTTCCAAATAACATTTAATTCAAATCGGTACTAAGGCCGGGCAGGTCACGTTTCTTAATTTTGTCAGACAGGTATCATACTTAATCTTTAGCCTATAAGGCAAGAAATTTAGTAACGTCTAATCTATATGTAATTTTTTTTATATGTATTTATTTGTACATACTTCGACTGAAATAAAGCCATATGATAATAATATAGGTATGTAAAGATCTACGATCTAGGATTAATTATAAATCAAACTGCATAAGTAACTGTTGAAATAGAAACACAAGTATCTAAATAAGTAACTGTTGCGGTACAAAAGATATAAGCCCTATGACAAACTGGCGGAACCGCAAGTGAGTAAGGAAAATATCCTCTTGGTACTCTTCCGATACGGAACCCTAAAATATTACCATAGGAACATTATATTCGGTTAACTCTAATCAGTTGTCTTAATCAGCGGAATTTTGGGTTGAACTTTTACTATAGGAGCTTTTTACTGCGTGCTTAGTAACTTCGAGAAAATTATAATAGATTATTCTCGACTTGTCCATGGCACTGTCGTGCTCACAGATAAGGTACCTATACTGATATTTCTTTTTGAATTGTAAACGTTTTGTCATGATTAATGTGTGTATAAAAAGCATGATAAATCACGTTATAACATATTTGTTCAGCTTTCTGACTTTTCGCGCTCCCTTGCGTGCCTCTAGGTTGGTGTTTTAGTAGCATTATATCACAGGCTCGTTGGTCTAGGGGTATGATTCTCGCTTCGGGTGCGAGAGGTCCCGGGTTCAAATCCCGGACGAGCCCAAAACAATATTTTTACAATTGTGAACCCTACATAAAACGTCACATTATAAAATATTTATTAATTTATTAATCTTTAGAGGGTCATGCGTCTAGGTCGATGTTTTAGTTGATACTGACAACGGCTCGTTGGTCTAGGGGTATGATTCTCGCTTCGGGTGCGAGAGGTCCCGGGTTCAAATCCCGGACGAGCCCATTACACCCTTTTTGGGTTAAAAACTATTATATATATTTTTGCAATGCAAATATGAACTATATTTCACGTGTAACGAGAGGCCCCACCTATACCAAATTTTTCAAGCGACTTAAAAAAGGAATGAGATGATTTTTATACGATAACTGCATCGATTAAAAAAATATTGTAAAATAGATTAAATTGGAGACTGGACCACCACATCAGCTCGAGACTTGTCTTTGGGTCTCACATCCCATCCCGAGCAAGGGTCCCACAAGCTTGGAGGCTCCGAGGCACGGCGCCCCTTAGCCGGCGGGTAGTTTCACCACTGTATCGCAATACCTTCTCGAATTATGACCATGCACCTTTTTGCTTGATTGATTGATATTACCTGTCAGCTGTCTCTATCTACTGTAAGAGAGTGATGCTATGTCGTGCGACAAGAGTCACGTAGCATATCACTGCCAGTGCGTCTGGTTATACATACAATGTTTGACTATTTCGAATCCAAGAGGTTATTTGGTACCAAGCAAAAAAATGCTTTTAGGCCCGATTTTTTTACCATTGGAATATTATAGGTAGGTACATATACATTTTCAAGGATAAGACATTATTGCCATGGGATTATATTATATATGTAATAAAACCTTTAAAATTACCAGTTAATCCTTTGGGTTCCAAATAGCCTCCCCTTACGGTACATATTTTAGGTATAAAGTAATTTAGTGAATTAGAGCCGCGGAATTAAATCACCATAGCAGGTAAAGGTAAACAATAAAGTAATGGCTGCGTTTATAAGGTAATGAGGGAGGCGCGCGTGCGTTTAGCGATACATTAATTTATAAGGCGCAATTCGCGACACCGGCGCCGCATGACGGTGCATTATAATTAACTATACCTAGCTAACTTCCCTATTATTTACACTCATTGTTATAATTACGATAATATTGATTAAGCTACATCATTATACACGGTGGGCGGGCGTCATTATAGGTACACGGTATCATATATTTAATGGAAAAGCTAATAATAAACTTTCTAATAGAAAATTGCAAAAACGAAATGTCTGTATATTAAGTTAAACTGAAAAAATAGTGAAATAAGCTATTAGGAGGACATTTAATCAAAAAATAAGCATATATTTTTTATTATTTTTGGGTACTCCTATATGTATGTCTTTGCGCCTTCAACACGCCAAAACGGCTGGACCGATTTCAACTATTTTTGGTAACCGGGTAGCTGAGCATCCTCAGATGGTTAAGATATCTTTTACCCGACTAGGGAGAAGCTAAATAGGGTTTATGACCTTTTCTTCCACGAGGACGATGTTTGCGGGCACCTTCGAGTCCTTCCTATGTCGTGAGTTTAATCAACTTTGGTTTTCTTTCCTAATCAACTTTTCGAGATGATGATGATGATGATGATGAAGTTTATAAAAACACATATCCAAATTAATTAATGCGATTGTCACGTCAGCGCGGTATATAAATAAACAGCAAATAAATAATAGAGATGAAGTCTGTTACTTTCGTAAGTGACGGCTGTTTTATTTTAATTTCGCGATAATTCCCTAGGGATGAACTACGCTGAATACGTGGGTAATCATTTGGTAATAACTAGGGCTGCCATCTCTAAATTTACCGAACCCGGACTTTGAATGGTTAAAAATACCCGGACATTTGGCGTAAATCGCTTTTTCCCCGGAAGTGTCCGAAAATTATATAAATACAATCGCTTTATTTTTCATTGACATAAAAATTTACCGGCTTTTCCCCGGACACTTTTTGAAAAGCCCCCAGACGGCTCCCGAACCGCCTCCAAACTAGGACAAATCCGGGGAAACCCGGATGGATGGCATCCCTAGTAATAAACTCTCCTAAGAATAATAATATACCTATGATTTTGAGGTCGCTTCATAACTGTAGGTACTGTATTGTATGAGACCATATCCATAATTTTAAAGTATTCAAAAGCATACCCTTCACTCACTAAACATCACATTACATAAAAAATACACAGAAAACACTGAATAGGTATGATTCTTGGTACCTCATTTAGTATTCATTATTTATAGAAGCTAAAGTCGTTAAAAACTTCTCGTATCGAATCCTAAAATGTAAACGTTTATTTTCATATCAAAACCTTGACCTTTTTGTCCTTTAATATTACTAAAGCACCAGCATTTCACGTAAAATATTTTAGAAATTTGTGAACAGTTTGGATAGAAAATAGGTCTGCCAAAAACTGTAACTATTCACGCAACCTCAGAGCCTTAAGTTTATATCGTTTCAGTCCGGTCAATCAAATATTGTAAAATAGGTGTGCGAGAGGGATGGCACGATAAATACTTCGGGGTTTTGAACTTTGGAGTAAACCCTCGGGGCTTGTCCCTTAACTATTACGTAGTTTTCTCCCAAGAGAAAACCCAACTAAAATAGCCATAGAAAATAGCATCAAGAATCCGCTTTATGCTGATGAAAACTCTTGGGTTAGGTACGAGGAAGATGACTGTGTTAAGAGCTAGTTTATTAAACTCTGGTTTATATATTATTTGTATTAATATTTTTATTTAGGAGCTTAGATCATCATATTGAGCATGTGAGCTCCAGCAGGCGTTATACACAAAAATTTATAATTCCGAACAACAAATTAAGTAAGACAGAAAGAAATCAATATTAGACGGTAAACATCAATAAATCTTGCCTTTCGCTGAGCGTTCTTTGTTTGTCATAATTATGATAGGTATATCTGTCAATTATGCAGCAAAATCCAAATCGAAAAATAGTTTTTCTTTGACTTCCATTACCTACTTACATAAGCATTTCATTACTACCTATGACATAAATAGAAACGGTCCTAGGACAGATTTAATTTAATATGTGATGTGGCTTATCATAAATATGGTTTTATAATCATGTTACCTGCAGGGCTATGATATTCTGTGTCTTTTATTCTGTGGCGATACATAAACCAACCGTCACTTTTTGACGAACTACCTAATCACATACCGCTCTTTTTCGTGAATCTCGTTTGTATGTATTTATCGCGTAATAAACACTTCTATTTATCTATCTATCAGCCATAGACGTCCACTGCTGAACATAGGCCTCCCCATGACTAGCCACAAAGTGCGATTCCGTGCTGACCGCATCCATTGATTCCCCGCTACCCTCTCGAGGTCATCCGTCTATCTACTCGGGGGCCGACTCACGCTGGGCTTTCCTATACGTGGTCGCCAATCTAGGACTTTGCTGCCCCAACGGCCGTGCATTGCGCCCCGGGCTACATGGCCTGCCCATTGCCACTTCAACCGTGCAATCCTGTGAGCTATGTCGAGCTTGAATATCTAAATAAACACTTACTTTTGGTAAAAATTATTCTATGTAAAGACATTTCATTGTTACAATATTATTAATCGAATAGAGTTGTTCAGTAACGCCAGTTGTATTGTATCACTGAGGCAGAAGCGAAAAAATGCCGATTAGTCGACCGACGATGGTCTTCTTAGCTGTTTTCAGGATGTTACAATTGTCAATGCCCGCTATGTCATAGTAAAAAAAAACTGCCTACTCGTATAATGCATGGTGACACAAACATTTTAATTTTTAATTTGTTTTATTTTCTCGCAGTCGAAGTGAAAAGCAGAGTGGCATGTGGCTAAAAGTCATTATGACACTCAGGTTAATCACTTCGTGTCACAATGGCTTATTTTAGCCCCTTGTCTCACAATGTACTATTTATGTTCTCATTTTTCAGTAGGTAATAAACTGCCGACTAATCGGAATATGTTGCCGACTAGTCCCCGACTAATCGGTCGACTAGAAATGTTTCCGAATAGCCGGCTTTCCCGACTAGTCGGCCCATCTCTAAACACTGCCCTTTAGCCTTTAGCCGGGGTTAATGAACTTGACTCGAATCCCCGTAACTGTAACACTCGGTGTAAATGAAAGCTGTAATTGCTATCTTGTCCTTATCCCGAATCCACGGCGTCGCCCTTGTAATTGGGTGATTATGTATTTTAGGACCATTATACCTTAGATTATTTTGGGGTGCGTTTTATCTTGAATAATATTTATTGCCTCGGAAGTAACGTTAAATTAAGCCATTATAATTTATTGAAAGTTCCTTTTTCATTCAGATTCCGATCAGATATTCAAGCCCCTCATATATACGTATTCGTTATGAAAGCCACGGTGGTATTTGAATCAAGGGTGATTACTCTAAATTGGAAATTTGGAGTCCGTACTCGAATAGTGATATACCTAGTACAATAAATTCGAGTAAATACTCTCTATTACACACCACACCGCAGAAAACATACAAATTGTATTAAGATATAATAATATATCTTTTTTTTATAATAATGAATGTTAGTATTACATTTAAGCGAAAATTAGGCGCGAAACAAAAACGAAATACATCAATAAACCAAAATATCATGTATGAGTATGATAATCCTTCAATCGTAGATAATTAAGGAGAAAATAACCTGAAACCAATATCCTACTGCCGTCTTCGCCCACCATACAAATAATGTGGTTAATGTTTTTTTTTTATTTGCGTTGCTATTTAGTTTGGGAATCAAAATGTCGTTCTTTGTTGTTCTGTTGTTAAGAATATTTAAAATTATTTGATATTTCTAGAGAATAGAATAGAATAGAATACTTTATTTAATAACAGAAAATGAGCCACTAGATATTATGACATAAACAGTTGTAGGAGCGTACTTATGGTGTCGCGCAGACTAGTCGACACACCCGACTTGACCCAACACGATGCAATCGCTCGTCTCGTCAGTAGCGATATGGCTCCAGCACGACTGTGACACGCGACTCTTTCTCGTGCGAGATATACTACCTATCTCTCTCTGTACAGTACTGTGGGAGAGTGACGGGTGATACCATGTCGCGCAACAAGAGTCGCGAAGCATAGTTGTTGCTGGACGGGCTGGACCTACATACATTCGATTCTAGATCTCGCCATTTTCTACTTTAACAATTAGGTGATCTTGATGAATTTGCTTTCAATGCAACTCGATAGCATAAATGGATGTATTAAGTAGATGTACTTAACGACTAGGTAAAGCCGTGATATTCCTAAGTAGTTGAAAATCGCAAGACTGCATCGAATTGAGGCCCTGGCGATGTTAACATTAGCAATGCGCCTGTAATCGTATTTTGTGTAATTTCTCTTAATTTTTCATGGGAACTGAGGGGACAAAATAATGAATGGTGTAAAAATTTGATTAAATCATTATTACGAAAATTTTCATAAAAGTCATTTAATTTTTTCCGCCTGAAACGCTGAATTGGTGTACCTATATTAAATGACCACCTAAATTTAACTACTCTAACTAGATGTCGTTAATATCTTAAGGTGATGACAGATCTATCTTTTTAATTCTTAATTTTAAATTGTTTTGTTCTATTTGAATATTATCTGAATTCTCCCGTAGAACTGGAAAGCTCATATTATGTACCTAAGAACTAAGATACAGTCGATGTTGTCATTTCAGTAAAAATGTAATAAAAAATATGGCATTAAAATATTTCGGACATTTTAATTTCCAAAAATCTATTTGGATTTGTATTATCTGAAGTACTTACGAGGATGGACGAGGTGGTTATTCAGGTACTTAACCATTCCACCATTAAGTAAACAACGTCAATATTCAAGAAGGATATCTATTACATGCACACATCCACAATATCCACATGGTAACATGATAATAGCCATAATTACGAGCACACAGAGACAAGCCCCCCGAGAGCTCGTTATGGCTCCACTGTGCGCTGTGACTCCATCAAAACAGCACACAAACAAATGTAGCCGCGCTGCCATGTCGAACTAGGTCAAAAAGTTTCCAACGAAACAAGCATCAAATATATAGTCAAGCCGGGGAATTATTTCTCTTCGTCTAAATTTTCAAATGAGTCTTTCTGGCAGGTCAAAGAGAAAGCGATTCGGTTGAGGCATACTTTCAATTGATTTACACAATGCTTAATCCCTCCCCAAGTCCCCATCTTTAAACGTGGCATCATGCGCCATCTACCATAAAGATACAGGCTTCATGATCGGCACCATTGTCTAAAAATTATGTTGTAGTTTTAGGTACTAGCGGTTAGTGTCAATGAAACTAAAGCGCACACTTTAACGTTTATTATGAACGTACTCTTAATAATACAAACAGTTAAGAAGTTTAACAAAACACACCGAAACCGACCGAAACTAAGATTTGGTTGCCTGTTCGGCTACGAGCGGCGAGCGGACTGGCGTACGTGACGCGGTGAGCGAGACGCGCGGTGTTAGAGCGGGTAAGCACTATGCGTGAGCGCGCGTTTGACGAGCGGGCGAGCGCATAGATTCAAAATGACTAAATCAAAACGAAATCGGATGGAATTTACGTGTAGTCTTATATACTCCCCCTTTTGACTAGGACAGTGTCCTCACAACTAGTCAAACTAAAATAACCTAAGTCTTTCGAGGTCGTCCTCTCCGACGAGCAGGAGCGACCGGAGCCTCAAGGCATTCACCCTCCCTACCATGATAGCGTCTCAGATCAGAGATATGATACTTTCCTACAATCTCTTCTGGCTTTTCTGGAAAAGCGACGCAATAAGTTGTTGGACTTGCTTTCCTACAAACAACGTAGGGGCCGTCACGTTTCGGAGCAAACTTAGAAGTGACGCCTTTCGAAGCGTTGCTAAGGACGTGGGATTTCATCAACACCAAATCACCGACTTCCAGCGCATCAGTTTTGCGGCGAAGATCCTTAGCAGCCTTTTGCATGTCCTGGTTCTTCTCGATTATTTCCTTGCTTGTACTTAGAGTATCTGCAAGCTTCAGTAAGTACGGAGTGATCTGGGGCACATAGTTTTCGGCCATTATTACAGCACGCAGATCACTTTGCACATCCAGCGGTGACCTTAACTCACGAGCATAAGTCAAGAATGCGGGAGTTTGTTGAGTTGACTTTGTCTTAGAAGAATTCATAGCAAAGCGAATGAAAGGCAGAGCTTCTGGCCACTCTCTATGATGATCCTGCACAAGGATCGCCAACTGCGTTTTCAGATCGCGATTCTTCCTTTCAACCGGGTTCGCTTCTGGATGATACAATGGGACGAGGTTTTGCTTCACGTTCAGAGTGAACATCGCTTTCTGCATCACTTCCGCAATAAATTGCACTCCGTTGTCGGAAATGACACGACGTGGAAATCCGAAACGTAAGAAGACTTCCTCAATCAATGTTTTGGCACAAACTTCAGCAGTAGCTTCAACGAGAGAGAATAGTTCCACCCATTTGCTTGCGGTGTCTTCGACGATAAGTACCCATCTCTCTCCATTGGCACCCTTCGGAAGTGGTCCAAAAAGATCGACAGCCAACACTTCGAATCGTTGGGCTGGAACAGGAGTTTGTAACAATCCTGTAGGTTTCTCATTAGACGGTTTGAACCTCTGGCAATCGATGCAGGTTTTCAGGTATTCAGTTACAAAACGACGCATACCAGGAAAGTAAAACCGTTGAGAAATGCGGTGCAGTGTCCTATCTAATCCTCCGTGACCTGAGGTAGCAGCATCGTGACACTCCAGCATCACCTGCTTTCTTCTTTTTTCAGGGATAACGAGCTGTGGTTCATCGGTGTCTACGTCAGTATAACGGTACAGTACTCCTCTGCACATATGGTATCCTCTTTCTGTCCATCTGTTGTTCTCTAATTCATCTTTTCCTTCCAGGCCCTTGATGATCTTCGCTACTTCTGGATCGGCGAGCTGGTCATCGCGCAGAGCAGCGGCTTCCCATCTCGGCGTTTCGATGATCACAGTACACACTCCACAGGAATCACGAACTTCCTCTTCGCACGGAGGGCGACTAAGTGAATCAGCTATGACATTAGCCTTTCCAGGTGTATAATCAACTTGAAGATCAAAGGATTGGAGTTTCATCGCCCAGCGTACCAGTCTTCCCGTCGGCGACTTGAGGGTAAGTAACCACTTCAAGGGTTGATGATCACTAGCCACGCGCACAGAGTGACCATCGATGAAGCCACGGAACTTTTCAACGGCCCACACGACTGCCAGAGCCTCTCTCTCTGTGGTAGAGTAGTTGCGCTCTGCAGGTGTAAGAAGGCGGCTGGCGTACGCTATAGGACGTTCCTCACGCTGAGACTCCCCCTGCAATAAAGCTGCGCCCAAGGCATAATTGCTGGCGTCAGTTCTAAGAACGAATGGGCGGGAGTAATCAGGCTGAATCAGTATTGGTGAAGAGGTAAGTAACCTCTTAAGTTCTTTGAAAGCGTTGACCTGGGCTTCTTCCCACAACCATGACTGATCTTTCTTCGTAAGCATAGTCAGAGGCTGGGCAACCTGAGAAAACCCTGGGACGAACTTCCTGAACCAGGAACACGTCTGTAAGAAGCTCTTCAGATGCTTCACAGAGGTAGGTTCTTTCATCTCAGATATAGCCTTGATCTTATCTGGATCTGGAGACACTCCTTGAGATGTGATGACGTGTCCCAAATATTTGACACTTTCTCGTGCAAATACACACTTGGCACGATTGGCACGCAGATTGAAGACACGTAATCGGTCAAATACAGCACGTAAGTCCTCCAAATGCTGCGAAAAGCTGTCAGATATTACAATCAGATCATCTATATACCCTAGTATGGTCACGCCTTGGAGTGACCCACCGGAGCGGAATCTGTCAATTAACCGCTGAAAAGTCGCCGGAGCATTTCGTAATCCAAAGGGCATCCGGGAAAAGCGATGTATTCCCAGCGGTGAAACGAACGCCGTCTTATCCCGATCCTCCTCTTTGACAGAGACTTGCCAGTAACCGGAGCGTAGGTCAATGGTACTCATGTAACAGCTCTTACCTGTGTACTGCAACAAGTCGTCGATGACGGGCAATGGATAAGAGTCACTCTTTGTGACCGCGTTGAGTTTCCTATAGTCCACACAGAATCGATAAGTTCCGTCTTTCTTTGGCACCAAGAGAGCCGGTGCGGCCCATGGTGACTCACATTCCTCAATGATGCCCTCCTTGAGCATCTTGTCTATCTCAGATTCCATAATGGCTTTCTTGGCTGGTGTGAGTCTGTATGGCGGTGCGGCGATGGGCTTGTGGTCACCCGTGTCGATGCAGTGTTCTGCGAACGGTGTCGGACCTCCCCCTTCTCTGAAGATGTCTCCATATTCATGTAACGTTTCAGCCAGGATCGCCTTTTCAGTCGGTGTCAGCATGGTACCTTCATCGCACCGAAGAACATCCGCAGTCGCATACCCTACATACGATCTTGACGACTCGCACAGAAGAGGGTGAATGACCTGAGGCCGATCAGCTGTAAACCATGAATCGTTAGGAATGTTAAGAACAAGACGCGCCTTTCTTAAGAAGTCGATTCCCAATAAAGTGTCGTTATTAACCGCGTCAGGGAATATAACAAACGTTATAGGTATCATAGAGCCCTCGAGCTTTACTTCAACATCAACAAGTTTAACTTTAATATCGCGCACTACACCATCGGCAAGCTTAATCGTCATCGAACAATCACGTAAAGGCTGCTTTAATTTACATAACAACGCGTAAAGACTCGACCCCGCAATACTTCGTTTAGCTGCCGTGTCAATTAACCCGGTACCGCGATAACCGAGAATCTCAATTCGCAAAATCGGACGATCGCCGGTACCGCCACTTTGTAAAGTAGTTGCACGATCCGCTCGCGACTCATCACCGCAACGTACAGTCTGTGATAAACTATTCTTTGACGGAGTAACACATTGTCCCATCTGAATATCGTTAGTCTTTGACACAATATCTGAAAATTCAGTATGGCATGAATTACTATGAAACGGCATAACATTTACACATTGACCCGTCTGAATTGTGTTACTCTTTGACATGACATTTAAATTTTCATTTGAACATGGATAAGTTTGAGACGGCGTAACATTAACAGATTGACCCGTCTGAATTGTGTTACTCTTTGACAAGACATTTAAATTTTCATTTGAACATGAATAAGCTTGAGACGGGGTAACATTAACAGATTGACCCGTCTGAATTGTGTTACTCTTTGACAAGACATTTAAATTTTCATTTGAACATGAATAAGCTTGAGACGGGGTAACATTAACAGATTGACCCGTCTGAATTGTGTTACTCTTTGACACAATATTAACGTTATCAGTATTACATGAACTACTACTATTGGACGGCATAATACAGTGATCCGTCTGGTCATGATTAATCTGTGACACGTTACATACATTCTTAGTACGACAACAAGTACTGGACGGCATAACATGACTACGTTGATCCGTCTGCGCATTATTAATCTGTGACACATTACATACATTCTTAGTACGACAACAAGTACTATCGGACGGCATAACATGACTACGTTGATCCGTCTGCGCATTATTAATCTGTGACACATTACATACATTCTTAGTACGACAACAAGTAATATCGGACGGCATAACATGACTACGTTGATCCGTCTGCGCATTATTAATCTGTGACACAATAGCAAAATGTTCAGTCTGACCTGAAATACTCTTTGAATGCTTAGCGCTACGTTTCGCACCCACATTATTATTCTTTGAACGATTTACTTTACACTCGTCACTTTTAAAGTCATCGAAAGAACAGAATGAGTCTTTGTTACTGTTACAAATATCACAGTTCGCACGAATAACGCCTTTTGCGTTGCAACCATAACAACGGATATCTGCAGACTCGGATTTGTTCTTAAATTTCGCACAATCACTACGCTCATGGCCACTTTTACGACAATAGACACAATAAAGTTTTTTACCTTGCGGCGCACTAGTCACCTTAGTGCGATCCTGTAGTGTCGGCGGCGGCGCAGCGGTAGGCACAGCGGCGCCCGACGTCGTGGCGGCGCGCGGCGGCGCGGCGGTCGGCGGCGCGACGATCGGCGGCGCGACGATCGGCGGCGCGAGGATCGGCGGCGCGCTATCACAAGCGCGCGCTGCGCGTTGATCGCGCAGGGGCGCGCGCAATTCGCGCGCAAAAACGCGATTGTAGTTAGCGCTGCTGCTGGATCCGCGGAGCGATGAGTCGGCGGCGCTCGCGCCGTAACGCGAAGCGGTCACTTCGTCGAGGGCGTCTTCGACGCTTAGTGTTTTCTGCAGCAATTCGTCCAGATTTTTCACAGCTTCTCTCGGGACCCGTTCTCGGATTCTTTTGTCGAGCAGTCCATATACCATATCGACCTGCATCCTATCTTCTATTGGGTATGGAAGGCAAGCTAACGAAGCACGTAGTCGTCCAATGAACGCTTCCCCGCGTTCGTGACCTTGGTCGGCCGCGAATATTTCTCGGAATATTTTATGCGGCGGACGGGCTACACCGTATCTTGCACGAAGTCTTCGTATCGCTTCATCCCAAGTAGTGATCGATGCTTTTACCCCACGCCACCAAACTGCGGCGTCTCCTTCGAGTAGCATGCGGAGTCCGCGTAAAGCATGCTCGTTCGTTATTCCTGTACACTCTTTGTACATTTCTATGTTGTCCAAAAATGCCTCCAGCACCTCGGGATCACGCATGGAGCCGTTAAATCGTGCAGTACAATTTGCGAAGTTCGTATTTGTATTATGCGACGGCGCGGGAGTGGCACAAGATGGCGCCGGGGACGGCGCGGCAACTTCGTGCGTGTTCGCGGTCGTTGCGGCTTGGACAAGGCTTTCGACTAATTGACGATTCGATGCTGCCTGTGCCTCCGCAAACGCCGACAAGAACGACGACAGTTGAGCCCCTAGCATCGTGTCTTCTTCCGCTATATCTCGATCAGAGCTTTGCGTACTTTTCCGACGAGGCATAATGACGAACGGTAGGTATATTACTTCGTAATTTTCGTAAGTAACATGTAGATAGCACTACGTTACGACGACGACACTGTACTATAACCACGATAACAACTGTTCACAAAAACATAACCACTAGTATCACTATTTAGTTCGTAGGTAAACACTTCGATTCCGCGAATCGATCGTGTGCCGCGAGTTGAGCGCCAGTGTAGTTTTAGGTACTAGCGGTTAGTGTCAATGAAACTAAAGCGCACACTTTAACGTTTATTATGAACGTACTCTTAATAATACAAACAGTTAAGAAGTTTAACAAAACACACCGAAACCGACCGAAACTAAGATTTGGTTGCCTGTTCGGCTACGAGCGGCGAGCGGACTGGCGTACGTGACGCGGTGAGCGAGACGCGCGGTGTTAGAGCGGGTAAGCACTATGCGTGAGCGCGCGTTTGACGAGCGGGCGAGCGCATAGATTCAAAATGACTAAATCAAAACGAAATCGGATGGAATTTACGTGTAGTCTTATAATGTTGAAAATCGATAGTAACGATGAGCTACACCCAAACTAATTATGAACGATGCCACCATAAGGCATGCAAGAAGCAACTGGTTGAAAAATTCCATGACTCTGGCTATCATATTTTGCCGCGACTTTGCTTGTCGCGCGACTCAGCGTCACCTGTCTATAGCTCGTACGGTATTGAAAGGAAATGTGACAAGTAATATTTGTCGCGGTCACAGTTATGCGTTATGCTACCTAGACTGGTTCAGTGCTCTAATAGGTAGGACGCCTGTGTTGGCCCGAAAAGTCTTTGAAAACGCGGTTTCAAACCCCTCATGAACTTTTTTTTTTAAATATTTGTTTCACTAGCACACGCGTCATTGTTTTATTAAAAAAATAGCCTGACGTAATTAACCATTTCAAATTCAAATTCAAAATTCAAAATATTTATTGCATGGTTATGTGTGTACAAAGTTCTTACAATAATAGTTTAGGTTCTTCCATATCCTGCCTCACAGAGGCGTGCAATACTGAACTTAATATCTAGGTATGTCATTACATGTAAATTTCTCAATTCTTATTATCATCATCAACATTATATAAAATATAGAGCTATCACACATTAATTATATCATTACTAAATTCAAATTATTATTATAAACATTATTAACATTAATCTTTCATATATAGCATTATATTATTATTATAATTAAATTTCACACATTACATTATATTTTATGATGTCATTTACACATTAGATATTTTATAAATAGGTCAACTTTCGAAAAATTCATTAAGGCTGTAGAAACACTGATTGATGAGCCAATTGTACAGTCGATTCTTAAAAGGTTTTGACTGGTAGTTTATTATAAAGCTTCACACTCATACATAATACACTTTTGCTAAGGAGTGCAGATTTCGAACTTGGACATTTAAGGTCGTACCCATATTTTGATTGCAATCTTTGAGTGGGGTTCCTTAAATAGAACATGTCAGGGTTATTTTTTTACAAACTTGCAAACCTCAAAGATGTACGTACAATCCCGAAAAAGTTAGTATTTTATTTTTGACAAATGCCGGTCTACACGATTCTGTCTGGCTAAGGTCAAATATAGACCTAGCACATCTTTTTTGTAACCTAAAAATCCTGTCTTTACTACTGGCATTTCCCCATAAAATAATACCATATCGTAAATTTGACATAATACAAGAATGAAAGGCAATGAGGGCTGTTTTTTCAGATGATACTTCTTTAAGTCTTCTCAAAGGGTACGCAAATTTAGCTAACTTTGCTATTACATGCTCCGAATGAAGATCCCAGCTAGTATGGGGATATTGGGGATCAATGACTATGCCTAGGAATCTCATTGAGTTGACGCTTTCTAGTTCACAGCCCTTATAACAGACCTTAGGATGGTTTGGTTTGCCTTGAGGTGCATAGAATTCCATCAATTTAGTTTTTTTTAAGTTTACTTTTAAATCATTTAGCTCCATCCACACATTGACGTCATGAAACACTCTATTGATTTCTGCTTCATAATCCTGTGTCTCATCACTACGAATCACTATTGAACAGTCATCTGCAAAAAGCAGTATCTTGTGCTTAGTGATATTAGGCAAGTCGTTTATGTAAACGAGAAATAATAGAGGTCCAAGAATGCTACCTTGGGGAACTCCAGCTTTAACCACTCTACACCCAGATTTGTGATTGAAAAATGCTCTCTCACTCTCATTATATGTTTGTATCTCAGTATATTGTGGTCTGTTTTCAAGATACGATTGAAGCCATGCATGACAATTACCCCTTATACCACAATTATATAATTTATTTAGGAGTTTTTTATGACATACTCGGTCAAAGGCTTTGGACATGTCCATAAAGATAGCAGACACAGGTACTCTGTCATTTCTACATAGAGATATAACTTTGACAAGCTCATATACAGCTAACGATGTTGATTTATTAGCTCGAAAACTAAACTGAGCAGAGGATAGTGTTTTATGTTTATCAAAAAATTCTGTTAGCCTCCGGTAGATTATCTTTTCCAGAATTTTTGATAACACTGGAATAAGAGCGATCGGTCTGTAGTTGTCTATGTCTGTGGATTGTCCCTTTTTAAAAATAGGTTTAATAATCGTCCTCTTAAGTTTATCAGGAAAACATCCGTCCCTAATAGATAAATTAATAATGTGACTGAGCGGGTAAACGAATAGATCAGCGTTTTCCTTTATTACAGAAGTTGGGATATTGTCGTATCCTACTGAGTTTGTATTACGCAATTGTCTTATAACTCTCATGATCTCTGATGGATCAGTTGGGTTAAGGTAAATAGATGAGGACAAAGAGTTATGGTTTTCTGTGTACGAGATGTCTTTAGTTCTTTCATTATCATGATAACCTCTACTAACTTCATCAATAAATTTGTTGTTAAAAGCAGTAGCAATTTTTGTAGGCGATGAAACTATATCACCATTGATATTAATTGTCTCTAATTGCCTGTTTAAATTCCTGTCCACAGTATTATCCTTAATTATGTTCCAGGTGGCTCTAACGACATTATTGCATTTACCAACGTATTTCGCATTATAAATTTTGTGAGACTTAAGTATACATTTTTTTAATATGTTTGCGTATGTCTTATACGATTGCTTAAGATTTTCGTTGGGACAGTGTACGTACCTGTGGAACCTGATTCTTTTCGCTTTTGACGATATTTTTATACCTGGTGTTAGCCATTTCACTTTTCTTGTATTTTGAGTTTTCACTTGAGTAAGCGGAAAGCATAATTCAAAGAACAAAACAAGATGGTTATGAAATTCCGTGAATGCCTCGTCGGTATTATCCGCTTTAAACACTTCACTAAAAGACAGGCTGTTCATACACTCTCTAAATTTATTTCGGTTATGTTGGCTCATATCTCTTTTCCAGGTGTACCATGACTGTAATATTTTTTTATATTTAACTGGTATAGCTATTGTTTGGGCAGTATGGTCAGATAGCTTAAGGTCACAAACCATAGCAGCATTTTTGTTTTTAAAATTGAGTGCAAAATTATCTATGCAAGTTTTCGTTGTGGAAGTTACTCTTGTAGGCTTGTCAATTTGTAGTTTAAAATGATATTCTAAGAGAAGAGTTTCAAAATAGTTATTAAGAATATTTTTATTGTGGCGGTCTATATTAAAATCGCCACATATTACAATTTTTTGATTATGTTTTTTGGACAGTTTTGACAGCATAGTATCCAATTTTTCAAAAAAGGTTCTGATGTTAGAATTTGGAGTTCTGTATACACAAACGACTATTAAATTAGACTCTTTGATAGAAACACCACAATTTCATATTTAATTTCGTACTATATTACATCTCACCTAAGAATAGATTCATTTCCCTCCGTGGCCTAACTTTAGTAGAAATCTCTTCACAATTAGGCTCTTTTCATACCCCAGCGGTATTTTTGCCGCAGCTCGAGTCATAACTGAGAACTTTTCGTTTTATTCTACTCATTTCCTACTTTTTGAAATTTTCTTTGTAACAACTCTAAAGTTTCGGCAAATTAAGTCAGTCCTCGGTAACAACTTAAGCGCATAAGTAAGCAAAACTCTTCATCGTCGTATTTCAAAACTTAGTTAAGGGTGGATTTTAAGTGGACCGAAAAGAGAATTCATTTTCTGTTGCGCTTGATTGGATTCTTGTTCTAAAATTGCAAACTGGAAAGTTCTATAGCTTTCCAGATTGCACGATGCGAGTATTGCCAGTAACTTTAGTTTCGATGTAGATTCATAAATACGCCATGCAATTCTGCAGCCTATAGCACATGTAATTCTTATGCGTAACTTCAGACAATGTTTTTTACGGTGGAGCTGAATGAGGGTTAAATCTGGCTTACTTTTTCATTCAAATCCAGAAGTCAAACACGAGGTGCTCTTTCTGGAGAGTTAAGGTGTGTCCACACAAATCTCTTGTCGTTTATTTTTTAATAACTTGTTTTAAATCGATTGCATTGCTCATAAACGCATTAATATGGTTCGATATAGATACATATTACATATGTTACCTATACCTACTGAAACTGGTTTTTTTTTTAATTCAAATAAAGATACATGTAATACCAAGGCGAATTGGGCAGTAGCAGCCCGTCTAGCACAACTTTGGTTCGCAATTCATGTCGCGCGACATTGCATCACCCGTCGCTCTCTCACAGTTCTGTACAGAAAGAGATTGATATGTAGTATATACTCGTATATCTCGCGCGAGAAAAAATCGCGTGTCACAGAATTGTGCTAGAGGTGCAGGTCAGTGCACGGCGACGGGAACGTAGCGCAAGATGACATTATCCATCATAATTCCAATGCTTTAGGTGAAAACACGTACGGTTTCTGTCTCGTGTGAACGGCGCCTAAGGCAGCCCTAACCATAGGGTTGTCGCGGTTAGCAGGGCGGGGTTGGGTAGTACATTACCGCTCAGTGCTCGGTGGGAACGTAGCGCGGTATGACGTCGCGGCGACGCGCCCGGCGCCGCGTCGCCTTCCGCGACTACGTGCCCATGGACGTCCGGGCTATGGCCAAGGTATGCAAGTTCCATCATCTTGTCCTATCTGTATTTGTAAATATTCTCTGGCATTGCGAAATTACTCCATTTAGTTGGTGTTTGTTTTTGAAACTTTTCGCGCCATGGGCCAATGTATCGTATTTCAATGGTCTAACTTAGTAGTAGAACCATCAGATTCAACTAAATTATGTATCGCAGTTTTTTTCTAGAATAAGTAAGTTTCATTAATGTAGTTTTGGATCGTTAGATTTTCGCGATTTTTGATGAATTACCTATGGGCAAACACACTTCTTATAGTTTGGTCCATCCATGATATAAAAAAAATCTGATTTACCTACGTAAGAAAGTAATTTGTCGAATTTTTGCACCATGACCAAAGTGGTAACGTTTCACGGTCACATTCGTTCGTTTTATTTATATTTCAATGCACATTTCAACAACCATTTTAATATAAGTTTATAAATCAATTAATTTGTTTTTGTAACTGTTTACTTTCCGCGCCATCAAAATAAAATTTCATAATTTCGCTTTTCATGACTTTGTTTGTAGGCAATTTTCCAGAATTAATCAAAGTCCAGATATTTACGTGTTTTATTTGTTTGTTTTCGTAGCTGTTATCTTTTCCCGCCCTTTATCATTGAAATTACCAAAGTTTTGTTTCAATACTATTCATTCGTTTTGTATCTGTCCTTCATAAGACTTGATAAGACGTATGTTCTCAAAAATAAGTGCTTCTCTGTAAACTTATGAAAAAAAATGTGTTAAGCTAAAGTCGAAACTAGGATATGTAGGTACGAAACTAGGATAGGCCTCCAAATCATGATTGTTTTATTGAAGACCATGATGGTTCAGTTTGAGCATGTAGGAGTTTGTGTTTTCCTGGACGATCGCGCCAGTTTAAGAAGCCGCCTGTCCTCTGGAAATGTTTTCGTTTGAATATTCTAGATTCTATTGTACACGTTGAGAAATTTGGTTATTTCAGATAATAATTGTCTAAGAATTGTAAAATTTACTATTGTACTCATAGTAAAATATTAGAATATTAGGTCTACGGGAAGTACCCTATATTAGGTTTAGTCCTTGAGAGACAGTTAGACGAACAGACGGAGTGGACGACGTAGTAGTCTTATAAGGGTTCGATAAATTAGTGGTTGTATCTCCATGTACAAAGTACTAATAAAAAAATGTGATTCTTGAATTTCTCGACAACTTTTCAATTAATTCTATCTTAGTGTCCGAGGGTCCTACGTTCGAGAGTGGTATTAAAATAAAACAACATCAAAAGTAAAACTACAACGCGAGCGCAACTCACGGATATACGGGTATTTCAAAGCTAGCCTTAATCGGGCTTCAGAGTCCCATCTTTCGGTAACAGACAGACAGATGCAGTTTTTAGTCCGATTATGGGTTAAAGCAAAACAAATCTCCATTGTTTACCTAATATGACGTAATATTTTACGTCGCACGATGTAATTTATCAAAAGATACGACGCGACGTTTCGCGACACGACGACGTTGTGTTTTAACCCATTAATCTAATTTATAAGCGTTAAATTAACTTGTTATTGTTAATAATTATAAAAACGGTTTAAACTCACGTAAAAATTGTCAGGAACGGCCCGACATGTTTCGAACTCATTTGGAGCTCTTCATCAAACCGTTTTTATAATTATTAAAGATGTCTCACGATAGTTTTAATAACATTGTTATTGTTAGTTATATACAGCCAAATATTATAAATTCATTATCAAGCAATGGATCGTAGGTAGTTGATAAGACAT
The DNA here is from genome assembly GCA_947623375.1 of Apotomis capreana. Taxonomy (NCBI): domain Eukaryota; kingdom Metazoa; phylum Arthropoda; class Insecta; order Lepidoptera; family Tortricidae; genus Apotomis; species Apotomis capreana. Next base: position 20,360,971 of record OX392504.1, read on the forward strand.
TCTGCTTTTGTCTTGAATTGTGATATTTTTAATGTTCGTGTTATAGCGGCACAGATATCATACTCACATAACATCATTTAAACATTTCGAGTGTACGAGTACAATCTAGCTGCGAATTTACAGGTCGCGCTATTAGTATCACCCGTCTTTCTGGCACAGTATTGAAAGGAAAGAGACAGAAATTTATCGCGCGATAAAGAGTCGCATCAGTCGCATGTCACAGTTGTGATTGAGGGGCAGGAATGAATAGCTGGGAGAAAATAGCTATTCTCAAGGGTGCGCTCTTTATAACCTTTATTTTTATAAAAACACTAGCTTTTGCCCGCGACTACGTACGCGTGGAACTTGATAAAAGGGATTATTAGCGCCTAAGTAAATATAAGAGCAATTGTGCTTTTGATCTAATAATTACATTTCCTACAGGGTCACCGCACCCCAACAGAAATGTTCACTCACTTTTCAATCTTTTTAGGTATAATTTCCAGGATGAAAACTACCCTATGTCCTTCCTCGGATCTTAAACTATCTCTATGCCAAATTGCATCAAAATCGATTCAGCGGTTTAAGCGTGAAGAGGTAACAGACAGACAGACATACTTTCGGATTTATAATATTAGTATGGATATGGATTACATATACACCTGATACTGTATGGAAAGGTAAGATTGAGACATCATTAAATTCTATCTTGAAACAGGCACAGTAGGCAAGCAGTCGTGTGTCACAGTAAATAAGTAGTTGTACTAGAGAATTGGGATCGCTAGCTTCACAACACAAGCAGTGAAGTTATCCCACAAACCAAAATCATCAAACCATGTTTAAGTCCGTCGATGTTTATGTTCAAAAAATTATTTAATAACCCACAAATTAAAACGGTTATTAAGTTAATTAGTAGGTGAGGCTATGACGGACGTGTTATAGGTAACTCGGTGCTGTGGCCACGTTTTATCGCTAATTACGACCGTCAGACATCGGCTGCGGCCGCAAACCCGCGCGAATTAATTACCTGCATTTAAATATGCTCCACGTATAGAAACCGCAGCTTACTCGTAACTGTTAATAAATATTGAAATGATATTCTAGGCAGCTTTTTCGGATATATAGGTGTCAAAAGAACGCCATTCTTACATTCGCTCTTTTGAATCGTATCGTAATGGATACTAGAAGGTGCCCGAAACTTCCGCCATTTTTTTTATTTTTTATTCTAGATAGCCAAGCATTTGACCTCGATGCACCCGATAATTAAGTGACAATAAAGCCAAAGATAATTTTTATAAATACATATATCTATCTATATATTTATATAAAAGAAGAAGTCCTGACTGACTCATCCACGCACAGCCGAAACTACCAATGTTAGAGAGTTGATTTTTGCACAGTAGGTTACTTTTATAACGTGAGCTAGGGATAAGAAGGGATTTTTGGAAATACCTCCCCTAAGAGGGTTAAATAGGGGTGCAAAGTTTGTATGGGGTACAAGTTTTTTTTATGCTAGAAACTTGAAACTTTGTAAAAAGGTATTAAAATAAAATGGAAGAAAACTAATTTCAGCGTTTTTGAAAATTCAACCCCTAAGGTGGTAAAAAAGGGGTTTAAAGTTTGTATGGAGATTAAGTATTTTTTTGAGCGCGGGACTTGAATTTTTGTGTAAAGGTACACTATTAGAATAGGTAAGATAGAGATAAGTAATTTCAGCGTTTTTGAAAATTCTACCCCTAAGGGGGTTAAAAAGAGGATGAAAATAAGGGTATAAGTTGTATTTTAAGTTAGGAATTAGAAACTTTGTAGAAAGGTATTTTATTAAAAGATAAGATTTTTTTTTCTATTCTCATCGAATTTAGTAGTTATTCGTTCGTAGATGTACCTGATTTTATAGTGATACCGCGTAATTAGAGCTAATTAGCCGAAAGTGTGATTTCAGACGCAATGTAAATTGTTAAATGAATGACTTATGTAAAAAATAAAAAAGGCCAAGAGCGAGTTGGACTCGCGTACGAAGGGTTCTTTACTATGTATTTCGTAAACAACTGCAAAAAAAGCACGTTAAGCAATTTCAACATTACTTAGATCTGAAAATAATAAAGATGTAAAATTTTCAAGATAAAGGTTCTACGCGGACGAAGTCGCGGGCAACAGCTAGTGTAGGTATATCTACATCAGTCAAGGATTTGTCATTATCAAAATTAAAAATGTTTACCGGTTGTTTACCGGAATGCTGCTCAATCCTTCGTTCTTCTTGCGAAATAAATACTGAATCCTATTGAAAAAAACTTTACTTTCATCACTGTGGATAGTTTTGGATTTATTATGCAAACATTACTAGAAAGGGTTTAGCAGGCTAAGGAAGGACGTGTGGTCCCTGTCAGGAATATTCGAATTGGTAAATGTCAATTGTTGGTGGCCTCATAACTAGTAATCACTCCAACTTTTAGCCCTCTATCTTGAACTGTCACAGAGATAATGTCAAAAATGTATTTTTATCCCATTTTTTTTCAAACTCATGTATCTTCTAATCCAAACCAGCTAGAGCATTGATACAAAATCACAGCTATGTAAATTTAGTGGGAGTATACCCTATAATTTTATTAATATTTTATACGTGAGCAATAAAAGAAATAAATGTCAATTTATTTTTTGACAGCTCTTATCAACAAGTTTTTTTGAAAGTACAACTACAAAAAAAACATATGTATTGCTTCTAGTATTAACTACTAGCATACGCAAAATCAATTAATTATATTTGGTGGAACATACTCAAAAAAAATAACGAAGTAGTCAAGTCTTTTGAAAATTCGTTTTAAGATTTTGTTTGTTGCTTAGCAACTAAGGGTGTATTATCTTGAACGTATAGCTGTCATGTATATAATATATATATGTCATGTATCATGGGAATATGATAAAAATTCAAAAGAAAAGACTCCTTATATTACTTGAATACTTTCGTTATTTTTTTTGAGTACGTTCCACCAAATATAATTAATTGATTTTGCGTATGCTAGTAGTTAATACTAGAAGCAATACATATGTTTTTTCTTGTAGTTGTACTTTCAAAAAAACTTGTTGATAAGAGCTGTCAAAAAATAAATTGACATTTATTTCTTTTATTGCTCACGTATAAAATATTAATAAAATTATAGGGTATACTCCCACTAAACTTACATAGCTGTGATTTTGTATCAATGCTCTAGCTGGTTTGGATTAGAAGATACACGAGTTTGAAAAAAAATGGGATAAAAATACATTTTTGACATTATCTCTGTGACAGTTCAAGATAGAGGGCTAAAAGTTGGAGTGATTACTAGTTATGAGGCCACCAACAATTGACATTTACCAATTCGAATATTCCTGACAGGGGCCACACGTCCTTCCTTAGCCTGCTAAACCCTTTGCGGAGTATTTAGTCCTGTTTCCTCATTGTTTACATCAGTGACATTAACCGACTTTCAACATCAGATACCAAAAAATTGTCATTGCTAGTAAAGTAATTTAGTACGGCACTGAAAATCCGCAATATGGCGTGGGTTGGTTGTGAAACCCCTTAAATTACAGTAGGCTGTCCCGCGACCATTTCACTGATCTTGACGCCTGCGAATATTATAGTTGCAATAAGGAACGTGAGCGTAATTTCGTCGTAAATTAGCTACACTTCGCGTATGTTTTGAAATGTTTGAAATATTATAATAGTTTGCCACCCTGTCATACACAGGGACATAGTTATAACCAATTTAAACTTGATTTAACTAATATAAGTTCACTAAATAGTACTTAAATAGCAGTTTATGCTGGGGTCCGTCTTTTTTGCCAATATACCTAGCCTCTCTGCCCATCCTGAAATAATAACTCCTCTCCATGTAAAACTGATCTGAAATATTATTTTAGAATTTTATAACAATATTATGAATGTAGACTGTTCACATGTCAACAATTCACAAATTAACAATATTATTTCGTTTAACGACAGAGTCTCACTTACGGTGCTTACGAAGTATAATGGAGTTTCACAAGAAGATTAAAACTTAGCGTCTTCATTTGCGATAAGAGTTACATTAGATTAACAGAGTTTTTCGCTTAATTGACAACATAAACAACAATTATTGTTCGGTTCGCAACGGTTGCGGTGATACCATTATGATGTAAATAGCAAACACAGCTACGTACTCAAATCGGGTAGTTCGTTGAACTCTTCTATTACATGTGATAGTTCATGTGAATTGTGATCGAAATGGAATGTAATTTAAGTGATTAATTAAGCTAAGTAGTTTAAATAAATATTTTTTCCATGATGATATGGCTCACGCCATATTCGTATTCTTTATTTATAGTTCCAATAAACAACGAATTGTTTATACTTTGGTAAATACTCGAAGTTCAGGACTTATCGCTCGCGTGCCGTTGTTTAAGTACTAAACAAAAGTAAAATGCCAAGTAAATAATTGTATTCAATGGCGAATAGGCGATAAAACCATTTTCGTAGGCCTTTCGATCACGTAAAGCCCTGGGTCTATTTCAATTCGACGTCTTAATTTGAGGTCGGCAGTTAGGCATGTTAGCACACAATCACGGCTTGTTCCCTAAACAAATTTATACTTTATAGGTACCAACAAGTTAAGTAATCGATGTTAATTGAACTTGGAGTTATTTCCTACAGTAAAAATTCAAATACAACCTTCGTAAACTGATGTTATAGCACTTTTAGTGTAGGCACTACAGGTATACCTTATATATATGTTTTATACTAAAAACTTCTCAAATGTGATTGTATTACATCTAGAAGTATCCGCTACCTAAATGTTGTCGGTTAGCGAGTCTGTTATTTACCTCTATCTATGGTAATGCAACGTGTTATCTGTGTTTGTATTTTTCATTATTGAGGTATGTAATAATGAATATTCTATTTATCTATCTATAGATATCTATTTATAACACGCGAAACGTAGGTAAATGCGATCAACACACTTTGTTGCCTTGGAAATTTACACTTGAGGCTACAAAGCCTAGCTCTGCTCGGTTTCTAGAGAGGACATTAGAGACAACAATGCGGTAACTTATCACTTAGCCTGCAGACTTGGCGCGAGTGGAAACTGTGCCAACATGCAAAAATAGCGTCAAAAATCAATTGCATTGTCGGATGGTCATCCCTCGCCCCAGTCTCTCAGTGCGCTCCCGCTACTTCACACCCAGCATCAAGATATCGAAAGATAACTATCGATTTCCAAGTATTTCTGATTATTCTACTTCACATATATTACTATAATATTAATGTACAATGCCTAAGACGTGAATTTAGCGTAGTTTGTGTGACTATAGTGAGCTTTTGTCCAATCGCGCGTGGTATGTTTCGTGCATGTGTGTTTTGTGTGGTATACCTGTTTGAATCCTTCGTTATGTTTGTAGTGGACTTACTTTCTGAAATATGTATCGTACGTAGCATATACCTAACTTAAGCTTATTAGATATTGGAATTAAGAACAACGCAATGGGACTTTAAGTAAATAAATGCAACTATTCGTCTAATACCTATACCAGTGTTCTTGCCGAATGGGTATATCTCCTAAAAATATTTGTTATTGCCAGACTATGATGATCATGTAGGCTATCAGCTTTCTTCCTTCCGAGTGCGTGGTGCGGCTTGCATGCCGAACACATCGTGAGGTACAGCCTGGCACACGTGGCGTGACGGAGACTAATTTAAAGCTGGAGGTCGAGTTACCATTACGTCATAAAGTTACTCCACACAAGGTGCCAGATTGCATCTCATCTTTCTCATTGCAGTAATTTGTTTACCTTCAGTGATGTAGGTTAATGTAGGATTATTTTTGACAGGAATACGAGGACGAAGGGCGGCGTTCGCGGCGGCACTCTTCACCGTGTAACTCCCGGGAAGGCAGCACTACTGCGTTACACACGCAGCATTACGATGAACAGGTCAGTAAAAGCACTAGCATACGTAAATCTTATAGTTATTATCTAATAAAACTATCATACAGACTATAATATTGCCCGGAGTAATAAAGTGCTCCGAAAATACCGCATACGCTACATCAATATACTAATACATCAAACATGTATTTATGTACGCATATTTGCTATTGCATACTTGACATATGAGAGCCGCTTATTCTTCTTCGGAGCCTCCATGAAAGGGAAATATGAAGCTTGGTTATATGAATTGTCTTCGGCTCAGTCGCTCGCCGCCAAAACTCGTTTGTAACTGAATAGTTGGCGCTCCGCCAGCCCTCCGACAGAGCCATCCTCGTCCTAGTGGCCTCTCTAAACGCTGTATGAAATATTATTACTTTACCAGCCTTTGTTAAAGGCCTTTCAGTGTTTTTGACAACACGATATTTCCTGCAGATTTAGTTGCAAGGTCGACCGCCGGCGGTGTTATTAAAGCTAGGCGCTATTGTCTCGGGTGACTTAACAAGCAGCTGTTGTTTATCATTTATTACATATGAATATAAAGCTGCATACGATATTAAATGAGTAATTATGATATATTGAACAGACAGAAACTAGATAACATACCCCAGGAAACATGTTAAAGTTTGACTCCGACGTTGAGGGTTCGATTCGCTTGAGCAGTATATACTACATATGTATCTACTGCTCAAAAGAAAATAAGGGTCACTTGAATATTACACAATTTACAAATTTGTCATGTTCGTAAACAAAATGATAAATTACTGTGAAACATCATAATATTCGATTAAACCTACGTAGGTACTCGTATATATTATTATTATATTTCCGCCGGCTCAAAAGGCAGTTGTACTACAAACTGCGCCAACCGAGTCGTCATTTATAATTCTATAACAAACACATGACAAGCATCTCCCACCTCAACGGGCTTGAATCGCCTACCACACGGAGCGAGTGCCCTTCCGTTTTAAGCCGGAGGCAAAGAATAGAATTGCTAAGTCTAATCAGCAGAGTGCTGTACTATGGCTATCGTAGAGAGCTGAACCCCGCCATTGCAAAATTATGGCCGCCGATGGTGGTAATATAACGGCAATAGAGTAATTTATGGTCATTGTTATGGGAGTCTCGACAAATAAGTGTTGTCCGCAATGCGGCCATATATCATTGTATGCGGCCGGTTTTATGGTCGATAGCGGCATCTTGCTCTATTCAGTACAGTCAGTATTTCATAGTCTGTATGGTCCAAAACTCTAAATATGCAAAACATCTTTATTACCTACTTACTATGGGCATAACGATTTAGGAACCTAGGTGGAAGTTATATGCCCGTTCATCATTGAATGTTTAGTTCAGTCAGGATTCTAATGGATTTAGTTGTATTACTCACATTCACATTATACGGCTCATTTATCAAAACGGCCGGGCCGAAGGAAATTGGGGATATCTTTTGTCCTATTAAAATTGTCTTTTGCTTCTGTGCAAACGTGCTTATAATTTGCATAATGTGATTGTAAAACAAGCCTATTTTGAAATTCCTCTCCTCAGAATACTTGGCCTCGTCTGTGATAACTATTAGGAGGACACATTTTTGCAATTTTTGTTTCTCACTCAAATACCTACATACAAAAAATGTTAAGGGGAAGGGGTATATTATAGATAAAGGTATAAAGCTTTATGTGTGTTATGTCTTACATTTATTCATAAAACTATTATATATTTCATACATTCGGAGATTCGTTTTCCTTAACCTATTTTATCAGTCTAAAGTTACATTAATTCCGTGCCCCAAAATTTTACTGGGTGTGCAAATTCAGTATACTGTACTTCATTTTATTACACGAAGGTACGTGTATGTACCATTCATTTATCATTTAATTTGTTTATTTAATGATTAGTTGAGAAAATATGAAGGCATTAGAGTAGTTACCCAGGAGTATAGAAACGACCACAACTTTGAAGCTCAAAATCCAATAACTAAATAAGTCTGAAACTTTACCTAATAATATTTATCTAAAGCACGATTTCTAAAATCTCTATAGGTACTAGTGTTCGGATCCATCAGTGGGTGATCTGCCGGTTGGCGGACCGGACACGCGTAGAATCGACTACATCTAATAGAGCTAACATAAACCCGCACAGCCGGGTCTGGTCATAGCTTCTCTTGCAACGAGCGTCGCAGCTCCTCTGTGGCTTTCGTGAGGTCTTTCCTGTCGTGCCGCTGCTTCCCTCCGAGATCCCCCCCGCAATCCTCCAGATAGTCCTTCGGGGGCTCCACGGGGTACTTAGTACCAAACTTGGGTCGCGGAATCCGCACGCGCTTCACATCGTCCAACCAGCTTTCCATTTTGTAAGGCTGATGTAATTGTTATGCAGCAGTCTCCCTATCTGGTTCCGCGAGTCCGCTACCTGTAAACAAAACAATAAACTTGAGTACTTATTTATTTAATTCGTATTGCGTTTGGTGTGATTGGATTGCATTATAAAATAAAACGCAAGGACAAATTTCGTTTTTATTCCATGTCATGTATAGGTATATTTTAAACAAAGACTTGAGTCTTTTTAAGTTTGTACGCCGTAATTAAAATCTTTGTGAAACGTACGTGATTCTCAATGATTATTATATCTTATGTGGCATTACACAAGTAGGGAAACAATCAAATGGTATAATAGATCATATCTAATCTCGTTTTAAGCGATATAAAAAGTGGCAACACGCGTTGCTCGCGCTGGTGGCCGTTGGCAATTGTTAGTCAATGATTGCGCAAGCTGAGATGGTCAGTGGGCCATGCTTAAGCCCCTCAGTTACGTCTTTAAACTACAGACAAGGACATCGAATGCTAATCTACCTACCATACCTACTTTATTAGCGTTCTTCCAATTCCAATAGTTTATAACTACGAAACTGTAATCAATCACCAGAAGAAAGGAGCTCGCGTTACTTAACTGCTCTTAGGAGAACAATGGTTAAAATCGATTTCGCAACTAGTACGTAGTTAGTACAATATACTTCTACAAAAGGACGGCTAATGCTTCGACAAGACTTTTGTGCGGTGTTTACTTAAAATTGCGCAATTACTTCAGGTTATTAACTTATTGCCGTCTTCCCATTTTGCATAATCGGTTCCTATTTTGGTAAGAACCAAAGATTTTATGTAAAAAATTGGGCAAGTGCGAGTCCGACTCGCGCATGAAGGGTTCCGTACCTATATATATGTATATATAGGAATAACAAGTTTTTTGTATGGGAGCCCCCCTTAAATATTTATTTTATTTCATTTTTAGTATTTGTTGTTATAGCGGCAATAGAAATACATCATCTGTGAAAATTTCAAGTGTCTAGCTATCACCGTTCTTGAGATACAGCCTGGTGACAGACGGACGGACGGACGGACGGACGGACGGACGGACAGCGAAGTCTCAGTAATAGGGTCCCGTTTTTACCCTTTGGGTACGGAACCCTAAAAAGCAAGCGTTTATTGAAGTTAAAATGAAATGAAGTACCTAGTACACTTTTACCTGAGGTTTTGAGGTTTTACTAAGGGACTTATAGGATAAAGAAGACAACTTGTAACAAAGAGGGACCCGTGTCAATTGAACGTGGAATGAGATATGCCGCCGAGGGTCAAGTGGCACGTCATTGGTTCGTTATAAATGGGTTCTGCCTACCTTCTAAACTAAAGGCCTGTTACCCCTAACAGGCCTACGAGGCAAGGGATCATGACATAGGGTGTGTGCTCTAACCCAGATAGCCCGACCAGGTGTTATAACACCGATCATTTTTTTTTTATAATTTACTCTAATGCTTGTTGCGATTTCAGATATCGCAAAATTTACCCAGGTTCCAAAAAGTGCGTTTAGGGCTATCTGGGTTTACTAATAAATCTTAGCAAATCTCATACGTCTTAAAAATAAAACTTAACAGGATCCAACGAGTTTAATTATCTAAAGTAGGTACACGTCAATAAATACTTGTCATATATTTTTCGATATTCACTTTTATTTTCGACTGTATATTCTTACACAAACGTTAATTGCTTATCAATGAAATGAGTCCAAACACGATAGGTTTATCTTATGCTCTTTAGGAGCACCTATGGCCACCCTCCGTTACCATCATCGTCAGACCAGCTCCAAGATATCAAATATAAATGCAGTTTTATTTCAATACGACAGTAAGAATTGAGTTAAAATTTACTTCCAAGTTTTGATTATAAATAATGTTAGTTACAAACAATGAAGTCAAACAAACTTAGTTAAAAACGGAGCTAAGTAATAAAAGCGTGTTAAAAAATTAGCTAACCGGTTGGTTAGCTAATTTTATAATATTGCATGTCCATATTATAGCCGGTCTTAGATCGTACACATAAACCTACGCAATGAAAGAAAATCTAAGGTAGACCATTGTATTTTAAACTGTATTAATTATCTTTTGAAAACGTCTTGAGAAAGAGTTCTGAACGTATAAATCTTTATCTTTGTAAGAAGTCACGATGACAAACGACTGAGCAAATAATACCTTTTATATTACTTTAATTCGCAATAATAATCGCCATTGTGGAGGGAATTAACAATTGGTATGATTAATGACAATGATTAATGGGCGTCGCGCGCGCATCGTAAGACAAAGATCTGCATGCACGATCGGCTCTCTCTGGAGAAAGTGAGGCTAAACGCGGTGGCATTATTCTATTTGACGCTTTCAAACCTCTCAATAGCCTTGTTTCACGTTGAATTACTAATGCATTTCGTTTTCGACTGTATTAAGATTTGGATGAACATAATCTTATAATATTCATCTGTAGTTTAATCAGATTATTCCCGTGTTTTTGCGTGACTCGCATATTTAACATTATCCTTGGGGGTCCGTGGGTCATCATAGTCATCAAGATAAAAAGTAGCCTAAGTCACTTTCCGACCAAGTTACCCTCTGCAAGTCTGCATTTGAGTACAAGATTGAAATAGCCCGCCAAATGATAATAATATCTACCTTTAAGCCGTGGGTAAACAGCCATCTTGCGTCATCAATTCATCATTCATTGCCATTTCATTATTGGTTCCTTCGCATGTTTAGCAAGTTTCTCTAAAATTAGGTCAAAGGTCTCTTTGTTGACAATATCACATGACAAATCTCAATCTCGTAAGTAATCGCAGTATCGGAAAATTGAGTGGTTATAGCAATTGGGCGTCATTAACAGGTAATAACACGCGAGCGCGGAAGGTGGGTTAATTTCGAAATATAAGTCTTAGAAAGCGGGCCGATGGAAGCCAATAGCTATACTTCATGGTGTTCTGGTTTAGTTAGGATAGTCGTGACGCAGAGTCGTGGGTGCGATACACCGGCGCTTGTGACAGCCGGACACACATACCAGATTTTTCGGAGAATAAAATGTGATTCAGTCTCCATAGCAAGTAAAATTTCGACGTTTAAGTACCGGTTGAGAAGGGCTCACTTGTCCACAGTGGCATAGCACTATAGTTAGTGCGTGGTTATAAGGTAAGATAACGTTAGTAGCAACATTTGTACTTTTCTACAATTTTTAGGGTTCCGTACCTAAAGGGCGGCCACTCGTAGTAGCGCACACATATCGGGCTGTCATCACACTTCGATCAAATCTGTCGCATTTTATACAAACACTAATTAATACGCAGGCTTATGCAAATGATATTTTTTTATAAAATGGAAACGTCTGGTAAGGATTTTGTTTTAGTATAAACATTTCGTTTACAAACATTACGAAGATCAAAAAAGAGAACTTTCTATAGTATTATATTATATGTTATAACATCAATGTTTACTAATGTAGAGTGAAGTGGCAGCCTATTGCAATCAAAACAACCCCTATTGCTAACTGTGGCGCCATTAAAAAGTGTAGCCTGATTTGTGAAGCGTACACCCTTACCATGAGTTTATGTGACCGTACTCGCCAGCGACAGCGTAAACGATTTGTATGGAGGATAGTACAGCGCGAGTGCAGTCACTGTAAACTCATAAGGGTACTGGATGAGGCATTAGTACAGCTGTTAACATATTTCGGGTGATGATGCTGAATATCAAAACATTGCACTCCCTTCGCGTCAATTTGAATGTCTATTCGATTCTACGGGTGCAGATAAAATATTTAATTTCAGCACTAACGTGATAGGATTTAACAACATGAGTAACTTATAAGTAGTAGTTATAAACATGTTAGGTGAAGAATATTAAAAAAACCGGCCAAGAGCATGTCGGGCCACGCTCAGTGTAGGGTTCCGTAGTTGCTCATCCTTCACAATAAACTGCTGTTTTAAGCCCGAGGTTTACGTTAAGAAAGATTTTACGCTCTATAAAAAGGTCGTAAACGCCCTAGAAACTGTAATCACTTATTACCTTCTGGAAGTCAACTTACGACCTTTTAAAGAAAAAATATGAAATTTGGCGATAACTCAAAAACGGCTCGACCGATTTTGTTCAATATAGTTTTCATTGAAAGTACTTATGAGGCCTCATTAACATGATTTTTTCCGAATTTTTTTGACCCGTGGTTGAAAAGTTAGAGGGGGGGGGACACTATTTTTTTTGTTTTTGGAGCGAATATTTACAAAACTGCTGACTTTATCAAAAAATAATGTTAAAAGACCCCTATTATTTTTACAAGACCTATTCAACGACACCCCACACACCAGTGTTGAAAAGAAAAAAAAAATTCACCCCCACTTTAGGTGTTCGAGAGGTACCCGAAAAAAAAATATTTTTTTAAATTTTATTTTACCGTTCTGTCGGCGTTATACATACACATACTCATACCAAATTTCAGCTTTCTAGTACTAATGATCACGGAGCTAAGCCGCGGACGGACGGACGGACGGACAGACGGACATGGCGAAACTATAAGGGTTCCTAGTTGACTACGGAACCCTAAAAAGAGCATAAGTAAGAGGCGGGTAATTGAGACGTAGCAAAAAATAGACACCCATTTTTTTGTTAAGATCGTAAAAAATACGATTGACTTGTACCGAAAAATGGGAAGGACAAGTGAAAGTCAATAAAGATGTAATATGAAAATTTCTTCACAGGTGTAATATTGTCACAATCTAATTCGTATTGCGGTACAAAGAGCCCTATTCTGGGAAATGGTTTGGGAATTAACATAGGTCGTAAAATATTGGTTTATCCCAATTTGCTAGTTTTATTAACTATATATGAAGAGTAAACAATTTATTATAGTAATTAATTACAAATTGTACATCCTGGGTTAGATCTTAGAGATCGTTTCGTTTTATGTACGACAGCGGCTGCGCTTGAGCTGGCTCAGCTGAGCAGCGTAATTTTCATTTTACTGGTTAGTTAAACATGACTCTTCTGCCCGCTGCTTCGCCGCCCGCCCTAACGATGCTGTTCGGCGTTGTTCGGAGTTGGGAATAACAAGCCGGCAGTTCTAACCTGTTTCTTTGTGAAATTGAAGCAATTTACTGGCCTAAATTACACGTACGATACGTGTTGTTAGTAATTAAATTAGTTATTCCTCCTTCAAGAAACTACATGATATTTTTTTGGTTAATACAGGTATCGTTTTTACAAATTCTTTGTAAAAAATATTTGATTCAGACTCCTCAAAACCTAGGTACTTACTTATTTACGTGTTTTGAATAATAAATAATTATAAATACCTGACGTCATGGACCAAGAAAACTGGCTGTGGCAAATACATGCCATACCATCCTGCAACCTCCTGCAACCGGTGGGCCGGGTTCAGGTAGCCTCTTTTGATATTCGTGATTATTGACGTCTGTTAAAAATAGCGCAGTTGTCGGAAGGACAATGCCTTCAATAGGAGAGGTGCAGTACAGTCGAATACAAATGACGACAATAGTACCTATTCTCGTTGCGCTCGACGGGACGCGAGTCTTGCCGGAAGTGTCGTCGCGTGCGCCGCTGTCGCTCTTACCATCGCATCATAACACTACATATATTATTAGCTGTCTGCTCATTAACTGTTTTATGACTGCATCTCTCACCTCAGGAAAGCTAGCATAACTGATGGAGCGGCAAATGCATCTCATTCTATTAATAGTATTTAGACATGAATGAATGATTCTTGTAAATCTTATCGTGGATGATAAACGTTACGATCGTGTAACCGCCTCGTTTTTAAGTTTTCGTTCATTTTAAATCGGTTATATTAAGACAATGTTTTCTAATAACTTGAGAAAATGAAAGGACCTGACAATGATAAATCTGATAAAAGTAAGTAAGTATCGTGTTCATCTCGATTTGGATGACAATACCATTTGATAAGTGCATAAGATCATCACGTATATTTGGTTTTTATGAATAAATTAATGAATTTTATTCTGTAAGTAGGCCACAAGGGCGCTTTTACATGTCTGAGTCTACCGGCATTCCACAAGAGGAGACCACTGTTGAGAAGAATCGCCGAAAGAGACTCAACAGTCAGACATTTTTTCATAATGGATAGGTAGGTAAGGTACCTACGTAGACTACGTAGCGGACTGGTTCAAAAAGGCCTAATGTTGCAATTACTCCATTCGTTTTTGTTATCTACGTATAAATAAGGATATAGATAGTAGCGACATCTAAATAAAGGTTACTAAATTTTATAAAATTATTGGTCAATGGGTTTTTGTTACTTAGAGTCATGCGATCAATTAAAGGCATACGTTCTTAATTAGTACCTAATATTGTAACCGCGCAGTTATCGCTATTTCTTAGCTTAGCGTGTCTTCGATAACATCATCCTCATCATCCAAGTTCTATGACACCTCCAGGAAAAAGAAAAATCGTATCAACGCGAGTTGTTTACCATAAAAAGTTCCAAATGAAGTAGTTATGGATAGTAATGTGTTAGGACCGCCACGCACCCGGGATGGATTTCGTACGTGACACCATAATATACGCTCAATTGGACGCCGCAGCTCACATGTCTTACTTTCTCTCGAGCGAATTGTCTGCACAGACTTTTTTGCATACCACCAGCTTGATCCTTGGTGGGAATTTTATTGTTCGTTGTAATTTAAATATATAGTGGCGAGTAGTCCCACGACTTGTGTTCCGCAGTAGGTTTACGTCGTCGTGCAGTCTCAGAGCATTCTTTTATGAAACCTATATACTGATATCAACTGTAAGATGTGTATTGAAACTGACTTTCTATGGAGATAGGTTATTATGTTATGGATATTGATCACGACGTCATATACATGTCGAAATATATTTGCGACCTCATCACGCCAAAACGACTATACAGATTTTAACCTATTTTAGTGAAGGAGTTGTTGCTTATCCACCGATGGTTATACGATACTTTTAAAAGGATATACTCGTATCACTGCTTCTCTTCCTATACTATCAATTTACGTTGAGTTTGCACCTGGTGACTATAGCGTCGCATACAAATGAGATTTAAACTTAACTGAACCGGGTTATACAAATCGAGGTTCCTTTCGATGTCGTCTGTTTCCTCCTTTAAAACTTACTAATCTTTACAAAATTTTAGGGACAGAATGGGAAAGAAATGTTCTGTGTCGGACCGTGGTTTTTGCGCAAACAATTATAAAATTTGCGAGCTAGGCGTCCGTTTGCGGCGGATATTTGGCCAAAAACAGGAACCTTCTACACAAATTGTATACAAAAATAAGCACAAACATCGAAACGGTCCGGCACAGAACATTTTCTTTCAAATTCAGGTCCTAGAATGTTGTAAAAATTGGTTGAGTTTTGGAAGAGGAAACAGACGAGATTGAAACCTCGATTTTTATGAAAAAATTTGATGTGATGATAGAAGTGAATCACGCTGGTTACCACGTAGCACACAGACTGCATAAGAGCTTACAGCCCTTAGACGGCTTATTTCAGCTGTGTACCTAAGTGCTGTATAAACTCTTATACAGTGTGTGCTACTTGGGTTACCGTTAAAACGTTAAGTATGTGACCACCGATGCACCCGTGCCCCAGTGCGCGATAACACGTCTTTGTTCCTCGATTGCAGTTCACACCTGAACAATTGATTGACGACGCTATTGTTCTAATATCACTAATAAACCATTAATCAGCCGGCTTCGAAAATGAGGAGGGTCTCAATTCGACTGTAGATATATGGTCTTTTTAATATTACGCGATCATTCCGCCAATTATGAATCCATTTTGATATTTTTTTCTGTTTGTTAGATCTTACTTCAGAGGCGCTTTTTGAGAAAGTCGACAATAATCAAAATACCTATGTAATAATTGCGCTCATTGAAGACGGTTATTTTTTGTGAAAAAGTGATTACTTATTTAAAAGGAATCGAATATTATGACAGATGGTGATTTAATAATTCTTTCCAAGAAATCAATACTAAAAAATATTTCAATATTATTAGACTGACTTAATTATTAATTGCAGAATTGAACGAATTATCTTTTACAAAAATAGAAGTAAGACAAATATGTTGACTAATATAAATTAATTTCAGAATGTCAACATAGCTACGAGTCTCACCCAGCTGGGTAGATCTCATTTTAAATATCATATAATTATCTAGTACTAAGATACATAAGAAGGTACCATAAGGAAAAGTACCTCTACTTAAGTAAGACATTAAATGAAATGAACTGGTCCATTTAATTTACAGGAACTAAAAAGCGAACAGGAAGCCTGGATTTACAGTATACTCGTATCGCCTGGCTCAGTGTTTCCTGTAATTGCCTGTTTCCCGTCTAGTTACGTTACTTTCGCACGTTAGCTCGTGATTAGCCACTGCAGAGATGGGAAAATAGAGGATCAAATCCGTGTGCATTTAAACTTTTGTTCCTTGTTAATATGTGACATTCCCTTTTCAGTAGACCCACAGAAATAAGTATTTCAGATGCTTAACTTTGGAGTGTATATAGAAAGGAAGAGCACTATCTTTTATGGGAGAATATTTGACAAAGTGTACGAGAGTAGCGAGATATACGAGGGGCGTCTGAAAAGTTCTAAGCCTAAGATAGAAAATAACAATTTACACAAATGAACTCGTGTTTATTTTTCAATATAGTCTCCTCCTAAATCAATGCATTTTTTACATTTTTTATACAGTGCTTTTAGGCCATTAAAAAAATAATCTTCATTTTGCCCTTCAAAATGCTCCTGTACAGCCGCCTTCATCTCTTCGTCACTTCTAAATCGCTTTCCCCTCAACTCTTTCTTCAAATTATTGAATAGAAAATAATCGCTTGGGGCTAGATCTGGGCTGTAGGGTGGGTGGTCAATTTCGTCAAAACCAACTTCCTTCAGAGCACGCCTCGCAACATTAGCGGTGTGAACGGGTGCGTTGTCTTGCAAAAACAAAATGCCTTTCCTTAGTTTACCCCGCCTTTTCTCAACTATGGCTTGTCGCACCTGTCTTATTAGATTTGCATAATAAGTTCCGTTTATCGTAGAGCCTTTTTCTAAATAATCGATTAAAAGAATGCCATCACAATCCCAAAATACCGTAGCCATTAACTTAGAGGCCGACTCTTGCACTTTACATTTCTTCGGCGGCCTTTCACCCTTTTCAATCCACTGCATCGACTCAGACTTACACTCCGGATCATACTGTCTGATCCATGTTTCATCAACAGTTACTATTCGGGAACAAACTTCATCTAAATCATCTAGGCACAATTCTAAAAACGCCCGAGAAGTTTCCACACGACGTACTTTATCGAAGGCCGTTAGCATTTTCGGTACCCAACGAGCACTGACTTTACTCATGTACAAATGTTCATGTAAAATTTCTCCGACTCTTTCTTTACTAATACCTAAGACCTCAGCTATTTGCCAAACCTTAATTCTTCTATCTTCTAATACCAGCTTTTTGACTTTTGCTACGTTTTCTTCGGTCACTACCGATATTGGCCGCCCTGAGCGGGGGTCGTCTTCGATCGATTCCCGTCCGAGTTTAAATAAGCGACTCCACTTTTTGACTGTGGCATAAGAAGGCCCAGAATCACCGTAAATAATAGCCATTTCCTCAAAAATACACTGCGGTGATTTGTCACTTTTTGTAAGGAATTTAATTACAGCACGGTGCTCAATTTTCGTAATATTCGTTGGTAATTCACACATGATGTACTTTTCCGTTGAATATCTCGAAACAGAATAATAAAAACGTGACATGTTATTTTTTAATAATTTGTTTTTAAATGGCCTTTCTAGTGGCCAGTATCATAAACGCATATATAACCTCGAAATACCTTAGGCTTAGAACTTTTCAGACGCCCCTCGTAATATAAAAAATCACAGTTTAAACAGAATGAATGTGTCCTCTTATTTCATTCCTTCCGAGTTCCGGTCATACATCTACTTCTAATAAAAAATATATTTAAGTTAATAAACAGTTGCTATCAACGGATACTTTTTAGGGTTCCGTAGTCAACTAGGAACCCTTATAGTTTCGCCATCTCCGTCTGTCCGTCCGTCCGTCCGTCCGTCCGTCCGTCCGCGGCTTAGCTCCGTGATCATTAGTACTAGAAAGCTGAAATTTGGTATGAGTATGTGTATGTATAACGCCGACAGAACGGTAAAATAAAATAAAAAAAAAAAAATATTTTTCGGGTACCTCTCGAACACCTAAAGTGGGGGTGAATTTTTTTTTCTTTTGAACACTGGTGTGTGGGGTATCGTTGAATAGGTCTTGTAAAAATAATAGGGGTCTTCTAACATTATTTTTTGATAAAGTCAGCAGTTTTGTAAATATTCGCTCCTAAAACAAAAAAAAATGTGTCCCCCCCCCCCCCTCTAACTTTCAACCACAGGTCAAAAAAATTCGGAAAAATTCATGTTAATGAAGCCTTATAAGTACTTTCAATGAAAACTATATTGAACAAAATCGGTCAAGCCGTTTTTGAGTTATCGTCAAATTTCATATTTTTTCTTTAAAAGGTCGTAAGTTGACTTCCGGAAGGTAATAAGTGATTACAGTTTCTAGGGCATTTACGACCTTTTTATAGAGCTTAAAATCTTTCTTAACGTAAACCTTGGGCTTAAAAAAGCAGTTTATTGAGAAGGATGAGCAACTACGGAACCCTACACTGAGCGTGGCCCGACATGCTCTTGGCCGGTTTTTTATATGGTAGCTAATAATAATACTCTTATTTGGAACCACAAAATAAATGGAGCACTTTGCTCCTCCTTTTCTACACTCCATATCCTTTAACAATTTAACATTGATTTAAAAATATAAACGGTAGCTGTCTCTTACGTTTAAATTATCTATATAGATGACGCTGAGTCTGGAAGTTTCGGCTGTATTCATTATAACAAATAAAAAATGTATCTATCTATTCTAATAATAAATAGTATATGGGCCATAAAATCGATGTATGGCTTAATATTGATACTACATTTTTTTACCCACGACGGACGGAACGGACATCAGCGGATTTGGTTTAGAGGTAGTTTGTGTGTAGATATGTTGGTTACCATTTTCCTAGAAAAATACTGGACCGATTTCGGTGAGGTTTTTTGCATTAAATGACTTTATTATCAGAATAGATTCTTAGATTATGTTTTACGATTGTAGAGCACCAGGGGGCGGTGTTAGTAGCCAGAAAGGTTGTGGTGTTGTGAATTTTATTTTTTCAGTTGTATGACAAACATTATATTATTATGACTTTCAATAACAATTCCTGTTAACAACGGGATCCGATTGTACCACAGACCATTTATTGGTCTGTGGATTGTACATACGAGTAATTATGTGTTGCGGCACAAAACATAGGAAACAAAGTGCACAGTTATGAATATGCAAAATATGGTCTAGGATGCAGGTGGGTGAGATGGCGGTGAATGGCCTTATGTTTGGCTAGCGGGACCGCGCGACGTCATGTGCGTCTCGCCGGTACACGCTGCGCCCGCGCCGCTCCCACGCGCCGTCGCTAATTGCCAGCTTTGTGTGACATACGAAACGTGTCCCACTCATACTCAACCTACTCTTTACTTGTTCACTCTATCTACTCTCCACAGATGCACATATCGGTTCCCTCGTCTAGAAAACGCTAATCAATAAAACAACCGAACACGCGCTGATATTAACGTTGAGAGGTGTGGCAGACATTGCGCCATATGACAACTTGAATTAAAAATGACGCCGACAGTCCAATCGTAAAACTTAACTAAACTTCGCTAAAAGAGTGGCCTTAACATAGATTGCAAGATTGTTGCTTTGATAATAAACGGCCTATTGTGAAATGTTTTTCCACTTTTGAGTGATTCTGCTTTGTGCAACGTTTACTTGGAAACTGAACATTTGGAAACCAATATCTAGTGTTCCGCGTAGGCGAGATCATTAAAAGGTCCAGATGTAATCTCCGTGCCGGTCGTGCGCCGAGGCGACCCGCGGGTCAGCACTAATCTCGGCTCTACAACGCTTTTGCGGACCTTTTGAGGCAATAAGTTAGCCGCTTCAGTCGTTCTCCTTCCCCGTATAAATATAAGTACTTAATAAAGGTACACAGATAAACCAAATACGTTTCCATCGTGTTTCCATCTCTGGCATTGAGCCGCTAAACGATACGTGCTATTTTATCTTCCGCCAAGTACCGCATCTCATCTCAAGTAGGTTGGTAGGTACTATGCTAAATTATGACTAAGAAACGGTTATTTTAAGGGCGGAGAGGCTATCGGCATCGAGGCGGCGTCCCACACAAACTGTATAAGGAAGGTGTACTGTAACATTAACCCCGTTGCGGGCCACGTCGGCGGATCGTGATCTCGTGCACAGTCTCGCGATCAGATACCGATTCCAATCTAGGCATCAGTCAGTGCCTGCACGTTACGATATCACTTCCTAATCTATAACACTCTCGAATATAACAACAACCTGCGCAATACGATAAATGATAGCTGCGAGCTGCGACCCGACACGCGAAACCCACCGTGTCCGTGCATAACGTACTTTAACCTAAATTGATCACGGTTCCTCGACAATTAATTCCTATTAAAGCCATAGAAAGCGTGTCATGGTAGTTGGCTGCTTGTGAAGTAGGCAAGGGAGTAAAAAGTGCATAATTTACGACAGTACAATAGACGCGCCATGGGTCGGAGGCCGGACCTGTGCCGTCGACGTCCTTGTTGCATCCGAGTAGATACCTACTGGTCAGTCGCGGCATAGATATATCCGCGGGGAATTGTAATTGCAGTGACCTATGTTGGTTACGTTTATCGCGCGGATAATCCTATTAATCACACTAATATTATAAAGGCGAAAGTTTGTGAGTGTTTGTGTGTTTATGTGTATGTTTGTTACTTCTTCACGCTCAAACGGCTGGACCAATTTTGATACATTTCGGTATGAAGTTAGCTGACACCCTGGATATATAGGCTACTTTTTATCCCAAAAAATGTAGTGTTTCCGAGGTATAAGCGGGCAACACCGCGTGGTGCAGCTAGTATCGTGTGTGACTTTTTCAAAATGTATGTTACTCAATAAACGGTCGAAAGGATTTAGATGTGCCACACAGATCAAAGAGTAGCGATGTATGAATCACTTTATCATTTTAAAAGCTACCATAGCGTCAGCAGGCCTGTTATTACAAGTACTTAGAAGTTTATGACCCGCTGGTTAATTAGATGCATAATGGTTTATGACTGTATGTATTGCCTTGAGCTTTTTGAATGTATATTTAGACTTTTGTTGCAACAGACCTTCGGTTTTTTTTGTATTTAAGTATTAATTTAGAAACTGATCCTACCAGCTCCAACAGGCTTAAGTTTCACGTATCTGATTGCATAATTGAGCTGCCGAGTTGCCGGGTAAGCCAATATTGCACATGGCGCGATAGGATTATGTCGTATTATGTCTTGCCAACATATAGCAATGATCTCTTTTTCTTAACCATATAAATCTGAGAATTATACTTTGCAGTAGAATTATACTATACTTAAACTTTGCAGCGAAGTTATACAGTACCTACAGAGTACAGCCTATGCCGACCCCTACAGTAAACGACGTCGCATTATCTGCCGAGGTGTAAACTTATCTCAACCGAGTAGAACAACTGCCGTCAAAAGCGTTAGAAGTTTATGTTCGGTTTACTCGTAAATTCATGTGAATGATAAGATATATTACTTACCCATATCGTTATACAAGAGCCAATTTAAAGGAACTTGGCAGGCGGTAAATTTTCCTTTATGTTTTCCCGTATCATTACATGCCATGCCAACGACGACAAAGGCAGCATAACCACCATAATGTCTCATCCGCACAGAGGTCGTGTCAAAATAAAGGATAATGAGAGAAATATATTTTCTAAATTATCGTTAACTAGCGACCCGCCCCGGCTTCGCACGGGTGCAATGCTGATAAATTATGCATGCATTATACATATACTTAAACCTTTTTCTTGAATCTCTCTATCTATTGAAAAAACCTTATAAAAATCCGTTGCGTAGTTTTTAAGATCTAAGCATACATAGGGACTTTATGTTTATTGGGTGATTATTTAATAAAGTAGTCTATACTAGCTATTAAGCATGAATACTTAAATGAGATTATGATTGTCGAAAAATTATTTTATGAGCCAGAGAGACAAGTAGATGTAGTATAAATAGGTGCGATTAGTTTGTCCCAGAGCGAATCCGCAGGCACACGTTACATAAACCAGAGACGACGACCAGCGATTGCATTTAATTTGTACCCTTATCGGATATCCCGTCGGCTGCATCTTCATTGTAGTCCGCGTGTGTAATGACTCGGGCAGCTCGGGCTACCTTACCAGCAGCTACTATGGCATAACCCTTGCATTCACTAACGCGATCTAGTTAACTTAGTATTGGCACAGAATGAAATACTACAGAAGTAGTGAAAGTCACTGGATTATGAACCGACGTATCTAAATGTCCCTATCGATCTCTATTTAGATTTTTCCAAAAGCCGCCTGAGAAATTAGAATCGCGGAATTGGTCGAACAAAAACGGAAAGTCAAGCAGTGCACCACGGTGCACCGTAAAAATAAACGATCGGTTTTTGATCGTGACCCGCTTTTGCTATTGATTTCACTACAGACATTGAACAGAATTCTGCAGCAGTCATCAAGTGAGTACCTAGTACACTTTGCCACAATGGCACATGTCTGATGTTGCGGGTAAAAAGAAGAATGAAAGAAGGATACCAACTGCCCATGGCCCAAAAAGAACCAGTTGATGTGATCTCGATCGGATAAATGTGATCCGAATAACAAACTGAACTGCAATGCGCTTAACACAGATAAGTCAGATCACATGTTGCGAACTCGCCTATAACTATAATATAAGTGTTAAAGCAGTTACATGCTATCTATCCGGTACCAGAAATGTCAAGGTATGAAGGTAACTATCCAAAAAAGGTGAAGGTTTACAAAATAAGAAGGTAAATTGAAAACCAATAACAGATTTTAACTATCTCCAAATGACCGTATATCGACGTTACAAGTAACTCGGACAGGTAACATATTATCTATTAAAAACTTCTATCAGTAAGCGGCAATTATAATGCAACGCCATAGAGGAAGACAACGCCAACAAACGCTAAAATCCAGGAAATGGTGCAAACTTTATTGATGATTCCCCACATGTTTAACACACATAACGATCGAAAACAAAAGGTGACTACAAAGGCATTGTTAGCTGCGACCCTGTTGGCTGAGCGCACCAGGTGATTTTTGAAACCGCAATAGAATCATTGACCTCAATTTAAGATTTAACTCACCTGTCACGGTTATCCTGTTTGGGAGAATGACACTGCCTTCTATTTGTAAACAAGTTGTGGAGTGGATGAGGTAAGCGAACAACACGCGCGCGTTGGTCGGCGTTGCGAGTAAGACTGGCTTGACTCCAAGCGCGACAAGGCAAGCGGCGCCGGCGCAGGCGACTAGTCGCTGTGCGAATGGAGTCCGCTCCGATAGCGTGGACCGACAGCAGCTGCGCAAGCGACAGCGGGCTGCCCTGCGAACTTGCTAGACCACCCGCTAACGTCAAACAGACCCTACCTAAGCGATAAACCAGAAGACATGGTTACTTTATAAGCGCAATTTAGATACTAACAGTGGCATAGAATTGAAGGTGGCTATAACTGATAAAAAACGGTTTCCTGCGCATAGCCGTTACTGTCTTCTATAACTATCTTATAACACTAATGAACACCTATTGCCTTCCATATGTCAGACAGCATCTCAGCTGTCTGTTCATTCACAATGTATAAATATTACAATAATATACTCGTATAGATGCGAACACGCGTTCTCGCGCTTGCTAGTCAATATTAAAAAACATTACACGCCAGCAAATTATCATTTTATATACCTAATGTTACAAAATTAATGTGATTAGGAAATCTGCTTAATTTTTTTTTGACCTCAAGTATTTCTTTTCAAAAAGACTTGCAAATTAAATACGCCGTTAGTATGATGATGTGTCAGTTTTGCGGGGCTTATACCATGGCTAACTAGTACTAGATACTTTCACTTTAACCATGTGTAAGCAATCATATCATTGACTGCTGACATAGAAATTGTGACGCGACAAGTGCAAGTGAATGCGACTTATTAGGCTATTTTTATTAGTGACCTAACGAACGTACTTACAATCTACATACAAGTGATTGCAGATCTTAGCATGACGCTAAAGCCGTGTCGCCTAAGTTCGTATTCGTATAAACCCGGTAAAAGCATAATCACTGATGACAAATCGTATACTAAACTCGTGCAACCCAGTATCTAATCTATCTTAATAATACTTTCAGAATAATACGTTCGTAAATAATTGTAAAATATAACGGAATCCACACCTCCGCGCCTAAGTGAGTTAGCAATTAATTTGAACTTAATTGCTTGCCATGTTTTTCGAATAAGTTAAGTAAATCGCCTAAAAGCACCGACCGTTAGTTCCCACGAGGCAGGCATCACTCCAAAACTGGATAAGCAGGAAATGGACGAATAAAAAACAACACTGGGCACCTGTAGTCGTCGACATCAAAACTTAACAGTCTTTTTCCCATGGCGGTCGGCGGACCCGCGCAAGAACGAGCATAATGATTTTGTAATTGTGTTTGTCTTTTATCGTGGAGCTGCCCAGCTTTAGAAATTGTAATATAGATCATATTATGGTCGTTTTATTTTTACCGACAACGAATCTGACCATATTCATCTTAATTATGCTACAAAACTCAGTTTAAATTTAAAATTATCCTTAGGTACTATTATTATTAGGTACAGTACAAATGGTACAATATTTAATAAGTAGACAGTTAACACATCCGTTACATGGTTTTATTTTATATTAAATTTAATCGATATCTAGTCTCAAAGTAAGTCATAATTGGCTTGCGTTATGGCTACTAGACGACGATACCTACTTATATAGATAAATACATAATTACAATACATAGCATCATCCATGATTCAGGAACAAATATTCGAGTTCATCACACAAATATTTGCCCTTGCCGGGATACGAACCCAGGACCGCCAGCTCAAAAGGCAGCTGAACCACCATTGTGCCTACCGCGTCTTCATTTTGGTCTTCATACCGTTATGGTTTAGTATGGAGCCATTGCCGGTAAAACAAAAACGACGCTGTTATTAGTTGCCACAACTCTTGTTCAGATGGAATATTACGAGGAAAAGTATATCATAGTACAATGCTTTGAATAAAACCAGCACAACATTCAATTAACTGTCAGCTATAGCAGTACTAAATTAATAGCACCTGTAAATCCTGGTATTAATCATAAGTAATACATATTTAAACGTGTTTCACTTTCGCTTATTGATCCTATAACTGTTATATAACTGCACTTTAAAAGGATTAAGTAAAGCGTTGTGAGAAAGTGAAAATTATTGCGTGCGACGTTGCTGTTTTATTCTTGTTTGGGCATAATCATCATTGTCATAATTCGTTGGGAAATTCTCAAAGTTGAATAACATATCAGGACAGATACATGTCCAATGTATGTAATAAAAAACATGTCAAGTGCGAGCTGAACTCGCGCCCGAGCGATTCCGTATGGTGGTAGAAGAGGCCTTACCAATATACATTATACTTTACGAAAAAATTAAGTTTACGAGTCATTTTAAAAAAACATGTACCTACATAGTTAAGGGCTTTAATTAAAACAAAACTTAATTGATTCCTTTGTGTTACGATAGTTACCCATATATTTTGTATGAGTAACTTTCGTAATACAAAAGAAGCGATCGTAATTTTGTTTTTATTAAGCCTATAACTATGTACCTACTATAGGCTGCAGAAATTCTGCACCTCATTGAGTACATGGTTTTTGAAAATGACTCTTATATCGGTTGCGGTTGCAAAGATGGCGCCCTGCAACAAACGGACAGACAGCCACGCAGCAGAGGCTTAGTAATAAGGTCCTGTTGGACCCCAAAAAAAAAGTATCGCGTCTCGTTCATAGGTGCGTGTAGCGTGCGGAGTCTAGCCTTGTCCTTCGTAATCGTAACAATCTACATTGTTATTTTCAGTGTATCATTCATTTTATGACACTTAAACTTTTACTTATATTGCCATCGTGAAAAATGAACTTATAACGTATAACGTCGATGACTTTCAAGGAACATCAACTTTATTGCTATTTACACACAGTAATAAACATGAGGTAATTTTCAAACAAACTTCAAAAAGGTGGATGTTCTCAATTGGGTTGTTTTTTTTAGGTTTGTAACCCCCAAGGAGCTTATACTAAAACAACAGGAGTGCGAACTCAGAATAAGTGTGCACACAAAATTAAATCATAGTGTAAATACATAAGGTCTATTTTACCGGTGAAGGGGTCACGGTCAGACAGAGACAGCTCGCACATAGGTTGTGTGTCCCTTTCTAATATTGCCAGTCACAAAAAATAGGAATGATTAGTAGTTTTGAAATAAAATGGTAGTTATTAATAGTTTACATATTTCTTTAAATTAACACTATTCACTTCAAATAATTACATACCTATTTTATTCGCTAAACGTTATTACGCGTCAACTAAGAAACTAACGGAAAATTTTAAGAACGCTATACAATCCGATAGTATATGTATAAATAAAATAATTTTATGTTAGTGCCATGTCAGGATAACCTTTATATTTAAATCCTTATTAATATACAGGGTGGAACGAAACGACGTTATTTCCTTTAACTGTGGCATTATACAGGCTTAGAATATTATTTTCTCCAAATAAACTTTATTAATATCTCTCACCGTTTTCCAGTTATAGCATGTTAAACTTTCATACGAAAAAGTGTGTGTGTACAACCCTATTTTAGAGTGCAATGACCTCTTCATAACACAGTTAACTTTTGTAAACAAACTTTTTACAAATTGCCTAGCCATTTCTTATCGGTTTAAAAACCTTTGAAAATACCCTTAAGATTGTTTTTAGACTTTTTAGTTGACATGATTGATAGACGTTACATTGACTTTTTGTATCGTATGCTGTGTGCAAAAATGCCGGAATTAAACGCTAAAGGCTATTTGAATTTGCTTCTTTTGTACGCGGAGTGCGATTACAATACTGGAGAGACTTTGCGCCAATACCGGAACAGGTATCCTCCTCCTCACCCAACACACTCTAGTACGATATTACGCGCTCTTGACCGTGTTGGTAACAATCGTCCTATTGTGCCACGAACGGGTCAGGATGACCAGCGCGGAGGACGCGTTATTCAACATGATGTCAGATTGGAAGAGAGAGTGCTGCAGTACTTCGAAGATTATCCGAGGTCAAGTTCAAGACAAGCGGGCCGACATTTTCGTATGACTCATATGAAAATACTCAGAATACTAAAACGTGAGGGCCGTCACCCTTACAAAATACAAAGAGTCCAGGCATTACTACCAAGAGATTGCCCCGTTCGCGAAGCCTATTGCCGGTGGCTACTGCAAAAGGTGTTAGAAGACCGAGACTTCATCAAACACGTAATATGGAGTGATGAAAGCTTGTTCACACGGAACGGTATGTGGAACAGGCATAACGAACACGTGTATGCCGAAGAAAATCCGTTTGCCTACCGTTATACGGGACACCAGTATCGTTGGTCTGTTAATGTTTGGGCGGCGATACACGGGGATACAATAATAGGCCCTGTATTTCTGCCTCAGACTTTAAACAGACACGGATACATGGATCTGTTGAGGATAGAGCTCGACGACTATCTGGATGAGTTGACGCTGGCAGAAAGAAGATGCACTTGGTTCCAACAAGATGGAGCACCAGCTCATTCAGTAGTCGAAGTACGTGAAACACTGAATAATGTGTTTGAGGATCGCTGGATCGGCCGATATGGGCCGCACCGTTGGCCTCCTAGGTCTCCAGATCTCACACCCTTGGATTTTTTTCTGTGGGGCACCGTAAAGGACATCGTTTACAAGACTGAGTGTGAGACGGCTGAAGAGATGAGGGAAAGGCTAAGGGTGGCCTTTGAAAGTCTTCGCAGAAGAAATAACCGACACAACATCTTGTCGAGGGTGCATCGCCACACGCGGGCACGAGCAGCGGCGTGTATCGTACGCCACGGCGGTACTTTCGAACACCGGATGTAAATGTAGGTAATTGTAAATACTCCCAAACGTCAAATAATAGTTTAAAAAAACTAGGGTTGTACATACATTAAAAAATACAATTTTAATCGATTTTCGTTTTTTTATTATTAAAAGAATTTAACTATTGCAGGTCGATTCTACATGAAATACATAGCATTATAGTTTCAGGAATGAACATCGCTTCGTTCCACCCGGTATATGAAAACTGTCAGCATTTTTGACAGTGCTTAGTGGTATCTTTTCAGATTATTTAAAAAATTACATACTTATAATTGCATCATGGTAACTGGAATTAAAGGTTGCAAAAGGAAATCTTTTGGTGGCTGTAGTATATTTTTTCAGGTAATATATGGTAATATATATTAATATGAAAGCATGTCAAACTTTGATAAAGTACTAATAGAGTGACGAGGAATTTACAAAATTACCGGATAATTCCGATCTGTTTTACTTCGAGAAATATTATTCGTACTAAAAACAATCTGAGCATTGCACTATTGCAGTAATGTCGTTTTTAATATACTACGATAATCCTTCGCTATCTAAGGGTGGTTAATAGGCGTCACAATTTCAAAATGGTCGTAGCGAGCTGAAATTTGGTATGTTTATGGTTTCGACCCCCTGATTACAAAAATCTTTTTTTTCCAGCATAAAAAATAATGTATGGGGATTTTTTTAAGAGGCCCGTATCTCGTAAACGGTTGGCTCAGGTGGGAGGTGCTCGACCAAATGTCATAGGGGGCCACCACCCGAGTACAATCGTGAAAAAAAAAATCAAAATGGCGACTTATTTTTTCTAAATTTCAAGTTTGTGCAAGGGGGCTGAAACTCGGTATCGGGGAGCAATTGGGGCTCACAAATATGAATCTGAAATCTATGTCCGAAAATTCGGTCAAATTCGTAAAATATGGGAAGAACAAGATTTGTATGGAGAAAATTTCAAATTGGTCCGAGGGGGCTGAAATTCGGTATCAGGCGGTTTTCGGGGCTCCCAAGTCGGAATCTGAAATTGAATTTAAAAAATTCAGTCAAATTCAGAAAATATCGGACAACAAACTTTAGTATTTTAGTTCGACCGAGGGCCGCAGGCCCAAGGGCGAACGTCCCCCCACGAGGCCGCAGTCCGAGCTCCGTGTAGCACCAAAGGTGCGGAGCGTCCCAGAGACGGCGTAGCGCGCGAGCCCAGGGCCCGCAGGGCGAGCCCACCTAGAACATTGCTACCCGCCTAAGTAATCGTAGTTGTAGTAGCAATCGTAGCACCGAAGTTAGGAGATAACTCAAACGAGATGCATGCCTTTGAGACCTCCCAGATCACCCCGCCATAAGTATTTTATATGAATCACTAAAAACAAAAAATATACTTATATAATATAAAAATATAATAAATGAGTGGTTTGGCATCGTCTTCAAAACGTGATTCAAACGTAGTCTGAACTTAAATGGGTTATTTTTAGCTTTTTAGTTTTTTTTTGTCGATTTTTTTTTGTTAATTTTTTTTGCTTTTTATTTCGCCATATATTTAGTAACCGTTAGTACAGTAATAAACAGTAGTGCGTAGTCTTGCATTGGTAAAACAGAGTCATACAGGTAGTTTATAAAATAACGGTATACTTACATTTTTACCTCCCTAGTTAATTTATGGTACCCTACAAATAACCACCCCTTTTTTATATCCTCATAAATGTGTTCATGTCCACGTACCTACATACATCAGAATATGTTTTTTGTTTGTTTTGTTTTTAAGTATGACTTAACGAAGTTTGTCATTTATCAAATCAAATTAACAATCACGGGATTGCTGCGTTCTGATAAAATAACGGGAGCCAAAAGTGTGTTATTGCTGGCATAGTAGCTAACATTCACTATATTTATTTATGAGTTTCCATAGGTATATAAAATAAATTCTTGCTACACTGCCAGCCAATACCTATACATTTTTACACTTGTAATAAAATGGAGTAAGGATGAGTCCCTCTTTATAGCTAAATACATATTTGGTTACCCCAGCAGAGTGGGACAAACTGCCTCCTAGGCGGCTTTCTTACTTGGACCGTTCGAACGAAGCAATGAGCAGTCCAGGTATACTATAGTATATACTAGGTCCATGGTAACCCCAGAACTTCGTCATGTATAACAGATTTAAAATATTTGTCGGTTCGAGAGCATCGCCAAGTTGGTCCCATATAATTTTGGTGAAGATCTTATGACGAGATCCCTGAGGAATCGAAGGGCTCCTCAAATAGTGCATCTAAGTATGTCGATTTCGGTATTTTTAGGGTTCCGTACCCAAAGGGTAAAAACGGGACCCTATTACTGAGACTTCGCTGTCCGTCCGTCCGTCTGTCACCAGGCTGTATCTCAAGAACGGTGATAGCTAGACAGTTGAAATTTTCACAGATGATGTATTTCTATTGCCGCTGTAACAACAAATACTAAAAATAAAATAAAATCAATATTTAAGGGGGGCTCCCATATAACAAACTTGTTATAGATTATGGTACGGAACCCTTCATGCGCGAGTCGGGCTCGCACTTGCCACTTTTTTATAGTAATTCGTACAGCTGTTCTCGGAATCATGATTTCTGCTCGTTGAAGTCGGTTATTTTTTTGGGAATAAGTGATTATTACGCGTCACTGAAAATAATGCTTTTTCACGCGAAACGGTTTATTCTCAATGGTTATCACGACTTTGGAATACATCGTGAACCTCATCAAATTGATTGAGCGTCTTTGTAACAACTCTTAGTAAGTACTTAATTTAACAGGATAGCGATACCTAATCATTAACTTGAAGCGAAAGCTAGTAATTGTATCAAGAGCTGTTTAGACCGATTACTGAAGCGAACTAAGTTTGCGGTCGGTAAAAGTGAAACCAATGTGGGCTTTGTCCCCAGCTATTGGTTACTATAGGTTTATAGGTTTCACCTTCTGCTAAAATATCTCTCACTTAAGTAGATATACTTCGATCTTGACTTAGCTAAATGGATGTACTTACCTACTTGAAGGAAGTAGTAGTAGTAAATATTCTTTATTGTGCACAACATGATAAAGAATACAGCAAAGCAATAATATAACAAAAAATAGCGTAACAGTATGCGGTCTTATCGCTAAAGGTAAAGCTACCTCTATCATCAAGTCATCATCAGCTAAAAGACATCCATTTTTGGGCATAAGCCTCCCCCAAAAAACTCTAAATGCCTGTAAATACTTACCTATATACATATAGCATAACTAATCGATGATCACGACTGAAGTTGATTAAAGTTTATCTGATTTCGTTTCCCCGGTTCCTTTCTTACTCACAAAGAAACAGTTATATTATAAGAGATCGAGTTTAGTTGATATCATTCGTTATTACTATTGAAAAATGCTAATTAACAAAAAAGTTACGGTATTCTCATAGAGATAGTAACTATAGTTACGTCCATTCGGCGAATCATGCACCTACTATAATACAATAGGTATCTTCTTTGTATTTAGGTACTTAGTTGTAATTTAATTACAAAATACTGCCTTTTATTCATAATAATAAAATGTATAGGTACCTATCCACGTGTACGTAGAAACGTACCTAACTTACTGAACATTGCATTTTTTGCACTGTTTTTATGTCAAGGCATACATATAATAATAGCTATACTTAATGCATTGCATCCAACCTCGTCATCTTCATTAATATATATGTTGTCTACGTACAAGTAGTATAATACCAACGAAAGTGCCGTACCGTAAGCGTCACGTCCCAAAAACTTTTGACTTCGTCATCTTTGCAAAGACGGTTGTAACGGAATCCATATATGGGACATGTTACGTATAACAGAGACTCGGTCAGAACTTGGAACAACAAATGGCTAATAACCAAGCCGAGAAAAAGCCAAAAACTTTAGACTACCGGCACGTAAGTACGTCACCTTTGCACATTGTAACGGAACCTATACTTTTATGGAACATGTAGGTACATGTTACGTAGACGCCAAGATTCGGTCAGAACGTGAGCGCGCAACAAAGGGCTAATCAATCCGGTAAAATGTGCTAAATCTCGATGAGATAAAACTGGATTCTTTTGTGGAAGCATACCCAGTTTTATTTGTGATCGCTACGAATAGCCTGATAGTAAAAGGATATGCATCTCGTCGGTTACATTACAAAAGATAGGCCAAGATACAACGAACGAACGCTAACCTGATTTAGTTTGTACCAGACAGAGATGGGCATTAATCGATTAATTTTTTAGTTAACTAATCAATCGATTAAAAATATCAATCGTCATTTTTTAATCGCGACTAATTTAGTTGCGATTGAATTAGTTGTGAGAATCTTCGACTAACAGTTGAATTAGTTTTAGTTTCAATCGACTAAATTTCACGATTAAATCACTATTAAAACTACGTTGTCGCTCGTTTTTTGCATTTTTATTTAACTTGCAACATAGACAACTTGTAATATGTAACTACGAGTAGGTATTTACATTGTAGGTACTCGTATGTTGTATCACTTGTATCTATGTTGGTTTGGGTAGAATCTTGCAACTTATTTTGAAGCAGATATCTTCAACCGATTGAGCTAAAATTATGTTATAATTGTTATATATATGTACATTTTAATTTGAACCGCTTGAATGACAATGCAATATTATGGGCCATATTAACAATATTATAACGATAAATAACGACAAACTGCAATGTTTAAGTACAAATCGCAAAAAATATAGTTACTGTTAATTTCAATCGTTAGTTGTTAGTCGATTAAATTTTGCCCATCTCTGGTACCATGCAGTATAGCGGCAGGGAAAAATGAAAATTATTAGCTTATTTGTGAAAATTGTGGAAAGTTTATTAGGCGCCGGTTTTTATATAGTTATGAAAATATAACTAAAAAACCTAGCAGAATGGGGCAAGACCATGCTAGAACAAGGCCTTTCACAATTGATTGATCAAAACACCGATAATATTGATTGGCCTCAGACCAATCCAGAGTTTCGTCCTATTTCACGCACTTGGCACTGTTATATCCAAACCATATAGATTAGGTATAATTGTACATAAGTATCTTTCGCTTTGTTGAATATCAGTAAAGTTGAAAATGGCATTGTAAATATATATGACTTTGTATATATGTAAAGTGACAGATCCTTGATCATGAACTAGATCAGGTAGGATTAATGCTGCTACACCTGGGTCTAAAACGACGGCACCTTGTAGCCCGCGACACGTCGTATTTCGCGTCGTCGGCAGCTGGCGCGTGTCGGACGACATCCCGCGATTTTATCGGGTTATTTACAGAACGTGCTAACGAGACTCGTCGAGTGCTTCACGAACTAGATACACTATCTCGATGGGAGCGATGTTCTGAGAAACAATCTTGTTGACGGCTAAGATTTTGATATGGTCACGCCGCGTTGATTGATATATATACCTAATCACAATCGCAACAAATGTTCGCGTTTATATTTAGATTATTTAGAAGATTGAACGAACAAAACGATCAACTTCCCTTGCGTAACAGCGAAGAAAATGCAGACATTTCCAACAAAGGTTGTTTTGACAGACAGTAAGCAAAATTGGTGGAAAGTTAACGCGACATAACAAACAATGGAAACACAATAGGACAAAATTGTTGCATGACTTGAAAGTTAGCAACTACGTTCACGCCTGCTTGCCTTGCGTCAGGGAGCATTAGAGAACTGTTTTACGTAGATTAGAAATAGAGCATAAGCAAATAGAACATTTAATTTCATTATATTTCTTCTTTGTTTCATGCATGCTATCTGAAACATAGGATCAGGTATGTAAAATTATATAGTATTCGTAATTGCATTTTGTATCTTATAATTAACATTTTTAAACGGCGCATAGGACCTTTATTCAGGGGCTAGTACAGTTTATAGTTAAGGCTTTGCAATTTATTCGAATATGCCGTTATTTACTGTCGTAAAAATACGTAGCTGGCTAGATGATAACGTAGTTAATGCTAAATACTAATTACTTTCTATTCGTATTCAGTATGTACCTTCGCATATACCTAAGTAATAAATACGAATGAGCCATGTTTTGACTCACTGAAGATTGTTCAGTCTTTCCATTGTATGTAGTTAGCACTTTACTTTGACATTTAAACATCAAGTTTTTACATTAGGTCTCGATGCATAGCATACAGCTAGATTATTATATCTATTTTAGAGCTTATAACATAAGTGACAACCCCTGACCCTATGACATATGAAAGACACTTGCCCGGCCGAAAGCGATGGCACCGGTCGCAGGCGCAGATACTGGTAGCTAGGGCAGCGCAGTCGCCGCCGCGCCGGCGCACGCGCACAGGATGGTGACGGTGCTGAGCGAGTGTGATGTTTCAGTGCGGCTATCTCGAGGGGCTGCGCTCATCACTCGGTGGCTGGACGCAGAAAGTTAAATCATGGTACTGGGGACGCCCACTAGTAAGTGCCCCGGCCTCTGCCAGCCGGAACGAACGAGATGTCTAGCACATGACAACTATCAACATTTGCACGATATACAAAAAACTTTTCTATTTTTTAATTCGAAGTTATCGCTTTATAAAGACAAAAAATTGCTTGGTGTTAGAAAATAATTTTATTGTATGTTTTCACATTATATTATCGCTGCACTTCATTTCGGTGTTGATATTTATTTTATTTGAATCATTGAAATTAATTTCGAGGTAGCATTGCACTTTAATAATTTGTTGGTTCATTACGATTGTTTCATTAGCCTGTAGTTGAGGTATCTCCATCTCGGAGGCGCTGCCGTGCATGAGGGCCAGCGAGGGCACTCCGCGACCACCGCTCAAAGAACACCTCGCGCATACTAACTTCATAATAGCAATTATGTATATTGTTTTGCCTAAGTAACATTCAGAGTATCGTTTACCTAGTTTACGGTGTTTTAAAAAAATGGTACATTATCTATTTATTTACGCTACTTACACGTAATATACATTTAGCGATATTAATTTGCATTTTTTTTACCGGTTTTGTAGGAATTTATTTGAAACACCTAATTAGATAGGTAGTCGGGACAAATATTGCTGTAAGTCTTCATAAAAACATTGTACACTTGTGGACTATTGACTCTTTGAACCACGCCACCGAGTGATCGAACCGCATGATTCCGAGCCTCCAGCACACATCTCACTACAGCTTCTCGATACATTCGACGTGGATTGATCACTTACATTACAGTAACTGAGAGGCACAAGGTTGTAAGTAAACAACACCGACCTTTTACCGTAGACCTGTAGCGGTTGCTATTAGTTACAGCCCTCTGCCACCCAGCTACGTCCTCAATTTCTTAAAGCACTTGTACTTAGAGGCTGAAATAAATTAGCTGTTTAGTATTGTAGCGGTAAACAATAGTGTGGATGTGGTGATAATAGTATCTACCTACTTTTGATATAGGATAAACCTTCATTACCGTAAATCTTAGATCGTGTACATATTTCATACTTTTCACGTATCTTGGCTGCAGCTGAATTTTTAAGTCTTTCTCATGCTTACGAGCATTGTTATTGAGAGTTTTTGTTTTCAGGAGTTGGCGCACAAGTTGTCTCGAAGCTTCGACATGAAGGAGGAGGGTGGAGCGCTGCTGGAGGAGCGAGGAGGGATCAGGAGACACCAGTCAATGCAGCGGCTGCAGCACGGGGAGGGCGGCGCGGACGAGGCGCGCGCAGCGCGGGTTGTGCCCGACCACCACGGCAACCTGCATATCACCGTCAAGAAGACCAAGCCCATCCTCGGCATCGCCATCGAAGGCGGCGCCAACACCAAGCATCCGCTGCCCAGGATCATAAATATACATGTAAGGCCATGACAAAACACTTGCTATATATCTCAACTGTTCTATCATAATGGCTCGTGTACCTGGTTAGTAAAGTTGGTCCTTATTATAGTTATGCAAGAGAAACTAGACAGATGAACGAGGGATAGGGGAACGAAGAATTCAAAACTCGATAGACAGAGTTATTTAACGATAAACTCACTATGTACCTTTTCTTTTGTTTCGTGCAATAAAGACTAAATAATGAAACAGGAGCACGGTGCAGCGTACGAAGCAGGCGGGCTAGAGGTGGGCCAGCTGATCCTGGCGGTGGACGGACAACGGGTAGAAGGCCTACAGCACCAGGACGTGGCGCGGTTGATCGCAGAGTCCTTCGCGCAGAGGGACAAGCCGGTCAGTATACGTGAACAGTACAATTTATGACATATTTCTTTCGGAGATAACAGTTAAAGTTTACGACGCCCTACAATTTCCTAACTGTATTAACAGTAATCACTAATCAAACTATTAAGAAAACATTATTGACAGATTAAAAACCAGTTAAGACGATACTTTAGTTTATACTTTTATGGCCTTCAATAAGATGTTTAAAGGTATTTATTTATCGCCAGTTAATCTATATTTTATTAGCTTTAGAACGTCATAAAGGTTACATTAATTGATCTTACGGCGTTTCCAGGAGATCGAGTTCTTAGTGGTTGAAGCGAAGAAATCGAACCTGGAGCCGAAGCCGACCGCGCTCATTTTTCTGGAGGCCTAACATCTACTGTCCCTCCCCGCCAGCGACCCCCCGGCCGCGCTGGGCACCGCGACCTTGGGGGCCGACCTCACCGCGCACACCACGGAATAGCCAACTCCAACCTGCGCTGCCACATGCTCTTCTAAACGCGTCTCTGAAGCCGCGCTACCCCGCGAACACGACACAGTAACATTGGTCCGGGTGCGCGGGGTACGTAGCGAGGATGCGTGCTCTACATGAGATCCGACGTCGCTCGGACTAGTGTTGAACATCGACATTGACCGTGACCCGAACGTTTCGATGACGAAGCGAGAATAGGCAAACAGAAGCGGGAGATGACGCAGGTAAAATAGTAGGCTATACAAAATTAATGGCACAAGGGAGGCAATCTAAATTTTTACACCACGACGAAATGTCCGGAACTATGATGAATTAGTTACGAAGCACACTGCCCGAAAGTTTTTAAACTTTTCTTACCAAATTAATATCCCTTATTTCTTAAGGGAGTTTCGGGTAGTCTGAGAAGTTTTGTAAATTATTTTCTAGAAGTAGAAATTAAACCAATTTTAACAGTAGTCAGCGACTGAATTTTATAAAAAATTAAACCCTACTTTTACTAAATACGATAAGTTCATCTTACCTAAAATTCACACATTTAAGAGTTCACAGTAAAATCGCGGTAAGTTCAATTGATTCGATTTCGTAACTAATTAAATAGAGCTAGAAATAAAGAAATGACGATAACATAGATCTTACGATGTTCAGTTTTGAAGCGAATTGTGCTGACATTATAATGATTGGCATTGGTGCTATGGAAAGTGGTAATTTGAGGAGTTTCGACTTTCCGGATCATTTACATTGTAGTTTCATTAGGGATTCGACTAGAGCTTGGTCAGCATCATAGCATCTCATGAGAATGTAACACTCGAGAGCGTCATCCATGTGCCATCAGAGTTGCGTTAGCGTCGGGAGCAATGCGGGCAGGGCCCGGGCTTCGGGTCACCGCAGTAGTGGCTCTTCATGCGTCATGTCATGTCCATGTAGAGAGGGCTTGCAGCACAGCGCACTCCCCTAAGCAAGCTGTTCCTTTACACACAACACTTTACTGTACTCTTCATTCAACAGTATATTATAGCGTTGAAGCAGGATCATTTAAAATTGCATTTATTTTGTATCGTAGAATAGCATCCGCAAGCCAATTGATATCATAGCATTGTTAAATGATTTACCCGGTCGATTGTAGAGCGTAGAGTTGAGCTTGTTCAGTTTGCTTAGCGCGGCTCCATCAGTGCGAACATGTCATTCCATATGGTAGTAATGCGGTGAGTTAACGAAATTATGGCGGAGAGGGATTTTAGCCCACTCTTTTATTTATACATACCTATTTATAAGTAGATATAAAATTGAATGTGTGCAATATAATCAAATGTTACGTTAGATGTTAGAGTCAATATACATTGCGATGCTGTAGACATGGCGAGAAGAGATGCGTATCGCTTGGCATATTATTATATTCATCCAAGATAGGCGTGTTCATCAATGTCGAACGATTGCATATTAATATGGGAAAAGAAAGTTCCGCGATGTGTGCAGCATCGCGCGAGCATACTTCCGATATATCGATGTGCGTGTTGCTAGTGCTTCAAGTATAACAAACAGCTGTAGATATTGTACACGTTCCTGCCGGTGGTAATATATGTACATGTATAAACTGTAACAAAACAATGTATGTCGTACTAAGTTTAACTATATGTCGATTCTTATTTTCTGGACATCCAGTTTACGATACCTATCATTGTATATATATCTGTATTTACGAATAAGCTGTAAATATCAGGTTTGAATGTTTTGTATAATATAATATTAAAATAAATATTTATTGAAGTTAGTGCCAAAAAGCATCCTACAAACCGCGGGAGCGGCGCGCGGCGGACGGACCGAGCCACGCGCGCGGCGCGACAGCGCCGTCGCGGCGCGGTTCTGCCGCGGCTAGTTTTCTACGTCTCTTACTCTATCAACTGCTGAATTCACCAGATACGCTTTTAACTGTAGGAATTCGGTCATCGTCAACTACCGCGTTATAACTGATATATTTATGTAATCGGATTGTATCACTTTGCATACCTAGTTAGACATTTGGAAATTACAACAAATATTTTTCCACACTATACACGACACGCGTGTAGAAAATAATTGTGAAAAGGCGGAGAAAACGAAGTTGATTTTGATTTTGAATTATTTTTCTGATGTTAACCACACAAAAACATCTGCCTTTCAAAACCTTAAATACCATAGAGCTATTCCCAGTACTTCTCATTCCTGTTTCGAGCTTGATATTGGACTATTAGAGAGTAAGTACGATTTGAAAAATTAAGGTCTATTCATTTTTAACGAGTATTTTGTGTGTTTTTATCTCATATGGCACGAAAACAACAGGCAAATGCACTTGAATTAACCTCCTAAGACCCAACGGCCTATTTTAAAGACCAGAGATCGTACTCATTGCGGCCCAATGACATGTATGAATTTATCAAATATCCACCCAAGGTCCTAGAATTATGACACAGACTAAAATCCTAAAATTAGGTCACTGGGTCGCTATTACAAATGTCCTAAAAATAGATTGGGTCTTAGGAGGTTTAAGGTAGTTGGGCCACTTGGGCCTAATATATGTTTTTGCTGGAAACACTTTATTCAAATCATCACGGAAGACTAAGAAGTGAGAATTACTAGGAGTATGCCTTTACAATTTTACCTTGATCTGTACTTAATTCATTAACATAAAAATTAACAGAATATGCACTGAAACAACTATATTTTTTACGAGTAATTATAATTAATTTTAACTTGTATCTAATTATATTTAAAATTACCCAATAAGTTTGTATGATTACCTACGCATAAGCGACCATCGCAAGGCGCGGCGGAATGCCCGGCCTCTGAGTCAATTTGTCATTTACGTAAAACACTATATCATTTTGAAAGTAAAACAAAAGCAATTTTAATGTAGGTAAATAAGAATTATTTTTAATAGAGCTACAACAAATTACCTGTACAAGTTATTTATATTATTTAGAATTGTAATTAGCTTTGTCCACTGACTTGTTTACCAACAGCGTGTAGAGCAAAAACGCGCGCCCGCAACCGCGCGGCGGCCGCCGCAGGCGCGCTCTGCTCACACTGTAAACGACCCTAATAATAATAAACCCAATTATTATAAGCCGTCCATTTATGTTCGGGATTATTTGAACGTTTATTATATATGTAACTGCAGCTTATTAGCTGCGTGACCTGATGTGTCCTCGATGTGTTGGTAAACATTTCATGCAAGGCGATGTATCGCAAAGTTTTATCTTCGCGCAGGTTTGGTTGAAAAGATCTATGTTGTAGTCTGTTGTTAAGTTTGTCGTTGGTGACAAAAATATATTGTTATCTAGATAGTCCTTGTTTTATTCAGATACCGTTATAAAATAAAAGCCTTCAAATATCTAGACAGACTAGACTAGACTCAGCGAGACTATGAATGGAAGAGACAAAGAGAGAGAATGGAAGAGGAGACAACTAGTAAAGACTTAATGAAAAAGTAGTGTCCAACCCAACGGGTATCTAAATATCTTATCTAAGAACGGATTCAAACGGCGCCTACTCCAATTGTAGAAGCAAAACTTAACTGTGATGATAAATCGTGAACACTTCGGCGGTCGTTAACGTCAACCTGGCCACTGGAACACGGGATGACAGATACCACAGACTACCCCCACTAGACGGAGCATGTAAGGCACATGTAAGGCCGCCCGCGCGCACCAACGATATGGTACGGCAAAACATTAAAGTATCAACACGGCGGCCACCGTTTTGTTGCGTCCATGTTTATGAGGTCTCTCTACACCACTTAACACTACAATTTACCATGTTATTTATTTAATTTCATTTTTCGTTGACGTACGCATGGATCATAAACAAGGACGCAACTAAACGGTGGCCGCCGTGTTCATTGGAGCGGAGCGAGCGAAGCTCCCATGGATCGACTCGAATGGACTTTGTAACAATGCGCAGATCTCAGGGAGTTCTCAACCGATTTTAGAAATTTTTGTTTTAAAATGCACAAATTAAATTTCGCTAGGTCGTGACGAAGAGAAAATTTCGAAAAAAAAAGAAATAAAAACTCCGCTCCAATCTACGGTGCAAGCTTAGCCGGTGGCTGACTCTGCATCGACCTAGTACTTTAATGTTCTGCCGTACCATATCGTTGGTGCGCGCGGGTGGCATTACATGCTCCGTCTAGTGGGGGTTGTCTGTGACAGATACAGATAATTATGATATAATAATATGGGGCTTCTAAACGGACCATATTTTGCTGCAATTTGTGGCCGGCAACTATGGCCGTCCTTCTCTGACACCCTACGCTAGAGCAAGATGCAAATAATGGCCAGCCACAAATTGC
This sequence comes from Apotomis capreana, assembly GCA_947623375.1. NCBI lineage: Eukaryota > Metazoa > Arthropoda > Insecta > Lepidoptera > Tortricidae > Apotomis > Apotomis capreana. Next base: position 20,402,387 of record OX392504.1, read on the forward strand.
AGCAAAACATGGCCCGTTTAGAAGCCCCTATATAATATTGTATGCAACAATCTCTGTTTGTATAAAAAATACTGACTACCTATTCAATTTATGGCGTGCCCGTGTGGAAACTGGCTTACAACAACGACGCAGTTTTTAAAACGCCTAGAAAAATCCGTGAGCAATTTAGCAATATTATGTTCCTTGTTCGCACCGTATTTCAGGAGTAACCAGCGGTTTGTTGTGAGCGTGTACAAGACCAATGATATTTAATTGTATCATCTAATGTAATGAAAATCAGTTTTCTATAGAGGGGCCAATGTTTCGGAAAAAACGTTGTATAATTTCTTTGTCCGCTCATCTCGGCACATGGGCAACTACGGAACCTATACACTGAGCGTGGCCCGACATTTTTTTATCACAACCATATTTTAAAAACATTGTTTGACGTAAGAGAGACTTTATCACAAATAGCTGTCAACAGTTAAGGTGGTTGCAGAGGAAACAAAACTAGACATTCCACGCTAGATGGCGCTGAAAAGCAAGATTTGTAGTTTTTGTGTATTATTTCGTATGTTACTTTAGTTTGAAGTAAAATTTGTATCTTGGCGAGTCCGCGTATTTGTCTTTTATTCATGTAGTATTAGTAGCACGTCATAAATTGTCTTATTCTCCCATGTGTTGGCAATTTGTGAAAAATCAGCAAGTACTCACACTAATAGACACTAATTGTGACTGTGTGCGGGTGATTCATTCATTAAAGGGTCGCGTATCATCTGTCAGTTTGATAGTAAGCGCTGAATAAATAAGCAGGCATGATATTTGATTTTGACGATGAAGTAAAGATGCACCTCTAGCACAACTGTGACTCGCAACTCTTTCTCGCGCGAAAAATATTTCCTATCTCTTTCTTTGCGGTACTGTAGGAGACTGACGGGCGATGCTATGTCGCGTGACAAGAATCGTGAAGCCTAGTTGTATTAGACGGGCTGGATTGTCAAAATAAATAATAGGTACGAAGAAATTACAAATCTTTGGCAGTCCTATATTTTTTAAGTATGTGGTGAAATTAAATGAGTATATTTGTTGGGTTTCTGTTCTGATATATTGTGATTCTGATTTGTGATGTTATTGAGTTTGTCCTAAGTTTTTCTGAATGACAGATACAGCAAAAAGGGCCCAATTTTAGGACACATATTTTGTTGAAAAATATTTTTCTCATTTTTGTTACTATTTGATTAGAACTAAAGAATACATTAAAATAAGTATCTTTTATAAATAACAATTGTTTGATTAACTTGCCCGTTTAAGAACTAGAGTGGTCCTAAATTAACATAGAATTACTACGTAGCCTGGGACTACTTGTACTATCATCCATTCTGTGCTGGGACTTAGAAATTTATGATGAAAAAAAAACACAAGTATACCTCTGTTTTTTATTACTTAATGACAAGATCGGGCCCTTTTTGCTATACTCTGACCTGATATACAAAAAAACGACATCAAGTATAGTTGGTACTGATTAGGGTTGGGATTTTCGTGGTTCTAAATCGTGGTTCCATGGAGTCTCTAATTGTAAAAATGTTCAGTCTAAAAATATATAACTACTAGAACTACTACTAACTGAGCGCAGCACCAGTTGTTTGCGCCACGACCCCGAGCTAGCTCGCGCCATATAAAAATATATGTCAATATATTGTTATTATGTACATATATGGATTTTAGAACCACCAACCACTAAATAAAATAAAACAATTTTTGTTACGTGTAGGTTTTATTATAATACTAGTGTTTGCGTGAGTTGTAGACGTCGCTTTAATTCGAAATGGTGTATGCGTTGTAATATTATTTTAGGCAACACGCATGTTTTGTAGAAAATTATAAGTTTCTGCAGCTTTTCTTGGATGAAGCCTTCATCTGTTTGAACTTTAATTGACATTATTTTTGTGGATAATTCAATGAAGGAAATCATCTTGCAGTGATCCCTTTTGATGAAGCTCTAAGCTGGCCTTGAATCTGTAATGAAATTATTTATTACGCCACAAAAGTGCCAGCAATGGAAACGGCTGTATGCATGTCCTATCTTACAGGGAGTTACGGTAATTAGTGTTATTACAGGTATCCTTCAAGGAGGAAACTTAGTCACTGAATCGATAATTCCCAAAAGGATTTGGTTTCCCACACCTATTGAAAAACATGGGTAGGTCTTGGTATCAATTCAGTCAGAGAGAAAAAACTACCAATATGAACCCACTATGAACAGCTTTGTTTTTTTTTCATCACCCAAAGCGAGCGATTGCGTTCAGTTTTTGTGGTTGGTTACGGTTGTCATCACGCCATGCTTGTCTTCGTCTAAAAAGAAAATAGCGCGAGACACCTCTTTCACGGCAGGACGCTTCGATTTGTCATGTTTTCAAACACAATACTTTCCCCGCAATTTCTGACCCACGATATCGCAATATCGTTTAGGGATCACTATGTCCTGAGTACACATGTTTATTATTATTATATGCACGTTTCATTATTCACACTGCATAAAGTAAAAACTCACGAAACAAAAAAAATGTAAAGTTGTAAACCAAACATGATTCATTTTATACATATTTCCACAATTGACGTGACAGTATTGACATAATTTATTATTTCATTCACAAGATTTAGTGCGTTCGAAATCTGTTCCACTTTATTGTTATGAGTAAATAAACACAATAGGTATCTTTAAAATCCAAATGTTTCCAATTATTTGTTACATGTTTAATGAAAGCTGTAACCATTTAAAAATAAACTGTTATGCATTCATATCGAAACATCAATTTAAATTTATTATCCTAAATCATAAGTTAAGTAGTATTATATTTCAGAACGCACTGTTCATGAATAGCTTTACGTGCGCTTACGTTTGTATGTTGTGTAAAAGCAACGCACACATACATATATGGACAATATTTCAACGGGTTTTAAAGCTTTAATAACTTTGTAATTGTATGATTTATAGCAAAACTGATTTCCTTGGCGAGTATAAGATCGCTTAAAGATTTTTTTAAGAATGTTTAATAACCTAAAGCCATACCTGCCTAAGTGTGTATTGATCAAACGATTTGTATGAAAGTGACATCTCTGCAACCACCTTAACTAAATGTTTGTAATAAGACCTATAAACATTAATACATCAATAACGGACCAATGCCCTTTGATATAAGACATCTGAGCTTACGTAGATGGGCAAATTTTTATTCAGTTGTCGATTTCGTTTTTTTCTCAGATTTCAATAAAATTTGGTGAGTTGGTAAAGTTGCTAATTCTGAACAAGGTAAGCCCACTTTCACGATATGTCTACAAAATTTTCCATTGAGTTACAAAAAATGTATGGTTTTTTTAATTACTTAATTTTTGTACTAAAATTTAGTACAAAATGAGGAGCTCGAAATGAAAAATAAATAATTCGACAATAAAATAAAAATTAGCCTATGGGCCAATTTCTGTAATACATTTTGTGTAACTCAATGGAGAAAAAATTGTAGGACGTATCGTGAAACCTTACCATGGTCAGAAGAAGCAACTTTACCAACTCACGAAATTTTATTGAAATCTAAGTAAAAAAGAAATCGACAACAAAATAAAAATTTGCTACTCATGTTATTGATAATTGTGAACACAGAACATAATAATGACGATTAGTGTTTATAAAACGGGGTATCTCATTTTTAACATTGAAAGTGTTTATGTTTTCCATGTGTTTTCCTGTTTGAATAGGTATACCTAGTGCCCCGATTTATGAAATTGTGACATTTGCCTGTAGTTTGGCAGATATGAGAGTTACCCGGATGGGCTATATGTCAAAATGAGCGTCTGCCGGAGGACTTCAAAGTGAAATTTGAATTCCCAAAATCGGTCGGTGCCCATATGAGATTTTCTTAAATGAATAATACTTGAAAAGTGATAATACTTACAAATCTACTTGAAACTTACTCAGGAAAAATACTTATAATGACTAAGTCTAAGAAAAATAAGATACCTAATAGAGGTAAGGGTATGTTATCACTTATCAGTAGGCCTTAATAAACAGATTATTATTATTTGGCTAAAGTTCGAGCGATAACATCACCTCATGTCATATTCATATGTTTTAGAGCAAATAATCGTGGAAAACCTGAACAAAAGGTTGACTGGTTGAAACAAAAACCTATTTTTGGCTAATTTGCAGCTAAAATATTATAGTTAATATGATGACTACTTACATTCACTTCTAATTTCCTTTTCCTCAGTGAATACTATACATCACAAATATATCACAAATCCTATGCCCTCTGAAAATGCCATAGTACAGTCCAGGAAATTGAAACGTACCTTCTTTGCGCTTTTGTCACAATGTCAATAAGGGTGAAACGTGGGTGAAACAAAATACGCGTACCAGTACCTAAGGTACCTATAGTACCTAAGGTATCTTGAGGTGTGAGAAATCATCTGCACCTGTCGGAGTGGCTCGTTGTGGCCTAATCAAGCTAAAACGGCTCGTAAATAGTTCTTTTCGATACTGGGGTAGATGAGATCAGGGGTAGGAGACGCTGCAAAGAAGAGGGTTAAGTCATAAAATGTTCCTTCTTTCTGGACGAATTGCGAGCACCGTCTCAAGAAACCTAAGCACAGCGTATCCGTAACATGTATTAAATAAACACAAGTCGGAAATCATCTTGCACTTACTAGGTATGCTTGTACGAGAAAATAGAAAAAACCTACTTTACGGATGTCCAAAATTATGGATTCCGGTTTTGGCATTGTTACAGTTAATTTGGTCAAAGATATTCTGACTTTCCTTAATAAGTACTTATCTTATGCCGGTTGGATATTCCATTGTGTAAAAATAAATTTTACCTATTTTATATGTTCGCGGAAACCATTATCTCATCCGTACGTAAAGACTTACCATCTACTTGACTTGAGAATGAATACCTAAGTAATAACCTACCTTCAATTCAAGACGTCTTTTAATCTGTAACGATTAAACTACAAATGGATGTGCTCTTATATTAAGATAAAAGAAAAGGAAGAAGTTCACTATAGACGAAGAACTATATAGGGCACGGTGTTCGCTTCATTGTCGAATTTTCTCGAACTGAACATATGTATTTCAAAACTACTTAACGGATTGGCCAAAGTATTGATATGTATAATCGAGATTTTCTCCGGATTATACATAAAATACTGAGAAAAGTATTTGTTTCCGATCTATTCAGCCGCAATAAGTTTATCATTTTCCTCGCATTGAAGTAAATTTCTCTCGTAATCTGTTCTAATCCATTCTAATTATGTTTTTGCTTATTAAAACCCTTCGAACCTAAAGTGCGATGATTTTGGAGTACCTAGTTGTAATTATATAGTCAGCAGAAAATATGATGAAAACAGTTTAAAAACATTAATTAGACCATTGATACAATTACCAAAGTTAGTTAGCTGTAGCTATAGAATTAGCACTTCGTAGTAGGTTTCCTTTTGTTGTTATGTTTGTTCTACTTAATAATTGGCATTGACAATTATGTAGAATTAGGGAGAATTGTCTCATCATTATTTTTACTAGCAACTAATGCTATAAGCAAGTGCAATAAGTATGTACTGTACCTACAGCGGAAAAAGTCTTATCATATTCCATTGAGTTATTATTACTATCATATTCTTGTATTTTGTACGAAAGTAATCTAACTTTTACAATTGCAAACTATTTTATAATTATGAGAAAGTATTGAGCTGAGATTTCATTTTTTACTAATAAAATATTTTTTTTTTCTATTTTTTTATTTATTTAAAAAACATAGTCGACATTCTGCATCTTAATTAAAAAAAAAACACGTTTTATCACTAATTTGTCGTTTAGTTAATATTTGCAACTGCACTAATTTCTTTTTTATTCGTTGCACACTTACCTACACTATACAAGTTACTTATTACGCTACTGGCAATATTCATTCGGATCCTATCCTTGGATCCCATTTGACTTAAAGTTAAAATATTTCATAGTGATAGAATATTTGCTTAATAGTTACAGAATTAATAAATCGACTGCAGATCACTAATTTCCTACGTCAAAACAATTAAAATACTCATATCTGGCATTCTCACAAATTAATAAATCACACCAATATAATGAATCATACCAATCGTTTTTATTAATGTTTGTTTAGATAGTCACAAGCGGTTTTATCCAGTTAGAACCGCGTGTCTAATGGGAGTTATTAATATGTAATACTTTGTTAGATAAAGTATACTTAAAATTGTACAGTGTGTCCGGATGCGCCGCTTATCTAAGCTAAGAAACCACTATACCTAATAATCGCATTCAAAAAGATATTTATTGAATTACCTCGAAGTTTCGGACGTAATTTTACGTCCATGGTCTCGAAGTGGTCTCGAAGGATCCCTTTTTAGGGTTCCGTACCCAAAGGGTAAAAACGGGACCCTATTACTGAGACTTCGCTATCCGTCCGTCCGTCTGTCACCAGGCTGTATCTCAAGAACGGTGATAGCTAGACACACTGAAAAAAATATACAGTGAATCCCACTGACATAACAGTAAGGCTTACTGTTATTACAGTTAGGCTTACTGTAATAACTGTTATGTCAGTGGGATTCACTGACTATTTTTTTCAGTGCTGTTGAAATTTTCACAGATGTATTTATATTGCCGCTATAACAACAAATACTAAAAATAAAATAAAATAAATATTTAAGGGGGGCTCCCATACAACAAACTTGTTATAGATTATAGATATGGTACGGAACCCTTCATCCGCGATTCGGACTCGCACTTGCCCAATTTTTGTTATAATAATGTGTGAAAATCATGTAAGTAAGTTTAAATCAAAGATATATTATTATGTAATTTATAATAAATACTTTAAGTCTGAAATTAGTGACTTTTATCCGCGTTGAACACTGCTTTTGATAATAAAGCGTACCTAAAATTGAATTTTTTAATGCTTCGGTCTTTTGGTGTTTTTGTAGGACAGCCACATCGATTATAGCATTTTGTACTTGTTTTAGGATCTCGTCAAGTCAATCACTAGTGGAAACGTCAATAGTGGAAACGTCTGGTGGCGAACATACATGGACCGGAATCAACGTCTCTTACAGCACTCCAGGATTAAATATGCACCGATGAATGAATGAATGAGTGATGATTCTTAAAAAAGTGAGTGACAGTTAGCAGCAAAAGTAAGTAGATAAGCATTGTACGTAGAACCCTTTATTCTCTATAGGTAGATAATAGAGTCCGTGTGCATATAATTTTGAGCACTTGGCGTGAGTAGCAACTTCTGCTGATGACTCCAGAGTCCACTAGTGGAGCACCTGGGGATTTTTACCTCGGACTTTTCACCGAAGAAACCAAATAAAAAAATGAATATGTAGTAACCTATTAAAAAGTGTACCTACTAGTTTCGCAGATATGAAAGGTACGCGGATGGGCCATATTTCGAAACGTGCGTCTGCCAGAGGACTTCAAAGTACAATTTGAATTCCCAAAATCGGTTGGTAACACACAAACGACCAATCGCAAAAGCTCCTAGATACCTACTCTGGATACTACAAGGAATGTAAACCGACTAAAAGGTGGCAAACTATTGGGATGATATTTGCTGGAATATCCATTTAACTTCCAGTCAAATCACGATCACATCAGATAATGGCTTCATAGCCGATTGCTGATAAAAACTCAATTCTTATTTTCATAAATTAACGACTAAGATTTTTTGATACATACCTAACTTATCCACTACCTAATTAAAAGTTGATCATACGACGCAACATAGTAAGCAAGCAGACGCAACAAAACAAGCTATTAAGTACCTACATTAGATAGGTGGATCGATTGCAAAAAAATGTACATAGTTAAAAGCTTAGTTAACATAAAATACGATCGCTTCCTTTGTGTGACGAAAGTTAGTCATACAAAACGTATGGGTAACTTGCGTCACACAAAGTAATTAATTAAGTTTTGTTTTAATTGAAGCCCTTAACTATGTACAATTTTTTTGCAATCGACCCAGGTACCTACCACAATATATTCGTGCATACGGAAGCTAAAAGATTAAACGCCACGCTCGCTTACCCATACAGTCATGACACAACCTAATAATGATGCAACAGAGACCGTGACAGTGTCATCCACAGCTGAAGGTAGCGGATACCGATAAGTTATCGCAGCGTAAATAAATGCCGTAAATGCGGCGATGAATGAAGCGTCCCCCGCAGAGATGTCCGTCAAACTAGCCAGACTCCTCAAATAATTAAAGAGATAAACTTGCGGTTCTCATTTTACTAAGCTAATCATTAAAGAGATACGGTTCTAGGACCTTATTTTTAAAAAAGAGGCGAGGTTTCGGGTAAATAGGTACATAAAATTATATCTTACGCATACACCGCGTTGGCTTGGAGGTAAACGAAAGAGAGGGAAGATAAAACTCCAAGCCGACTCATCACACCCACATATATACACACTGAAAGCGGAACCTAAGATTTATTTAAAGAGCGTTATTGTAGCGTAAATAGATGCCACAAATGCTGCGATGTATGAAAACGTCCCCCGCTTAAACTAGCGAGACTCCAGAGATAAATAAATAAATTGCGGTTCTAACTAAGCCTAATAATAACAGTGAAGAGGTTTTTGGACCTTGTGGTACGTGTGATGTTTGGATATTTTCAAACATTAACTTCTGAGATAGAAGCTTAAATAAATAAATGTAAGATAGTTAATATCCAAAAAAATGTGTTCGGCTGGTTCTTTCAATTGCAATAAATAGGATAGTAGGTACTGACCTACAGAATTGTGGCCCATTTATGAATGAATTCATTCATGCGTAAATTGACCGGTCTGACGGACATGGGCAAGGCGATCCACGTGGTTGGTCTACAAATACCACTAGCATAGCTACACTCGCCGTAGGCGCGGCGCCGGCGGGAAGCGTCGCACGCGCCGCCAAGCGAATCATGTGATTTGATGCGTAATAGCATCGCCCCTGGTATTGTTCTATCTATTGCATGATACACAGTGTGAGCATGGTAATACGGTATGGTACGACAGGCTAAACCAAGCTAACGGACATACATACGAAAGACGATCCACGTGGTCAGTACACAAATAACACAGGTGTACACCTGACGCGGGCGTGGCTCCTCGCAAATATCTTGCAACGCCTAGGGTTGCCCCTAGGTACCTATTGTATGAAGTAGAGTGAGAGTTACGTCCACAGCGAAAAGAGTTGCGTCTAACTCAGTGGCACGGGTCAATTACATCATACACAGCATTGTACAGCATAATACAGTCGTGTAAAGTTACACTATTTAACTTTATGCACACATTGGAACTCCTGTTTATTTTTTGAAATACAGATTCGCCATTCTGTATTAGAACATTATGGTTGATAACGCCATTCAATGACTAGTACCTATTTACCAGAGAATTACAGGTAATCGTAATATGGAGATGTAGGGAGTGATATATACCTACATCCCGCATTTGGATCAATATTATTCGAATTAGGACCAGGAGGCAAATGAAAATACTGGGTCATAATCATTAGTAAAATTGGTCCTCCTTTATCAAATTAATCTAACAATACCATCGGCGCGCCTGCGCGTCTCAAGCTATCGGCGCGGGCGCTTGCATCAGCCGCTTCACGTGCCAAATAAAACCCGGCTCAGGTAGCCAGCACAGCTTTTTCTAGCTGACAATACGAGACATTTCAACAGCTGTACAGAAATATGCGCTGAGGAGTGATGGGCGAGACAGGCCAATGCTTTGTTTATATTTCTGCGCGTTCTGTTCATGCTCTGTGGTCCTTGAACTTTTTACTGATCAGTCTACGGCGTTGACCCATAATACTTATATTAAACATGTGATATGAATGATATTAATTCCTAAAATTTGTCAATTTTTAAAAATAAATTGAAAGCACATATAATCAACAAAATCCCCGTTACCTAAATACGGCCCTGCAAACTACAACGCCTTATCGAGAGGAGCAACTTGCCAACCGACCGACCGCTTTGTCCAATGCAAATATACTTCTACCGTCTACCATACATCATTAATATTACTTCTCCTGGGGCAATAAATTATATTATGTACAATGCGAGTATTATAAACTTACAGTAAAACTAAATCTAAAATAAAATAAAACTAAGTAGGTAGGTACTCCTTGTATTCCAACGTAAACTAGTGCCAAAACAACATGTCTTTATTGTCTGTTAGTGATTTATTCGTACATAGTTGTAATCTGTTTACTTATAGTTTGTCAAGCTTACTTATTTATTTATATTAGTAACAATTAGGTTTTTAGATGCTCACGAATAGCGACTATTTTGTTTTTATCATAGTGAAATACTCATTAAGCGAAATGTAATATTTCTTTTGAGTAAAATAAATGTCTTTAACCAGAAATGTAAACTTAGTGGGCATACCGTGTCGCAACAATGCGTCACCTGCCGACGTGTGGCTGGTAGAACTTCTGCTCCTTTGATGGGTGCTTTACCTTCCCAACGCGTAACGCCTGATTTTCCATTTATCAGTGTCGGCTGTGATTTCGCAGGACCTTTTATGATAACAGACAGGCATGGCAGGGGTTGCAAAATAACAAAATGCTATTTGGCTATATTTGTCTGCTTCAGATACAAATGTTTGCACTTTTGGCGGCGTTGGCAGGTAGAATACATCTGCGAGCTCCAGCAGCGGACGAAATGGCGCAACCCTGGCAGAGCTCTTCAACTGGGTGAACTAGTCCTGATCAAGGACGAGAACACGGCTCCATTGCACTGGCGACTTGGACGGATTGCCAAATTGTTTCCTGGTGCCGACGGAATCTCGCGCGTAGCTGAAGTTGCTACTGTGGCGGGCACTTACAAACGAGGTGTGAAATACCTTTGCCCTCTTCTGGACGAGGAAGACGAATCCTTGAAGACTGACGTCTCCAAGGGCCCCCAGGATGTTCCGGCTACGAGTACCGGAGGAGAAGCGGGCGCAGGGCGCGTCTAAAACCAGTTCGACGGTCCACCTCGCCCCGCTGCCCCCGGCCGCCGTGTGAGCCACTTGGCTTTTGATTTACCCACCTACGCACGCGTCATATGCGAACAATTTGTTATATAATTAAGTTAAGCCTAAGTACCTTTGTAGAACTCGAAGTAGAAGCTATTTTCTGAATATTTGCAATTTTATTTATACTACAAGACCCGAACTTGTAACAGTTTGGGCCATATTTGTGACTTGATCTCCAAAGATAAATTTGATTCTGATACTACTCTTATAGTCTTACTGGGCAATAGTCTTGGAGTGACTAGAGCAGATATTGACAAGCTAATTCAAACCTTGGATACAGTAGAGAATTCAGGCATAGGTAAAATAATAATGTGCGCTCTACCATACTCCCAGACATTGTCTTGTGAATATAATTTTAAGTTATCAAAGCTTAACTCTTTTATGTATAACGCCATTTGCTTTAACAAGAAATATCACTTCTTTGACACCAATAAGTTTGTAGACTGTTTTGTGTTTTCATCAGATAAGATGTATATCTCAAAGAAGTATAAAATACTTTTAGTAACGTTATTGGCCTACAACTTAGAGCCAAACCGTTACAATAAAAAAAATGGAGCTCAGACTTATACTACTAATACTACTGTCACCACTACTTGCACGGCTACGACCCTTGCTACTACCACTACTGAAACTGGTACGAGCGCTGTTACCACTACGTCGCTTGCTTCGACATCAAATTTAAACTTTTAAATAAGACAACGGAAAAACCTCAGGATATTCAACTAGTACATCAAAATATTCGAGGTTTTTCCAGCAAAGAACTGGAAATAGGTTTATTTTTAGATACATATGACATACAAATAATGTGCATTACAGAACACTGGCTTAAAGAATGTCAGTTAACTGTAAATTTTGATAACTACGAATTAATTAGTAATTTTACAAGAACGAACGCAATTCACGGAGGTTCTTTAATTATTGTAAAACATAATGTAAAATCAAAAGAACGTCTAGATATTGTAAAGCACTCGATTGAACAAGTAGTTGAAATAGCTTGCGTTGAATTGGAATACTACATAGTTATTTGTGTATATAGACCTCCATCAGCAACTTACTGCGAGTTTGAATCAACAATGGAAAATGTGTTAAGCTTAGTTTCCAAAAGTAGCAAACATGTTATAGTCTGCGGTGATTTTAATATCGACTTGCTGGAGACGTCACGTTCAAGTGCAAGGCTATTAAGCTTTTTTAAGTCTTTTCATTTAAAAAACATATTTCTTGAACCAACCAGGGTTTCGGCAACTAGTAAAACTTGTCTAGACAACATATTTTGTAACTGTAAATGTGTGGAGCAGGAAGTATTTCATTGTTTCAATTCAGACCATTCTGGGCAAAAAATTACACTTCAGCATACTTCTGAAAATGTTACTCAATGTATTACCTATAGACCCATAACTGATACTCGAATAGACAAATTCAAACATGGGATTCAATGCAAATTACCTTCCTTGTCATTATCTCAACACGATTCAAATAGAGCCTATAATGATCTATTTGACGTAATTTTAAAAGAATTTAATAACAATTTTAAACTAAAAACGATTACATGTGGTATAGATAAAAAAAAGTTTAGTGATTGGGCCACTACAGGAATTTATAAGAGTAGGAATAAACTTTACGAGCTTTATGGTATGAAAGAATTTAACAAGGATGAAAATTTTACTAATTATGTTAAGAAATACTCACAAATATTTAAACAAGTATGTACAGTAGCGAAATCCATTAATATTAAGTCAAAACTTTTAAAATCCAACAATAAAGTTAAAACTACATGGAAAATTATTAACAATGAAACTGGTAAAGCCAAACCTCACAATTTTCAATTTAGCTTAGCGCAGGGTGGAAAAGTTATAACATCAGATATAGAAGTGGCATCAGAATTTGAATTATTTTTCTCAAATATAGCTATTACCACCACCAAAAATCTCAATTCATCTCCAGAACGAGCTGAATCTCTGTTAATGTCTAGCGTACCTAAATGCACAGAAACGTTTGAATTTTGCCCAGTTAATCCTGAAACCATATGTAAGACCTTTAAATCCATAAATAAAAAAAATACAGAGGATTTGTGGGGGACATCAGTTAACGTTATAGATCACATTATTAGTTTAATCGCACCTTATTTAAGTTGTATATTCAACTGTTGCATGATGGAAGGTGTGTTTCCAGATGCAATGAAAGTAAGTAAAGTTGTACCATTATTTAAATCAGGTGAAAAAACGAACATCACAAATTTTCGCCCGATCTCTATTTTACCAGTCCTCAGCAAAGTGTTCGAAAAAATTATGTTAGATCAATTACTTCAGCATTTCAATAGAAATTGCTTGCTTCACTGTCAGCAATTTGGGTTCAGAAAAGGGCGATCGACCACCGATGCCGCTTCGGAACTCATAAATTGTATATTTGAGATATGGGAAAGTTCTTGCGATGCTATAGGCATATTCTGTGATCTTTCGAAAGCGTTCGATTGTGTGGAACACGGGACTTTATTATTGAAATTGAAACATTATGGGATATCTGAAAATGCCTTAAATTTGGTATCATCATATCTAAGCCACAGAATGCAATCTGTAGTCATAAATAGAACACAATCGGATGGAGCAGCTGTGACTCTAGGCGTGCCCCAGGGCTCGATTCTGGGACCCTTCCTTTTTTTAGTTTATATAAACGATTTGCCATATATCGTAGAAAATGATTGCAAGATTGTTCTTTTTGCAGATGACACATCCCTGATCTTTAAAATTAATCGAGCATTAGTGGACTACGATAGCATAAATAATATACTATCGAAAGTCTTAAATTGGTTCACTATTAATAATTTATTACTTAATTCTAAAAAAACTAAATGTATACGGTTCACATTACCTAACGTAAAATTAGATAGTCCTTTTTTGTATTTAAATGGGGAGCTCTTAGAATTGACTGATAAAACTACTTTTTTAGGCTTGATTCTAGATAAAAATCTTCAGTGGAGTCCCCACATATCATCATTGGCCAACAAATTGGGTTCAGCTGCTTACGCTGTCAAAAAAATCAGGCAACTGACGGACGTAGAGACAGCGCGTTTAGTCTATTTTAGCCAATTTCACAATGTCATGTCTTATGGAATTTTGCTATGGGGAAAGGCTGCAGACATACATACCATTTTTGTATTACAAAAAAGAGCAATTCGCTTTATTTATAACATGCGATCACGTGACTCGCTAAGAGATCGTTTTAAAGAATTTAATATTTTGACAGTGCCATCTCAATACATATATGAAAACATTATTTACGCGGTTAAAAATATAGATTCATTTAAAAAAATGCTAAGTTCTAGATACAAACACAAAATTGCTATCCCGAAATTTCGTGTGCGGAAAATATATAGGTCATTTATGGGTCAATGTATGTACTGTTTTACAATAAGTTACCTGCTGAAGCAATGGAACTACCCCTACCTACTTTAAAAAAATATTTGAAATCAGTTTTGCTGAAGAAAGCTTACTATAGTGTCGAGGATTATCTGAACGATAAAAAAGCTTGGCCTGATTTGGACAGTGCTAATGTTATGTGATGGTTTTTTTTTTCTTTCTTTTTTTTTTTTGTATAATTTTAATATGTCTCAATATTTTAAATATATATTTAATTTGGAACGTACATTTATATTTCTAATAATTTGTTCACTTTTGTTTACATTAACATTACTTTTTTTTTATATACAAGTTTTTATTTTTAACTGTTAACTTAATGTATTTTATAAAGTTCATGGATTTAATTTTTTTTTACTTACTTTTAACGATGCGTTTGAGCTGAAATATTTGAATTTGTTTTCATAAATGTAAGTGCTATATTCGATTGTATTATATTGTGTGTAAATTTATTGACGATGCAAAAGTGATTCTCATGAATCCTACTTGAATAAATGATTTTTATCTTTATCTTATCTTATCTTTATCATATTTTATACTCAATTACCTACGATATCGCTCATTACCTCTCAAAGTAAGATGAGAGATGTGTAGTATAAAGGTTTCCAAACTGTTGAATTATAGTATGAATGAAACATATGAAAATGATAAAGGTGGACACTGTCAGCGTTACAGGTTGCGCACGTGCTGTACACATACTAAGTCACGACACATGGTGGTGGTACCAATTAAAAATACTTAAGTATAATATATTCATAATAATTGTGATATGAATTACTACTTACTCGCGAAGTTGACCGAGTCGAGGTTGACCGAAGTATTGCTTCCACCACCGAAGTGCTTGTCCACACTATCATATTAGCCCAACCTCGGTCACTTCGCGAGTAGTGTGACGCCGTGGAACCATTTTGGTTAAAAACGTACCTAGCAATGTAGCTGATCGATATGGGATCAATCGATGATCTCCTTTTTGAGATCGGTTAAAATTAAGTAGAATCGATCTATACACAGAGTATAATACAACTAATAGACACTCTAATCAGCCTCTACTTAATAGAAACATATCGTTGTAGGCGTATGGCCGACCCTGATCTAAAAATTAAAATTAAGTTCAACTCAAATGTAATTGTAATCTATACTTAGGTACCTACTCATACGTAAGTTCAGTTAATGTCTACTAACTAACATAACTCACTCGCACTCCGTTATAAACTAACAAAAATACTTAGTCCATTGATACATAATCAAACCACAAAGAAAAAATTAAATGCGTAACCTGGCGCGAGAGACCGGGAGTCGAATCTGGTACGTGTCATCGTGTCATGTCAACCACTCCACCACGCGAACGCCAGAATACCTATTTTTCTCTTTGTGCGTTGATTTTTGTATCAATATGGTAGTATAAAATTGTGGTGTTTCTACATAAAAACAAAAAAAATGAAACATGTTATACATAGTTGTTAAAATTGCAAGTAGGTACTTTACGTAGGAATCTACAGCGTGTATATTTGATACAACCGCAAATGGAGCCATACTGAGATTTTAGTGCTATAATGTGATATTTATAGCAGCAATGTATGGCGTAGTTATTACTAGTGACAGTTGTGATATCACGATGCTAAGTGAGTGTCAACAAACAACAACAAACAAATACATTGCGTGCTGAATTATTTAATATGAAAAAAAAGGTAGATTTTTTTAATAATATACGGATCAATATATTAATAAGTGCCTATACTAAGACCCCGTAAAGTTTGCGGTTATATCAAATATACACGCTGTAGAATAAAGGTATGAGCATTGCGAAGGGCCTAAATTTAATCCGCGTAGCAACATCTAGAGTAAAATAAGTGAAGGATTAAACTGCTAATGCCCAAAACAACAAATTAAAAAGTGAACTAAATCCAATTTACTTATTGTAATTTGTTAACTAAGTATATGGTAAATTAAAATTAATGTATTCGTGTTTAATGAAAATTATACCTGAACTCTGAAGCAGTACACTGATATTATTTGGTCGTTTACCGGATGCTTCCCTTCCACTTGGCTGCTAAGTGTCAATCGAGAATATCAAGATGTTTTGATGAGTTTCACACCAAACCGGATATATCTGGTATTGAAGATCGTCGCATTCTCCTTTTGACCTCCCGATACCATGCTCCAATTGCGACCGGATCGCACTCGACTAGATCGTTAGTGTGAATACTGTGATTATTGTATTAAGAAGTAATACCGCTGCATATTTTTCTATACAAATCGACCTTTTAGGACCTGAATGTAAAGAAAATGTTCTGTGACGGACTGTTCCGATTTTAGCGCTTATTATTATACAATTTGTGTAGTAGGCGTCTGTTTTTGGCCAAATTTTCGCTGCAAACTATAATAATTTGCGCAAAAATCAAAACGGTCCGACACAGATTTTTTTTCCTAATTTTTTCATAAAATTTCGTAAAGATTGGTTAAATTTTGGAGGAGGAAACAAACGAGAACGAAACCTCGATTTGTATTATCCCGGTTACGTTAAGTTTGGACCTCATTGGTGCAAACTTAACGTAAACTGATAGTATGGGAAAAGGAGCAGTGATATAATATCATCTTAATACTTCATCACCTATTAATACGGTGAATAGAGACTAAAGTACTATGTGTGACCTTACAAATGGTCCGGTAGTTTAGAATTTTTGATATGTTGTCTAGGATGGTTAGTCAGTGCTTAAAACGCAAAATGCACAATTCCCCCCCCCTCCGCGCCCGCCGCCATATTGAAAAAACCGGCACTTTCTTCATATTTTTGCTCATATCTTCCTTTAGGAGCATTTTAGCTAGAAGAAAGCTTCGACAATGTTATAGAAAGTTAAATTGATTATATTCTCCACTTTATATTTTGTTTCTAGGACAGATAGTTAGTTTTTCCTCTTGTCAAAATCTTTATGCTATCCCTCAAGGAAGGGCATGTGCCAGAAATCTGGAAAAAAGCTTGGATTACACCCATTCCTAAAGGCTCCATAAGCCAAGATATAGAAAAGTATAGACCTATTTCAAAACTATGTCAATTTGGAAAAATATTAGAAAAGATTGTCACTGATCAGGTTTCACATGATGTTCGCCGTCATATAAATCCAACTCAGCACGGTTTTTATCGGGGTCGTAGTGTGGAAAGTAATCTTTTGTCCTTTAGCGAAATAATACGTGATGCCATGGATAATAGGTATCAGGTAGATGCAGTATATACAGATTTTGCAAAGGCATTCGATAAAATTTCTTTTAATACGCTTTTGCTCAAGCTCTGGAACCTCGGCATACACGGTGATCTTTTTAGGTGGATTCAGTCTTACATCGAAAACAGATGCCAAGCTGTAGTACTAGGAGGATATATGTATGTATGTATGTAAACTCTTTATTGTACATTAAAATATAATTATAAAGACATTATACTAATGATATGTACAAAGGCGAACTTATCCCTGTAAGGGATTTCTTCCAGTTAACCTTTGAGCAAATGAGAGAGAACAGAGAAGATCCAAGAAGATAGGCAAAACTATTAAAAATGCACAGAGACACTAAAGGCTTACGCAAAAAAGAGACAAAATCTTAAATATACCTACATAAACTTACACATTATGAATATAAATATTATAATATAAACAAATAAATATATAATAATATAAATAAAATAATAAGTATTCAATTTTACAAAAAATACAGCACTCGACGAAATTAGGGGTCTAGAAGCCATAACCTTTTTAACTTTTCCTTAAATGATGCCACGGATTGCGATTGCCTGACGGGCACCGGTAATGAGTTCCACAATTTTACAGAGTGAACTGTAAAAGATTTACTGTAAGAGCGTGACTTATTGGACGGGAAGGCGAGAGCGAGATTGGCGCTCGAACGCAAGCGGTGACCACTGCCAGCCGCCATATAGGAGAATCTTTCGGAGAGATACAGAGGTGAGGAAGGATTGAACAAGACATTGTAGAGCAGTGACAAGACATGCACATCCCTACGACGGCGTATCGGGAGCCAACCGAGTTGCGTACGGTGTTGCGAGATATGATCATATTTTTTAAGACCGAAAATATACATCTGGGTATAAAACTACTACCTCTGGAGTCCCACAAGGATCTCATTTGGGCCCCTTGTTGTTTATCTTATACATAAATGACATAACAGAGTCGATAACAAACTCCAAAGCTCTTCTTTATGCCGATGATACCAAAATATTTAGAGTAGTTAAAACACATACGGATTGCGCTATGCTGCAAGAAGATCTGTTTAATTTCGAGAGATATTGTGCTAAAAATAGTCTTTTTTTAAATAGCGACAAATGCTCTGTTATTACATTTACAAGGAAAAAATCACCAATTTTATATAATTACAAATTATGTGACAATACCTTAACGCGAAAACATAGTATTCGAGATTTAGGGGTAATAATGGATAGCAAACTAACTTTTAACCTCCATATTGATAGCATCCTAAGTAAAGCTTATCGGCAGCTCGGATTCATTCTTCGTGTCTCAAAACCATTTCGAAGGCCCTTGACATATAAATTGTTGTACAATAGTTACGTTCGAAGTCGCCTGGAATTTGCCTCCGTAGTCTGGAACCCATATCATAAAGTACATAAGGATAGAATTGAAAGGCTACAGAAGAAATTTATTAAAGCACTTGAATATCGCACCGGCGGCAAGTACCAAAATTATGCATCTTCAGCAGCTATGCACAAAATTCAGCCTCTTGTACTCAGACGGCACTGTAATGATTTATCGTACTTATTTAAAATCCTCAATAATCTGACTGACGCCCCTGAACTCTTAAATAAAATAAGTTTTCGTGTGCCTCGTAAAACTGAGCGTAGTTGCCGGAATAAGGCATTGTTCAGTGTCGCGAGGAGCAAAACCAAACACGCGGGTCACTCGTACATTAAACGCGCATGCAAGCTGTATAATGAGAAATGTATGAAGGCAGACTTGTTTGGCAGTTCGTTGGCAATGTATAAAACAAATGTATTTTCTTTGTTGGAAACTCAGTGTGTGTGAGTATTCCTAGGTTTATTAAGTTTAACAATAGTAGTAAGCGATTCCAAATTTATGTATAAAAAATGTCTTGTTTTTGGTTTTTATTGTTTAATTTATAGTTGAGTAAATTGTTTTTTATTTTTTCTGTTGGCAACAAATTTGTCAGTAAAACTTTTGGTCAGTGTAATGTAAAATTTTCAACACTATAATACCATGTATGAAACTATAGGTCTACAATTAAGATGATTTCTAGTCCTATGACAACACCAATGTTATATTATTTTAAGACTGTTTGTTTCTTAATAAATAAAAAAAATTAAAAAAAAAGATAGTTACGGAGATATCCACATTTAAAAAAACGTAAAAAATCGCTATTTCCAACTGAAAAACAAACTTCTGGATTATATCTTCGTTTAGGAGCATTTTAGCTACAACAAAGCTTGGGCAATGTTGTAGAGAATTAAATTTACTATAATTTACACTTCAAATTTTGTTTCAAGGACGGTTAGTTACGGAGATATGCACATTTAAAAAACAGGAAAAGTCGAATTTTCCGGAAATTTCTCAAAATTCTTGGTTTAGGACGCTGTCATTCAGTTACGGACTAGTCTAGGACAAATTAAAACATGTAGGAAATATAATTGCTTATAAAACTTATGTCCATTTTTACATACATTTTCGGAAAATGTGACTTTATTTTTTACATTTCTCCGTAATTATCTGTCCTAGAAACAAATTCGAAATTGAACGTGTGGTACCTCGACGACGGCACCCTTGGCGGAGACTGGCAGACTGTCCTTAAAGATCTAAGCGAACTAAAAATTAAATTCAATTCGATTGGTTTGAATCTTCATTTTGATAAATGTGAGCTATATATTTCACAAAAAGTAAACACATCCTTGGCTTTTCAAATTCATCAAAACTTTAATATTCTGGCACCTAATATCCAAATTTTATCTAAGAACAGTCTGTACCTCCTCGGCTCACCTATCTTCGATGAGGCTATCCCTCCTCTGCTATCTAATTCATTTTCAAAATTTAATAACCACTCGGACCGCCTAGCCAACATTTCTAGCCATTCGGCCTTATTTATCTTGAAATTCTGCTTACTCGTTCCAAAATTTACGTACCTGCTTCGCTGTTGCCCTATATGGAAATTTCCCATTCTAGTTCGATCCATTGACCTAACTTTAAAATTCCAAATTGAATCAATCCTTAACATCAGTCTTAGCGAGCAGGCGTGGACCCAAGCTTCTTTACCAATAAGGAACGGTGGGTTGGGTACCCGTACAATATGTTCTATTGCTCTGCCGGCGTTCTTATCTTCAATCTATAGCACTTCCGATCTCGCAGGTAAAATCCTTAAAGCCGATATGGCTGCAAACTGCGAGATCGCATGCTTGGCTGAAGCTAAGAACGCGTGGCTGGCTGGACCGAACCCAATTTTACCGGATGCACCCAAAAAACAAAGGGCCTGGGATACTCTAGCTTCTGACGCAATTCTCGAATCACTAATTCTCAATTCCTCTGGCAGAGACAGGGCGAGGCTACTGGCAGTGTCCCGGCCAGAATCTGGACACTGGTTACACGCCTACCCTTATCCAAACGCTGGTACGTATATTGACCCCAATACCCTACGCATAGCGGCAGGTCTCCGACTTGGTGCAGACGTGTGCGAGGAACATGCCTGCACCGCCTGTGGAGCCAACGCGAATCGCCTCGGTCACCACGGTCTCGTCTGCTCTTCGGGCGCCGGCCGCCGCTCTCGCCATGCCGCTCTCAATGACATCCTTAGAAGGGCGCTCGTCAGCGTCAACGTCCCAGCTGCCCTCGAGCCTCAGATTGTACGGGATGACGGCAAGCGCCCCGATTGGACGTCCTTAATACCGTGGAGGATGGGGCGCGCGCTGGTGTGGGACGCGACGTGCGCAGACACACTAGCGGCATCCTACCTCCCGGCCACGAGTAGGCGGGCGGGCGCGGTCAGTAAGTACAGCTGTCTCGGCGCCCAATACGACTTCATCGCTTTTGGCGTCGAGACACTTGGTCCGTGGGGCCAGGGTGCGCGTGGACTCCACAGGGAGCTCAGCAAGCGCCTGAGGGAGGCAACAGGGGACCCACGCGCGGGCAGTTTTCTCGCGCAAAGGCTTTCTATAGCCATACAGCGTGGGAATGCTGCCTGCGTCATGGGCACCCTACCGAAAGGTCTTAGTTTTATAAATATATTTTAATCTTAGTTTAATTTTTAGTTTTAATTCCATAAATTTGTTATTTGTATATTTTATTTTTGACCCATAATAAATGTACCTTCTAAATTTGAAATGTAAATTATAGTAAATTTAATTCTCTACAAAATTGCCCAAGCACTGTTCTAGCTAAAATGCTCCTAAACGAAGATATAATGCAGAAGTTTGTTTTTGAGTTGGAAATTGCAATTTCTTAAGTTTTTTTAAATGTGCATATCTCCGTAACTATCTGTTCTAGAAACAAAATATAAAATGGAAAATGTACTAAATTTAACTCTCTATAACATTGTCCAAGCTTTCTTCTAGCTAAAATGCTCCTAAAGGAAGATATGAGCAAAAATATGAAGAAAGTGCCGGTTTTTTCAATATGGCGGCGGGCGCGGAGGGGAGGGAATTGTGCATTTTGCATTTTAAACACTGACTAACCATCCTAGACAACATATCAAAAATTCAAAACTACCGGAACGTTTGTAAGGTCAAAATCCTTTATTCACTGAATTATATCTTGTTTTCCCGCTATTGATCAATGTTCAAAGTCTGTATCTTCTTCGCATTATAATGTCGTAAATGCATCCTGGTTTTCAGTAGGTAGGTATAGTGTTATGTACAGATTAAATCTATGTCGTTATAGTTTAAACATTATGACAATAAATATTAAATAATGTAAATTATTTAATAACAACACCTCCGACACAAGTACCTCTTCCTTATGAGACCTTAATTTAATGAGTGGTGTGGAAAGTGCTATTAAAACCGAACATAATTACAAAATCTTGACCTCATGAAATATTGGCAGAAATCCAATGTCTTGTTCCAATGAAAGCTGAATATTTTGGAGACGACTGCTTCCACCAATCAACGATATAAGACGAGAGAACGGAATATCGGACTGCGCGGGCGTAGCAGCAGAGGCCGCCGAAAAATTAAAAATGTAAGGGGGTCTTGTTCCCGAATATAATTTTGTTCCTTTTGGGGTCGTGACTATAGGTCCGTGGGGTCCCAACGCCCACAAACTTTTAAAAGAACCGCAAAAGGCTCATTGAGTCTACTGGTGACTTACAAATCTGAAGATAAAAAGAAAAAATATAGTCCTTTTCAAACATCATATTTGGAGAACTCGGTTGCGTTAAGTTTGCATGCGGCGCCATACATTTCAGGTGCAAACTTAACTCAACCAGGCCAATTAAGTTGGGATAAGTGAAAGTTTATACGGAACCCTCGGTACACAAGTCAGACTCGCACTTGGCCGGTTTTTTATAGAGTTAAAACTTAAAACGCTCTGTTATAGTAGGTACATTACGGCAGAGACCAGTAAGTAAGCCATACTGGCCGAGTAGGAATTAGACGACCAATTTATTAACTTGATTTTCTTCCTTCCATTTAATGAATCTCTTGTATTTTTTTATATCTCCTTGGATTTAGTTGGAAGTAAATTATTTTAGCTAACTCTGCCTCCGATTTTAAGTATGGAGGAGTGCCGTCTATTCGGAATCAGACTTGTCTGAACTCATTTTTGCTGAATTACTGTAATAGATCACACAAATAAATTTGAAATTTTTGTCTTTTAATTTAAATCCCGCCTTAATTTCTTTTTTTATAAATACTGCGTTTAATTATTTGCACTGTCTTACAAATCTAAGTCTTAAAGATAAAATTTAATTATTGTTATACATTGTTGTATTTTCTAACAAATTTTCATATCATAAAGCTTACCTTCAATTTTAACTCCGAGGTTTTTTCTAAACGACACAAAAAAGGAAGGAATTCCGAAATATCATTGTCACAGCACAATTATGAACTAAACGCTGCATACAAACTTCCGCACTAAACCTTGTCGCTACTTTTTTTTTTTAAATATGCATCTTGAGTTACGTTTATACTGCCAATAGTGCTAACCTCTTTTTATTTTACATTTGCTCTTAGTGTAAATTGCAAGTGTATACTGCAATGTCGTTTCTTTCTATTTAATCTATGAAAAAGAGACGCCACTTTTTAATTTCTACAATTTGCTGTCGCACTGTACTTATAATTAAAACAATTTGTGGAATGCATCCTTTTTACATTTATATACGACCTCATCGCCTTCACATCCTTAGTTTTTTTATAGGTCGGTGACGATGTAAATCGTGTTTCGATATTCAAATATCTTGATACGTAATAGGAATTACATACTTACTTACTGGACAAATATTGATTCCAAATTTAAAATCTCGCTGTTTACTGGACACTTCTAAAAAGACTTCGGTATGTTCCACTTACTGTAGCCTATCTAGCGATGGTAAGGCAACATTACATGCAATTTTTGAGAAAAAAATCTTTACAGTGCAAGCAGTCACAATGGATACCAGTATAGGCCTACTATATCACTGTTTGGTGACAAAACGCCTTGCTTAAAGAACTTTTTGTTACTTGGGAAACGCGTATAAACCCATGACCCAAGCACAAATATTCATTGAACTTTTACCACAAAGTTTAAAACGTGTGGGCAGGTTAGTGTCGATCAAAAAATTGGGCGAATCATCAAATGTTATATTCAGTAAGTACATTGAAGATATTTTTCACAAAGTAAGTGAAATGGTTATTTGGAGGACATTGAATTGAAAAATATTTATATGTTTATATGAATGAGTCGTTGTCCTTTCATAACGGCTGTTAGGCTAGCGGGGCATCCCCAAATTATTAATTATAGAATACTTTTCATCCCATTAATTAGAACCAAAAAAGTCCTGTCCCAATTCGCGGGCACTTTTCTTTAGTTTAATTATACATATAAAATGACAATTTCACGTAAACCTCTTAATACAAAAATTTAATATATCTCTCGAAAGTCGATTATATTATTATAAAAAAATATTGTATAAGTAATTGATATACCTGATTACTTAGCCCACGATGTACACATTAGAATATTATGGCTAATTGATAAAACAATGCGCCTATCAATTAAAGATTGTGCAATAAGTAATCTACGAGGCGCGTGTCCATAATTTACTGATATAATTTAAAGTATACGTTATATATAGCAGTGAAGTCGCGAATTACGAGAGAGTGAACCGTGACCCGCGGTTAATCGCGGCGATAAGGACGACGTGCCCGGCTCGCAAACCGACAAGATAACCCAGGCGCACCCCATCAATGACAGTCTTAGCATTTAAGCAGATAGGTACAAACGCAAACTACAAACTGGCAACTTCAAAATGACTGGCCAGCGGTCCTGTTATACCGGGTGTGGCCAGGGTGAGGCCTGTTAGAGGGAATAGGAGCAATAAATTAAAACAAGATTAAAACATAGATTCTTCCCTTGAAACTGAATGACATTTGTTAAGCAAATTCAGAAAATAACGTGTATAAAATGATATTTTGTAGAATAATGTTTAGACAAAGAAGCAATGTACCTATTACGAAATGTCCGATATTAGTAGTGATAGCTATGTCAATGCTCATAGAATGTCAATGTTGGACGACGTACATTGAAAATACTATTTAATTTGTTTGAAATAATAAAATTCTGACTTTTATTTTTAAGTTGCTGAACAAATGTTGTTCAGTTTGAAGAGTAGAAGCTATGTTTTAATAATTGCTCTTCTGTATAGCGTTTAAAAGTGATTAGAGAGACTATCATAGGCTCGCTGATTTTCATAATACAGTATTTACAGGGACATAATATTATTTTTAATTGGACCCAAACTACAAAGAAAACGTGTTTTGACTACTGACTTTTATGACGTCACATACCAGTATCGTTTCAAAAAGAGTAACAAATACTCAGGGTTGGGCAGTATTTGAATTACTTGTAATTAAAATACGTAATTGAAATACAAATACGTATTTGGTATTTGTATTTCAATTACTTCCTTAAAATGTAATTTGTAATTCGTAATTTAAATACCTGACGCCGAGGTATTTTGTAATTAGTATTTCAAATACTAGAGGCTTCAAAATACATTTTAATATTAAAATACATTTAAGCTTCATTTACCGATCCTGAGTGTGAAGTGCGAGGCGAGAGTGTAATGATGGTAAAGCAGCTGAAATGATGCTGCTTGATGAGAGGCAAAGAATTCAAAATCTTGCCATTCATGCCTTAGAGACAAGTTACAAAAAACATGAAATAATGCCTGGAAGCAACAGGAGTAGCACCACTAGAAAAGAAGATGATGATTTTATTGTTTTTGAGAACAGAGACAGTGATCAACCACAGACATCTAAAATGGAGTTAGAGTTGGTCAGCTTCCTAAATGATAGAAGCAAAGAGCTTTCAATTCTTGAGCGCTATCCAAATATAAAAAAAAATGTGTTCATACAATTTAACACAAGTTTGTGCTCATCAGGAGCTGTAGAAAGATTGTTTTCTTTAGCAGGTTTTATTCACTCTCCAACAAGAGGCTGTTTGTCTGACAGTACATTTAAAAATCTAGTGTTCATGAAAGGAAACTCTTCTTTTACTGATTAATTAATCTTGTTTTCCTCTGCATTTCAGCCCGTGCTGGTTTAGATTACCTACTTATTTTGTAATTTGTATTTGGTATTTTAATTAAACATAGCTAAAATACTGTATTTTGTATTTTATATTTCAAATACCTTACTTAAAGATATTTTGTATTTCGTATTTTAATTACTTGCGATACAGTATTTTGTAATTTGTATTTCAATTAAAGCAATGCATGTATTTTGCCCAGCCCTGCAAATACTTACTGTATTTGGCTGAATCAGTTTGTTATCTCAAAGCGTCATTTCAGCTTGGCTCAAAATTCTTTCTTATGTCCAGAATTGGTTTGGATGTCCAGCGTCTTACCGGCTATTCTTACCTACAGGTTGCATTTATCAACCGATTCTCATTAAATTTGGTAGTATACGGTCGATAATTATAGGTAGTTCTTTTTGTGGATTCAGTTTTTAGATTTTTCAAAATGAGATAGGTTGAAAACGTAAAATATTACAAATTTCAGCAATTTCGAAGTCTAGGTACATACACTTGTGCAAGTTGTAAATTACAACGAACACTTTTCGACGAACGACAGATGCGCATTATCTTCGCCTTAACTTGAACTGATTAAAACTGGACGAATCGTGACAATAGTAAATTTAATAAGTCATATTGAAGGACGCGATGGAAAATACCTCTTAGGCCTGCTTGGAAACAGATATGCCCATACGGTTCGTCATTGCTTATCAAAATATAATAACAAAAAAGAAACTGTTTGTATCTAGAACCATCATATTCATACTTATAATTATATACTTACCCGCCTCCGCCTACTAAAGATTAAAAACTTCGAGTAATTGTGAGAATCTCATTTGCCGTCTCCGACTGGAGTTACTATGTGAAACGAAATACAGCAGTTCCTTCTTTTTGGCCGAGGGAGCGAAGCATCTGCGTTTTAGCTTGGTCAAAAATGTATTTCGTATCCGGATGTTTCGATGTTCCCATGCCCAGTTGTTTTGCGACTGTTCTCGCCTAGGGGTCGCATTTCTCAAACGATTCTCGTGAAATACCGTAAAACGGGGTTACTTTAAAATGCAGGGGCTACTTTGGAAAAGTGTTTATACGCCATATCCTTACGTTTTTTACTATCTGTGGCAATGCAATACCTACCTCTAACAATGACCTAACCTTTTACTTCATTTGCTCAATCGCACTATGAATATTTGTGTTTTTATAACCATTTTAAATCTATCAAAGTAGCCCCATTTTTTTTTAAAGTAGCCCCGTTTTACGGTATTGTGAATAGGTTCAGGTTCAATAACTAAACAGTTTTTTTTTGCCGATAAGGGTGTAAAAAACGTAAAAAATTCAAAATTTCACCCATTTCGAAACCAACGGCTCACAGGGCCACTAGTAGCACTAGTAACTAGATTTTCTTACAAATTTGTTACATTTTGTTGTCTATAGTTGAGAAACTTTAGAATGGTAAATGTTTCACATCTTCAATCAACAATGTTTTCCAATCGTCTGAGCCGCTTGATTGTGATTGTGACTGCAGTTCTAGTAAAAGTGAGAATCAAACTACGTGTTATTTTAAAACGAAATGAGGGTTTGAGCTAATCATATATGACGAACCCTTAATTTAACCTTTAGTCATGTAGGTAACAACAAATGCTGGCTAATATACTAGTTATACCTAATCCTACTTAAATGTATTACAGTAACTATTTATTAGTATAGTCTGGTTATTTTTTATACACACACATTTGACACATCACAGGACCCATATATAACGTAAATCTGCGCGACCTATTGAATTTCATAAAAATAAACAAGCTATGACATAGTGGTTTTTCAAGTATCTATAAACGTTTTTCACTTTCTATTTGATACAATTGAATTCATGTTACATTTTTTTCTTATCACGATGTTGAAGTTTTTAACGATAATAAATCATTACTTAAACAGTTAGGTATTACGTCTTTTTAGGGTTCCGTACCCAAAGGGTAAAAACGGGACCCTATTACTGAGACTTCGCTGTCCGTCCGTCCGTCCGTCCGTCTGTCACCAGGCTGTATCTCAAGAACGGTGATAGAAAATAGAAGTAAAATTTTCACAGATGATGTATTTCTAATGCCGCTATAACAACAAAAACTAAAAATAAAATAAAATAAATATTTAAGGGGGGCTCCCATACAACAAATTTGTTATAGATTATGGTACGGAACCCTTCATGCGCAAGTCGGACTCGCACTTGCCCAAATTTTTTTTAAAGCTGTGTTGTGACCGAATCTTGCGTTTCGATTCAAGTGCCATTTCTGTAAATTGGTAGAAATCGATTAAATCGATAAATTAATAACCTGAAGAAAGAACAATAAAACAAATTACTATTTTACCAGATCCAGTGAGTCCGACGGCTCGTAGCTCAAAAAAATATTGATTTACACAAAATAAACAAAAATATATGCAAGTTCGAAAAAAAATTCGTCGATATACCTAATCGATTCGATCAACCATTCATAATCATTACATTTGGCAAGCAATATGTCTTCGCTACATCACTACAAACATCAACAGAGAACTGTCAAATGTGTTAAAAAAACAATCACACTGTAAGTCTGTTTGTTGGTTCACTCTGCAATAAGTACTTAAAGTCAGTAACTGAGCGATTGTTTTTCACAGATATAAAAGAATGAGGAAAAGCATAAAAATATGGAGAACAATGCGAGAAAGCCTGGCAGCTAAATAAATAATGATAAATAATAAATAATTATCGTTTAAAAGTTCAGTTTACCTTTATTCTGGCACGGTTTTCTCTAGCGTCTAACACCTCCCAAGCAGCACATTAGTGAATTTTGCAGCTTATCTTATAGCTTTATGTTCTAAATGAGTTGTTTAAGAGTGTTTGATAAAACTTATAGCTTTAAACTGAACTCGATATTGTATATGAGTTGATACGCTACAGAACTTTAATATTCGTAAGACATCTCTCTACTCAACTCTAATAATTTAAAAAAAAGAACATCAGCATAATTGATTTAAAAAAAAGCACGCTACTGTTCACTGATTGGTTAAAATTACTTGTGAAAAAAATTAACCAATCACGAGGCACTCGCCATGACCATCGCGATCATGTCTCTTTTTTTTTAATAGGTCAGTTTTAAATTTTTGTATAGAATATCTTTATCGAATCAAAAATTCAAATCCCGCTTCGATTGTAGTGGATCGCATT
Organism: Apotomis capreana; assembly: GCA_947623375.1. Lineage (NCBI taxonomy): Eukaryota > Metazoa > Arthropoda > Insecta > Lepidoptera > Tortricidae > Apotomis > Apotomis capreana. The sequence continues at coordinate 20,431,784 of OX392504.1, forward strand.
CAATTTTTCTTTCTTAATTTACCTTTGTGTCATTAATTATGTATAAAAAAAATGTTGTATTACCACATAAAAAATATGAATCGATAAAAAGATTCTATACAAAAATGTATACCAGCGCCATCTCTCTCGCAGTCTTCACACTTGCTGTAAAGCAATGGGGATTAGGGATCGTGCGTGTAAAACGCACATCCTAGGGTATGGCTAATGCGCATTTAAGCATTTCAAAAACATATATGACGCAGAGGGCGCTCCAGTAGCGTAAAAGAATTAAGGGATGAAAGATTTGGTGTGATTGACGTAGCGATCGGATAGCTCAGTTGGAAGAGCAATGCGCCGGAAACGCAGAGGTCGCGGGTTCAAATCCCGCTTCGATTGTAGTGGATCGCATTCAATTTTTCTTTCTTAATTTACCTTTGTGTCATTATTTATAGGTCAGTTTTAGTTGAACGAAAAAGGATCAAAAATAAAAATTCATAGTGGGGAATGACGATTAAAGTAAAAAATGTTTTTCTGTGTTTTACTCGTATAAAAAGTATTGTATGCAATAGTTACACAATTAGGTCTTAAAATCCCGTACCTTACTTAGGCCACTCGGCAAACCTCGTGACCTAACCGCGGTACTCGACTTTAAGAACCTTCATTGTGCAACGATTGCATTAAATACTATTATGCATTACGCGAGTATAAAAAATAATATAGGTAATCATCTTGCGTCACTCTGTTGATATATTTGTTTTGAACATTTGTTTCTGTGGATATAAAGTTCCAGGCATTAAAACCAGGGACCGGAACCGGTTACCCTAACAAGGGTTTTTGATGAGGTTATTTTAGAAGTTGTTTTTAAAAACCCTTACATATTGTTAACCCTATGATGTGGTTGTTTCAATGATACGGTTACTGTTTTGTTGCAGTTAACGCGGTTACCGGTTACCTTAACTAACCTACCCCGTCCCACTAACCGAGTCTTTAGGGTATTGAACCGAGTTCAAACGAATGTGATCCTTAAGTAATGTGTTATTAGTTCAGTTTTTGAATAGCAGTTATAATAACTACTAACCCTAACTTAATAACCTTAACGTAAGGGTTTTTGAACGAGTTCTAACGAATATGATCCCTAAATTATGTTTTATTAGGTCAGTTTTTGAATAACAGTAACTCAGTAAATTTCTTATCTCTTGCAAGTCATAAACGTGTTTGGTTTGCGAGGTTTGTAACAATATGCTATAAAGCGACAATTCAGTCAATATTCAACTTTAAGTCTTTGGTGTAGAAACTTCTTATGTTACCATGGTAGCGTTGCTTAGCTCGAGCGGCGAAAACAATGTGTTGTTTGTTTTTTTTCATATTTCATCTTTGCCTTTGCGGCTTGACAAATAACTGTAAGACGGAAAAATAAAAGTTATTCGTTTATTTTTGCCGTCACCATTGTTATCACATATTGGTTTATCGCAAAAACAATTAACTATCATTTCCTTCATACCCCGTAATACGGATGAGTATTGTTTCGATAAAAAAAATATAACAATGAATGCGGCATTCAGTTAAGGCACAACTGCATTTTGATTATTCTTAAAACAATAATAAATACCGCGTCTCAGTGTGCAGTAAATGCCAATACCCCGATAACAATAAACTAAAAATAATTCTTAGCATTTCACTCATCCCTTTTCATCTAAGTATAATTATATTTAGGTTGATGTATGTGTCAATAACGAACTTCAAATTATTTTAATCAAATTACACCCTTAAATTGTAAAGATAAGCAATATTAATGATGGTTCTGTGGATATTCTTATTATTCAAATTGATTTGAACAAGAATATTTCTTGTACTCTGTCTTGATTAAATCATGATCCTTTTTTTTAATTAATAGTTAAAAACGTAATAATTATTAAAACATTTAAACACTAAAAAAGTAACTAATTAAAATGTTATTTGAAATAAAGTTAATTTTGTTATATTATGTATTCTATCTTTTTTTTTAACTATAGAAAGAAAATTCTTTACACACAGACAGATGTCCTTTTGTCCGGATTTCCGGCTGGTCTCGCTTAGGGGTCCCATTTCTCAACCGATTTATGAAGTTTTGTGAGGTCTAGGTTAGTTGATTATATGAAATATTTGTGTCGATAAAATTATTCGAAACTTGGTTCGAATAATTTTATCGACTTCGATTTGTAAACTAAGAAAAATAAAAAAAAACATCCATTTGGAAGAAAAAAATTAAACAATTTAAATTAATAATCAATGGCATTTATTTGTATATATCAAAAATCCAGTTTACTGTTCTATCAACACACAACCAATTTAAAAATTATCTTTACATTAAAAGTTGTTACAGCAGTAATCAGAAAGTAAATTAACATATTATCATAAAATAAGTTGGCTCACTGAGTGGTCAAAATAAAAAACAAAAGAAAACTTGAAATCAAGCTAGCTTACGCACACAAACCATACATATTGTATTATAAGATATATATATGATTTCTATATATATATAACACATATAATATTATAAATAAATATGAAATATTAAAATATATACCTAGGTACCTTATTAAAATTTCAACAAGGGTCAATATCATGCAAAGGGGTAAATCGCCGGGGCATGATCGTCTCAGCATTGAGCACCTAAAACATGCGGGCGTTCACTTGCCGCGTGTCTTGGCTATGTTTTATACGCTCTGTCTGAGTCACACTTATCTCCCTCAGCAACTCACACGTACTGTGGTTATCCCACTGGTAAAAAACAAAACAGGTGATCTATCGGACATGGGGAATTATAGGCCCATCTCACTAGCGACGGTACTTGCGAAAGTGCTGGATAGCTTGCTTAACGCACAACTTTGCAAACATATTAAACTGCATGACGCACAATTCGGCTTTAGGCCGGGTTTGTCGACGGAGAGTGCTATCTTGTGCGTTAAGCAGGCTGTCAGGTACTACAAGGATAGAAACACGCCTGTGTACGCGTGCTTTTTGGACTTATCGAAAGCTTTTGACCTGGTTGTTTATGAGAGACTTTGGACGAAATTAGAAAAAACAGATCTACCCGTAGAGTGCGTTAACCTGCTCAAATATTGGTACAACAACCAGGTCAATCAGGTGAGATGGGCGGGGGTGGTCTCTGACGCGTATAGGTTACAATGCGGAGTAAGGCAGGGTGGGCTGTCATCACCGATCCTGTTTAACCTGTATGTGAACGAGCTGATTGAGGATCTCAGCAGTGCACATGTCGGCTGCCACATAGGGGAAACTTGTTTCAATAACATTAGTTACGCGGACGATATGGTCCTGCTGGGACCCTCAATCGACTCGATAAAGCAACTTGTCAAGCTGTGCGAGGGATACGCTCAACGGCATGGTCTTAAATATAACGCTAACAAAAGTGAGTTGCTCATTTTTAAGGCACGAAAATTTAATATAAAGAGAATACCTAAGATCATGCTGGGGGGCGTGCCTCTCAAAATAGTTGATAAGTTTAAATATCTTGGGCACATGCTAACTGTGGATTTAAATGATGATATGGATGTGGAAAGGGAGAGGAGAGCATTGTCAGTGCGTGGTAATATGCTCGCCCGCAGGTTTGCACGCTGTAACGAACAAGTAAAAGTGACGCTTTTCAAAGCATATTGCCAAACTTTTTACACGTGCAGCCTGTGGGTGACATATTCGCAAAGGGCCTATAATACACTGCGTGTGCAGTATAATAATATTCTTAGGATGCTGTTGAGGTTGCCGAAGCACTGCAGTGCGTCGGGCATGTTCGCCGAGGCCCGAACGGATGACTTTTTTGCGATCCGGCGAAAAAGAATAGCCTCGCTTCTCCAACGCGTGCGCGGTAGCAGCAACAGCATGCTGAGAATACTGGCCGATCGTCTCGACTGCCCGCTCACGAGATACTGGGTAGACGTAGTCATCGGGAAGGCAAAGTAGTGCCCCCGGGAGGTACTACTGCCCCTCCCGATATGCGCTAAAAACAGGTGTACGCTATTTACTAGAGCTACATATAATAGACTAACATAGAGTTTAAGTTAATTACTAACAACAGCATATGGATTTTTGATAGTCCGAAATAAACGTTTTTTATTTTTTTTTATTTATTTTTTTAATATGTTCTGCCAGCATCAACGCGATTTCTATAATAATACCTTTAAAAGTATTTACCATATTATAATCATGCTATGTTCATAAAATAAAATAAAATTTGGGTGTGTAAATAATTTACTAGAATAGTCATTTTTTTATCAGATAACAAAAATAGTAAGTTTAATTATACTACTAAAACCATAAAAATATCATCATCACAGTTTAACATGCATAATCAGTCTTAATAACTACCTATTCTTAACAATTAATACTTATAACACCTATACATCAAAAACACCATAATAAAAAAAACAATCACATAAATCAGCAATCAAAAAATCAAATCACTTTAAAATTAGACCTTATCAAATATATTACTAAATTATGGATTACTTATTATTTACGTAATTTTGGAAAGCCGTATGATACAATTCTGTCATAAATTTTACACGTGCCCACATGTCCTTCAATTTATCGTCCGGTACATCTTCTAACAATTCCTTGAATTCCGCTAAAATTTCTGTACGTTTTTCATAACCTTCCTTCCTCTCTTGATTTAACTTTGAGTCTGAAATAAAAAAAATATATACTTAATTTGGCATTTCATTTTAAGTTTAGTAAGTAATACGTCACTAATATTACATTTATATATTAGAAATGTAAGCGCCGTCCAATAAAGTACAACGTTAAATGCCTATTTTTTGTTAGGAATGCTAAACTGGCAGCTCTAAGGATACCCGAACATAAAAAGTAAATTGAAATAATGCAATATACATATATATATACTTATGATTTTTAGCTAAATGTGCCAACATATTCTGAATAAAATGTATAATAAATGAAAATGCACAAACACACATTTACGAAATGTCATTGTAGTAGATATTCCGAATTTGTATAGTAATTAAATATTATATATTTACATATACATTCATTTAAACAAGTTGTCTGAACGCCTCATTTCATGGCAAAAGGCCGCCATTTATATCTACGTTTTTGTGGAATGCAATGTGCAATTAACTTTAAATAAATAAATAAATGTACGTATAGGTATATATATATAATTAGAATATGGTTGAAAATAAACAAACATATTGCAGATACTATTAAGGAAAAAATATCAGTTCGAGTACATTTAAGGTCGATAGTATTTACAAAGACTTAATGGTAAACAAAATTGAAATATCATCATAATAAGAATGCATAACTTACCAGTTTCTGCTGTCTTTTGCCTGTTAAGTTTATTTACAAAGTCACTATATTCCTCGGGAAAGTTGCATGGCAGTGGCAGCAAGCGCTTTTTGTTGTCCATTTTAAAGTTTTTTTTTAATATTCGTTATTTTATGGCACCTGTTTTTAACTGACCAGTTGGACGATTTGGAGGATACTGAGTAACTAACGCTTATCATCCATGATGCTTCAAAACAATACTAATCCCATCTCTTTCTTACATTTTTTATCTTATCCGTCATTATTAAACAGCACGTTGCAAACTTAAAAATACCATGCTGCAAGTCAAACTCTCTTTTGTTCTTATACGATGGTTTCTACTGTTATCAGGTATAATGCTGGTAACGCAGCAAAGTTGCCGATCGTTCTTCGATAAGAAAAAAACTTTAGTATGAAAATTATAGTTATTTATTATTAGATGTTATTACTTTTTTATTAGCAGAACAATCACATCAAATTATCAACTAATTAACAACATCAGTGTAGGAGAAACATATAAAAAGCGAAGATAAAGTACTTATTATCTAATAACAACAACAAAAAACAAAAAGTCAAAACAAAACTAGTGTAAAAAAAACACGGCAAAACGTGAACATTCTGCCAACTCCGCTCATCTATAACGATCCTTCAAGGTTCAGTTCCAAACCCTAACGCGTAGGGGTTTAGAGTTAACTGCTATAAAAAACCCTTACGCGTTAGGGTTTCAACCGTAACTGTGTTGAGGTTGTAGTTAACTGTTATGATATGGTAACCTTAACATAGGGTTACCAAATGAAAAGGTTACCTTATGTTATGGTTACCAAATTGTTGGGGTTACCTTATCAATAGGCTTAACTTTAAAGAGGGGTTTTCCGGTCCCTGATTAAAACTCATCAGAAATGAACTCCGCCAAATGGAAGAAAGTTAAAAGATGTGGTAGTTATCATCGGCAGGTCGTTTGGAGCAGTAAAGAGCAAATAATTAGTATTGGTAATAGCATTCACCACTTTGCCACTCGCAAGATACAAATAGTTAAGTTATTTTCAGACCTGATAGTGCCAAATAGAGAACAAAAACGCATTTATATACGCATAATCACAGACTTTTGATAGTTGTGACGATGTTACTTTAACATTGGACGTAACCTACAATCACTAGGTCAGGTTTTCTTATTAGTATCTATTCCTTATTTGATTTAGTCTCTCTCTCTTTTTAAATATTCCTGCTGATCAAATCAAAGGCGCATCGAAATTTACAAAGAAACCATACTATAGTTTCACGGTAACAAAACATTCGCAAAAATGTCGTGCTTATTTCAATGCTTGTATAACGTAAAGTTTTAATCACTCACCAAACAGATGTATAAATCCAAAATTAAAATGGCAGATCACATATTCACTTTAAAAAAACACAACATTAATTCGTTCACTGCGCATAACTTTCACCCATATAGTTGTAATGAGATCTCTTATGGATTCAATTTAGAACCAAAAATAGGCTGCAATATTTCTCCCCGTGGTTCTATATTGGTTGCCTAAGGGCTCTTTGCACCTATATAGAACTTAGTCATGGCTATATATTTCACTTAAGTATCTAAATAGATATGATATACGAGCAATTTATGGCCAGTACCTAGTGCTACTTGGGCTGTTTATTATAATATTTCCTCGGTTGACTTAGACCCATATCGATATTATTACCTACGAGCAGTACGAGTCCAAGTGCAAAAGAGTTCGTCTATTAAAGTTCTTGTAATGAACAGATTTTTAGACTAGAAATATCGAGTTCAATAAATAATTAAGGCAATGAACAAACACCGTTAAATATTAAAAAAATAGTGTTTTTATTTTATTTTATATGTCGGAGACGGTCATGAGTATGGAAGCTCAACGAAACCAGCGCGTCATTGGAAGGCGACAGTAGCGCCCCCTTGAACCTGTTTTGGCGCGCTAGACAGAGTCTTGGTGGTTAACTCAGCGAACGCCCACCACACTTCACTTTGGGTCACCGTCGAGTGCACTACTGCCTTGGAACTGTCCCGTTTCGTTGTGCTATACCAAGTTGTATAGAGTCAGTGTTATAACTCAACAATACAGTGTTAATTTAATAAAGACTATTCTGTTCGAGACTTTGATAACCAGCTTACAGACCTCTGTGCGAGAAACTGTTATTTTGTGCTTCATTGTATAAGGAATAAATCAAGTTAATTGTATCTGAAGTGTTTCGCCTCGCTCGACCTACCTCCTCGTCCACAACTATTCGGATAGCTCAACTAATGTGCCACACACCGCACCCGGCCATTCCAAACCCGTATCCCGACATATATATTAACAAACGTACATATTTCTATTATTTATTGTAAAAAAACATTTATATACCTAAGCTATCAACGCAAAATTGTTCGTCTACCACTGGGTAGTTCGTCTTGATGACGACTTCAATTCTTTGTGGCAAATAACGCCGAACATTCCGCAGAGGATATTGAATCCCACACTGCGTGTATCTTGTTCTTTAAATCTTCCTTACTTGGCGGGATCCTTACGCAGTCTCTTTTCCATCTTCCACCCAAAACGTCTCGATCGGTGACAAATCTGGGCTGCTGGGTGGCCAATTCTGCAGTGTAGGAATATTGTTCCGTAACCAAGCTGTCGTGCTCTTGGCAGTACGGCAAGAAGCACCATCTTGTTGAAAACATACGTGTTGTCGTGTTGTAAACTGGGAATCGAAGGTAATAAGCTTGTCCTTAAGATTTCTTGGTACTTCGAAGTCTTCACAGCGCCGTCTATAAAATGTAACCTACCCACACCTAGAGCTGACATACACCCCCAGATCATGACAGAGGCAGGAAACTTGACTTTTCGCTTTAGGCAGTCTTTATTAAAGGCTTCGCCCTTATTGCGAACAACTTTTTTCCGTTCGTTTCTAACAGCCAGCCACTTCGATTAATCGCTCCATATTATGGATCGCCACTGATCAATTCTTAGTCCAGTTTCGACAAGCTTAAGCAAATACTCGCCTCTTCTTTTTCTGAAGTTCAGTAAGTAAAGGTTTTTCTTTCGCCGTAATATAGAATCCATATCCCATTTTTTTATGACTCGTTTGCATGTATCGACAGAAACATCTTTGTTGATCATTTCTCGCCATCTGACGGTGAGTTGCCCTGGCCGAGGACGTCGATTTTGCTTAATGATCTTCTTTAAGACTTAGTTTTCAGCTGGTGTTGGGATGCGTGGGCGTTCTTTAAGCTCGATACAGTTCCAGTTTTCTTGTAATTTTGGATAATAGATTGTACAGTAGATCCCTGCACCTGTAGCCCTGGCACCTATCCGTCGTCAGTCGCTTGTCAATCAGAGACTACGTTTGACGTGTGAATTTGCAATAAAAAATCGAACATGCCATATTGTGCAGTGGCAAGCTACCGAAATTCAACCAAGACAAAAACTGTTTGAAGGAGGCATTTCGTATCAATGCTAAGCATTATTTAAATAATAATTCAATAGACAAGATTTCATATTTCTAACAGGTGGAAATTAATATAGATATCGACAGGGTTTTGTGTCGTGTACGCTCAAAAAAAATCTTCGAATTTATTCTTCTGTATTTAAAGAAATATAAGAAAATACAAATGAATTCAATGATGCTAGATGATTTACTAGTCGCTATAGTTTGAGCAAAATTTCTAATGTTAATGCAGAGTGCATTTTCGAAAACACAAACAAGAGATGATAATAAGGAATTTTAAACTTAATCGCTTTCATAGTTAGCAAAAATTGCCATTTCAAAAGTAGTCGAAGTCCATATATCCATACTAATATTATAAATGCGAAAGTGTGTCTGTCTGTCTGTCTGTCCGTCTGTCTGTTACCTCTTCACGCTTAAACCGCTGAACCGATTTTGATGAAATTTGGTACATAGATAGTTTCAGTCCCGGGGAAGGACATAGGATACTTTTCATCCCGAATAAATTTAGTGTTCCCGTGGGATGAGCGGGTAACACCGCGGGGCACAGCTAGTTACATATAACCATGGTTGGACAGTGTTCCGTACCAAATTGGTATATTGATAACGACCTCTAAATGCCATTGGATTGATTTGAAAATTCGTGGATATCATTTAAGTGAGTTATGGACAAATAAGAACCTTGTGGAGAAATAATATCCAAAATTTATTTTTTTGGACCACCCTAGTTTAGGTATGGAAAAATCTTGATATGTGATAGAGCAACTCCTGAAACAGCCTGAAATACTTTACTTACTGCTGAAGACGCTTCTGAAGCTCTGAAATTGACGTTCGAAATTTTTGACCTGATCCACCGGCGTAACAATATGATTTTGATCCCTGATCCCCAACTACACAACTACTCTGACACAAAAAAAAACTATTGCAAAAAAAAATTGACATGATTTTATAGCTGATTTACTTTAATTTGCACGGTCATCAACTCATCATCAAGACATTTGTAACAAGCCCTAACACGTCGTGTTTATAACGTGTAATTTGGAGTTATTCCTATGGCCTCCTTCCGTCCTCATCATCAGACCAGCTTGCTAGTACCATAATAATGCATTGTCACCTGATTTAAACAGGTGTACAAAATTCAAACTTGATTTTGAACTCTGTGAAGTCAGTCAAATTTGAGTTGCAAGATTTGACCCAGACATACTCAAACGTACACGGCAAGTCAAAAAAACGCCTGATAAAAATCAAGTGATTTATCGTCTTTTCAACCCTGTCAATATTAGTATTTTAAATTATAGGCTCCCAATAAATAAGTCAGTATATTATCAGAACAAAATTATGGGTAAATAATTCCGTTACACTGGAAACACTACGTTATCGTACCGCTTATAGAAAATATGCAATTTTGGTTAAGTACTGTTTTACGTAAAAATACGAGTTAAAGAATAATATTTACGATTGAAATGTTATCTTAGCATGTTTATCCTTTTTATCCGATGTATTGTGACACCCTTTCACTGCACAAACCGTGATAATAGTTGAAAATGTGGGAGCTGTTTACACTTGTCACGCGTCCTTTCAACTGGCAAGCCGATAGGCATTCTTAGCCATTTTTAGGGTTCCGTAGCCAAATGGCAAAAAACGGAACCCTTATAGATTTGTCATGTCTGTCTGTCTGTCTGTCCGTCTGTCCGTCCGTATGTCACAGCCATTTTTTTCCGAAACTATCAGAGCTATACTGTTGAAACTTGGTAGGTAGATGTATTCTGTGAACCGCATTAAGATTTTGATGCAAAAATAATTTTTTCATCAAACACATACGTGTGGGGTATCTATGGATAGGTCTATAAAATGATATCGAGGTTTCTAAAATATTTTTTTTCTAAACCGAAAAGTTGGTCCCCCCCCCGCCCCTCTAACTTCTAAAATAAGAACTACCAACGAAAATTGTTTTGAACGAGATCTAGTAAGTAGTTTTTTTTTATATTTTAATACCTAACTTTGCACCTAATTGACATGGGGCGCTATACATACCAGGTGCAAACTTAACTTAACCACTTAGGGATGGAAAGTGTTTGTACGGAACCCTCGGTGCGCGAGTCCGACTCGCACTTAGCCGGTTTTTGGCTAAGTTTTAGTGGCATCACCGTTGCGCGTGAACCGGGTTTCTAGGCGTTATTATTCTAAGGTCTTTTCATAGTCAAATTGACTTTTCCAAAACATAAATCAATTCTTCTTTTAAAAAAAAAATGATTCCAAAAACACTAATTGCTTCCTTGACGAACTTTTTTGCATCGATTAGTGTGAATAGAACTTTATTGCTTTTGCGACGTAAAAATAAAAATTATTAATTCTCTTGGTACGAGTATGTACAATATCAGCCCGATAGGTATTAATATATAAAGAAAACTATGTTCGTCAACATTGCCCCCCTATGCTAAATATTGTTTGAAAATTTATCATTGCACCGGTAATGAAAGATTTGATAAATATTTGTCGCTATGCAAGTGACTAGACGAATTCTTTTACATTTGGGCTCGTATATATACAGATATTATTTAAATGCGTCAGACCAAAATACCTATTACAATGAACTAATGATATTTTAACTAGCTGGTTGACTTTAAATAACAAATATTGTGACATAGGTCAGCAGTCAGCAACCGTATGATCTAAACACAATATGCGTAATCATAATGATTGGAAATGTTTCTAATTTCAACTTTTCCATAATACGCAAGATCAAATCAGAGATCAAAAATAAACAAAAGACGTCAATGGCCTCATATTTACGAGTAGTATTATAGCACATCGTACGAATTACCGCGCCTACTTGTCACAAATATTTTTCGTTAATTACTGCGTTATCTTAGACCCGAAGGAGCGTAACAGACTGTTGTGACGTACCCAATGTTTTGATCGTGATGAATTGACATGTTTTTGTGCAACAAATCACACTGAATCAAAACAAATGATAAGTATAGCCATGGTAAAAGAGTATACATAGCTGTTGGTGATAATTATGATATGGCTAGCTACCTAAGGATAGCGAAAGCGTTATGGTCACTATGAGTATATTCTGGTGCATGTTACTAGTTACTTACCGTGAAACATGCCAACTTTGCCCGCTTTTTTCGTAAAAACCCGAATTTCTCTCATTTTTTCTATGACGGGATAAAGTTTTTTTTGTCTAACGCATCCATCGTATTCATATGCATGCGTTTATTACGAGAAACAATTTTTAAATCTACATTTAACCAATTTTTGTATCAATTTTCACCTCGGGTAAAGTTATCTAAACTTTTGCAAACATTGCCCAAATCGATTATTTTCGTAACTATAGCCCCTACAACGGTAAGATGATAAGGATCAGTATAAAATCTGGGGTAATAATGGCGTTCTACTTAATATCTTGGTCTTAACTGTACAAACACGTGTGCAATATGGGTGGGCAATGTTACATAGGTATTTTGTTTTTCTCCATACAAGCCGAATCAAGCAGTTTGAAATTGTTAGGGTTGTCACTTTTGGTTGAGTAAACCATCTTTACCAATACCAGTATCAAAATGAAAAATGTATGCTTAATATTCGATACTAATAGTTAGGCGGTTATCTTTTTACTTCACGTTAGAATAATCTAAATAATAATTGTCATAATTGAATATTCTATGTTTTTTTTTGTTTCATGGACATGACATGACTTGACATGCAGCTAATGCTAAAAGTACAACGGCTTAATAGAAATATAATTTACCTTACCTTAAATACATAACCCTCCCCCAAGTAACAATTTAACGTCGTATAAAGGCTAAGTAAACGTTATCTGAATAACATACATCGCTATAATAAAGTCATACTAACGTTATAATAACGTTTACTAAACGCGAAAATGGCCCCAGTTATACGACCTAAATGGTCATATAATGGTCATACAGAATTCTCGAGCCAACTTCATTAACGTCATTCAACAGTCGTACAAATGTTATGGGATAACCACTTTCGTCGCGCAGTAGTCGCATCCTAACTTTACAACGACTCGTTTGTTGTATTGTGGCCATACAGGTGTTATTGAATGACTAAAACGTTTTATTTAAGTCAAGTGACAACACCTGTAAGACTTATTCATATTGTTCGTGGCAACGTGTTTGTGGCTCAAAGATTTCAGTGTAAAATAAATACTAAGTACAAGGAAATAAAAAGCTGAGTGTTATTTAATTTTCATATCTTGCTTACTTTATCTGTCTCTCATGCTATTTAGTTTGACTGGGAACTGAAGTTTTATGATAATATACCTATGTGAATACTATTCAGATTTTCATGCCCCCTCGTAATTTTGTGTTATAATCATTATATTTTCATTAACAAAAATAGTTTTTTTTCTAAAAATGTCTGACATGTTGCTTTTGTCGCACACTTACCTCTGTACGACCTGATGATGATGATGATGGTCGCCATGACAGCTAGCTATTTCCGTAAATGTGGCCGCCTAATCATTATAAAGTCAAAACCTGACTTAAATGCGACTGCAAGTTTAATTAAAGTCAGGACACGACATTAAACGGACATCATGTAATATTAAGGTTATATTTGAGTCGTCAATAAACAACCAAGTCATTTAAGAGTATTTAATTGACCGCTGTAAAACAAGATACTGATTGTTATATAAACGTCACTGTGAAAACGTCTATATAACATCCACGTTGTATAAATGTCGTATAAAGGTTTTCCAAAAACATGATTTGGTGTGTTCAAAACGTTTATTGGACTATAACGTTAGTATAACTATTGCGTTGTCGTACAAACGTTTTAGCTAAGACTGTAATATAACGTTGTATCGTTTAGTCTCACCAACGTTGCTAAGACCAGTTTACTATGACATATTCGTCGCACGACTAATTAGTTACATTAAAGACATCTATAGGACCTGGTAGTCATCTCATTACCATTGTAAGACTGCTATCCAACTTTAGGTCGTACAAGTCAAGACTTATACGACGTATTTGTTTGTTGTTTATTAACGCAGTCAGGTAAAATTACGACAAGGTGACAACCCTAACCCCTTTTTTAGTCTGGGCAATGTTGGCATTCATAGAATAGAATAGAATAGAATTCATTTATTTGTAAATCACAGGTAAGGGGCCATCCATAAATTACGTCACACGTTAAGGGGGAGGGAGGGGGTCGACGAAGTGTGACATTGTGTGACAAGGGGGTGGGAGGGGTCCTAAATTTCGTGACGTCACATTTCAAAATCTATTATAAGTGTTAAAACACGAACTTTAAACTATTACTTTACGAAAACCTCAAAAACATATACAACTAAATCTGTGTAAATATAAGATACCAATTGTTTTGTCGACCACTCGCTCTACTATCATCGATTTATGTGTTGTTAATTGTTTGATTCGATGTTAATTTTATAAAAAAAAATATTTAAATGGAAATAAAACCGAATTCGGAACCGCTGTTTTCTTTTAATAATTTATAAAAGTAAATTTGCAAAATATGTGACGTCACACTAGGGAGGGGGGAGTCTCCCAAATGTGACAAGCTGTGACAAGGACGGGGGGAGGGACAAAAAAACATGAAATTCGTGTGACGTAATTTATGGATGACCCCTAATTAGTACAATAAGATCTTATATTTTAAAAACATACAGTGCTCTGTGTTTTGCCTTTTGGCGTACAAATTTTATACCTTACTAAAAATAAGGTTTTGACTATATAAAACTAATATAAACATTGTACACTCATTAAAATACAATTCAATTATATTAACTCAAATTATTATTATTATTATTCTTTATATATATGTTATGGTATGGTATATATTCTTATAAAATTCTACACATCATTTAAAAAATCATTAACACAGTAATAACATTTATCTAAAAGGTATGATTTTAGCTCTTTTTTAAATTTATTATTCTCTAAATTTTTTATTGTATTTGGAATTTTATTGTATATTCTAGGAGCCATTCCAAGTATACTTTTGCGGAAAAGAGCTGTTTTGTGTTCATTATTACAAATATTATTTTTATATTGAGAACGTACTGGAAGCCTGCGTTGCTGAAGTACTTGTCTAAACAGCTGAGGATTTGTTTTGACAAAATTTGCCACTTCAAATATATAGTGCTGGTAGTGTTAAAATCTTCAACGATTTAAAAAAAGGTACACAGCTTTCCTTCATATTAAGGCCACACATGGCACGCACGCATCGTTTTTGGGCTTTGAATACAGATTCTTTGTGAGTAGAGTTTCCCCAGAAAATAATCCCATATCTTAGCACTGAAGCTACAAGACCATGGTAAGCAGTTAACACCGCTTGTTCGTTAACTACTTTGGCTAGTTTCTGCAGAGCAAATGCTGATTTGCTTAATCTTTTACAAATATATTCTATTTGATGCTTCCAAGTGAGTTGATCATCAATCATAAGTCCTAAAAATTTTGTTACATTCACACTGTCAATTTTGTTACCATTGTAATTAATATACATGTCATTAGGAGCTATTCGCTGGCGAAAGTGCATTACGTGCGTTTTATTCAAATTGATTATTAAATTATTACTATTGAGCCATGTTACCATTTCATTAATTACTAAATTTATGTCATATTCATAATCAACATTATCACTATTTTTTATAATTGAAGTACTATCATCAGCAAACATAATCATTGGCTGATGAACTTCTCTTGGAAAGTCATTTATGTAAATGAGAAAAAGAAGAGGGCCAAGTACGCTGCCCTGCGGCACACCACATTGTATTAATTGTACATTAGAGGTGTATTTTGTTTCTAATTTGCTTTTGAAGCAAACTCTTGACAATTCAGTACACTGTGGCCTGTCCTTCAAGTAAGACTGGATAAGTTCTAATACATTTCCTCTAATGCCATACCTATATAATTTTCTTAATAATAAGCCGTGATCGACATAGTCAAAAGCTTTCGTCATATCAGTAAAGACTGCACAGACTGGTATTCTTTTATCAACATTTTCAACTACCGCTTTGACTAAGTCGTATATTGCCATATAGATGGTAACATTTTTTCGAAATCCCTTCTGTTCACTACATAGGAGGTTGAATTTATTAAAGAAACTATACAATTTTTGGTATATTACCTTTTCAAATACCTTTGCAAACACTGGTATTAATGCAATTGGTCGATAATTATGTGGATTTTCCTTGTCGTCCTTTTTATATAGAGGTTTTACAATGGTTTTTTTAAGGCAGTCTGGATATGTACCTGTACTGATGGCCAAATTTATGATATAACTTAAATGACTATCTATAACATCACTTACAGATTTAACAACATGGGTGGTGATATTATCATAGCCTACATTCTTTGTGTTTTTTAGAGAGGAAATAATCATTCTAATGTCCGGAGGAGTAGTGGGAGTCATAAACATAGATTGAGAATTGTAATTAATTTTTGTGTTCTCCGTGCTATTACATGTCGAGGTATTTAGTCGGTGTACAAAATAATTATTAAATGCATTAGCTATTTCATTCGGGTCAGTTAATATACAATTATCATGTCTAATTTTTGTAATTGATTCTTTTGGTACATTCATCCTACAACTATTTATAATTTGCCAGGTACCTAGCCTTAGACTTATTATCAGATGTATATATTTTATAATTATTCTGTGCCTTCTGCGTTAATTTAATAACTTTTCTGTATCTACGAGTGTAATCCTTCAATACGAATTTGTTTGTTGCAGTTGGTGAATGTCTGTATTTCCATAATAGTTGCCTTTGCTTTTTACTGCAAGTTTTTATGCCATGAGATATCCATTTAATTTTAGAGTTAGTGCGTATTGTGATTTGTTTCTTAGGAAAGCAAAGTACATACAGCAGGTTAAAATTATCAAAAAATGATTTATATGCTACGTTTGGATCACATGTGTCATACATGTCAGCAAAAGATAGGCTCGTTAAATAATTTCTGATTTTTTTTATATTTTCCTGCGAGTAGTCATATTTTTCGATCCGCCAAAAAGGCAGTTTACAAGTTTTTTTTACTGGAATTTTGAGCAGTTGTGCTGTGTGATCTGAGAGTCCGAGATCTAAGATGTGACTTTTACGGCCTCGTTCTATATTGTGAGCAATATTATCTAGACATGTATTACTAACTAATCTAGTTGGTTGTTGAAATTCTAATTTTAAGTTATAATTAAGCAACAAACACTCAAATTCAAGTGTCAGTTGGTTTTTGTTTAAAATATCAATGTTAAAGTCTCCACAAATTATTACTTTCCTATTTAAATTGTTACAGATTCTATTCATTATCTTACATAATTTTTCGTAGAATGTAATAATATTATTCCTCTTTGGAGGTATGTAAACACACACAATTACCGTTTTATGTTCAATTAGTTCTATAGCACAACACTCGAAAATCTCTGATATGGATAGTTTCCCAATTTCTTGTAGCACTTTATATTGAAGGCCCCCTTTTACTAGGATGCAGGAGCCACCTCGTTTCTTATTTTCTCTCGAGTAGTATGCAGCTAGTTGATAGTTAGGAATGGCTAAAAGCTCTTCATGTCCTGACATAACAAAATGCTCAGTTATACAGAGTATGTCAATGTCTATCTGTTTTAATTTCAGTTCGTTTATATGAATTGTCAGTGGATCAGTTTTGTTTATAAGGCCTGCTATATTTTGATGCATTATGTATAAAGAGTTATAGACGAAAAAAATCTTCTCGTTCCTTTCCTAATCTATCTTCTTCAAGTGTGTTTTCTTTGGGAATGCCTTCAAATTGATTGATGTCTTGTGATATTTCGTTGTTCAATTCGTCAACGGCTTTTATTGCTTGATTTATATTGATGAAGATGTTCCTTACTCCATAATTGTTAATTGCTCCGGTACGTTTGCGAAACATATCATTATCATATGACAAATGTTGGTTAGAATCTAGTAGATATGCATGGCCATACGTTTCTATGTCTAGGTAAAGAAGATTATTGAAGGTTTCAATTCTCCAGTTGTATATACTACTGTTGTCTATACATTTATATGTTGGTGTACAAATAATTATATTTGTGTTTATTATATTTATCAATTGTTCCCTAACGTATTTAATCAGGCTGCAGTAATTATTTGTAACTTCAAAGTCTCTTTCTCCTAACAGTATTATGCAATAATCCTTCATTGTCAGATCTTTTGTTTTTAAATGTACGTCTTTAAGCATATCTTTCACGCCGGCATTTGGTGATTTGTAGTGGCAGATTTGTGAAACATCTTCCAGTGAACTATTGGCAATTCCCAGTATTCTGTTTTGGTTGTTTGTGCTTAAGATGACAATTTTTTTCTCACTTTTGCTCTCTTTTTGTATATTTATTAAGCAACAAGGGGAAGAAAACTTTGGTTCTTCTGTGGCGGTTAAGTTTTTGTTCGAAACACAGTGATGATCATTTGTTTGGGGTTTTGCTGGACTAGCAAGTGGTGTACTACGCGGTATTATTGTTTTTTTCCCAAGAGGTGTCAGTTTCAGTGAGTTGTTTGAGTCATCACTAAAACATTGTCTTTTCTGCCTTTTAGTAAATTTTTGAGGCAGTGTTTTATTTGGTGTTTCATTGCTCAGTATTTTTTTGTAAGAATCCTTTTTTTTGTACAATCTTCTACAGTTTTTTTCAAAAGACCAACCTCGCTGTTTAGTCTTGCGATTTCATCGTGTGCGCTTTGTAGTTGTATTTTCAAATAATCTATTTCATCTTTAAGTTGCTGCGTTCCTGATGAATTCAAGGTTGACATATTTGGAAGGCTATTACTGCTCCAGATTTCAGATAGGTCGTGGGTAGATGTGTTCGGCAAGCTGTGTACTTTGTTACGTTATCCGTCTCTTGTGAAATTAGATTGTTTCTTTCAATAATCTCGCAAATTTCATGGGATGAGTTAGGTTTGTGTATTGTTTCGGGTATAATTTCCTTATTTTTATTTGACAATGTTTTTGTTTCAGTATTTCTGATGCCGTTAATGGATTCTTGTTCGTAATTTTTATTTTCCTCTATGTTTCGAGTTTCATTTGACGTGCTTGGAACAGGTGTTGTAGTGCTATTGCATCTAGAAGCAGTTTCGGGATTAGCTTTGATGTCTTGCTTTGGGGTTGTTTTTAACAAAGTGTTCTTATTGTTTGGGGTCTCAGTTTTACAGGCTAAACACTTCCATGCCTGTTTTTTTTCTTTTGTCATTAATGAGAAAACATTCGAGCCAATATTCGTACAGCTTATATGAAAGCTTTGATTACATTGCGAACACTTCATATAATCTCGTGTGGAAATTATTGATCGGCATTTCTTGCAGAATATAAACTTATTCTTATTTTCAATGTTTTTTTGTTTGTCCATTGTAGTTGCCATGATATTCTTTATTTGTTGGCAATTGAAACAAAAAATAAATAGTAAGAAAAAATATTATGCAAAAAGTGTCCAAAGATAGGATTCGAACTGGGGTACCCTGCACACATTCGTTATAGCGCGCTCTATAATACTGCGCTGTCCGTACTCTGACTGCAGCTGGCGAAATTACGATACCATTGATAAATATCCTATTATATGCAAAGTCCGATGTAGTGTCTCGGGCGCTGATTGGTCACTGCACTCCTATTGTCACACACTCGCGATAACGATGCGCGAATAGATTTTTGATATTTTAACGTCTTTCAATAACATTGTACACTGATTTTAGTTAACATAAGTCATTGTTTTTGTTTCTTTTTTCTTAATATATGTAGCGTAGGTGTTTAGCTTTCTGATTATTATTGCAGTTCATGGTAATGTTCACTAATTTCACACTTTTACGATTTCTTATACAGAGCTAACAGATACACGTCTACTCGTTCGCGCGCGCGCGGGGGGACCATAGGTTAGCAAGTTACTGGATAACATTGCCCACCATCATAACTCCGGTTTTAATAAGTAATTTTAGTTCAAACTACAATAAAAATGATCTACAGTTCTTATTTTATAACAAGCAATAAGATACATTCACCTGAGGCTTCCCCATTCTGTAAAAAATACACCAGAACTTCACCTAGAATTGGCCCGCAAAATCACGCACCTTATTCGACTAGTCCCAACACGTTACGGAATGAAGTTGCGCGCAAATGTGATTCCCAGTGATACCACAGATATGATCTATTTTCCACTAAAATAGTAGTGTTGCCATAATCATCTTGAAATTGTCTACAGTAACGTTTCTTTTTTTAAGTAGCGTTTTGGGCAAAGTTCCCTGTGGAGGCAAAGTTGGCATATTTCACGGTATATAATTACATGTTAGATGTAGATACATGCGGTTGCGGACGAAAAACACTTTGTAAAAAGTGACGTGGGTAGTTGACTTGTCTTTTGTCTTGGTACCTAGTTGGAATGTATACAACTGAAGGACAAATGAAAACAAATGCAATGCCATACGCCAAAGAGTCCTGCACGACACCAAATATAATTAATTATGTACCTATGCACAATGTATACGTGATATGTATCTCTTTATAGAGTCTAGCTAGCCAAGTAATAAAGTGGGTCGTCTATAAATAATTTTGATAATTTATGTACTAGTTCTAATTCCAACATTCCGATGGAGTTGAAATTTGGCATAGTAGGTACTTTATGTATTTTTTTGGTGATGGATTAATACATGGTATAATCGAGCTAGGTCTTATTTACATTACATTGAATTTTTCGCCTTGTATAATGGTTAGAAAGTGTAAGCACATGTGTTTGTCGTTTACCTACTGTACTGTACATAATGGTAGAAATTATGCGAGCTGACTATGAGTGCACGTCAACATATCTTTTACTTATTTCCTGAGATACCTTACGTGTGTATAGAAAATAAAAATATTTTCTAGTATCAAAACTATAATTCCTGCTACACAAAGTGTGACCTGCCGCATTTTTTTTAAATTTCCCGCCAAAACTTCGAGTTATATTTCATAACCAGACTATAGCGACATTAAATAAATTCTATCAGAATAATTATATGATCTTCTGCCGTGTAAAGAATGCTGCTGGCACTTGATACGTCCTATCGATACCTTAATACTTTCCCTTACCTTACTTTACTGCCTTGCTTTTTTTCAGTATGTATTTCGCACTTTACAAATTATGCCGGTCGGCGGGCCGATACGCACCGAGGGTTCCGTACAAAGTATAAAAGCACTGCATATTGCTCTAACGAAAATATAAACTGTACTGTGCGACAACTTTATTTTGCTGGTATCCCCATACATCGGCATAGGTTACTCACCACATAATCACAAAAAAATATATTTATTGTAATATAACTACAAATTTACGGTTTTCGGACGCTTTTTATTTACACGTGCTAATTATGTTGCTCCTTGCCAAATTTCACGATACTATAGGTCAGTGGGAAGTACCCTATAGATAGGTTTTGATTCCCTTGCCAGCGTCAACAAATGCAGCGCTCGTATCTTTTGATTGCTATGACTTAGAAGTTTGATTTATTCACGGCTTTGTGGGGCAGCCAAGTTGAGTTGAGTATTTAATACTAATTTCAGCTTGAGACCTCCAATGATGCGCTCCCGAGAAAAGGGGGTAGACAGACAGACAGACATACGGACACCGAATCCTATAAGGGTTCCCCTTTTGCGGATCGAGGTACGGAACCCTAATTAAAGAAAATTTCAAGGAAATTAAGATAGGCAACTAGAATACCACGTGGAACTTGTCTAACGTGACAAGACGCTCCTCTTTACCGCTTCACTCCATTAAGAGATACTTACCTATCTTATTCCCTGGGACCATAGATACTTGTCTCCATACCAAATATCGCAGATATCGCAATAAATCGGTTCAGTGGTTCAAAGTGTGAAGAGGTAACAAACGGAGCAGCTTTCGCATATATAATATTAGCATTTGTAACATTATTGAATTTTCGTAGATTATAAACGTTAAATAACATTTTGTGTTCTTAGAAATATGCTTATAAACCGGCCGAGAGCATGTCGGGCCACGCTCAGTGTAGCGTTCCGTAGTTGCCCGTCCTTCACAATAGCCCGGCTTAAAACAGCGGTTTTAAGCCCGAAGTTTAAATAACGAGAAAGATTTCAAAAAGGGCGTAAACGCCAAAGTAACTGTAATTACTTATTACCTTCTGGAAGTTATCGATTATACGCGCCAGATTGAGCGAAATGTTTTAATACAGTATGGCACTAAGGACACCGCGCGGCACTTAGGTACGTCATTTTAAAGAAAATTATATTTTTTTTGCGATAACTCAAAAACGGCTCGACCGATTTTATTTAATATAGTTTTCATTGAAAGTGCTTATAAGGCCTAATTTTTTATGGATTCCTCCATAATTTTTTGACCCGTGGCGTGGTTGCTAGAGGATTTCTGGAGCGAATAGTTACAAAACTGCTGACTTTATCAAAAAATGATGTTTGAAGACCCCTATTATTTTTTAAAGACACAACGACACCCCACACGTTATTGTTGGAACGAAAAAAAAAAACACCCCCACTTTAGGTTTACGGTGTAGGTAGGTATTTTAGTTTTTATTTTACCGTTTTGTCGGCGTGATACATACACATACTCATACCAAATTTCAGCTTTCTAGTACTAATGATCACGGAGCTAAGCCGTGGATGGACAGACAGACGGACAGACACAGACGGACCTGGCGAAACTATAAGGGTTCCTTGTGACTACGGAACCCTAAAAAGTATTGCATAATACCATCCCCAATACAAATATCTGCTGAAATTAATTTATATTTTAACAATAAAAAAACCCTTAGGTACTTATACACACCACTATTTATACCAAATTTATTATTCTATTTTTAAATCGATGCTAATACCCTTTAACTGTAGAAGCGGGCATTTTTAGGGAAATACGGATTTATATAAATTATATAAACTAATATGAGCTGCCATTGACTGTTTACGTTACCTTACCATTGCCTTCATACTAAATCTATTCGTTTTAGGTACAAATACACGTGGGGTAATTTTTGAGCTCTAATGAATGTTCTATGCGTTCACTGTTAGTGGATCGTTCCAAATTCCATACCTGCATAGTGTTAGGAAGTACATCTAGTTGGTCACCGATCGCGTCCGTAGGTACTTCTAAACGCCGACGCGGCATCGGCACGCGTCGCCGGCGCACGCGCCCAGTAAAGTAACCTCTCTACATGGTTGCGTCATGCGTTCATTTAATGCAGAATTAGAATAAGAATGAAATCGTGAGAACATTTTGCATCAGATGTTTAAAATAGACATGTCAAACGAGTCTTATATGCGATTTCCTTACCTATATTAATCGGGCTAGCCCGCAACCGTGAACTCAAGATAGCTAGACCTGTTTGATAAACATACGGAGGGTTTTTTTGAACGGAGTATTTATGACGTAATGATGATTTACAATGTTTTGTGGAAAACTTTATTACAGAAAAGGCGGAAGCTTGATTCAGAATAGTTCTCGATAACGATAAATGTTGACACTATAGACGATCAACGCGCGATTCTACTGGTGGGTTCATCGCCGCCCATCTACGTCACGGACAGCTTATGTATGTCGTATCGTGTACAATAACAAAGCAACGCCTAAATAGATACCCATCTCAATAGCCAATTTTTGGAGGATGGTCTAAAGTTATGGGTTATGCACCAACGACCCCGTTCAGGCGCTCTACTGAGTGACTACGGTCAGTTGCAAGAAGAATATAACGCTAATTTTATTTAATTACTGTATCATTTCTTTGCTATTTGTCTACCAAACCCGAAAGTCTCAGGAAAAATACTATTCGAAACAATTCACTGTCAGGTATATATTGATAACCCCATCATAGAAGCTGTCTAATAAATATAATATCCACCTTTTTTGCTGCAGCTTCACATGTATGGCAATAGTTATTTTCTATGCCTCGTAAATAGTAATTTTCATTCCAGGATAAAATATTGGCCTATGTCAATCTCAGATTTTATAATTTTTTAATAGGTAGGTACCTACGCTGCAACTCTGTATGAATATGGTAATAGTTCGAGGTAAAGATATAAAGATGAAGTACAAGTACATGTACCTATCAGTGGCGCCCATGTAGCCCGATTGTCTATGCATTTCCTGCTGTTAAAGAAGAAGTTAGCCAAATCTGCTCCGAGTTGCCTGGGAATGTCTTTGACCACGCGCCACTGATACACTTGATAACTAAACTATACACATGAATACTTTAATGTTTCAGGGTATTTCAAAGTTTAAAAATATTAGTACTACTAGATCACGATATGGGATTGAGTTAAGGGGTTGAAGCATGGGGCCGGGCGCGCGAAAGATAACGGCAGTATTACATCAGACGACGCGTGCGCGCCCGGCCTCCTATATAAGCGGCGCGCGCGCCGGCCATACTCATTCACCGATCGCTACTGATAAATGACGAGTCAATAACTAACTGTGGCAATGATCTACGCTCTCAAGCATCATCCTGAATTTTGTGTAAATAATCAACCTGAATACGAACAGTGGTGGAAAAGTGACAACTGGTGCGACTGCCATTCCCCGCGTTTCGAGCATCAACAGAGATAACAAACGGAATCAAGTGCATTGATTAAAAGGTAAATAGTTGTGTTTACATAAACACGTTTGTTATTATATCATTGATATAGATAAGGGCGTGATGACTAGGTCAGGGTAAATTACCTACCGGCTACGTTTACCGCCTTCTAACCATTTATATATTTTATATATATTTTATCTTATTGTGATTGAAATAATAAAAATAATAATATTACCTAAAATAACTGAAATTTAATTTTGGACTTTAATAATTTAATTGAATTATCCTTCATAAAACAATGTGCTAATTATAACGCTTATTTGCACATTGTGAAAAGTGCCGAATTCCATAATGATAACTGAAAGGTCAATCACATGTCACCGAATTATCGTAAAGTTTCATTTGCGTCAAGACAGATAGTGGGCATCATGCCACTAGTCATTGTTTCCGATAAGCGTCTTAGAAGCTTTTAACAAAAACTTACTTAAACATTTAATGTTTCTCTTAGCAGTTGTCTTTAATCCAAGTTGCAAATCCACACGGCCGATAACCGCGTAATTCTATCCAAGTAACTGTATCCAGCAAACGTAACTATTCACGGTCTGCTGAATTGTACTAGGGCTGCCTAGGGGGTACATCTTTATCCTTTCTATATCTAGATATATTTCATTTTCATTCTCTGTGTTAGTTAACATAGAACTGAAAAATTATTTATAAACACTTTTACATCTGTAATGAGAGAAGTGTCTTTGTCTAATAGCTTTATAAAATGTTTCACATTTACAAATTATTCGCAACCCTAACACAGTGAAAATGCTTGTATTTATAAGGTTTCTTAATGCTTTACAGACAAGCGAGACACCTGTGTTCATTCACGTCTAGTCCGCCCGAAGACAACGTGAGCGCTGAAACTTCGCAAGGTTTTTGATAAGAGAAGAAAAGAAGAAGAATCAAGATGGCACAAGTGCAAACCGCTCCTGAAATGAGCCTGTCTTCAGCCCCGCTGACCGTACCGCAGAGCCCTAGTTCTGACCTGGATCTGATGACGCTGACCATGGCGGCCTTTCGATTCGTGAATCCTTGGGCTCCGACCGAAGTCCCCAAATGGCAGCAGGCCGAGGAAAGCAGCGACCCGAAGGAGCGTGTCATCACCCTCGCAGAGGTCAGCCAGCATGACACGCTGCGCGACTGCTGGGTCGTCATATACGACCGCGTCTACGACATCACTACGTTCTTTAATGAGGTGAGTTCCAACATATCTGTTGAATCCATAGTCACTCGATAGGGTCCCTCTTTTTTACATAAATTTTCTTGGTTGGAGTTACTATAAATCAACTTGAACAAGAATAACGGGTCCTTACTTTAGATGTCACTGTTCCAATCGATATTCGGTTGTTTAGACTGAACATGATGTATAACGTTATTGTCTCCTTGTTGCAGCACCCTGGCGGAGCAGACATAATGCTGGAGTACGCAGGCCACGACGCGAGCACGGCGTTCCGGAGCTCGGGCCACTCCCGCATGGCTGCCAAGGCCCTGGACCGATTTCTGGTGGGCGAGCTGCCCATGAACGAGCGCATGTACCGCAGGCCAGGCGGCATCCGCCTTAGTGATATACCGGAATGAAGATCCACGCCCTCCGAGCATCGACTGCGTCAGCTGTCACATTTGATCTGCGGCAATTGGCAACCCGAAGATGCCCTCCCCCAATCGAATTGAGTTTCACTGAATCATCCATCACCAGGGAACATCAAGAGTGCATTATGTTGTTCAAAGTACGTGTATGTGGGACGTAAACAAAATTGTTGTTAAGGTTAAAGCAATTAATGTAATTCGCAATGACTATTTGCTTATCAACTTGCAATGAATATATAGCTGTTAATTATTACTATATTAACCTTTCTCTATACAGGCAGCATATTAAATTATGTGATAAGAGACTAAAGGGCCATGAGCCTATTGAAGAGTCGAGTTCCGCCATATTGTCGAACTGTATGTGATTGACAGTAAGATTTTTTTAAGTATTTCATATAAATGGTTGCATTTATTTAGTGTAATATATTAGCTTAGGTTCCCTCTTACTTATTGTACAGTATTATTTCAATTAGATTTTTAATAGATGTTTTAATTAAATAGATAAGATCTGCATTTGCATTTATTTTTTATTTGTTGTAGGCACATTATATTTTAAGTTCCAAATGCTTTTAATATTGAAAATTAAAAAAAATACACATATTCATATTTTTTATTCTCCTATCATTTGTCTCCTAATAAAATATAACATACCTATTGTTAATTTGATATCATTAAAATGTCAAGGAAGTGAGTTATGATGACACGAAACATCAATTATTTTAATCAAACAAAGAAGTTCGGCAACTTTTTTATCTTGTTGTAAAACGAAATAATGAGATTCATCTTCCAGACGAGTATTGTTATATAACAAGACGGCATACCACAGAAATGAGCGATAGTGTACTTTATGCCAGTGTCATACAAAAATGGGGGTTTTCAAAAAACATTAAAATGTAAGTACTTGAAATAAGGGGTTCAAAATACACAGGTTTTCAATACCTAACGCTAAAGGGCCTGGTCACATCACCGAGGCACGGCGCCGTCACCGTGAAACAGCGCGGCGTCGTAGTTTTTGACGGCGTCAGCGCATATAAAACCACCGTATAAAACCAAGACGCCGCGCCGTTTCACGGTAGCGGCGCCGTGCCGTGGTGATGTGGCCAGGTCCAAACCGGTGCTTAATAATTTAAGAAGTCATGACATTTCTTTAACGGTATTGAGTAGACTTCTCCAAACTATAGATCACGCACGAGGCATTTTAACCCGATCAACCTGACCTGACGTACAGTGTGAGAGCATTTCTGAAAAAGTTTCTACGAAATTAAGACGTCAATTAATGTTCAATTATATTTTTCCTTTTCTAGGGTTCCGTAGTCAACTAGAAACCCTTATAGTTTCGCCACGTCCGTCTGTCCGTCTGTCCGTCCCGTCCGAAAGCTGAAATTTGGTATAAGTAGGTATGGGTATGTATGTATCACGCCGACAAAACGGTAAAATAAAAACTAAAGATTTCAAACACTATAAAAAGGTCGTAGACGCCATAGTAACTGTAATTACTTATTACCTTCTAAAAATTATCGATTATACGCGCCAGATTGATTGAAATGTTTTAATGCAGTATGGCACTGCTAAGTGCCATACTGCATTAATATGTGTAACGTTCGAAGTATAAGGACTCCGCGCGGCACATATACGTCATTTTAAAGAAAATTATGAATTTTTGCGATAACTCTAAAACGGCTCGACCGATTTTATTCAATATAGTTTTCATTGAAAGTACTTATACAGGGTGTTTGGTGGCTAGATGCAAAGGTTTAAGGAGGTGATAGAGGAGGTATTTTTAAACATTTCTAGCCATATATGTCGTAGACGAAATTTGATATTTTTTTTTTTAATTGAAATTTCAATAATTTTAGAAAAATGCCCAGAATTTGGTAGAAACGTGTTTATAGTGCCCGAATACGCGTTATTTTGTACACACTATCTTTTGTTTCTGATAGTTTAATGTATGTCGGACCAAATAAAGCCACTTTTAAGTGTATTTATGGCATCTAAAACCAAATAAAGGCATATGAAACTTTAAAAAAAAACGTAGGTTGACACGAGCATAATTTTGATGTGCCATAAAAAAAAATAAAAAAAAATCTTTGAATTGTTCAAACACTTTTAAAAACATGCCTATTTATTGTTCTTTCTTTAAAGGTATCAGTCATTCACATCGCTTGCCAAATCTCTGAGTTAAGAGCTAAATACCAAAGTTAGGGAGCACTTCCTAAGAATTCCAAATCCCCGTACTAGTCTTGAAATTTTACTTTAAGTAGGTACCTAGCTAATAAATAACGTGTAAGAAATAAAACAAAAAAGTGTTTTAATTAATTCATTCTAAGCTAATTCTTTTTTATAAATTAAATAAAAATGAATAAATTTAATATCAAGTACCATTTTCCACAATACACCAAAGTCCGAGGAGGATTATATAAAAGCTCTAAACTAAATACCATAGCTTTAAATTTGGAACACGTTATTTTAAGAATAAGAATTTTCTAATTTGGAATTTTATGAATTGCCTTTTTTTTAAGTTTTCACGATAGCCAATTGCAAATTTAGTTCTTCTATGAAAATTTAACAAACGGTTGACGCGGTTTACATGTTGTAGTTAAACATTATGAACCTAACATCACCCATCACAAACCACATTTTCTGGCCCGATCAAAGTTCTGCCAATAACTCCAGCCCACACGTTAACTGAAAACTTCTTTAAAAGGAGACCTGCTTCTTCCAATGAGGATTTGCGTCCTTGTCAGCCCATTAATGAAGGTTATAAAAGTGTGTGATCCCCTCTCTTGAAAACTTTGACTCATCTGTCCAAATGATAGATTTTAAAAAGAGGGCTGGAGTTATTGGCAGAACTTTGATCGGGACAGAAAATGTGGTTTGTGATGCACCCATGTTAGGTTCATAATGTTTAATTACAAAATGAAAACCGCGTCAACCGTTTGTTAAATTTTCATAGAAGAACTAAATTTGCAATTGGCTATCGTGAAAACTTAAAAAAAGGCAATTCATAAAATTCCAAATTTGAAAATTCTTATTCTTAAAATAACGTGTTCCAAATTTAAAGCTATGGTATTTAGTTTAGAGCTTTTTTATAATCCTCCTCGGACTTTGGTGTATTGTGGAAAATGGTACTTGATATTTATTCATTTTTATTTAATTTATAAAAAAGAATTAGCTTAGAATGAATTAATTAAAACAAACTTTTTTGTTTTATTTTTTACACGTTATTTATTAGCTAGGTACCTACTTAAAGTAAAATTTCAAGACTAGTACGGGGATTTGGAATTCTTAGGAAGTGCTCCCTAACTTTGGTATTTAGCTCTTAACTCAGAGATTTGGCAAGCGATGTGAATGACTGATACCTTTAAAGAAAGAACAATAAATAGGCATGTTTTTAAAAGTGTTTGAACAATTCAAAGATTTTTTTAATTTTTTTTTATGGCACATCAAAATTATGCTCGTGTCAACCTACGTTTTTTTTTAAAGTTTCATATGCCTTTATTTGGTTTTAGAGGCCATAAATACACTTAAAAGTGGCTTTATTTGGTCCGACATACATTAAACTATCAGAAACAAAAGATAGTGTGTACAAAATAACGCGTATTCGGGCACTTTAAACTCGTTTCTACCAAATTCTGGGTATTTTTCTAAAATTCTTAAAATTTCAATTTAAAAAAAAAATATCAAATTTCGTCTAAGACATATATGGCTAGAAATGTTTAAAAATACCTCCTCTATCACCTCCTTAAACCTTTGCATCTAGCCACCAAACACCCTGTATAAGGCCTCATTTTCATGAATTTTTCAATATTTTTTGACCCGTGGTTGAAAAGTTAGAGGGGGGACGCTATTTTTTGGATTTCTGGAGCGAATATTTACAAAACTGCTGACTTTATCAAAAAATATAATGTTTCAAGATCCCTATTATTTTTAAAAGACCTATTCAACGACACCCTACACACTAGTGTTGGAACGAAAAAAAAATTCTCCCCCACTTTAGGTGTTCGAGGGGTACCCGAAAAAAAGTTTTTTTTTGTATTTAATTTTACCGTTTTGTCAGCGTGATATTTACACATCATCATCATCATCATCACAGCCATAGGACGTCCACTGCTGAACATCGGCCTCCCCTTTGGACTTCCATATATACCGGTTGGAAGCGACCTGCATCCAGCGCCTTTCGGCGACCTTTATAAGGTCATCTGTCCATCTTGTAGGTGGACGTCCTACGCTGCGCTTGCTGGTCCGAGGTCTCCACTCGAGCACTGCATTCCAACATTTCCAGCTCGCAAATCTTTTCATCAGTCCTCATTGTGCGTATGTTGTGTGTTACCAGGGCCAGTCGTCGTGGGGATGGGTAGCCGGATTTCGTCCGGGGATTCTTAGCACCCCCTGCTCCGCCATTACCTTGGCCGCTACCCGCGCCAGGGATAGCGGAGCTGCCGGAGACTGGGGGCCTGGCATTTGTGTGACTGATCATAGAGGGGGTTTTGCCATACGCGCCACGCTTGGCAGGCGGGATGGCGCGCGCAGTTTTTTTTTTTAAGGTCTCTGGAAGACGCTGCTGCCCATCTCCCGGTATATTATTATTATTATTCCCTTAGCAGGCTTCTACTGCAACCACGGGACGATATGGTGGGGGACAATTCTAAGGCCGGTCACCCCACGGCAATACTCATAATAAATTTCAGCATTCTAGTACTAATGATCACGGAGCTAAGCCGCGGACGGAGAGACGGACAGACGGACATGGCGAAACTATAAGGGTTCCTAGTTGACTACGGAACCCTAAAAAACCGGCAATTTCTGAAGATTTTTGCTTATACCTTCGTTTAGGAGCATTTTAGCTAGAAAAGAGCTTAGACAATGTTGTAGACAATTAAATTTACTATAATTTACATTTTGTTTCAAGGACAGATTGTTACGGATATATGCACATTAAAAAAATTTACCCACTAATACTTTAGTCTCTATTCACCGAACTAAGTGTTCAAAACAACAAATGTCTAGCCTCTTGACCGCCCACCTCGTTGGCTGAAATCGGGACTTCCAGACGCCAAGCTGAAAGCAGTTAGGTATGATGGCGTGGTATGTGGGGTATGATTTTCACTCTTTAATGGTCAAAAGCGGCAGCAAATTACTGTATTAGGCGGTATTTTAACGGTTTTCTGCCGGTAAATCCCGCCCTGCCTCCCATGGATTCAGGTTATTGTAGCGCGTATGCTATGGCGTATAAGCCGAGGGATATTATAAACATATTCTCCCCTTTATGCGACTACTAGAATCAAACGGACGAGTATAGTCATTTTATTTCACAAGAGATGTTGATATCGCGTGATTCCATCGGTCGTGCAGTATCAGTACGCTACATGGGACAACAATCAACCATAATATTGATTCTTCCATCAATCAAAGCCAATACTACTTTTACTCATTAGTCGGTACTTTAATCGATCGTATGTTGAAGCTTGGAAACTGTATTTACTTTTCAGATAATTCATCGCATGGTCCAGTTTAGTTAAAAGTGTTAAAACACTAGTAATCATCCTTTACTAAAATATGTATTTATTCGCTTTTCCATGTAGACTAAATTATAATGATAAAATGGTATAACATCGTAAAAATACTAACATAAATGAGATCCAGCTCCCAGACTTCTTAATTCTCCTACACCTTCTTCCCCGATCTGTAAACAAAGGAGATCTTCTCACAATAACATGTTATTGACTTGGCACTGTTCCTATGTGGACTGCAAGTACATTCCTTATCGGATAACTCAAAACATAACATAATATAAAACAAGACCGCGTTGTTATGCGAATATATCAGACTAAGGCGACCGTTAGCTTTAAACTTGAACTCGGCAAATTTAACTTTCTCAACCATATAAGCCTCGTTAAAATGAAATACAGTTTTAAATATCTGTCTTAGCTTAATTACAATTTCTTGGTAATCCACGTAGTACCGCTACATGTAAGGTAAGTCAGGTCAAACGCGCTACACGGGATAAGCGCACCTACCATACAAATATCGAAAAGTACAAATATTATGCTACTAACGCCATCTTACGACGACGCAACTAATTACTTTAGTTGATGTCAATCTGTACTTTTCGATATTTTTATGGTTGGCGCGCTTAGCCCGTGTGGCGCCTTTCGCGACTGACCATTGGAGAAATTTATTTTATGTAGCACAATAATGGGTTCTGGTTATTAAAAGGACGATATTATTAAGTATGATAATTTCAAATGCCAAAATCAAGCATAAAATCGAATAACTGATTAAAACAAAAATTCTACTGTTGGCGTTACTTGTATCCATTTAGCAAAAACACGTTGTGAAACATTATTTTACCGCATGACAATTAAACGGTAGGCCAAGTGTATTTGTTACAAAATATTCATGCCTATACTTCTCGTACAATCGTTGTTGCCGAGGCAGATTATTTACTTATCGATTTCCAGAAAATAAAAACAATAAGTTTTCGTTTGAGAACCAGTTTTGATATACCAAAAAAATTGACGTGGCTGTAGTACCATGTTATCATGTTTTTCTATAACTTTTAATATTCATAACAGCGCCTTGGTAACAGATTATTTGATGTAATCGTAATGGCATGACATGACAATGGAAGCCGATTTCTCGTTGTACATAATCAGCGCCATTCAAAGTGCTAGGCAGTGCTGCACAAGTGAGCATATTAGATATTGCTAAAGATAACGTGATCGACCCCTGTTCTCCGACCTTAGGTAAATTACCTGTAGGTACGAGTGCAGTAAAGAGATGAACTGTCGTGTCTTGGTATATCTAATCGTAACTTGCATTAGGGATCGTGAGTCTCTCAGACTGATGGTCGTCTGGTCACAGATTATATATATATTTTTTTCAGTTTAAAGTGCAGTACGTTTAATTTTTATCTTAGCGAAACCAACGCTCATCAATGCACGAGCGATACAAGGAACTCCTAATAAGGAACAAATAAATAATTATTGTAACTATTAAGGCGCCAACGTAGGAAATCGAACGGGTTCAAAATTAAAGCCCTCTTAACTGTAGTAGAACACTCACGCCTGGTACAAAAGAACAGGCAAACAGTGTGGTGGCAAAAAATAATCATTCGAGACTAATAGGTACTTACAAATACTTGTAGTTGAAACTTTGCCTGGCGTTAGACCATCTCAGGTCGAGTGCAGCAGTGAAAGCAGTGAGGAGGGGCACCGCTAAAGCTTGTAGCGTCCACTCGCGCTGTGAGTTCACTTGTGGACTAAGGCCTCAGCAGGAGTCATGGTAGCCTGGTAAAACTGAACGCACAAGACGCCTGATAGGAAGTCTTCATCGAAGTTGATACTTACAAATACAGCTGAAGTTTTGCTTGGAGTTAGAGTATCAGCTGAGGTACTGGTTTAGCTCAGTGAGGAGGACCACTCGCGCGGCATCTCGCACTTCGACACGAAGGTCTCTTCAGGGCTGATGGTAGCCTAGTATAACCGAATAGGCACAGCACCTAATAAAAAGCAACGATCGATGACTTTATTTACAAATGCTTATAGTTGAAGTTTTGCCTGGTGTTAGAGTATCTCAGGTAGAGTAACAGCGCAGTCAGGAGGAGCGCCGCCGTAGCTTGTAGCGTCCACTCGCGCGGCATCTCGCACTTCGACACGAGGGCCTCTTCCGGAGTGATGGTGGCCTGGTACAAAGCAACGTGAACAGTCAAAACTATATATTAGATCGAATATCCCTACCAAGGCTTTTTAAATTACGTAAGTTTGTATAAACAATAAAACTTATGTAAAAAACGTAGGTAATATAGCTCGACACAAAAAGGTCTGTGTGGCACCATAGCTCACAAACGCTTTTTTTATTGAAAATTTCCTATCGAACTCGATGTTTTCTAGATTTGTATTAATGAGCAGGTAAGGGTAAATTGGTTTCTCCATACATTATTTTTCACTTCTCTCGCTCTAAAAGTTCGACTTTATGCTGTGCGTAGGCGACATAAAGTCGCTTTTTATGCTCTAGAGCATAAAGTAAAATCGTCGTCGAAGACCAAGGCGATCGGTCCAACAGCCACACGAAAAAGGTTTTTAATAAACAGTTAAAAAAAAAAAACATAAAACTTCATACAATAAAACCCGTTCCAGACCTTCCGATCCGATCCGATTTATCGGGAGAAATCGGATAATGTGTAGTGTATAAGATCCTAACAATTGCACTACACATTATCCGATTCCTTCCGATAAATCGGATCGGATCGGAAGGTCTGGAACGGGTTTTAACTCTTTATTTTATTTCGTTTTGTTAGTATTCTAAGACCAAGGCAAATATACCAACAGCCAAAGTACACAATAAAAGTTCTTGAAATAAACTTGTAACTTTTATGTACTTTCATTTATTACTTTTTAAACTATTACTTTAAATTTTAATTAAATTTGTTTTTAAGTAGGTATACATGATATGTGTATATATGTTATTTACATGATACAATTTCATTTCCTCGCAATCGAAGTGAAAAGTAGAGTGTGCAACTCGTCCATAAAACGCATTTTATGCACTTGTCGTACAATCTACTATTATTCAAATCAAATTCACAACTGATTAACCATAAGCTAAAAAATAGAACAACATGTGTACCTCGCTGGTTCACTATCAGCCTATTTACTCTGGGTACAGGAAGGTGGCAAGAAGACGATAGCATAATCAGAATAAATACCACAATCCTATTTTGTGCATTTATTCAAAATAATTTATGCTTCAAAAGAAATACTTGCTACTAAATAAAATACGATAAATCCATACTAATCCATACTCAATATTATAAATGCGAAAGTGTGTCTGTCTGTCTGTCTGTCTGTCTGTTATCTCTTCACGCTTTAACCGCTGAACCGATTTAGATGAAATTTGGTATATAGATAGTTTCAGTCCCGGGGAAGGACATAGGATACTTTTCATCCCGAATAAATGTAGTGTTCCCGTGGGATGAGCAGGTAACACCGCGGGGCACAGCTAGTCTATTATATGTAGATAACAACAAGAAATCGCTATATTACGAAGCTCTGGATAAACATGTTTTTGTGTAGATTATAAACTTCTCGAAGATCTAACGATGTTATCAATGTAGGGGTGTAAGACGAACGGACATACATTTCATCATATTTACATCATAATATTTACCGATAGGTTTGATAGTTTGACTGATATTAGATGAGTTGGACAGGAACAACACTCGTGATTGGTAAACTAAAATATTGTTACTAAATAAGGTCAATGTACTCTCTCCTCTTCGATAATCACCAGTCTTTCATTAAATACTTAATAAAGCACATTCACAATACAATACAATAAAAGTACTCTTGAGGGATCAAAGTCATCCCATCAGGATGCGAGGTTGTGTAGGTACCTCAAAATATTTTTATTTTGAATGTGACGATTGGTTATTTTTTGTTCGATAGTATTGCAGATGCCTACCTAAGTACTAATAGTAGGTAGGCATCTCCAAGTTGGTCCCATAAAATTTTGGTGAATATATGATGATCTAAAAAGAATCGAAGGAACTGTACAAATATTATACGCAGATCTCGGATGATTTCTGTGTTTATTTTATAGTCAGTTCAGTAGTTTTAAACCACGATTCCTTCTCGTTGAAATTATTTTTTGTAAATATAATTATATCAAACAGTTAACCACTTAAGATCTTAAGTGAATAAATAGACAGAATAATAATGAATATTTCGAGATGTACCAATTTTAAAAACGTAGGTAAATAACATGCAATTTAACGAAAACACGCAATCCAAACAATTGATCCAAACTGACATTAATTAATTGAATATTTATTGAGATGCATTTCGTTTTGAATTAAGATGTGACATTGCATTTTTATTGTTATAAATCAGCGTCCATGGCTTCAATCCTTCTGTAAGTAATCATGAATTACTACAACTGTTGGTGTGATATACAGAATAAAAACTGCAATCTCACCTGTCCCTGCATCTGTGTGTTGGATGTCTGTTAAATAATGATTCGACCACGGTCATCATACCTTACTAGGTAGTCCTTAGGATCCAACCGATTCGTCCAAGAGCACAACCGCACATTTTACTCCATTATACATATATATATTTTAAAGGGATATATCTTTTATTTCATAAAACAATATT
Source organism: Apotomis capreana (assembly GCA_947623375.1). Lineage (NCBI taxonomy): Eukaryota > Metazoa > Arthropoda > Insecta > Lepidoptera > Tortricidae > Apotomis > Apotomis capreana. The sequence continues at coordinate 20,467,856 of OX392504.1, forward strand.
GACTAAAACTGATTATATTCTAAATACTAAAACTAAAACTTAACATTCCTAAAAAATAAAAATACATACGTAACCTAATAAGTAAATAAAACAAAAAAAGAGAGCTAGGCTAAAAACCGTCCCGCGTTCCTCCTGAACCAAAGGCGCCCATCACGCTCGCTGCGTTGCCACGTTGAATAGCGATAGACAACCTTTGCATCAAGTGATGTTTGATTGTCATTACCTACCAGATAATACTTGGGATCCAGCCGATTCCTCCACGAGAACGAGGGCACGGTGTACTCCGTGAACTCTATCTTGTGGTGCTGGGTGCCGAAGCTGTGCCGCAAAACGCAACTGTGGTGCGTGTGCCCTCCCAATGCCAGACGCGGTCGCAGCCGCTCCACCTAGGCACAGAAAAACAACCTATTTTTCATAGTTGTTAGTGTAAAATGCGATGAGTCGTGAGCCAAGCGACGCGAATGTTTGCGCCACTAATTACTTAAATAAAGGCGGGAGGCGGAAGCAAAATCACTGACGCGGAGGCTAATATCGACTATCGAGGCGCGCGTCTCATTATGAACCATGAGTACGTAGAGCATGTGTTACTGTATACTTATATATAGCATGTATCAATAACAAAACAATTGACGACGCGTTTGGCTCGGTTGGTAGACACCTGCCTACTGAGTCGGCGGTCCCGGGTTCGAATCCCGGCCGGAGCAAATATTTGTTCTTGGGTCATGGATGTTATCTATATATGTATTTATATATTATGTATATCGTCGTCTAGTACCCATAGTACAAGCTTTGCTTAGTTTGGGACTAGGTCGATTTGTGTATGATTGTCCCTTAATATTTATTGGGTACTATTTAAACATGCTATTGGGTACTATTTAGACAGGCTTCTTTTTAATAGCATTATTCGCCTCAGAAAATATAAGTTACCTTCTAAATTACTAAGTCAGCCACAACCAACGCGCGTCTGAATAATAATATCTCAGCCACTAGGTATCTTCTTTGTAAGCCACTGTAATTGTAACTTAGCATGGTGATTATTTTTTAGCATCTAAATTTGAGGCATGCATTCAAATAGCAAACTTCTAAAATATTATTATATGACACCAAAATAGTAACTCTATTAGCTTCTAATTTTATAACTTAGTATGTTTAAAATGTAAGTCATCCTACATTAATCAATCGTAAAATTAACCTAAAATTGTCATCAAATAGTATATTAAAGCCACTATTATTACATATGAACTATTGAGGAGAGAACAAAACAAAATACTTAAATCTCATTTTAGGTTAGGGTCGCAGTTCAACCTAACACTCCTCCTCGCTTCGCTCGTCGTCGTACCTAACCTAAGCCAAGTCGAACCTGCCTTAGAACAGTTAGAACTAGATTAATGGGTTACGTACCGTTTTTTTTTTTATTATATGAAGTATTATTTTACATGTTAAGTTATAATATATGATGTTGTCTATGGAAGCTCGAATATATAATTTTTGAGGAGCTTTTATTGAAGCTGTAAAATGAAAAATGATGATGAGTTGCAAATTCCGTGGCCGAGTTAGTAAATTAGTTGGCAATGTATAAATCAGAAGGACAAGTAATAATAATTGTTGCTTGTGACTTGACGCTTTCTTTAACATTTTTAGTTGGCGTTGTGAAGAAGATGAATTATTTTATTAGAGGCTATCTCATATTCCCGATGCTTAGTTATTAAATGAGAAGTTCGACCATGTGGCAAAATAATAAATCTGTAGCCGGATTTATTATTTCTCATATTTATTTATTTAATTTAATTCCTTGTCCAACAATAACAGGACTAACCAGGGAGTCAGTGGATTCCTCCGATAGGCAGTCCCAGCGCTCCACAAAGAGACTGTCCCGCTCAGGCAGGGGCGCCGCGTCGGGCTCCGTGCACTGGCTGTCGGATGCCCTGTATAGCGGGAAGTGCTGAAAATATACACATTTCAAAATTTCACTGGCGTGACGTCCATAGCACACGATTCCCACCGAATTGCCTATTCCAAAGGTATTCAAAACCTTTGTACCGGCGCTTAAAAAAATTTTATATGGTCCGGCTTGCCCAAGGAAACATTTAACCCCAACCAATGATAAGTACCTATAGGGTCAAATGAAGTTAGACAGGCAGAATTTGTAGATGTTTTAGATGGTTACTAATTAAATAAAGGCCCAAAGGTTGTCTAGAAGAGATCGCTTTCAGCGATAAGATCGCATGTTGTTTTTGTCTATTGCCTACGTGTTATTTGTTTTTGTATTTCTTTCTTGTTGAGGTGTGAACTCTGAACTCTGAACTCTGCGGAATGTGATTGGTCCATTTTACACAGCTCCGTTTCAGCGGACAAACATCTCAAGACAAGGTCCGAAGGGCACAGAGGACTGGTTATAATAAAAATAATAATATTTATTGCATCCAAGTACTTATAACTATACATAACTTAAACACCATTAGACGACATCGGTAACAGGGAGCGAAACTATGGTGGCGATGACTGACGTGTGACGTCAAGCTACATACAGAGTGTTTTTATTTAGATTTTAAATACCTTGGCATATTTATAACTGGCGAGAGGTTCGAGAATCATATTGCCCTGAATATACGTGTGAAACTATATATGTAAATTAGATGCATAGTTTAGTTCAATTTTTTATTTTTTATTTATTTAATAATTACATGCAAATTTACAGTTCACATGACCAAAACATTTGCACGGTAAACACATGGAACACAGAAACAGAATTAAACATAAAAGCAAAAAAAAAACAGTAAGACTAACACATAGAACAAAAAACATTAAAAATAAAAGACAGCAATAATAAAAGCAAGAAAAACAAGCTGATCTGACAGAATGATCTATACAAAAAGAAAAAACAACTATTTACAACTACTTCTAATAAATAAAGGTAAACGTATATCAACTTGTGTAGAGCTTATAAGTAGGCAAAGATGTAACTCTTCATGTCAATTTTTGGTACGCACTGAATAAATTGGAAAAACTCAATTAAAAAAACAATCAAGGATTGGACTAAAGTACCTATACCCTATATAGGTACTACAAACTCTTCCAAATAGTCCCCTGTATCACCTCCAAAAGTTCGTACATCGTTATTCCTACATGTAAATAAGAAAGAAGATGCGATTATTATGTTTGAACTTTAAGCGTTCTGCATACTTCGTCATCCAACGAAACATTTGTTGTTGTGTTGTTTGTTTTTAGAAACTCACTATCCAATAAAAACTGTCACTCGTATCGTTTTTGAATATTTACATAATTTTATGTATAAATACCAAACATTTTTATAAATAACAATAATAAATGATATTGCCATTATTATTTATAAAAAATCACTGAGGTGTTGCAATGTTGTTTTAAAAAAACAACCTATATGCGACTTTGCGTCATAATGACGTCACCGGCACCAAAGTTTCGCTCCCTGCCGGTCACAAAAAAAATACGGTACTACCATGGCAATATCAAATTTAGAACTTGGTCACTACTGCCTTAAAATTCAACCACACCGCAACTTGTCGCGTTTTCTGCATACCTACATTCACCTGCGTAAAGGCATAGTAAGTAGGTAAGCATATTTTAACCTGTGGTCGTTTAAAAACTCATTCTCACTCACTCATGAAAGAGACAATAGAATACCTACCTACCTGTATTAAAATAGGCCTACTGTACTTTTCTAACTTTGTTTTTCCCTTGCATAATTTAGATCCACTGCTACACTTGAGGATATCTGTAAAAATAAGAAAAAAACATTTTTTGTTGCAAATCTGTGTCGTAAGTCGTAACATAAATTTAACTTAATCAAAACCACCGGCGCCGCGCGCCCATACAAAACAAATGACGATCCTGCATCACGCTACTAAGATTTTTCCTGAAATCATGACCCCCTCTCCATAGAAAACTGATTTTCAATCCAAATCTAGAATTGATACAGAGATTAAATATACCTAAATACAAAATTGTACACGATTAACTACATCGCATGTGAGCGTCGAACCCACGATATCTAGGTACTTACTTTTCCAGAGTAGTCATACTCTAGTACCACTTATTGTTTTTTAAATGCTAAACGCATTCACCATATTTCTAGGACATACATTTACGCAACGTTACCCGCCCCATGGCGCCCATTGTCAATGTTTAAACCTATTGATTTTTATCTATACTATTGTATCTATTGAACATTGATACTTGAACATGGATTGCTAGTTATTAAGATTTTATGATTTTTATGTTTGTACAAATAAGTTGAGTACTAAGCGGACGTGTGTTTTATATTTACAAGAACATTGTAATGTTGAGGATAATAAACTAAACTATTCTATTTTGAATTTAAAGAAAAACATGCATTTTGAAACATGGGACTTAAGCTTTACAGTCCTATCGTCAGCACCTAGGACGAAATACTTATACAGACCTCCACAACATTATAACACAAAATGGCCGCCATTTTATAAATACCTGCGATGTTGTGTATCTGCGCCTCAGCGCGCGCGCACAGCTCGCAACCATCGCCTTGCAGCGCCATAGAATTGAGCAGCACGAAGTGCACACCGCGCACGCTGAGCAGGCGCACCGGCGGCGCGCGCATGTGCCGCTCCCACCGCCGGGACAACGTGGGCGTTATCCTACATGCACCAAGTTGTATTTCATTTTTAATTATTTAACTATATTTAATACATCTCTATTATTTACCAACCTTGCAGAATGTATATCAACATCTCTTGAATGAAAATTGGGTATTAATGTATTGTTGCTGGTATTACAACCAAAATTGGTTACCTATCTGAAACACAAATTTTTGTTTCCCATCTGTAATGTTTGGCCAAATTTTCATTTGTCCGATAGCCATTTTCTTTCTATAACTGTTAACTTTTCAGAATAATTAAAAAAACCGGCCAAGTGCAAGTCGGACTCGCGCACCGAGGGTTCCGTACAAACACTTTCCATCCCTAAGTGTTTAAGTTAAGTTTGCACCTGGTATGTATAGCGCCCCATATAAATTAGGTGCAAACTTGCAAAGTTAGGTATTAAAAAAAAACTACTTACTAGATCTCGTTCAAAACAATTTTCGTTGGTAGTTTTTATAGTAATGTACATCATATGTTTTTTTTAGATTTTTCATTTTCTTATTTTAGAAGTTAGAGGGGGGGGGACCAACTTTTTTCCACTTTGGAAGCGTCTGTCACGCAAACTATTCGGTTTAGAAAAAAAATGTTTTAGAAACCTCGATATCATTTTTGAAGACCTATCCATAGATACCCCACACGTATGTGTTTGATGAAAAAAAAAATTTTGAGTTTCAGTTCTAAGTATGGGGAGCCCCCAATATTTATTATTATTTTTTTATTTTTGCATCAAAATCTTAATGCGGTTCACAGAATACATCTACCTACCAAGTTTCAACAGTATAGCTCTTATAGTTTCGGAAAAAAATGGCTGTGACATACGGACGGACAGACGGACAGACGCACAGACAGACAGACATGACGAATCTATAAGGGTTCCGTTTTTTGCCATTTGGCTACGGAACCCTAAAAACCAACCCAACCTAACCAAAAAGATGTTTACAAAATCCTAAAAATATTACGGAGGAAAAAAATACTTTCGGACAAAAGAAATCCTTTCATGTTGCAAGTGATGCAAGTCTAGCAAAGTTGGTAAATATCTGTATGTGTTCGTTTTTGATGCTTGAGATTTTCGCCACATACGAGTTTTCGACTTTGCTCTTATTCTGGCACTTACACTGGCATTTTCTGCAAAATACATACTTGTAATGATATCCAATGTCATGGTTGCCCGCAACAGTATACAAAGATGTGCCATCTGGCACTTTGAATAATTCATGAAATCTTTGTGCATACTCATTGAACTCTTTCTCGGAGCACTTATCACCTTCATCAAATAAATCACCTGAAAAATTAAATTTATAAGTTTATAGAATAACTAAATTTAGAAGTTTTTAATATTGAAAGCTTACTAATTAATTATTTTTAATATTTAAACAAGATGAATATTGCAAAAATTACTTTGCTTGAAAAAGCAATTCAGGCAGCAACAGGCACTGAAGAAAAAAAAAGAATAAGATTCATACAAAATATGCAAAAGTACAGCATAATAGTTTACCTAAAACAAATACTATTTCTGGTTTATGCAAGGTCATGGCAGTTTGAAATGCGCGATGCATCTGCCATTCCCGCCGCCATTTATCCAACCAATGGCTACGAGAACCCAACAGGTGAGGATCGGCCAAAATCATAGCATACACTGGTTGGACACTAGGCACTTTGCTCAATGTAGGAAATCCACACTGTAAAGAAAAAAACATGACTACTTTAATATCCACCTAGAAGTACATAAGAATACTTATAAACGTCCAGTGTTTACCTGTATTTGGGTAACATAATAAATAAGATATTCACAGTAAACATAAATAAACAACACTCCCACTAACAGTGCAGATAAAGTATTAATAAGCAACGAATGTCTCAACCTCTGAAAGCCAAAAGCCATAATAAAGTAATGATCAACGTCTTGTATACATGAGAATGTGTAAATAATCCATTTTTAATTCAAATTATTTAAAATCTCATAAATCCCCCACAAACAAATAAACGATCGAGGATTATTGACGATTGACTGACGCATTTGAGACGTTTTTCGCAGAGCAATCATTCATTATCCCTCATACCAAGTACCAAGAGAGCTTCAAGGTAAGCGCTCACTAGCTCACTACACCGCAGCCAGCGGCGTGATGCCACGCGCAATGCGCCTAGTATTCTTTGAATAAAATTGTTTTAGATTTTTTTCACTGCACGGTTACCGTGGTGTGCACCTCAATTTCATTGCATACAGAAACACTTGGCTGAAGGATGAATATTTTTAGTTACAGCACAGCGTAGTGCAGTGTACCGCTTACTTTAAAACATAGTGTGAAAATTGGGTCAAAAAACGCCTTTGGACAGCTGATTACAATTGTCAATTTGACATTTGTCGACTGTGTTTGATTTGGGATTTGTGATGAGCGAATTGTGGCGATTGTTTTTGTTATCATGTTCTAAATAAACTAAAATAGACATTTTTGGTATTTTAGCATAAACTTAGGATATCTCATATTTTCACAATGTCTGTACATTGGAGTTCTGAGCTGATGAAGTGGGAGTACCGAGAGCTACAGGCGACTGCTATGTCTGTAGACTACTCGGGTAACAACGTGTTGCTGGCCGGACGTCGGTGGCTGGCTATAAAACAAGTGAACTTGGAAGAAGACGCCGGGGACATTATAAAGAAGTATCCGCGGCACAGCAAATACGATGCTGCTGGAGCAGAGTGGTGTCAAACGTATGAAGGACAAAATCGATGTGCAATTGCGGTAAATACATCTAAATTTATACAATCATCACTCAAATGATCTAAAAATATCTAAATTATTTTAATGTATTTTATACAAGATTAATCATAGTGAATGTTTTTCTTATAGATAAGATAAGATAAGATATCATTTATTTGCTAGAATCATGGTCATACATACATTAGAGTGTTACATAAATTTTGAGAAGTCCATCATAATTCTGCCGAATAGACGGCGTGCAAATGTGGCAAATAAAACATGCATAACAGTGCCAATATGTCATGCAATCGAATTTAATTAACAATTATTTTATTTATATTATGTGCTAATTATACTAATTCTAAAATAACCTAATTCATGTCACATTCAATATAAATTAAATACATAGCATTCTGTCTAATAACAATAACCAATAATTAATATTACACGTCAGCACAATTTTGCTTATAGTTTAAAAATTCCGTAATATTATAAAAACATATAGAGAATGTTTTAAGTCATGAACACTGCCAAAGTACACATATTTTGTAACAAAAATTAAATAAACAAATGATATTTTGATAGTGATCCATTGATCAATAATCTGAGCCCAATGATGATCAACAGGAGGCCTATGCTAAGGGCACACCCAATTGAAGTAAATTCCATTATCCCTATATCAAAATATTAATATTGATATGTAAAGCACTGTAAATGAAGACTATTATTATCATTTCAATAATGAAATGAAATGAAATAATTTATTGATAACAGGCGGTTATAGGTCACAAACATCATTACAAATTAAACACTATTACATTTACAATGTAAAAGGTAAATTATAAAAATCTTCAAAATTATAGAAATTATTCTCGTGGAGCCATTTTTTCAATGTTCCCTTAAAACTTGGAATGGAAGCTGCATTTCTTATCGAGTCAGGCAACCGGTTATAGACGGAAGGCCCTGAGAAATACACGGATTGCTCTGATGCACATGATATATTCAATATTCCAGAGTAATCAGCGAGTTGATGTTTATGAATGGCGCAACGGTAATGACCTGGCTTGTATGTGTTCCCTGCGCGGGCACACTCGGGTGGTCAGCGACACGCACTTCCACAGACAGGACCGGAACCTCATAGCAACATGTTCCATAGACACTTTTACACACATGTGGGACCTTAGAGATGCCAGGAAACCAGTCATCTCACTATGTGCAGTTGGTAAGATCTTCTTTCCTATTACCCTCTGCTGTGGTGTAGGGCTTGAATCAAATTGTTTGATTTGCACCTGTTCTATATCCTCCCACATCTTTTCCATTTGTGAGTAAGATCTTATAAACATTATTCTCGTTTGTAAAATTATCTTAAGTTTAAAATTTATATATATATCTTAACTGCACTTGAACCATTGCCTTGTGCCACCTTGGTAAGAACTTAATATTTAATTTTATTTATTTTGAATCAATTTTGAATTAAATGATATCCCCAATACAAACACTTTTCGTTATTGTTAACAGCTGGAGCCTCTCAAGTCCAGTGGAACAAGGTTGCATCACATATAGTGGCAACAGCTCATGACGGAGATATCAAAATTTGGGATTATCGGAAACACAGTGCACCATTTCAGTACATTTCAGCTCACTTGTGCAAAATACATGGTGTAGACTGGAGCCCCCACCATGAATACCAGTTAGTGACATCAAGCCACGATGGGAGCATCAAGTTCTTTGACATTAATAATGCTAGGAGACCTGAAAATGTTATAAATACTAATTTCCCTGTTTGGAGAGCAATATACACGCCATTTGGAAGTGGGTTGCTGACTATAGGCGTCGGGTGGGGTGGCCTGCCGAGGGTAGAACAAGCTGGAGTTATTGGTATTTGGGTATCCGACATCTTGACTCATAGACTTGTTGGACACACAGACACAGTACAAACAATGGTATGGAGACCAAATACATCTCCGGATAACTTCCAACTAGTGACCTGGGGCAGAGATCAGTCTCTGCGCATTTGGGCGATGCAGCCCTCTTTGCTCAAAATGTGTTATCATTATTTACCTACTGATGCAGATAGTGATGAAGATAACAGTAGTGATGGTAAGTATTGAAGAAACATAACAACATAACTTAGTAACATTAGTGCCATATTTGATAATAAGATCATGAATTTACTTTGTTTCAGCCATGAGCATGACCACAGTTGAATCTATGAATGATGTCACAGACAGTAAAGGACAAGATATACAAATGGTAATAAATTGAGAATTTTCGAAAATGACGGCAATATAAAGTTAATATAGTTACTAATTAAATTCCAAATTTTTCAGACCAAGATATCAAGCTCCAACCTGACATCAATAGATGAAGAGTTCGAGTCTATAAGAGAAATGGCGAATATTGAAGTAACTGACATGAACATAGAGACCAGAATATGTCAGATACGTTCGGAACGCAATGGATACACTGCCAACCTTCAAGTAGCTTTCCCTAAAAATGTACCTGAACAAACTATACCCAAATTCTCCTGGCTCTCAGGCACAAACATAGATAGCACAACTACCATCAAGATTTTACAATCATTGAATAGGACTGCGCACAAAAAGAAGAAAGAAGGACAAAGGTGTCTCCTACACTGTCTGAAAACATTGGCAACATCTATTGATGAGGTAACGAATTTACCATCATAAGACTATTAAATGTTCAGCGAGAATTATTTTTTACGACTAAAATCACAATTTAATTGCAACATTTCGTCCTCATAAATCAGTATTCTCAAGTCCTAGACAAAAGCCAAATACCTACCTCGAAATCGTTAATATTAAATAAATAACTAAATATCGGACAAATTAACTCACACAAATCGATCTAGTCCCACAGTAAGCTCTAGGCTTGTGTTATGGGTAACTAGACGACGATAAACATACTTATACAGAGAAATGCATAATTAAATACAAATAACATCCATGACCCAATCACAAATATTCACGCAAATATTTGCCCTTGCCGGGATTCGAACCCAGGACCGTCGGCTCAGTTGTTTTACCACTGCGCCAACCGCGTCGTCAATATTATTATAACACATACCGGATGATTTTATTTTATATTGCAGCTATTATTTATATTGCAAATATTTGCAATAGAAATAATAGCTGTAGCTAGATGAACCTATATGTCTATGTAAACACTTTTTTTTTTTTTTAATTATAGATCCCCGTAAAATCCAGCGACGATTCCGACTCAATGAAGTCCAGTCAAAGAAGCCAATCGGAAAGCGAAAACGCCGGCGACGCGTGTATTCCCTTCCCCCGCACGTGCGGCGCGAAATGGTGCGGCGTCAGCACTTTAGTCGTCTTCAACCGTCCATCGAACACCAGGAGACTGTCCTTAAAACCTGAAGCCGGAACTCCGAGGTCCATGTCTTCGTTGTCGACGATTCCGAGCTTGTTCGGGAGTGGTTATGGCTCGGTGTCGCCGCACGCCACTACAACTCCGTCGCCGACAAATGCGCCAGGTTTTCCGCAGTTGTTGCACAGACATGCTTCCAATTCGATCACGACGTTCTACTTTCAAGATCGGTGGGTGAGTACCATACTACCCTCATAAGATATTAACATCTTTAGAAATGTTACCTCCTTTTTTACTCCCATTTTAGAAAAACGTCTGTCAAAAGTGGACTCGTCGCTGAAGTATTAGCTTTACTTTGATGATTTTATTTTAATTCTATCAACAAAAGTTATGTATAGGAAAGATCTTGTCTTCCATTTAACTTTTCAATTATTCAAAGTGCATCTTTATATATTTGTCCGTAGAAAGCGCAAGGACGCCGTGCCGGTAGCATGCGATCCCGCGGTAGTATCTCTGGGTGCTCCCCTAGAGTGGTGCTCTACGCCGCACCCGATCTTTTCCCGCTCAACAGGCTGTTAGCAGAGAAATACGTCATCAACGCGGAAGATTCTGTCGGTAAGATATTTTTGGTCAAGTTTAATGCTTACCGAAGTAGTTGGCATTATCGTTATCTTCCTATACCTTCGCTTCCTCAGTTCTCATGTCAGGAAACAGATAGGTTGCCACCGTTCGTGAGATAGCTTGTAGTTTTTGAACGCATCATTAAGACTGTGACAAGGATAATGAATGTAGTACTTAAGTAGGTGCAGTTTATCGGTCTATCGATGAACGTATTCCACGATATATTACAAAATACTTATTCTTTCAGAAATGTGCGCATCGAACGCCCGGATAGCGTGTGCTGAAGGCGAGAGCGAGCTGGGCCACGCGTGGCGACTCGCGGAGCTCGCGGCGCGGGCGCTCCGGACCAGGCCCGTCGACCACTGCGCCTCCAGCGAGGAGAGCATGGGCTGGGCGCAGCACCCGCTCTGCTGTAGCCTGCTCCAGTCTCTGTTAGTACTTATACCGTCCTCAGTAGTCCACTAGAGCGGGCTACGCGCGGCGCCTAGTGAGGCTCCGGACCAGGCCCGTCGACCACTGCGCCTCCAGCGAGGAGAGCATGGGCTGGGCGCAGCACCCGCTCTGCTGTAGCCTGCTCCAGTCTCTGTTAGTACTTATACCGTCCTCAGTAGTCCACTAGAGCGGGCTACGCGCGGCGCCTAGTGAGGCTCCGGACCAGGCCCGTCGACCACTGCGCCTCCAGCGAGGAGAGCATGGGCTGGGCGCAGCACCCGCTCTGCTGTAGCCTGCTCCAGTCTCTGTTAGTACTTATACCGTCCTCAGTAGTCCACTAGAGCGGGCTACGCGCGGCGCCTAGTGAGGCTCCGGACCAGGCCCGTCGACCACTGCGCCTCCAGCGAGGAGAGCATGGGCTGGCCGCAGCACCCGCTCTGCTGTAGCCTGCTCCAGTCTCTGTTAGTACTTATACCGTCCTCAGTAGTCCACTAGAGCGGGCTACGCGCGGCGCCTAGTGAGGCTCCGGACCAGGCCCGTCGACCACTGCGCCTCCAGCGAGGAGAGCATGGGCTGGGCGCAGCACCCGCTCTGCTGTAGCCTGCTCCAGTCTCTGTTAGTACTTATACCGTCCTCAGTAGTCCACTAGAGCGGGCTACGCGCGGCGCCTAGTGAGGCTCCGGACCAGGCCCGTCGACCACTGCGCCTCCAGCGAGGAGAGCATGGGCTGGGCGCAGCACCCGCTCTGCTGTAGCCTGCTCCAGTCTCTGTTAGTACTTATACCGTCCTCAGTAGTCCACTAGAGCGGGCTACGCGCGGCGCCTAGTGAGGCTCCGGACCAGGCCCGTCGACCACTGCGCCTCCAGCGAGGAGAGCATGGGCTGGCCGCAGCACCCGCTCTGCTGTAGCCTGCTCCAGTCTCTGTTAGTACTTATACCGTCCTCAGTAGTCCACTAGAGCGGGCTACGCGCGGCGCCTAGTGAGGCTCCGGACCAGGCCCGTCGACCACTGCGCCTCCAGCGAGGAGAGCATGGGCTGGGCGCAGCACCCGCTCTGCTGTAGCCTGCTCCAGTCTCTGTTAGTACTTATACCGTCCTCAGTAGTCCACTAGAGCGGGCTACGCGCGGCGCCTAGTGAGGCTCCGGACCAGGCCCGTCGACCACTGCGCCTCCAGCGAGGAGAGCATGGGCTGGGCGCAGCACCCGCTCTGCTGTAGCCTGCTCCAGTCTCTGTTAGTACTTATACCGTCCTCAGTAGTCCACTAGAGCGGGCTACGCGCGGCGCCTAGTGAGGCTCCGGACCAGGCCCGTCGACCACTGCGCCTCCAGCGAGGAGAGCATGGGCTGGGCGCAGCACCCGCTCTGCTGTAGCCTGCTCCAGTCTCTGTTAGTACTTATACCGTCCTCAGTAGTCCACTAGAACCAGTTGAGCGTCGCTAGCGATTTGAAGTAGAGCCGAGCTCGCTATCACCGACCACCTGGTCTCATGGCTGTGCTGTGAGAGCATGTGGGCGTTCTTTAACCCTTAAATGCATGATGATGTATGTAAATGTACACGTTACTGAAATGACACAAGTCAAAATCTGAATTTTGGCAATAAAGACTTTTTCAAGATTGTCCCGAAATCTCAAACAGACGTGGATTTCATTACTAATTACGTCATTTCAGAAATAAAATTAGTGTAATTGTATGCATTTAAGGATTACTATCATTAGGACCATACACTAAAAAACTTGGTGACTTGGTGAGATAATAAAATTGTTTCGTGTCAAACAACAGTTAAATAAGTGTTCAATATCATAGATTTTTATGGTCTACCTTTAATGAATTAAAATTCAACATTATCATACCGACACTTATCATACCGGTAACTACCCTGAAATGTAATATAATATTGTGGAATATTGACTCTGCGAGGTATCAGTAATATTAGTCTCTCTTTTCATTCCAGGATATCCCACTACGCGAAGGCGGCGGACGTACAGATGGCCGCGATGCTGGCCTGCGCGTTTTCCATCTTCAACGACACGAACAAGTGGAGCTCGCAGTCCACTATCAGCAATTCTAGCTATGTAAGTTAAACATTTCTCCACATACCTATCTCGTAATTGACACGTTAATACCCTAACAAAATGTTAGCGAATGATTCGCATTTTTTTTCTTTGTCTCACTAGGCTTATAACTTAATTATTAACGAATTACTGGTATAGTGTCATTGCAACCCTTATATAAATGTAAATTTTCGAAGGCATTTCGAAATCAACATATCGTCTGTTGGCAACCAAAACTCACTAAGTAACAAATACCTACTTAAAACAAAGCTCGTAACTCAGTATAAATTTACTAACTAGATACGAGGTTTTGAAGAGGAGTGACAGAAATGTTAGTGAGTTTTGGTTGTCACCAGGCGATATTGTCGATACTACTGTACTTCTAGCATAAATGTGACACGCGACTCTTTGTCACTTTCCTTTCAATACCGTGCGAACAAGACAGGTGACGCGAGCGAAGTCACTGCAAGACATGCTAGCCCTGCTGTTTTTCTCCAAAGGCACTCGATCTAAAACGATTAGATTGTCTTACCCACAAGCACGTTGCTTGGATGCCAATGATCGCGCTGCCAGTTGGTGACTGCATTATGAAACTTTTTACATATTGCTATTCAAGGGCAATGGAACGTCGCCATACAGCACAGTGAACCAGTACAGCGAAGTAGCCGACGGCTGGATGAACATCCGCAGCAACTCGTGCTCCGAGGCGGAGAACTTCTACACCGACTCCAGCGTCTCCAAGTCGGAGCGGATGTCGGCTTGTGTGCTGGACGAGGCCGCGGTCCATCAGTACCACTGCTTCAAGCGGGTGTACGCGGACATCCTGCATCGGTGGCAGCTGTTGTATAAAAGGACTGAGGTAAGAACTTCTATTTATGTATATAAGTATGTATATCGTCGTCTAGTGCCCGTAACGCGAGCCTAATAGAGCTTACTGTGAGACTAGATCTATTTGTGTGAGTTTGTCCGTTATTTATTTTAGTGTGTTCAGATTGGAGAGAATGTCGACTTTATTGTTTTATATTGTTGTATCAGGGATAATACTTGAAACCTTCTAGTTTAAGTTTATTAATAAACAGATAAAAAAAACTAACCTTTTAATAGAATATTACATACCTAAGGCGGTGAATTCATGAATGCCTCAAATCGCAGGTGTTTGTGGCCCGAGCCGAAACCGAGAGCCATAAATATGCAATCTGGGGCTTTAAGAGTTACCGCTCGTGGTTTGTCTAAATTTAAGCATCTTCCCTTAGCCACGATTTCACCGAGGAATACCTTATTAATCTTGATTAAGGTTAATCAGGAATTAGCCGAGAATTTCTCCCCGCGTGGCGGGTAGAAAATCCCACTCACGGCCTAGGGTAACGTAAACAATATGACAGGTGATGAAGCTGGTATACGGCAAGCACGCGCAGGGCGAGGCGGGCGCGGGCTTGGGCGCGGGCCCGGAGCTGGGCGCGCTGTGCGCCTACTGCGGGCGCGGGGCGCGCGGCGCGGCGTGCGCGCACTGCCGCCGCCTGGCGCTGCGCTGCGCCGTGTGCGGCCGCGGCGTGCGCGGCCGCGCGCAGGCCTGCGCCTACTGCGGACACGCCGGACACGCCACGCACATGCTCAGCTGGTCAGTTACATTTTTTAAAGCTTTTATCTACCCAAATATCATAAACCCTCCATGATGCGTTCAAGAACCGCACATAAAAATAAACTGTTTTGTTAGAACAAATTTCTTATCTGTGAAAATGATATTATTGCTAATTAATAACATCGATTTCGATAATATTATATCATTCAAATTTCGAACATCTCTGAAAACCAAAGAAATTTCTATTCTATTCTATATTTTTAAAAATGGCAACCGGTCACAGTTAAGCGACCATTACTGCCAATGTCTCGTTGCCAATCGCACTCGGCGACTAGATAGAGGATTGATACCACGTTGTACGGTGAGTTGATAAAATCGTGCTTTTTGTAAAGTGATAGCGATTTACAAAAAACCACACGGACTATCGGGCCTTGACCCAGGAAGGGCTATGTACGCTTCAAGTTGAATTCTTCATTAGCTATTCACACATTCGTTTGATGACTGCACAATACGCTATCAATACTACACATTGAACGACAAAAATGAATAAATAACGAACAACAAAACCTAAACGCATGCGGCCATCTTAAGTCACGTACCGGAAGCCCAAAGAAATTTGGTTTGACCTCTATTCTAATATCAGTCGAGATGACGTTTAGTTCGAAATGAAATGTCAATTTGCAGACAAATTGACAAATGTCGCACGCAAGTAAAATATCGAACGATATGGTAGTTCGGGCCCACTCTAGTTTGTCTCTGAATTAAAAAAAACTATGACAGCTGCCAGAAAAGAAAAGAAAAGTTTTCATTGCCGCCATTACCGGTTAGAATTTGTTTTAATGCATAAAATTGATCGATTTGTTGAATATAAACCATAAAATGAGCTATCAAGATGATATAGGTATTTCGGCGACGCCTCCTGATATCCGTAACAAAGCACCTAACGTCATTAATTACTTATTACCAGCTAAGTCAAAGCAACAGTAGGTATGGTGGTCATAATATGCGGCTCCTGAATGCATCATGGAGGCTTATTATATGTGAGTAGATAAAGTAGTGTATGTAACTATACATAATTAGGCATTAAACACTCGTGTGATGTTATTATGACACTCACCTTCGGCTCGTGTCATAAACCCACACTCGTGATTAATGCCCTTCATTATGTACAGTCACATAAACTACTATTATTTAACTTGCATGGTATGTTTAAAGTATGTTTGTTCGGGTGAAATCTTGCAACTCAATTTTAAAGCAGATATCGTCAACCGATTGAGCTGAAATTTTGCATACTTACTTAACTTTGATGACAATACAATAATATGGTACCATGGGGCTGATCTGATGATGGAGCCGGAAGGTGGCCATAGGAACTCTAATAGAAAAAGCAATCCTACCGAGCTTGGGCTCTTTAGAATCGTCTCAGTGAGCATTTGATGGATATCCAAAGAAAAGTACAGTCGGCTATAAAAGCTTGCCACTAAAATGTCATTTTTGACAGAAACTTATTACGACGCACGGGTCTATGCCGATAGGCTTCTCCGATAAATCCTTGGTATAGTCCAATTTTTTTTAAACTAAGCTCATCCACCTAAGATCGATACCATTGAGTGGTTAACCACAAATTAAGATAACGAGCTCGTAGTAAAAGCAGATTGTGACCCCCTTGGAAGGTTAATATAGATTATCGACTCTATTTCCTTGGACATTAGACTACAAAATACACTAACAGAATAATGGTGATCATAACTTTTTGGAATTTTACAACCGCGCCCGACTCTCAACAAGAACGTATTCTCTAGAAAAAGGACTATGAACTCTCATCATCAACCTATTGAACAAGGAATAAGGTTGAAAATTCAATATCTACGCAATGTAGTTCTAACCTTTTTTTGTAAGTAACTGGTTGGCGGTTACAAGAACAAAAGCAGATAGAATTGTATTAGACACAATGCCATTGTGAATGCAGGTAAATGAATGAGCTTAATGTAGATAATTTCTACTATATAAGAAATTAAGGTATGGCACTCCGGCCAGTGAGACTTTTTACGTCACTGATTAGTTGCAGCATTATAGTAACAAAATAATTATAACTAAAAAATGTTTGCTGCCAGTCGTACAAATAATAATTATGAATTTATGCATTACGATTGTCATGTACTCATGTTCTTTGAATTAGTTTTATTTTGTAGTAATCATTGATTTAAAAACCGGTCAAGTGCGAGTCGGACTCGCGCACCGAGGGTTCCGTACAAACACTTTCCATCCTTAAGTGGTTAAGTTTGCACCTGGTATGTATAGCGCTCCATACCAATGAGGTGCAAAGTTAACGCAACCAATTCCGTTTGTTGTATGGGAGCCCCTCTTAAATATTTATTTTATTTTATTTTTAGTATTTGTTGTTATAGCGGCAATAGAAATACATCATCTGTGAAAATTTCAACTGTCTAGCTACCACCGTTCTTGAGATACAGCCTGGTGACAGACGGACGGACGGACGGACGGACGGACGGACGGACAGCGAAGTCTCAGTAATAGGGTCCCGTTTTTATCCTTTGGGTACGGAACCCTAAAAACACTCACCATTTTATGAGATTCATACAGGTAAGTAACAAGGGAATCGGGGAGTATTATGGCAACACAAGAACGGATGACAGAACCAACCAACCAATCATAGCGTGATGGCGTCAAAAGTCTCACCTGTCATACCGGAGTGCTGTACCTTATTTTCTTATACCATGGAAAATCCTACTAACGCCATCTAGTGATATGGGAGTTAGACGAGGACCAGAAGGACTGGCTTAGATTCAAGCTCGGCCGGTGAAATTTACGTCATGATATACTCTCCTAAAATTTCACGGGCGCTGCAACTGCCCTGTGCTCGTATCACGCTACGCAGCTGTTGCAATTTTTGAGTCGAGAGAAACTAATGTCGTTTCTTTCTTTTACATCTAAATCTAGAATGTACATATAGTCTATATCCGAAGCAATACGCCGATGTGATTGCATAGAGATAAAATGAAATGCACGGATCTTAAAAGATGAGACTACCTTTTGTTAAGCGTTCCCCGCTCGCAGGAAAACTTGTTTTCATCAATATGATTAAAAATAATAAGAACTTTTTGCTTTGTTAGGTTCGAAAAACACGACACGTGCCCCACGGGCTGCGGCTGCAAGTGCCTCGTCGACAGCAACGCGTTCTGGAAGGGCGTCAAATACGCGTAGCGTAGCCTCCTGTCTTCACTTCACACTTACCAGCTACTGAGGACATCCAGGTTTTTAATATTAGGGTGGTTCGACTTTTTGAACTCCGAATATACCAGTAATATAAATTATCAACACTTTTCTAAGAAGTTTATTCACTGGATCACGAGACAGAATAACAAGAATAAGTTGAACCACCCATTAAATCTAAAAGTTTCAGCCTCTATCTCAAAATTGTGATAGATTTTAGATTTCCCGTATTTTCCATTCCACTTCAGTGAGTGAGAACCAAATTGTCTTTATCAGCTGACAATAGGTAGGACTGGGAAATAAGCGTCTAATCTGAGTTGTATATTTGTTTAAAATTTATAGAGATCTTTTAAGGCAACCCGGAGTATTTACCCTCATGATACCCCTAATAAGTGAGTAATGATGCTTACTTTAATCATGTCTGCTGGTTTTTCAATAGGTTTTAGACTTTTTGAGCAAAAAATAATACTCGAATTTGCTCATAATTTTTAGTGCCGGGATATCGGTCTCCAGAATTGCGATAGTACGGCAAAG
Source organism: Apotomis capreana (assembly GCA_947623375.1). Lineage (NCBI taxonomy): Eukaryota > Metazoa > Arthropoda > Insecta > Lepidoptera > Tortricidae > Apotomis > Apotomis capreana. The sequence goes on from OX392504.1 coordinate 20,487,005, forward strand.
ATGCGTAAGATGTCGCTAATCACTTCGACGTAGTACGAGCGGCGTCACCAACGTGCGCTGCATATTTGACGCCGTAAAAACTGTAAAATTGTACGAGCTAGTGGGAACGAAAAAAGTTCGAATGCCCATTGAGGCGGGGTACGCCCATAAAATCAAAACAAAGTTGAATACCGATTTTTTGTATGGGGTGATTACCGGCATTCGATCCCCTGCCTTACAGGCTTGCGGTGACAATACTTCGGGGATAGTGCAATACCGCGTAAATAACAGTTGTCGATAAAGCTCTCATTTCAATAAAATGCTTAGCATTTGTTTGAATATTGATTCGTATCTACACTTGTTACTTACGCGGTATTGCACTATCCCCGACGAATAGTCAATCTTATTTCTCGCCAGTAGTGGATATCGCGCAATACTTAAGTGCTAATAATTAGTACTTGGCATACCAATGAATTAGTTATTATCCTAAGGGAATCTCACCTAAACTTGTTTTGTTACTTAACAGGCAAATAGTCACGGTGAGGACGCTCCATAATATAAGTCAAATATGACTGGATGGTTATTATCAGAGTATCAAGCTTAACAAATTGTTATTAATCTTGCTTTTAGATAAAGCCACTATTAGACCTTGTGGTTGATGTCTAATTCCATTATTATGGAATATAGAAAGGAAAAAGAAATAATCTTATTGAAATTCTCGTGGGACATCTTTAATAATTAATTAAACACTGTTTAAAATCACGTAAAAATTGTCAGGAACGGTCCGACATGTTTCGAACTCATATGGTGCTTGTATGTACTTCATCAGGGAGCTATCCGTGCTGTTGCGCGATAAACGGTCTGACGCATGTGAGTTTAAACAGTTTTTATTAATTTAGAAAATAATAATTTTTATACGTGTATAAATATCCCCGACCGACATAGTGTTTCGATTTACGTAAGCTAGTCTTGAAATATTGTAAGGGATCTATTTACATGGTAACTCTTGTGCTAAAAAACCGACGCGTTTATTTTATGTTGTTTTAGACGCAGGCACTAGTTTCAGTAAGGACAGGGCCATTTACAACATGTCTTAGGATTAGGATTTTCCTTGTAAATATATCGTGTAAGTAAGCAAATCTTGTATGTAATATAAATCTATTATAATAATTACTGCCGATCTGGGAACAATTTGTAATAAACACACAAAGTTATTTTATGTTTTTATTTAACAAACTTTTTACAATTTTATACTCGTAATCCAATGAGAATGAAAAGTGCGTTACACTATTGTAAATCGACGTGCACGTACGTTCCCTAAAAGTATGCTTTACTTCAGTCTCGTTAAAGCATCTCATACGATTAATGGAAAAGCGATTCGTACAATGAGTAGCTAGAACTTACAATGAATGTAACCATAGAAATATGAATAATCTGGGACTCGAGCAAACTTACATTCCGTTTTTTGGTCGTGCTGAAAACCCATCAATACCAAACACAATAGAGTAGATTGGCGGTAGTAATAACCAATCGGTAATCGAGCGTTTTAGTAAAAAGAGACTTACATCGTATGTATATCACATAATAGCTTTTTAAAACATTCATACAAAAAAGTGATATCTGGAATGGACATTTTTTTCTTGTATAAGGTTTGAATGTACAAACGTAAACTTTAAAAAAAAACGCTCAATCATGTTTCCCTCTTCGGAAACCATCAAGTAGTCTACTCCCAAGTTTTAGATAAGTAGTGGAAAGACACGCAAGATAGGGCCATAGAACTTCAGGGTTCAAATCAAATATTTTACGTGACTCATCGTAAGCCTAGTCTACTCAAGTAATTTGGCCAAATATTAATATCGAAGCGAATAGAGCCGGTTTCATTTGAAATAACTAAAATGACATTTAGTATAATATAACCATCATCATGGCATTTGTTATGATATTAAACTTAATGTCAATGAGGGATTTAATGTTGTAATAAAACTAATTCTTTATTCTAGAAAAGTCGAGTTTTTAAAAGTATCGACATCATCTTTAGGCCGGTTGTCCAATATCATAACGAATGAAGCTATGACAAACTGTTAGTAAATAGTTCTAAGTCTTTCACTGAATTTAGACTTCGCCCTCAATAAATACCCAGGTCATGAGGGATGAATATGACTTCATTTCTTTCTAAAGATACGTTATGTAAATGTACTTACCATCACAACTTTGCGTTACGGTAAATATATAAGGTACCCAATATCTGTCACACCTTGCGATGGCGATGTCTTAATAAAATAGCAGACCTCGATTTACATGTATACACGCGGAGACAATGTTTATTTGACATGGTAGGTAGCCTGCAATGCAGCGGGCTGTTCTAATTCAGAAAATGACTCGATCCAAATCGTGTAGGTACCTAATATCCTACTTACAATAATTGGAAAAAATATAGCTTATTTACAATTTGCAGCAGATTCTATACATTAATCTTAATCAAAGAGTATAAAAGTAATAGACTAACACTGATCTATAAAAATACGCGCCTTAAGAATAGCTGCAGCACCTAAAACACCTTTACCTATTCATTGATAACTTTGCTTAGGTACCTACAATTACATTCATTGTATCGCGAATGACCGACGATAGTAAGGGTCAGTGCAGAAGCGTCATCAACAGCAAGCGGCGGCCATAGGTTGAAGCGGAAGGTCCGAGCGTGATATCTCACTCTCGCCTATGACCGATGTTGTAACCGGACTATAAGATCTAAGTCGCCAACAGATTATTTTTCGATCACGTGATCCCAACTGACTCGAAGGCTGTTGCGTATGCATGGCAGATCGAAGGCTGAATCTGCCTTCGTTTACGAAGTTGAAGCTACTTAAGACATGAGATAGCATTTCTATTACTTCTATACTCTCCGCTCTTAACTTACAACTATGCAGGCAAGGTACAAATACACCGCTCGGTAGATACCGACGATAAGGCGACTCACTCCATCATAGCTTCTTGGCTAATTCAATTATGAATAGGGTGTTTCGTGAATGTACTAATCAGTAGCACATGTACCGTATTCAGTTTTACGTTTGTCATTGACTAATATCTTGCGTTCGGTATGGATATCGTGTACAGTCTACCATTTGAGTCTGCCATCCCATGCATTTAAATCGTACATAAGTACCTGCTAGACTTCATCCTGCGACATTGATTTATTCGATTATATATTTTCTTAAAAACTTGATCTTCTGTTTTTTGCTCAAGTTTGACTTCTTTTCATCAGTAATAATATGTACCTATCGTCAGTGGTTTAGACTGCAGGTGCGTGGTCTGTCAAAGTGTCAAATGCATTGTAAGTCGGATGCATATATATATGGAAAAGAACGGCATTAATTTGCGACCGTACATAAATATCTGAATCTATACCCAAATGTTCCAGTTTATTCGTATAGTATAATGCTGACTGGTTTAAGATGGCAGACTGGGTATTTTTACTAAGACAGATTTACTATTTCGCCGACAGATGCTAAAATAAATAAATATCTAGATGATTTATATACCTGATGACAGAGTGAGTAAATACGTTCAATTTGAATTTCTGTATTTGATCCTAGAAAATTATTATTCTAGCGTAAAATAAATCGCAATATCAGCGACGAGATTCCATTTAATCGTTTTGTTAGGTATTTACAATATTTTGAGATTGGTATATTGAGGTCCCATAATTCACGTAAAACTAAACCATATTCATCTAATTTCGGCACGTTTAAAAAATATACAGCATATTACCTACTTGTAAACAGAGCCGGAATTCGCCACGATGAATTTCTTTGGCAACGAGTCCACAAAACTATGTGCACCCCATTAAAAATATTACTTTTCATCAGGTTTAGCGATCCATATATATGCGTTGCCTACATTGCCTATGGGTGAATCAACTTTTAACCACACTATTTGTCCCGTAACGCGAAAGTCTTTTTATTTTAAATTAGGTACAACAAATTCTACAGCTTATTGTAGTAGTAGTAGCTGTACTTTAAATAACAACACATTTAAAAAATATGTATGTCCAAAGCAATGTATGTGTCACAAAAGTGTAAGTGTAAAAGTTGATTAATGAGAACATGGGCAATCCGGCTCTGCCCGTAAAACAAATCTAACGTAAAATTAATATTCACTAAATAACTTCTAACAAACACCAAGGTTAAAATTATAGTATGGATAAATAAACCGCTCGGCTACATCAAAAACGTAATTTAGACACAACGCTATATAACAATAAGTAACAGGTTTTCAATATGATCTATCTCAAGTAAAAAAATATGGGCATCTCGTTTTAGGTACGATTTTCTAATGCGGATTGCTAAACAGAGTTGTAGTGCTACTCTGTAAAGTATCGAAAGTGTTAGACTTGCACAAAAGTCTAGAAAGTCAAATTCGTTTATGTCGTTGCTTTACAAAATAGCACCTAAATACACGCTTGTATGATATATCTATATAACGATTGTCAAGCATCCGACAAAAGTAGATACTTGCTATCGGGAAATTCCTGAGTATTACTAAATATCTATCTACATAACTAATAAGCTACTTGCTCGGACATAAAAATAAAGTGCATGCACGACGAAATAAGATGGACACGTCGGGTCTCAGAGGCGAGTCGTTCTATTGTAGCAGCTAAAACAAACAATATCAATAGGTTAACAAGTCTAAACAAACGGGTGTCCGAACAGTGCAGACTTTATTCTGTTACAAAGTGCAATTTATATACCTGTACCGAAATCTATTATTTTCAGTTAAATTTATAAAGAAATCTAAATTAACATTTAATTGAAATGTCTAACTACAAATGTATAATACCTACCTACTATCAATAACCAATTGATCAATTCCGTATATTTTTTAACAAGTCTTATCACACCTACTATCTACATATCTATTACTGGGCCACTAATACCACTTCACATAGCGTAACTACACATACTGCTCAGAAAAAATTCAAGGGCCATGTAATCGACCTTAAAATATAAGGAAATAGGATTAATTTGGGGTTTGAAATTACGTACTTTTAACTAACTATTGTGATGGTCCCTTTCACTGTTCACTGCGTAACATTTAAGTGGGTCTTATTTTCTTTTGAGCTGATGCTGACGTCTATGCGCCGAAAAGAAGCAATGGGGTTTGTCTTGAAACATTTGTTTCTAAGAGGTCTGATGTGTATATATTTTTTTAATTACTCAGTTGATTCGCCGATCCGTCGATCCTGACATTGTGAACTGTTAAGGTATAAATAGTTACGGTCTTCCTGTAGATGGACGCGACTGCGAGACTTGTGAGAGTTATGAGAGTATTTGAGCAATGCATTGAAAAGCAAAGAAAATTGGTCCGTTCATTGCTTCTTAGAAAATACTGCGGATACTCATTATGATTACTATTTTGAAAGCTTGTTGATAAGAGTTCCACAGATTGTTGTGAGCAAACAACATCTACGCGGCGGGGCTCGCGGGCGTTCGGACAGACCTAAGACCTATGGGTCTTTATTTTTGATGGATCAGTCAACGCGCGTCTGCCTAATGAAGGGCGTAAGCAGTATAAGCGTGACATTATTCGCGTACCTCTCGAGCAGCCGGCGCTTGAGCTCGGGCGGGTAGGTGACGTAGATGTAGTGGTCGTCGTGGTCGGGGTCGTCCAGCAGACCCTCCTCGGCTGCCAGCCGCTCGGCGCGCGTCGGTGACGAATGCGTCGTCATGGAAACAGATGCGCTACCCGCCACGCTGCCCTCTTCCGAACTGTGAATCAAAATATTAGTTTTTAGTCTTTTCAGTAACCGTCAAACAAAGTCCCGATCGGGACAATACAGGCATTGCTTTGCGCACATTTAATCCTGAATTTTGTTTTTTTTTTGGGCACCCGTTATACTTGAACTTCTTAATCTGTGTACACAGAGTTAGGTAGGTATAAGCAGCGAAAATAGCTACATAGATGATCAATAAGTACCTAAGTACTAAAGTAAATAAGCTTTATTGTATCTACTGGATAAGGATTTCAATATCGCTCATTCTTAGTAGCGCCAGTCTGGAAACAAATCAAGACACGGACAGAGAGATGCACCTAGATAGCTTAATATTACAGTTTTATGAAAAGATGAAAGCTTAAAGAAAAATTTAAAAAGGAGCTACCTGGTGGAATTTAAATCTTGTCGTAGAAAGTGAGACATGTAATACTTAATACAATATTGATCCCACCATATTAGAAACGTAAAGAAGGGGAAGGCGCGAGCACTCGGCGTAGCGGTCGCTGCTCAGGTACCAGCACACAGCGCACTGCATCTCATCTGTAGGTACAACATTATATGGTACTTACTCGAAGACGATCCAAATTATGTAATAACACATGCAGAGCGCCAGCGCCAGCCCAGTCGCCAACGCCAGCAACAGTGGCCAGGGGAAGGCGCGAGCACTCGGCGCCGTGTCCTCCCAGTAGCGGTCGCAGCTCAGGTACCAGCACACAGCGCACTGCATCTCATCTGTAGGTACAACATTATATGGTACTTACTCGAAGACGATCCAAATTATGTAATAACACATGCAGAGCGCCAGCGCCAGCCCAGTCGCCAACGCCAGCAACAGTGGCCAGGGGAAGGCGCGAGCACTCGGCGCCGTGTCCTCCCAGTAGCGGTCGCAGCTCAGGTACCAGCACACAGCGCACTGCATCTCATCTGTAGGTACAACATTATATGGTACTTACTCGAAGACGATCCAAATTATGTAATAACACATGCAGAGCGCCAGCGCCAGCCCAGTCGCCAACGCCAGCAACAGTGGCCAGGGGAAGGCGCGAGCACTCGGCGCCGTGTCCTCCCAGTAGCGGTCGCAGCTCAGGTACCAGCACACAGCGCACTGCATCTCATCTGTAGGTACAACATTATATGGTACTTACTCGAAGACGATCCAAATTATGTAATAACACATGCAGAGCGCCAGCGCCAGCCCAGTCGCCAACGCCAGCAACAGTGGCCAGGGGAAGGCGCGAGCACTCGGCGCCGTGTCCTCCCAGTAGCGGTCGCAGCTCAGGTACCAGCACACAGCGCACTGCATCTCATCTGTAGGTACAACATTATATGGTACTTACTCGAAGACGATCCAAATTATGTAATAACACATGCAGAGCGCCAGCGCCAGCCCAGTCGCCAACGCCAGCAACAGTGGCCAGGGGAAGGCGCGAGCACTCGGCGCCGTGTCCTCCCAGTAGCGGTCGCAGCTCAGGTACCAGCACACAGCGCGCTGCATCTCATCTGTAAGTACAACATTACACCCATTAAAAATATTAATTCCTCTGAACTAAGTAGTAAAGTATGTTAGATATAATTAATAGGACAAACGGTGGTTGAGCGTTAACAGGTATCGCTGGATCGATGTCCAACATCCTTCCTACCTTAACTTTTCTGAAAACAGGTGTTATGTCTGATGCAACAGTTACTTGGCGATATACAGCGCACAAAGCCGTACCGTAGAAGAGGATGCATCACAAGCAACTTTAGTCCGTACCTTCTAGTTCTGTGAACTGGTGCTGCGTGAGATGCAGCAGTAGAGTGGCGATGCACTCGTGCACGACCCTCTCGCAGCGCACTTTGAGTCCCTGCAGGCGCGCGGGGTCGCAGGCGGCGCGCTCCGCCTGCAGGTCGGCGAGGCGCCGCTGCCGGCTGTCGGGCGGCCACGCGGACTCCACTGTGTCCGCGTCGCAGAGCTCTGATGTCTGGTTTGCGTCGCCCTCAGTATCCTCTGCGCGTTTCGCTTCTTGTTCTGAAAATGGGAATAGGGGATTCAATTCAGTACTTCGGCCTCCATTATGAAAACCGTTTTGTTAGGGTTTTGTTACGTGTTTAGTTATTTTGAATCACGCTAGTCAGGTTATTCGATCCTTCCAAAATGGGATTGGATTATGTACCACGTGTTGTGTTGCAAGCGCCTTGCACGCGGCTTCCCCATCCTGCCCTACCTGCGGTGAAGTGAGAGAGCAACTTTAACTAACCCGCAACTTCAGCCTCGACGTCCGTAGACGGGCAATCCCGAATAGGATGAGGCGTTGGCGAGGATGACCGCGGGCGGCGACGTCGCGGCGGCACTCGCGCCACGCTGCGTGATGCGGCCGGCGCTAGCGCCTTGCGTGCTGCTTCCGCGTCCTGCCATACCTATATTAGAAAGTAACAAATCTAGTGTAAATGGATAACTTTCAATCCAATCAAACTGTTCTACATATAGAGCTGACCCACCTCGACGTCTGTGCCTGGTCCGCCGCCGCCGCTCAGCAGCCCGTGCGCCACCAACACCTGGCACCGCATGATGTCGCAGTACTCCGCCAGGCACACTGCGTCTTCCGCCTGCAAAAACAACTGCTGTTCTATTCTGAGCGAAACGAAGTCTCAGGGTATGTCGGATAACTAGGAAGTCCGTAGTTGAACTTTGGAGACCACTATCAGTCATGCTCCATGCCATGACATAACCACCATCCGGCTCCATCGTCAGATCAGTGCCATGGTGCCAATAAATTATAGCATTGTCATCAAAGATATGTAGATATGTGAAATCAAAGCTCAATAGGATACCAGAAATTGGTTGAAAAACTACAAGATATGACCCGAATATATACATATGTATTGCAACTTAAATAAAAGCTTGTAAATAAGAAATATGCACCCAAAATATACAGTTTATATACAGGTATACAGTTTGGCTGTAGCAGTAATAGTGTAAGGATATTGTTTTTTAACATAGTGAGAGTGACCACGGATTTCGCTGCTCAGTCCACTGGGCCCATAACCTGTAGTTGATAATCTAAGTAGCATTGAATAGTATGACAAAGTAAGACCGTATTATTTGGTCGCTTTTATTTCTGCTTCATATACCTTGTTAATCTGGTTCTTGTGTCGCTGGTCGAAATGTGTGTCGAGGTGGCGCTCCTCGTAGAAGGACTTGCCGCAAAAGGCGCACGTCCACTGCGACGGCCGGTGCTGCAGCTTGGCCGCGTGCTGTGGCGCGAAGATGTCTCGCGCGGGGTGGAACGGGCACTCCAGAGGCAACTTCACCTGATAACACGCACTCACATCAATCTAGTTCTACACAACATCGGTGGCGTGGCGTCCTTAGAACCCAATTCCGAACGGCTTGTCCTCTTCAAAGCGATTGAGCAATATTTTTTATTGCTTCTGAAGAAAAGGAAATCGAAATCTCCTCGGCTTGCGCTGAGTTTTTGTTTGACGCCACGCCACTGCATAACATTTTCAATTTAGTTTTGTATTTCTGTCTACGTCTCTGATACGTAAATTGGTACACATGGCGCTAGTTAGCGGTCCCCGGCTTCAAATCCCGATAAAGGCCAATATTTGCTTTTTATCTGAACGATACCTACGCTCGTGGAAAAAGTCTAACTAGTTATTGCAGTTCTATAACACCAGTTTACGTCACACGTCGTGACCTTGATCCAGTTTATTATAACAAAACGGGACTTAATCGCGTTTTATAAGCGTTTATTTAATGCAGTTAATTTATATCCAAACATACATTTCTGGAATTCATATCTTCAGCGATATTTGAGTCGCCCCGCTGGCTCGCGAGTAACACAAATTTCGCGAAGCAGCAACTTAGACTAAACTAAAAAAAAATGCTCGATTAATCGTAAGTAAATACAGATATTTACGCTGCGTAGCTTCGCTCAATGAGAATACTAGAAAAAAATGATTTTAACCACACAACATGCTGCATTAAAAACTAAATAATCAAGTAAAAACATTTGAATACGCCTTACGAGTTTCTGCAATATTAGTAAGGCGCGTGGCTCTGACATCACTTTATGGATTAGCTAAATGTATGAAGATACTCGTACTAACTATGAGATAGTGTAGTGATGACATTACGCTGGCAAGGCATGCTCGTACGAATGTACAATATCGCAACTTTTAAACTACTGGTTTGATTAAAACAAAAATAAGTGTGTTTCTAAACTCATATGCTTTACGAGAATTCGTATAGGTAACTTCAAGTGATTTTATTGACCCCATGATATTCTTCATTCATTAATTGTATAAATACCTGCTTACTTACCTAGTCATAGTGGTATGTTTTACCTGAGACATTAGGCATCAATACAACCCCGCAAAGAAGACAAACCTCTTACCTGAAACCTTTCTAAAACGGGGAGCCATTTGTTTTGGATGACCTTTCGCACGATTTTGGAGTTGTCACGAGAGCAGGTGATCTTGAAGACCGAGGGTCCCGGCCACGGGATCAGGGTGAGGAACAGCAGGGCCAGGACCTGAAAGTATCCGGAAATAATGTCACACTTTTGAACCTGTGTCGTCTTGGAAACTTTGTTAGTAAGGATGAAGCTAGACGAGCGTAATTTCGGTCGCGCCACACATCATGTCACGTAATCACGTCACACTAAGTATGGCGCGACCGAAATTACGCGACTCAAATTACGCTCGCCTGGCTTCACATCACTAGCAACATTGAAAATTGCGGCTCTATCCGCATTCGTGCTTGAAACAGTTGAAACATGTTGGGTTGGACCGTGCATGACATAAAAGAGTTTTGTCCAATACCTGGTTTACATAAAAATGGTTAATGGGTAGGCTGGTATGTATGCGCACTATTTATATTAGAAACATATGTTTTAATTAAGTATAAATTAGTGAAATCATCTCATATTAATACAATATAAAACAGGGTAAATCATCTAACCACTAAATTGCTTTTGGTAACTACGGCTACCTGTCACCGCTCTTATTTTATTATACAAATAGAGTCCAACTCAAAATTCGAAGCAATTGAGTGGCTAAACAGGGTCCACATAGCGATCATAATATATGTATAGTCGCTATTCGCTCTTGCTCTCTTTGCATAGTATAAGGCGTTATTTTGAATTTAGATAGCGTAGTGATCATGACCATTGACTTTGAATAGACATTTAATAGAATTTTTAATAATTAAACACTACATTGCATTGATCATATCCAGATCATCAAATCAGTACACTGACCAGTTAGAATATCATAAAAAACAAAAGAGAATATCTCACTGGCCCACTTGATAACTCAAACACGCTAAATAACTCGGCGACAGTAAAACATAAACCGCAAAATATTAACTTTTCTAGGTTATGCTTACTTGTGTCATTTCGCTATCGATTTTCCAGCATCGGTTTAACGAAACTTGATTACAGCACTTATGAACTCCTTACCTCGAGAGAGAACGATGTGGTCCTCATTCATATCTCTTATGCGACTAATAGTCAAGGAATCCTGTTATTTTTTGTTTTGTAGATAAATAAATGGTTCACTGGGTGAATAGATGTCACTTGTGTGGGGAAGTCGGACTCGATAGGCCACCGCCACCAGCGCAGCACGCGTGCGCGGACTTACCCTTCAGATGGGGTTGAAACATTGCAATATTGCCGCAGTAGAAATATGATCAGTATCTTGTTTTAGAAACGTATCCAAAGGTTGATATTCGTGATCAATTTACATTGCAATTTACTTGTAACATCGAGACATTTGCGCGTTTATAGATGCTCATTAATAGATGAAGTTAAAGTACTGGTGATGATGTTTATATTGCGATGCCACTTTAATTTATTGTTTTGGTTTACGTTCTTACGTACCCAACTGTAACTAGACTTTCTACCGAGTAATTTCCATAATGCAGGTATTTTTAGGTAATTCATGACTTTACATACCGCATACTCTTTAAATTAATAAAACATGTAAGAAATATAATATTATGCAGAGTATTAGAACAGTTGGTTCACTAAATATTGAAAAAAGCCGGTCAAGTGCGCGAAGTCGTGCACCGAGGGTTCCGTACAAACTATGAAAACACTGCATATTGCTCTACCGAAAAGAAACTGTACTGAACGACAAACTTAATTTTGCCGTTGCAATACTGGTGTCCCAATTTCAGCTTGATACCTTCACGAGTTCCTGTGAAAAGGCGTTGACAGACGTACAAGTACAACAAACGATTGGCTATTCAGTCATTTAGGAACAGCAACAGCCTGTATTTTCATTATTCATATGTGTGTGTAGGTATGCGGTACGGGATGATGTCACTACTATTACTATCACTACTTGTATTATCATAACATTGTCAATGTCTACGGTACTGGGTAAGGTAAGAAAGCAAAATATGAAAAATAATTCGCCGTAGTTGACTATACAAAACGGAGAAAGAAACGTGTGGTTAAATTTACGTTGTGTAACAAATAAATGCCATTGAATAAAGAAACTTTTATACAAATTAGTGAGCTAAGGTGGTAAAACTTTTTCCTTTTACCCTGATACGGTGCGGTAACTATGTAATTATGTATCTGTTGTAGGCCGATTAATTGTAGGTAACTAACACAATTTGTAAGAAAACATTTTATTCTAGTAATTTAAAAATTTGTAATGGTGGCAAAGTTACCATATCCCATGGACACATTGCCGTCAGGAGTACCATAGGTTCTTGAAGAATCTGTTTATATATACGAGGCAAACGAGTAGACGGATCGGCCGATGGACTACTGCCGACGTCGCCTATTTAACAATTAATTCTAAGAATAAAATACTTAAATATTTAAGTGGGGCTCCCATACAACAACCGTGATCGGTTGTGTTAATTGTGCACCTCTTTTATAGGTATGCGACGCCATACATACCAGTTTTTTCTCTTTTAGCATAATTAGGATGATGGCAAATGCTTTGAGAAGACAATCGACCTATGTATTATAGGGATCAAATGTTATTACCGTTGAAGTTTGACGTTCTGCACGGTATCCATACAAATGGCTACCTCGGCGTGATATATTTAATCACATGACGACAGCATGTTGAAGAAGTTTACATAACATCACTATTATGGCGCTCATCTCCAACTGGCGTCAGAAGCGGCCACTCTGCTCCGTCTCCCCTTAGGGCCAGCACCCCCTGGGTAGACCTCGGCACACTTCCGCGGCATCCACTAAGATCACCCAGCTGATCTTATCTGACGCTACGTATGCCCAACACCAGCACGATCCCCTGGATAAGATTAATGGACATATATATCAAGTAGGATACCCCCCCATTGCATCTCACCGTTTCCTTAGTACCAACAGAGCAAGAACAAAGAGACAAGGTGGACCTTGTCTCTGGAATTGATTCATCTGTTATGATATCCTTAGTAAACTGAAACGTCCTTAAATAGGCCCCGGTATTCTACTTCCATAGAAGCCCTTTGCTAACTCAGCAGTGCTAGTAACGATAATGCGAAACTAACGCTGTACGAACGAAATAACAAAGCAATAAAACACCAGCTGGTCAAAACATTGTGCGTTTGATAACAACCGGCGAAGCATAACCAATTAGCCTGCAGTCTCTTCCCTCCGTCCCAGCGTGCGCCGCCCGCTTCCTTGCCACATTCACTAAAGGTAGGTCATAGTTGCACCGATATTCATTAACATTGAGGCCATATTAACCTGCGTGATATGGCTATGTCTTGGGCAATCAGAATACGTAGCTGTCCAATTTAAACGGACATGATCACGTTGGTGGAACCGGTAGGTATATATATATGATGTCGCCTGTATTTTTAGGGTTCCGTACCCAAAGGGTAAAAACGAGACCCTATTACTGAGACTTCGCTGTCCGTCCGTCCGTCCGTCTGTCACCAGGCTGTACCTATATCAAGAACGGTGATAGCTAGACAGTTGAAATACTTCACAGATGATGTATTTCTATTGCCGCTCTAACAACAAATACTAAAACTAAAATAAAAAAAATATTTAAGGCGGGCTCCCATACAACTAACTTGTTATAGATTATGGTACGGATCCCTTCATGACGAGTCGGACTCGCACTTGTCATATTTTTTTATTTTTTGTATATAAGTGAAATTAGTAATTAAGAAAATTTTTAAACTATTCTTTACTACACCCGACAAGGGTCCTTGTACCTACCTAACTTAAGTACTTGGTTGCAATAAAGAGTATTAAACAAGTACCTTATGATGTGCTTTAACACCTCGTATGCTTAGACACGTATCCGTGCCAGTTCATGAACTGCCTAAGCACGGATACGTTCTAAAATTTGAAGCGGGCAGCATACAATGACGTAACGCGGCCGCACCGGAGTGTCAAATTCTGAATTGGTTGCCGCATACGAGGGGTTAACTGACACTGACTAAAAGGCTTAATTGTGTCAATTTTGTCATATTCTTTATCACCTTACTAATGCGGCAATGCGGCATTATCGCTGAGACACATTTTATTTTATTTTTTCAATTGTTTATTGTATCTTATTGGTATACCTACTGAACACAGACTTTTACACAATATTTCCATTGGCTCCGATTTTGAGCTACGACCAGTTGAAGCTCCCAGCGTCCTTAAAAAAAGAGTCCTAAGTCATTCCGTCCTCGCAAGCGAGGTCTAAGTTATTGGGCTTGTCTTGCACTCAGGATTTTTCAGTCAGCAGATATCGTTATAGAGCCTAATGAAGTTTCCACTATACCTATATTTGTTTGCTGAAGCATACAAAGTTTCAATTATCAAGGTACGGAAAGACAAATCCCAGCTCAAAAATAAAATTTACTACATGACAAGTCGCACAACACATTCAAGTTACCCTTAAAATGTTGTAATGTAAGACATGTTTAGAGCAATTTTCTTTGTACAGTCAGCATCAAAAGTACGTATCTGCCAATTTTAGTAATTTGACATATAGTCGGGGGTAATGCAACCGCGTAAATAACAGCTGTCGATAAAGTTCTCATTTCAATAAAATGCTTAGCATTTGTTTGAATATTGATTCGTATCTTACACTTGTTACTTACGCGGTATTGCACTATCCCCGACGATATACCATTAATAAAATTGACTGGTACTTTTAATTCTGACCCCACCATACCCCATAAATCCATTGGCCCAAGCCCGGTGTTTTTATGCTAAATTGTTAATCCACGGATTTTTTTTTATACCTATGTAAGACGTTAAATTGAAAACAAAATGATTTCATCAGGAAATATGAACAAGAAACGTTACTAGTGTTTACAAATACAAGATCCATTGTTTCAATGCATATGGATGGTTTTCTACTAACTCGTTTCACATAGGGTCTAGTATAATGGTAAGTAAAGCCATTACCACAGAAAACTGAAATAAACGTAATCAAATTATAAGAAGGCTTTTAAGTGAACTATATACGAGTATCGCTTTCGACGACGCGTTTGGCTCGGTTCGTAGACACATGCAAAGATAATAAAGGGTGGGCCCTGTAACAGGAGCAATAAATTAAAACATAGATTCGTCCCTTGTAACTAAACAACATTTGTTAAGCAACTTCTGAAAATAACTTTTATTAAATGACATTTTGTACAATAAAGTTTAGACAAAGAAGTAATGTATTGCGAAATGTCCGATATTAGTAGAGTGACAGCTACGTCAATGCTCAGGGAATGTCAACGTTGGATGACATACATTGAAAATACTATTTAATTTGTTTGAAATAATAAAATTTTTAAAACTGATTTCTTTTTAAAGTTGCTGAACAAATGTTGTTCAGTTTAACGAGTAAAATCTATGTTTAGACACATGCCTACTGAGCCGGCGGTCCCGGGTTCGAATCCCGGCCGGGGAGACGTGACGATGGTACTAAGATATTGTGTTGTTTTACGATAATTTCGTGCAACTAGTGCATATATAAATAGAAATCAGTTACTTATAATAATAACTAACTAATCAATAACTGTCTTATTCAAGGGCGCATCTAGTTCACTCTCTGTTCATTGTGTGTGCGTAGTATTAGTAATATTATTATACGAACACTCGTATAGGTATACAAAAACTCAGGGCAAGCCGGAGCAGATTGCTTTCACTTCAACAGCAATAGAGAACGATACTCTATGTCTTAAAGTTACATACCCGTGGATTAATCGTGTAGGTACAAAAATTGGGGAATTGGTGAAATTAAAAAAAAAATTGAATTTTTGTTTAAAGGTAAGAAAAAAAACAAAACCCCCGTCATTCCTAGAAAAAAGTTACGGATTTTCTGTAGCTTAAAATCAAAACTATGAAAATGGTTTTTCGCGCCTTGGATCAGGAAACGTAACCCATGAGATCATTTTTTTCCACTTGGCAGGACTGGCTGCTGCCATCTGCATCAGCGACTCTCCCAAAAGTCGACGGAACAGATTCAAATTATAGCAAAAACGAGCTTGCAGTGACAGTTTCCTGAACTGTACTTATAGCAGGAGTGAGGGGGTGACACTCTCAGATGGCCCGAGCCGCCGCGCCTGCGCGCTGCTCGCAGCCTCCTCTCCTCGCCCTCGTCTCATCTCACATAACCCCTTGCACTACCAGTTTACTGCCGAGCACCCGCGGCTCACGTCAGCACTGGACCAACCCACGGTGGAGGAGTCGGCGCCATCAAGCTTGATGGCGCCGGCCAACGCCCCCGCCCAAAGGGGCGCAAAGTTCACAGCAGCCCAAGCTCCACCCGCCACCGAAAACCAAAGCCAGAAGAGGAAAACCAAAAACAAGACCAAGAAGAAGAACCCACAACAAGGGAACGAGCAAGCCTGCGGCCCCTCAGCCCCAAACATGCCGATAACAGCAGCAGTAACCCAGCCACTACAAACTGAAGCCCCGCAACCTGACCTGGCGGAGCTCTTCGCCCAGCTGCTCACTGCAGCTTCAATCCAGGGCCCAGCAGCAGTGGCCAAGGCACTCCAAGCGACCGTAGCACCTCAGGCTCCTCTTCAACCCTAAGAGCCTGAGGATAATCTACTGGAACGCCCAGTCGCTGACGGGAAAGTTCGCCCTGCTCCGCTACTTCCTCCGAGAGCAGGAAGTGGACATCATGCTCGTCAGTGAAACCCACTTAAAGGAGACTACTGAACTAAAGATCCTGGGCTACGAGGTCTATAGGAAGGATGAGGTCAGCCAGCAAGGGTCAGCCTACCGAGGCCTGGCAGTCATCATCCGGAGGAACCTAATCCACCAGCCGGTGGACCATCAACCGCTCGACACCCTGTATACACTGGGTGTCGACCTGAACATCGATGGCAGGGAGACCCGGATCCTCGCTGTCTACCGCCCGGCGGGCGCACCCATAGCAAGCCTTCGAGGAGATGTGCTCAAGATCTTCAGGTCGCCGATGCCGACCATCCTGGCAGGCGACCTGAACGCCAAACACACGTCATGGCACTCCTCGAGGGTCTGCCCAGCTGGAATGGCCCTATACAAAGCTGCCGAAGATTGGGAGCTGGATATCTCCGGGCCCGAGGAGCTGACGCACTATGACATCGCGCACGGGTCCGAAGACGTCATAGACTTCGCAATCCACTACAAGATCGACGCCACCATCACACATGAGGTACTGCCGGGCCTCCCGTCCGACCACCGACCAGTCCTCATGTGCATCAGATCCGACCCCATCATGGCCCTAAAAAGGCCTCGCACGACGACTGACTGGAAGACCTTCTCCCATCATCTGGAGGAAGCCACCAAGGAGAATCTAACACCGGTCTCCACAGCCGTCGAGGTTGACGAAGCCGCATCAAAGCTGACAGCTCGAATGCAGGAGGCGCTGGCCTCATCATCGCGCACTACCACCGCCACGGACAGACGCAAGCCTGTTCCGGCGAGAATCATCCAACTGATTGAGGAAAAGCGCCGCCTGCGCAGGAGTCAGAGGACTAGGTGTCCTACTATGAAGACGCAGCTCAACGCCCTCACCGAGAAGGTCAAGGCAGAACTATGCAGCTTTAGAGCCGAGAGTTGGGAGAATCACCTGGCGGACATAGAAGGAGAGATCCCCTCAATCCACCGACTGTGCCGCCAGCTTGCAACAACACCCGATCCAATTCGCCCACTCTCGCACCCCTCAGACGACAAGCCAAGGTATAAGGCCGAAGACAGGGCGGAGATCTTCGCCGAAAGCCTGGAGCGTCAGTTTCAGCCGAACCCGATTGTCAACGCGGAACACCAGCGACACATAACGGAACACTTGGAGAGATACTTCGGAGCACCACTACGTATAGAAGAGGACCCGGTCTTCTTCTCACCTGGCCAAGTTCGAAAAACTCTCCAGCGAAGCAACCCAAAGAAGGCCCCGGGTGCCGACTCGATCCCTAGCGCGGCACTACGTCACCTTTTTTTTTTTTTTTTTTTTTAACGGAGGGGAAACTCTTTATGAGTACCCCCGGGCCTAGGGAGGCCATTGTGGGGGTTATGTGAGACTCACTCCTCGTCTACCACTCTCTCAGAGTGAGAGAGGGAGGGAGGAGCATACTCACTAAAACCTTCTCCGGCACTTTCCCGCTTATAACCAAATTGGGGGCGTCATGGGGTCGCAGAGCATTCTACCACGACGCCCCCGGCAGCCCCGATCAGTTTACGCCGGGGCACCCGCGCCTAGGGAGGGGAGCATCGCAAGCGCAACGAGCTCCCCCCAGACGTGCAGAGCCGTGCAATGTGGGCCCCTAACCCACTGGCTCTGCTAGGGGTTCAGGCGAGCAGCGAACTGCGCTCGCCTTCTTCCCACCCGTCTGCGCCGGAGCGGGTTTGCGTCGATGTTTTCCTCGCGCACCCGCTCCGCCGCCTCTTTCTGCAGCATTACGCTTTCGCAGAAAGAGGAAACTGCCCGCCATTTGGTTTTACTGCACAGCATAGCCGTGACTACACTGTGCAGTGAGAGATCTTGGCTGCCGATCTCCGCGGTCAGCCTTCCACGCTCTGCATCCCAGCGACTACACGACTCGAAGGTGTGCTGAGCCGTGTCGTCTGGGCTACCACACTCATGACACTGGGGCCTGAGCTCTCTCTGAATGTTATGCAGGTAATGACCGAAGCAGCCATGTCCGGTCATTACCTGCGTGAGCCTGTAAGTCAGAGCCCCGTGTTCCCTCTCTAGCCACTGGTCAAGCGACGGGAGGAATGCCCCTATGGTGCGAGTTCCATAGGGGGAGTCCTCCAAGTCGCTTCTCCAGCGCTCCCTCAGCCTCTCTGCGGCCAGTCGGTGCACACGGTCCACCTCCTCTGGGTTAGGGCACTCTCCTCTCGCCCTGGCCTCCGCCCTCGTTTTGTATCGTTCCGCCAGAACCTGAGCGTCTAGCTCCCACGGAGGGGTGCAGGCGAGGAGGCAGGCTGCGGCAAAGGACACCGTCGAGTAACCCCGGATAATTCGCTGGGCCACCACTCGTTGCGGCCTCCGGAGGAGGGACTTGTTTGCCCCGGTGACTTGGTCGGCCCATATTGGCGCTCCGTATAGCGCCATGCTTCGGATCACGCCTGCAAAGAGGCGGCGACACGTGGTTTTCGGGCCCCCCACGTTAGGTAGCAGCCGACCCAGTGCTGACGCAGCGCCCGCAATACGGGGAGCAAGTCTCGCAAAATGCTCCCCGAAATCCCACTTTCTGTCCAGGGTGAGGCCCAGATATTTAATGTGGGCCTTAACCTGGACAGTCTCCCCTGCAACCGAGATTGTGGTTTCTGCGCCCATTCGCCAATTATGCCCTCCAAAGATGATGGCCTCGGTCTTCTCCAGGGAGACCCTTAGCCCAAGGAGCCCAATGCGGCCAACCGTTAGATCGGTTGCAACAGCCGCCCTCCTCAGTGTCTCCTCGGGGTCCCTTCCCCGCACGGCCACCATCGTGTCGTCCGCGTAACATATGGTGATCATGCGAGGGAGTTGCGCTCCTCGAAGGACCCAGTCATACCCTAGGTTCCACAATAAGGGTCCAAGGACTGAGCCCTGTGGAACCCCACAGGCCACTTCACGGGCGCACTGACCTCCCTTCTGCTCGTACAGCACTCTTCGGTCCGTCAGGTAGCTCTCTAGCACTTTCTTTATGTAGCTAGGCACCCCGTGATAACAGAGTGCCTCCTTAATGACCGAATAGGGGAGTGTGCCAAAGGCGTTGGCGATGTCCAGGGACACCGCCACTACCCCTTCCCCTCTGCTTCCCGCGTAATCGCTGAAGTCCTTAAGGGAGCTCAGTGCGTCCATGGTGGACCGTCCCGCCCGGAATCCGTACTGTCCATCGCTTATGTTTGGGCCGGTGTTCTCCAGGTGCTGGTGGATGCGAGAGACGAGGATCCTCTCAAACATCTTCCCAGTCTCGTCCAGCAGCACCAGGGGGCGATATCCCGATGGGGAGTCCGGTGGACGACCTTCCTTCCGCAGGAGGCACAGCTTCCCCTCCTTCCAGCATTTCGGGAACCGACCCTCCCTCATGCAGTCCTCGAAGAGGTCCTTGAGGCGGTCCCCGAGGTGTTTCAGTGCTAGAGGAAGGATTTTTCCTGGCACTCCGTCCGGCCCTGGCGCCTTCCTACAGGAACGAAGGGGATAAATGACCCTCTCCAGCTCGTCGTCTGTGATCGGTGGGACGTTAGTGGGGCCCTCTGGCTCCTCAGTGGGGACAGCCATGCGCGGAGGGACAAAGTCGGGCGCTGGTGGGAAGAGGCCATCGACTATCCTCGCAAGAAGGTCCGGCTGTAAGGAATCCGTGGGGGGAGCACGTTTCATTTTGTTGCGGACAATTTTGTATGGTCTCCCCCACGGATCCCGGTCCAGCATCGCCAGGAACTCTTCTCGCGCCTCGTCCTTCCTACGAGCAATGGCGACCTTGAGGGCGTCCTTCGCCTCGCTGAGGGCTATGTAGCTCTGTTCCTCCTCCTCCTCTGTGTGCCGCCTACGTCTGCAGCGGGTGTAAGCACGCCGGGCACGGTTACTAGCGGCGCGGAGGGCCGCGATCTCCTGCGACCACCAGTAAACCTGCTTTTTAGCAGGGGTTCGCTTCCTCGCCCTGGGCATAGCAGCGTCGCATAGCCGTGTTAGCGACGTACGGAAGGCCGCCGCTCTTTCTTCGACGTCCAGGTCTGCTGAAGGAGGAGGACACCACGCTTCCACCATGGCCGCTTCGTCCGCCATTTCACGGTCTAGGTTGGCAACTGACCACTTGGGGAAGCTCCTGCCGTTTCTGCCTCTTGTGCCCCGGTCTCCATTGCTGGGCGGCGTCACTTCTACTACTGGAGACACCCTCATCGTGATATAACGATGGTCGGACAGTGTCTCAACGTCTACCAGGACACGCCAGTCGGAGATGCGCGCAGCAAGTGCAGGGGTCGCGAACGTAACATCCACAATGGATCCTCCCTGCCTGCGCACGCATGTGTTGGCGTTGCCCTGGTTGACAACCTCCAGTTCCATCGTCACCGCCCAGTCTCTCAGCGCTGCTCCCTTGGGGTCTGTATTGGGGCACCCCCACGCCGCGCTCTTGGCGTTGAGGTCCCCAAGGACCATTACGTGCTCTGAGTCAGCCGCCCGGATCACTCCTCCCAGCCTCGCGAGGAAGCGCTCGAACGCGTCAAGTGGCAGATTGGGAGAAAAATACACCGCCACTAATGTATTTCCGCCCCATTTGGCAGCCACAAATCCCGCCCCGCGGTCCGTTCCAGTGAGAGGCGGGAGGTCGCCCGTCATCGGCACCATTATGGCCACTCTCTCATCCGCGGAACCAGTCCAGTTGTCCTGAGGAGGGACAAAGTATGGTTCTGCTATCACCGCTACGCTAATTCCCCACTCCGCTACCACCTGCATAAGTAGGTCCTGAGCGCGGGCGCAGTGGTTAGCGTTGCATAGCAGAATGTCTAAATAGCGTTGCTGTTGTGCTGGCATTAGACTTCCATACTCTGCCCCTCATTGTCCGGGTGATTGGCGTTCCCCTCGGGGGCTTGCTCGGTCCTTGTCGGGCCCTCTCTTCCTCTTGTCGCAGGTGGACAACACGATTTACCCCCCATTATATGATCTGCGGGGCGTTTGGCGTGGTGGCACACTGCGCAGAATGAGGGTGCATCACAATCCGCCTTTCGGTGGTCGGGCCGACTGCACCTATAGCACAATGCACTCCGGTCAACCGGCGATGGGCAAAGTGCGCGCGTGTGTCCAATGCCCATGCACCGGTAACATCGCATTGGTGTCCACTCCAGTACCTGTAGGTGCGCAGATGACCACCCCACCAGCAGGCGTCCCGTTGCAGCTAGCAGCTTGGCCGATGTGATCGGACACTCCACGATTGTTGAGCCTGTCCCGTTAGGACGTGCCTGTATGGCTCCCACTCTGACCTGCGCCGCCGAGCATTCTCCTTTAATGGACACTGCCTTCGCTACTGCCTCTGGAGTGACCGATTCGTCGAGTCCAGATACCTGGAGCTTCGCCATCTTCACTGGTCGGTACACCCTCGCGTCCTTGCCCATTATTTCGCCCATCTTCCTGCACAGGTCATCAGCAATTCTGCCGTTGTCTGCTCCAGGCACCTCAATAACCCTAGCTCCAGCCGCTGTTTTGCGGATCCTTACATGCTCGATCCCCAGGTCTCCGAGGTTGAGCGATGTGGTCGCCTTGGTCATAACGGAGGCGTAGGTGGCCTCTGTTCCGGGCTTCAGCACTACCACGATAGCAGCGGTGGTAGGCACGATGAGCTTTCGTGGGTCCTGCGGTGTCTTCCTAGCCCGGGCTTGCGCGGGCACAGGCTTAGGGTTGTTGGCCTTCTTCTTCCCCTTTTTGGCTACTACAGTCCATTGCAGGTGAGCAGGTGCTGCTTCGGATTGACTACCGACATGGCCGCTAGGCCCAGCTTGGTGAACTGTAGCGGGATCTTGCTGGGGTTTGGCTTTACCTTTTGCCTTTTGTTTGGTCCTCGGAGCAGGGGCAGATCTGGCAGGGGGCATAAGGTTCGACCCTGTAGCACCAGACTTTGCCGGTTTAGCTGCTGGCGCATTTGTCGTTGTGGACGCAGCGGCTTGATTCCCCTTAGCTTTGGGCCTGCTAGCAGGAGGGTCTGTCCGCATGCGATCTGCGGCCAACGGCGGGCGAAGAATCGGTGCAGGCGGGAGAAGACTCTTGACCTCGTCAAGTCTCGCGTTGACCATGTCTCCTAACGAGACAAAGAGTTCCCTGGTCAATTGCTCTTTGAAGTCGTTTAGGGCATCGGTCACTGACGCCAGGATTTGGTTGTCAACGACACGAGGGGCCAGCGTAGTGTCAGTTCTGCGATCTGAGAACGCTGTTCGTAGCGCCTTAGTCTCTTTCCGCAGATGAGACAGCTCCTCCTTCATCCTCCTATTGTCGGTCTTGAGAGTACGGATCTCCTCTTCCTCTCCTCTGCCACCCAGGCGTTCGGCGGCCGCCAGTATGTCCTTGCATGCCTGGTACATACGGCTCTTGACCTTCCCGTTCAGGTTGCTAGATTTGGTCGCCTCCTCCAGGACCGTCTTAGCAGCTTTCCGCACAACCTGGATGTGGTCATCATCCGTGGGGACAGACGGGCTGCGGCTGCGGCTACGGCTTGATTCCATTCTCCCTCTGGAACCATCCATTTCAGCATCCCTTCTGTCCCGTCTTTTCCGTTGGTGGGTTTCCCTTCTATCGAGAGGAGAACACAGTTTCAGGCCCTCTCGGTACCTCTCGTGACCCATTTCCATGTGGGCTTTTAGCTGCGCTCTTGCTGCGGCCATCCCACTGTAGTGGCCCTTCGACCCAGCGCCCTTGCCCCTGCGTGCAGTATTTATCTTGAGCCTGGGTTCCACATCGTCGGCGCCAGCCGTACGTGGTCTCTTACCTCCTCCTGGCCGCAAGATATGCTCTCTTGTTGCCAGGCCAGCAATAACCGCTGGTGAGACACTCGGATTTTGGCCATCCGCGCATGCTCCCTCATTTGTGCCAAGGTCGCTAGTGTTGGAGTGCGACATCGGGTCACAGTCCTTCACTTTCCGATCGGCACCCTCCTTATTGCGCAGACCCTCATGCTCGAGCCTCGTCAGCTCGATGCGCAATTCCGGCTGCACTATTGCGGCTCCCACCTCACTCATCATTCCATCGGTTGCCGTGTTCCTTGCCGAGTCGTTACTTAAATCTAAACTTATACCTAGACTTTTTGGTTTCGAAATTTTGATTCCCACGATTGTGGGGGAAATACGTGGTCACTCCGGGTGGTGCCCCCTGCACCCGGAGAACCCTAATACCACTGGGAGGGCGGGCGATCTCCCAGGGTTGGCCGCTAACGACTGCGTTACCTACGCAGCCACTCCTAGGGGGTGTCAATCGGGGACCTGCATTGCGCGCGAAGAACCGGAGTCTCCCTCCCACAGCCACCGTTGGATGCCGAAAGCCCCCCGGGCGCGCCACGGATATGTGCGGCACCCGATGCGTGAGCCTCCTACCACGCTAACACCGCCGACCCGCCCAGAGGATGGATCTGCGTTTGGGTTTCTCAGAAACCCAATGCACAATCCTTCCAGGCAGATAGGCAGTGTCAGAGAAGCAGAAGGCTCCCTGACCAGGCAACACCACATACCCACAGCACGTCAAGGGCCCTTCCGATCTCCTCCAGCGCCCGCATGGCGAGAGAACCCGGAAGTTCGCGCGAAATACAGTGCCCCAATCGGCACCCCAGGAGAACCTTGACGCCACGAGCCCCAGCGCCGGGGTTAAGGGTTTTTTCAGAGGTTGTCTCCTCGCGGTCCGGCCAATGAAGGCAAGACCTCCGTTCCCGTTCCAAGCCGCGAGACGTGACCACGACACTCGAAACGGGGTTACGGGTCCGGCGGTGGCCCAGGCAGGATGAACCCACCAGTGCCTGCCCGACGGCATGGTTAGTGCTCGCCAGGCCCGCCCACACTTGGTTCGTCCACTGCGCCCTCTGCTATTCAGAGGGACGCGCGGAGAACCCTCCGGGGGACAACCGTCCCACCGCTCCTCCTCACAGTCCGTCCACTGCGCCCTCTGCTACTCAGAGGGACGCGCGGAGAACCCTCCCGGGGACAACAGTCCCACCGCTCCTCCTCACCGCTCGTCCACTGCGCCCTCTGCTACTCAGAGGGACGCGCGGAGAGTCCCTCACGGGCCGAAGCCCCCCTTTCCCCCCCTGGGCCGAGGCCCCCCCGTTTCCCCCCCAGTGTTTGGTTCGCGGGACTACGTCCTACCCCGGCTCGACGTCAGCAGCCGGGGCGTTCCCCTATCCACCACCCGGGGACGCGCCACGTCGGGGTTCACCTCCCCGCCCACTCGGACAACCGAGCAGGTCCGTGGCACTACGTCACCTGCCACAGCACACCATTGTGGCGGTGACTCGCCTGTTTAACGGGATCATGCGCTCGGGACACTTCCCAGATACCTGGAAACTTGGCCAGGTTATTATGCTGCACAAACCCGGGAAAGATAGAAGAAGACCGGAAAGCTACAGGCCCATCACGCTCCTAAGCACTCTCTCCAAAGTATTTGAGCGGCTCCTGCAGAGGAAACTCCTCCCCCATGTAGAGCCGCGTCAAGAGCAATTCGGGTTCCGCTCAGAGCATTCGACGACGCTCCAGCTGACGAGAGTACTGCACTTTCTGGCTGAGGCGACAAACAGGAAAGAGCACGCCGCCGCAATTTTCCTGGATATGGAGAAGGCCTTCGACAGGGTATGGCATGAGGGGCTGCTATACAAACTGTCGGAGACCACCACTCCTCGCCGCATCGTGGCCGTCATCCGCTCATTCCTGGAAGGAAGGAGGTTCCAGGTCGCCGTGGAGGACGCCACCTCAGCTGCACGCCCAATAAGAGCAGGAGTACCACAGGGGAGCTGCTTGTCTCCCGCATGCTACGCCCTGTACACTGACGACATCCCGGTGGTCGGGGGTGTCAAGTTGGGACTCTTTGCCGACGACGCGGCCTTTTACACCGTGTCCATGAGCCAAGCACACGCCGCCAGAAAGCTGCAGAACCAGCTTGACGCCCTCCCAGAATGGCTTGGGAATTGGAGACTGTCTGCAAACGCGGGCAAGACCCAAGCCATCATCACCGGGAAGCAGATCCCGCCGCCACCACTACGAATGGAACGACAAGAAGTTCCGTGGAGACACACGGTCAAGTACCTGAGGGTGACGATCGACAGGACCTTGTCAATGAAGCAGCACGTGATGGAAGTAGTTGCGCGGGCCAGAGTGGCCAGGACGAAACTGCCACCAATCCTCAGCAGCAACCTCCCCCTCCGCACGAAATTGGGGATTTACAAGGCGTACGTGAGATCCAGGCTCACGTACGAGGCGCCGGCGTGGTACGCCCTAGTGGCGGCCAGCAACCGCAAGAAGATCCGTGCCCAAGAAACCCTGGCACTAAGGACGATAACGAAATCCCCAAGATTCGTGCGGAACGACCACATCCAGAGGGCACTGGAGTGGGAGAGCATCGACACCTTTGTGGAAAGGCTGGCGCGACGTATGTTCGCCCAAGCCGACATTTCCCACCACGTGCTGCTTCGGGACATAGCCCCCCATCACACGAGACCCCCAGATGCCCGCAAACGACCACTCCCAAGGGATCTTCTGCAACCACCTGACTAAGAAGACGAGAACGGATGGGAAGACCATCCACATCCATCAAGACCTCCTGACGCCATGATGGCAACAGACTCGCCGCACTAAATGACTCTCCAGAGAGTCAACAGACAGACCTGCCCGTCGTCACGGGCAGCGAACCAGCCGCAGCCTTATTGTGCATCGCACAGAAAAGGCCTGCCCACACTCTAGAAAAGAGTGTGAGATGAAGAAGGATTGATTGCTCACGTTATGTCAACAGTAATTATGCATTAGCAGTGCAAATTACATCATCGGAAACAATTAACAATCGAAAATGATTATTCCATAAGAATAGAAATGCATGTGGCCGCCGCTTTTGTCTTTTTAAGATTCGGTTGGCTTGAACCCATTCTTGATCAGGTGAGTTGATACACCGGGTTGTATTAATATCAGATGAGCTACATCTGTTGTTGTTATTGCGTGGTAGAACTGTTTTTTTTTATATTACAGCACAGTTATTTGACGTTATCATTATTTTTTTGTACGCGACTATAACAACGTGTAGCGGTAGGTACCTATTTATTATTTTATATAATTATGAATAACTTATAATAAATACAGCAAGCGAAATAATGAAAATTAACTGCATTAATGTGGTTATTATGTTATCAAGTGTAATCCATCATCATTCATAAATTTCGAGATTAAACCCTAAACAATTTATGGACACTATTACAAACCAAAATATTTGAAGTTCGGTTCTAAGATCCTATCATCCTACCTACTGAGCCGACGGTCCTGGGTTCGAATCCCGGCAAGGACAGATAGTTGAGTGATGAACTCTAATATTTGTTCCTGGGTCATGGATGTTATGTATTTATTTATTAAGTATATCGTCATCTAGTATCCATAGTTAGCATTGCATAGTTAGCATTGGTTAGGTTAGTTTGGGACTAGGTCGATTTGTGTAAGACTCAATACCTTCTTATTTATTTATCACCTGGGTGCTGATCGTATTATCCCGATTGTGGTATGACAGCTGCCGTATATTATAATTAAGACAAACGATATTAAGTAATATATCCCATACCTACAATATAGATACAAATAAAAATGCTTTTAAATTATGTGTCAGAAAATAAACCTTATGAAATTGTTCTTGTTTTCCATATTTTAATGTGGAAAGGAAAAAACGTTTTTCGTTACAAATTTAGTAAAAAGTGATTTGATTTGCAGCATGGCATCGCTACCATCGGCCCGACTGAGCCCGATCCGACTCCGGTACCTGTTCCTGGTCGCGGTCATTTTCGGAGGCAGCTTCGTGCTGATGACGCTCGTCCGCGCGTCCGCCCTCGTATCGGCAGGGACGTATTTACCCTAGGGCGATCCGGGCTATAGCCCGGGGCGCCAAACCGGCAGGGGCGGCGTAGGCGCCCCTGGCCGATTGCATTTTTTTTTGGTATTGGCGCCATTCAACCAACTATTACTTCTCACCTTTTTTTTGTCAATCCACAATTTAAAATTAACATGAAAAATAACAAAAACTAGTTAGTCTTGGTCGAAAACATGCTTGTAAGTTCGTCAATATCTTCGGGGCGCGTCTGTAAGTAAGAACATGCTCCAAATATAGGGCGCGCGCGGGCGCGGGCGCCGAGGGAAGTCGCGGGGCGGCGCGGCGAGAGGGGCAGAGGCAATAGGCCATACATTGTATCAGCGTTGCCAGATCGGATCCTTTTACACTATATCGGTCAATTTTGTTACTGCGCACCCCCGCACCGAAAAAATTCGCTCTCGCTGCGCTCGCATTTTCATCTGATCGTGTTACTGCGCACCCCCGCGCCGAAAAATTACGGGCTTGCTGCGCTCGCCTTAATATCTATTTCTGTTACAATATATACTATACTACGTAGGTACGTAGTCTACGTACGTTTTTTTTCCGATTGTGTTACTGCGTACCCCCGCGCTGAAAAATTTCGCGCTCGCTACGCTCGCGTTTTTTCTGATTGTGCATGTTACTACGCACCCCCGCGCCGAAACATTTCGTGCTCGCTGCGCTCGTGTTTTCATCTGATTGTGTTTACTACGCATCCCATCGCCGAAAAATTTGGCGCTCGCTGCGCTCGCGACCTCAGCTCATTGTGTTATGGCCAATAATGTTTTTTTTTCTAAGACCCAACCCTTACACTTGCTATAACTAAGTGCTTAGACACAACTACCATTATATAAAAAAAACCTTAAATATTTCCTTGACTTCTGCTGGGGCGGCGAAACTTATAAGCCCGGGGCGCCAAATTTCAAAATACGTCCCTGCGTATCGGTGAGCGACGAGGTCCTCCGCCCCTCTCACCTCTACAACTTCTACTCCGGCAGTCGGTTCACGATCAAAACCAACGGCTGCACGATACCGGCCCTGAGCCCGTTAGACGACTCCGTCAAAAGATACATAGAACCACCAAGGCACCCAACACCGTGCCGCCACATGTTCTTACCCCTGCTGTCCAGCAACCAAACACATGTTACGATTAACAAAAATAACTTTTACTATTATAATCTATCCAAGGACTCCAACATATCGTGTTGTTATAGAGCCTTCTACCGACCTAACGCGATTGCGGATATCACATCGCGCAAAGTCGACGAACGGGTTAAATACCATGAATGTATAGAGTTCACTGATGCTATAGAAGCGTTGGATGAATTTGTCAGAGTCAATTGTACAGAGGAAAAAAATATATTCGTATACGAAGATTTTTTCTTGTTCGCGCTGAATAAACCGAACCTCGCACGAAATAATCAGACGGACTACAACGTGATTATTTTGGGCATCGATTCAGTATCGAGACTAAATTTTTATAGAACGATGCCGAAAACATTGGATTTCCTTAAAAATAAAGGTGCTGTAGAATTGTTTGGATACAACAAAATCGGCGATAATACATTTCCAAACCTCGCCGCTATGTTACTCGGTGTCAAAGACACAGAGTTGAAACGGATGTGTTGGCCGGGTCCTCAGCGTACTTTCGATAACTGTCCATTCCTGTGGGACTTGTACAAGGAGAACGGGTTCTACACGGCCCTCGGCGAGGACAGCGCGCACCTCGGCACCTTCAACTTCGCGCGCAGCGGCTTCGCCGCGACTCCCACCGACTACTACTTGCACCTTCACGAGCGAGGCTGAGATACATGTGGGAAACAACAAGGATTATAATTCCTTTATATGCATGGGAACTAAGTACGCTTTTCAAGTTCTGCTAGACTATGTTGAAAACTTAGCTAGAAAACTGAAGTCTTCCAAGCTGTTTGGATTCTTTTGGGAAGTGACTATGAGCCACGATTACTTAAACAATCCGAAAGAAATGGATGTGAATTATGTAAAATTCTTAAAGAACCTTGATGAATTTAAATATTTAGATGATACCGTTGTTATCCTGTTGAGTGACCACGGCTTGAGATGGGGCAACTTTAGGTCGACGAAACAAGGCCGGCTAGAAGAACGATTGCCTTTCGTGTACATTCTATTGCCGCCATCATTCCAACAAGATTACAGTTTTGCGTACCAAAATCTAAAACTTAATAGTAAACACCTCACTACGCCATTTGATATGTACGCAACATTATCGGACTTAGCGGATCTAAAATCTATTACCGATGAGAATATTTCCGCTCGAAACAAACAGTATTACGCTGATCATCGGAGTATAAGTTTGTTCTTGCCTATATCGGAAAACCGCACGTGTAAGTTAGCGGGGATAGATGACCACTGGTGCACGTGTCACAAAGATCACTCGCTGCCCGTGGACAGCGATGAAGTAAAGGCCGCCGCTGAATTTGTAGTGGCGCACATGAACGAGCTGCTGAAGGAGCACAAGGGATGCGCACGGCTGACGCTGGCGGAGATTATCAAAGTGCGGGAGATGGAGGCGGGGAGGCCGGCGTTTGATGAGGAAGGGTGGAGGGAGTTGTTGGTGCTGGTGCGGGTGACGCCTGGCGGGGGCGTATTCGAGGCCACGCTGCAACGCGCCGCGGCCAACGAGGACTTAGCCAGTAAGCTCTCGGCGCCTAACTCGTCGGACTGGGCGCTGGCCGGCTCCATCAGCCGGCTGAACCTGTACGGCGACCAAAGCCGCTGTGTAGACGATTACATTCTAAAGCTATATTGCGTGTGCACAGAAACTAATACTATAGACCTCGGCACACTTCCGCGGCATCCACTAAGATCACCCAGCTGATCTTATCTGACGCTACGTATGCCCATCACCAGCACGATCACCTGGATAAGATTAATGGTTATATATATCAAGTAGGATACCCCAGAGATCAAAAATCTTCTTCCTGGGTTTTCCTACTGGATATATACAACTGTCCACTAAAACAATAAAAACATTTAAAATAGATCTCCCCATTGCATCTCACCGTTTCCTTAGTACCAACAGAGCAAGAACAAAGAGACAAGGTGGACCTTGTCTCTGGAATGAATTCATCTGTTATGATGATATCCTTAGTAAAGTGAATCGTCTTAAAATAGGCCCCGGTATTCGACTTCCATAGAAGCCCTTTGCTAACTCAGCAGTGCTAGTAACGATAATGCGAAACTAACGCTGTACCAACGAAATAACAAAGCAATAAAACACCAGCTGGTCAAAACATTGTGCGATTGATAATAACCGGCGAAGCATAGCCAATTAGCCTCCAGTCTCTTCCCTCCGTCCCAGCGTACGCCGCCCGCTTCCTTGCCACATTCACTAAAGGTAGGTCATAGTTGCACCGATATTCATTAACATTAAGGCCATATTAACCTGCGTGATATGGCTTTGTCTTGGGCGATCAGAATGGTTTACTAATGTTTCGCCGAAAATTATTTAGCAAATTCTTAACTCGCCGAACTACGTATCCCATATTTTTATTTGGTCAAATTTTCATTTCCCAACTCAACGTTTCGCACTGATATCTTTTCCCAATTAATGATTTGATAAACTATTGTTAGACCAATTATTATCTGGGATTTTTATAAGATGTCAATTATGTTTTCGTCAAATGTATTGATTGGCATACCTTGATTTAGCAACATATTGAATGGCATTATGCAAATCGCAGTATAATTTTATTGCATTAAGCGGGTAGGGTGATGCACCATGCACCTAAATTTAGAGGGTACTTTTGTTTACATACTTTGTGGCTCAAAATAGCATTTCATTCTTGAGTTATCAATTATCATCGCTGATAGTTAATGTGCGTGTGTGCATAAAAAAAAATAACCCTAACCTACCTATCTCTGGGAGCAGTTTCGTCCCGAAGACTGTAATCCCGACGGCTAGAATTCCCACAGTTCACATACATACGTATCACAAGAACAACAAAAGGAGCGTTTTTTAGGGATATAAAAAAAAAAAACTAACCTAACCTAACCCGGCCGAGTCGGATCTGCTCACATACATACGTATCACAAGTACAACAAAAGGAGCGTTTTTTAGGGATATAAAAAAAAACTAACCTAACCTAACCCGGCCGAGTCGGATCTGCTCACATCATCGATGCTCACATACATACGTATCACAAGTACAATAAATTGATTTTGATTAAAAAATATTTTTTCGGTTTATATTTGTGTTTCATTTTGCACTATCATCATACTGTAAGCAATGGTTGTAGGTAATTTGCCCAAATGGCTTTTGATGAATCGTTATTTGACTAAGCAAATCATTTGCTACACAATTATTTACCACATAAAATTTGACGATATGTTATTTGCCTTAGCAAATCATTTCCTACACAATTATTTACCTCATAAAATTTGACATAATAAAATTTTGGAATATAAAAATGTAGCGAAATAAAAAAATTACGAAGTAAAATTATGCCAAGGATTGGTTTGCGTAATAAAACTTCGGCGAAAAGTTGGTTGCCGAATGAAATTTGACGAAACATAATTCGGCGAAAAGGCAGTACACCGATCAGGTTACGTAGCTGGCCAATTTAAACGGACATGAGGGTAATCACGTTGGTGGAACTGGTAGGTACCTATATAGTAGGTATATATGATGTAGCCTGTATTTTTTGTATATAAGTGAAATAAGTAATTAAGAAAAAAATTCAACTATACTTTGCTACACCCGACATGGGTCCTTGTACCTACCTAGACTTAAGTACTTGGTTGCAATAAAGAATATTAAACATGTAGGTACCTTACTGCCGTGCTTTAACTGACACTGACTAAAAAGCTTAATTGTGTCATATTTTTTATCACCTTACTAAAGCGGCATTATCGCTGAGACACGTTTTATTTTATTTTTTCAATTTTTTATTGTTACTTATTGGTACTAACTAAGCAATGTCTGTTATGTCCCACTGCTGAACACAGACTTTTACACAATATTTCCATTGGCTCCGATTTTGAGCTACGACCAGTTGAAACTCCCAGCGTCCTTAAAAAAAGAGTTCTAAGTCATTCCGTCCTCGCAAGCGAGGTCTAAGTTATTGGGCTTGTCTTGCACTCAGGATTTTTCAGTCAGCAGATATCGTTATAGAGCCTAATGAAGTTTCCATCCCATTACCTATATTTATTTGCTGACGAAACGTAGCAAACAAAGTTAGACACCTTTTGTACGATAAGTTTTCTTTTGTGCAATAAAGATTCAATAAATAAAAAAATAAATCCCAGCTCGAAAATAAAATTTACTAAATGACAAGTCGCGCAACACATTCACGTTCCCCTTAAAATGTTGTAATGTAAGACATGTTTAGAGCAATGTTCTTTGTACAGTCAGCATCAAAAGTACGTATCTGCCAATTTTAGTATGCAATTTGACATATGCCATTAATAAAGTTGACTGGTACTTTTGATTCTGACCACACCATACCACATAAGTCCATTGGCCCAAGCCCGGTGTTTTTATGCTAAATTGTTAATCCACGGATATTTTTTTTTATACCTAATATGTAAGACGTTAAAATGAAAACATAATGATTTCATCAAGAAATATGAACAAGAAACGTTACTAGTGTTTACAAATACAAGATCGTATGTTTCATATGGATGGTTTTGTACTAACTCGTTTCACATAGGGTCTAGTATAATGGTAAAGCCATTACCACAGAAAATTGAAATAAACGTAATCAAATTATAAGATGGTTTTTAAGTGAACTCCGAGTATCGCTTTCGACGACGCGTTTGGCTCGGTTTGTAGACACATGCCTATACTGAGCCGGCGGTCCCGGGTTCGAATCCCGGCCGGGAAGACGTGAAGATGCTCGGTACTAGGATATTGTGTTGTTTTAGGATAATTTCGTGCAACTAGTGCATATATAAATAGAAATCAGTTACTTATAATAATAACTAACCAATCAATAACTGTCTTATTAAAGGGCGCATCTAGTTCACTCTCTGTTCATTATGTGTGCGTAGTATTAGTAATATTATTATACGAACACTCGTAGGTATAGATATACAAAAACAGGGCAAGCCGGAGCAGATTGTTTTTACTTCAACAGCAAATAGAAAACGATACTCTATATGTCTTAAAGTTACATACCCGTGGATTAATCGTGTAGGTACATATTTTTGCAGTTGACTTTACATAGTATGTGAGGGATACTTAGGTATTCCAAACACGTTTCCTATTAATGCGAGTTGATCGGCAGTGGTGGCTAGGAGGGAGTGGGGGTGTATTTGATGAGCATCACGCAATAATTTTCCGGATAACATAACTACTATAACCGGCGGGGTGGATTGGCGTAATGATAGCACTCTAGCTCGGTGAACCCGCTGAACTTAAAGGAAACCACTGATAAAAAAAATCGACGACGCTACGTGGCCTCTCGTAGCCTTTTGCCACGCCACCCCCACTCCCAAGGTCGGAGGCTGCCCTTAATAACTAATATCATATGGCATGTATTTAAAACTTAGGTTAAAACAATGTTTAAAAAACCGGCCAAGAGCATGTCGGGCCACGCTCAGTGTAGGGTTCCCATCCTTCACAACGGGCTTCTAGGTTTAAATTACGAGAAAGATTTCAAGCTTTATAAAAAGGTTGTAAACGCCAAAGTAACTGTAATTACTTATTACCTTCTGAAAGTTATCGATTACAAGCGCCACTCGCGCCAGAATGAGCGGAATATTTTAATGCAACTAATATGTGTAATGTTTGAAGTATAAGGACACCGCGCGACACTTAAGTACGTCATTTTAAAGAAAATTATGAAATTTTGCGATAACTTAAGAACGGCTTAATCGATTTTATTCAATATAGTTTTCATTGGGGGGGACGCTATTTTGAGATTGAAAGACATAAGGCCTCATTTCCATGAATTTTTCCATAATTTTTTGACCCGTGGTTGAAAAGTTAGATGGGGGAGGACACTATTTTTTCGATTTCCAGAGCGAATATTTACAAAACTGCTGACTTTATAAAAAAATAATGTTTGTAGATCCCTATTGTTTTTAAAAGACCTATTCAACGACACCCCACATACTAGTGTTGGAACGAAAAAAAAAATCACCCCCAATTTAGGTGTACGAGAGGTACCCGAAAAAAAGGTTTTTAGTTTTTATTTTACCGTTTTTTCGGTGTGATACATACATATACCTACTCGTACCAAATTTCAGCTTTCTAGTAGTAGGTACCTAATGATCACGCAGCTTAGCCGCGGACGGACAGACGAACATGGCGAAACTAGGTATAAGGGTTCCTAGTTGACTACGTAACCCTAAAAAGTGACTGCTCATGTCACGTTCTTTCCCCAAAAATTGGGGAATTGGTGACATTTTAAAAAAATACTGAAATTTTGTTTAAAGGTAAGAAAAAACCAAAACCCCCGTCATTCCTAGAAAAAAGTTACAGATTTTCTGTAGCTTAAAATCAAAACGATGAAAATGGTTTTTCGCGCCTTGAATCAGGAAACGCAACCCATGAGATCACTTTTTCCACTTGGCAGGACTGGCTGCTGCTATCAGCGACTCTCCCAAGAGTCTGAGAGTCGACGGAACAGATTCAAATTATAGCAAAAACGAGCTCGCAGTGACACTGTACTTATAGCAGGAGTGAGGGGGTGAGACTCTCAGATGGCCCGAGCCGCCGCGCCTGCGCGCTGCTCGCAGCCTCCTCTCGCCCTCATCTCATCTCACATAACCCAGTGCACTACCAGTTTACTGCCGAGCACCCGCGGCTCACGTTATGTCAACAGTAATTATGCATTAGCAGTGCAAATTACATCATCGGAAACAATTAACAATCGAAAATGATTATTCCATAAGAATAGAAATGCATGTGGCCGCCGCTTTTGTCTTTTTAAGATTCGGTTGGCTTGAACCCATTCTTGATCAGGTGAGTTGATACACCGGGTTGTATTGTACCAGATGAGCTACATCTGCTATTGTTATTGCGTGGCGGATCTGTTTTTTTTATATTATAGCACAGTTATTTGACGTTATCATTATTTTTTTGTACGCGACTATAACACAAAGTGCAGCGGTACCTATTTATTATTTCATATAATTATGAATAACTTATAATAAATACAGCAAGCGAAATAATGAAAATTAACTGCATTAATGTGGTTATTATGTTATCAAGTGTAATCCATCATCATTCATAAATTTCGAGATTAAACCCTAAACAATTTATGGACACTATTACAAACCAAAATATTTAAAGTTCGGTTCTAAGATCCTATCATCGGAAAAAACGGCTGAGCAAGGAAATATTTCCTAAAACCTACCTAATTAGGTATCTAATTTAATTTATGACAACGCGGTTGGTGCAGCGTAGTGCAGCTAGGCCTACCTACTGAGCCGACGGTCCTGGGTTCGAATCCCGGCAAGGACAGGTATTTGAGTGATAAACTCGAATATTTGTGCCTGGGTCATGGATGTTATGTATTTATATATTAAGTATATCGTCGTCTAGTATCCATAGTTCAAGCATTGCTTAGGTTAGTTTGGGACTAGGTCGATGTGTGTAAGACTCAATACCTACTTATTTATTTATCACCTGGGTACTGATCGTATTATCCCGATTGTGGTATGACAGCTGCCGTATATTATAATTAAGACAAACGATATTAAGTAATATATCCCATACCTACAATATAGATACAAATAAAAATGCTTTTAAATTATGTGTCTGAAAATAAACCTTATGAAATTGTTCTTGTTTTCCATATTTTAATGTGGAAAGGAAAAAACCTTTTTCGTTACAAATTTAGTAAAAAGTGATTTGATTTGCAGCATGGCATCGCTACAATCGGCCCGACTGAGCCCGATCCGACTCCGGTACCTGTTCCTGGTCGCGGTCATTTTCGGAGGCAGCTTCGTGCTGATGACGCTCGTTCGCGCGCCCTCCCTCGTATCGGTGAGCGACGAGGTCCTCCGCCCCTCCCACCTCTACAACTTCAACTCCGACAGTCGGTTCACGATCAAAACCAACGGTTGCACGATACCGGCCCTGAGCCCGTTAGACGACTCCGTCAAAAGATACATAGAACCACCAAGGCACCTAAAACCGTGCCGCCACATGTTCTTACCCCTGCTGTCCAGCAACCGAACGCATGTTACGATTAACAAAAATAACTTTTACTATTATAATCTATCCGAGGACTCCAACATATCGTGTTGTTATAGAGCCTTCTACCGACCTAACGCGATTGCGGATATCACATCGCGCAAAGTCGACGAACGGGTTAAATACCATGAATGTATAGAGTTCACTGATGCTATAGAAGCGTTGGATGAATTTGTCAGAGTCACTTGTACAGAGGAAAAAAATATATTCGTATACGAAGATTTTTTCTTGTTCGCGCTGAAGAAACCGAACCTCGCACGAAATAATCAGACGGCCTACAACGTGATTATTTTGGGCATCGATTCAGTATCGAGACTAAATTTTTATAGAACGATGCCGAAAACATTGGATTTCCTTAAAAAGAAAGGTGCTGTAGAATTGTTTGGATACAACAAAATCGGCGATAATACATTTCCAAACCTCGCCGCTATGTTACTCGGTGTCAAAGACACAGAGTTGAGACGGATGTGTTGGCCGAGTCCTCGGCGTACTTTCGACAACTGTCCATTCCTGTGGGACTTGTACAAGGAGAACGGGTTCTACACGGCCCTCGGCGAGGACAGCGCGCACCTCGGCACCTTCAACTTCGCGCGCAGCGGCTTCGCCGCGACTCCCACCGACTACTACTTGCACACCTTCACGCGCGAGGCTGAGATACATGTGGGGAACAACAAGGATTATAATTCCTTTATATGCATGGGAACTAAGTACGCTTTTCAAGTTCTGCTAGATTATGTTGAAAACTTAGCTAGAAAACTGAAGTCTTCCAAGCTGTTTGGATTCTTTTGGGAAGTGACTATGAGCCACGATTTCTTAAACAATCCGAAAGAAATGGATGTGAATTATGTAAAATTCTTAAAGAACCTTGATGAATTTAAATATTTAGATGATACCGTTGTTATCCTGTTGAGTGACCACGGCTTGAGATGGGGCAACTTTAGGTCGACGAAACAAGGCCGGCTAGAAGAACGATTGCCTTTCGTGCACATTCTATTGCCGCCATCATTCCAACAAGATTACAGTTTTGCGTACCAAAATCTAAAACTTAATAGTAAACACCTCACTACGCCATTTGATATGTACGCGACATTATCGGACTTAGCGGATCTAAAATCTATTACCGATGAGAATATTTCCGCTCGAAACAAACAGTATTACGCTGATCATCGGAGTATAAGTTTGTTCTTGCCTATATCGGAAAACCGTACGTGCAAGTTAGCGGGGATAGATGACCACTGGTGCACGTGTCACAAAGATCACTCGCTGCCCGTGGACAGCGATGAAGTAAAGGCCGCCGCTGAATTTGTAGTGGCGCACATGAACGAGCTGCTGAAGGAGCACCAGGAATGCGCACCGCTGACGCTGGCGGAGATTATCGAAGTGCGAGAGATGGAAGCGGGGACGCCGGCGGTTGATGAGGAAGGGTGGAGGGAGTTGTTGGTGCTGGTGCGGGTGACGCCTGGCGGGGGCGTGTTCGAGGCCACGCTGCGACACGCCGCGGCCAACGAGGATTTAGCCAATGAGCTCTCGGCGCCTGACTCCGCGGACTACGCGGACTGGGCGCTGGCCGGCTCCATCAGCCGGCTGAACCTGTACGGCGACCAAAGCCGCTGTGTAGACGATTACATTCTAAAGCTATATTGCGTGTGCACAGAAACTCATACTATATAGGCGGAAATTTTAAGAGCTGTGATATTATTAGTAGAACACTATATTTTCATTCCAACTAACATTAGACTAGTATGGATTGATTCATACGTAGGTGCCTATGTAAATAATTGAATAATAAGTGGTTGTTTACATACCTAAATCTTTAGGTACTTTAGAAAGGAATCGATAAGTATAGATATGTTATAAACTTTACATTTACTTACAAAGTGTGTGAGTTTACGTTTTTCCGTGTCAGTTATAGGTATTTATTTTATAAATGTATATAGGTTACCTATCTACTTAAATATTAAACCCGTGTCATGTAATGTACTAAGTCAGCATTTTACAAAAGAAACTTCCTTCGCTTATCGTAAAGTTGTTTTTGGATACAGTTATTACTATATTATTCATAAATACTTATTATTGAACTGTAGTAGGTTCCGTGTTCCCTACTATCTAATACTATTTGGAATGAAATATCTATAGGTAATGCCTAATTTAAGTGCTAAATCTATTATATTTTACGCAAAGGCTAAGTACCTGTCTGTTTATCGGCGTAATATTTCTATACTTTAAAATGATTTTTCAATTTCCATAAAAGTCCTTATTCCGTAACATACTTATATCTTATTAAATTTTTCATAAGTAACACACACGCATGTAGCCCGGTTAAACAAAACAGTAACTGCAACTAATAGTACATCATGCATTGCAAGAGCCTCTAATAAGAATGAAGAAATTACATACCTACCAACTTACATTAAAAAAACGGCTGAAATTACATACCTATCTACTTATAGAACGCGATATCTGAGATGTAATGTAAGGTGTTGCTAAAAACTTAGTACCCAAGTACTAGTAATTTATTCAGTAATTTGTCAAACTAGAGACAAATTAAGTACCTAATTGGCCAAATGCATCCCTTAGAATTAGAACTAAACTACCTATAATTAACCTCTAATGCTAACTTAAAATGATTCGGAACTATAGGTAAAGTACGAAATTTCATTTAACAACTTGTTATATTAAGCATTAAGACTTCCGACTAATAGTGTAGGTATTTCATATATCAAATGGTTTTAAATTCCTTACTAACTACCTACTTAGTGTGGAGGTCAAATACGTATTATCAAAGGCGCTCGTCAAAGCGCTCATCTCTTTTTTTAATTTTGACAATATGCTGAATAACTGATTGTTTAAATAGATATAAAGATGAAAAATAGGCCTAATTTATTCCAATAAAATGAAATATGTGTGTAACAAATATATATCTACACATATCGTTTAAACAATAGATTGTCCTAGCTTAGCTGTTCTAAGAAGTAGGTACTGTTTCAAGTTTAGAGTTTTGCATCTAAATATATATTTTTTTTTTAATTTATAAATAAACTGTTAGACACTCTAAATATTAAAGTTTTGGATGATGAACTAGCGAATTGGGACAAAACTTGTATGATTATTGTACCCTTACCACGAGTTAACGTGACCGTAATCGCTAGCGACACCGTAAAAAATGTACGGGGAATAGCACAGCGGCCTAGCGGATAATTTGTAGTATACCTACCTACTACAATTCTCCATACAAATCTGTTACGCAGTCGCCGGCGAATACGATCACTGTAAACGTAAACTCATGGTAAGGGTACTGTATTTACGTTAACTTTAGATGTTTAACTAAAGATGGCTGCAGCGTCTTGTTTTATTTCTCGAGAAACTGCCAATTTCGCATAATGCCGGTCCTTTAGACATTATTTGAGAGAACGATACGGTGTACGGTGCAATACGCCATACAAACTTCCATAAATATTACATTATGAAAGACTCTACTGTTTTATTTACGTAGGTACCTGTTGCCTGAGATTTATTTTTTGTAATAATACTGCCGTACGCTATGCCAAAGCCTTAACTACGTTACGTATTAGGTTTTTGACCGAGCGACCGAAGCCTCTGCTTCAGATTAGCCTAAATTTCTTTCATATTTACGGTTTTCTGGCTGTTCTCTACTACATGCCACATTTCTCAACCGATTCTTCAATAATTATATTGATTTTATTATCCAATTATTATTTCGAAATTTTTCAAAATGGCGAAGATAAAAGAAAATGAATATCGTTTCCATTTCGTAATATTTCCGCTTGGTCTATATACAGCTCACTAGTCAGCTTACTAGTACCTATATTAAGAA
This sequence comes from Apotomis capreana, assembly GCA_947623375.1. Classification (NCBI taxonomy): domain Eukaryota; kingdom Metazoa; phylum Arthropoda; class Insecta; order Lepidoptera; family Tortricidae; genus Apotomis; species Apotomis capreana. The sequence continues at coordinate 20,527,706 of OX392504.1, forward strand.
GCAAGACCGTGTTATAGGTAGGTCTGTATGCGTCGATGTAACGGTATAGCTACGTGTTGAACCCCTGTCATCACGGTCTGAGTTAGGGTAGTCCACTTATTCAATATGTTTGTCCAATGTGCATTTAATCAAAGAAATCCAATGACAATATTATAATAATATGGTATACCATGGGGCTAGTCCGATGATGGAGACGGAACGTGGCCCCAGGAACTTTGTAAAATAGACTAAAGCAATCCTACCGAGTTTGGGCTCTTTAGAATCGTATCAGTATCTAAGTAATTGATGGATTTTCAAAGAAAAGTGCAGGCGGTTATAAAGCTGTCACAAAAATGTTTTTTTCTCAAACATGAAATGAAATGTCGTCATAACGTGCGTTATAACAGGCTTCGAAGAGTCACGTTTCGGGCGACGGTTAATGCGAAACTAGCGCCACATACAAATTTTTATTATATCTTCTAAACCAGATCAATTTCCAGTTAATTTCAATATTTGAGGAACTGGAAAAACACCTATAGTATTTATTAAATTATTATACACAATTTCTTGTTCTTTAGTTGTCTCTAAAAACTTGCCCAAAACTATTGTGGCCGCTTTTGACGTGAACAAGTTTTGTAGGGTGAACTACACTGAACAAATATTGTATATAGTGATTTAATAAATATTAAAGGTGTTTTGCTAGCTCCTAGACTTCAGCTATTTCTAAAAATATATCAAATTATGAAGTTATAAGAAAAAAGTCGAAAGTGGCGCTAGTTTCGCATTACCCGTCGCCTTAAGAGAACTGTAAAGGAATTTCATACAAAATTTAAGGCCTAGGCCGGAAAGTAATGTTTTTAAACATGACGTCTGTGTTCATAAACAGGCTAAAAGCTGAATTATATTTGTTTTTAGTGGTGTACTTTTTTATTTCATTGCATACCTATGTTTGAGAAAAGCACTATACATGCCTTGTAGCCGTGAATAGGGCTTGCCGGCTTCGTATCACTACCCGGCCTCCCTACGGTCGGCCGTCTATACCAACTCACCCGGCAAGCCCTTCTTTCCCGGCGTCTGCAGTAATATACTATTTTTACAATATAAATTCTAGAACCCTTTTTAGGGTTCCGGTTCCGTAGTCAACTAGGAACTTTTTTAGTTTCGCCATGTCCGTCTGTCTCTCCGTCCGCGGCTTAGGTCCGTGATCATTAGTATTAGTACCTACTACAAAGCTGCAATTTGGTATGAGTATGAGTTTGTATTACGCCGACAAAACGATAAAATAAATTCTAAAAAAAAAAACTTTTTTTCGTGTACCTCTTGTACACCTAAAGTGAGGGTGAATTTTTTTTTCGTTCCATCACTAGTAGTGTGCGGGGTGTCGTTGAATAGGCCTTTTAAAATTAATTAAAAAGATTTTATTTTATTTTAAAGTCAGCAGTTTTGTAAATATTCGCCCCGGAAATCCGAAAAATAGCGTCCCCCCCAATGAAATCTATATTGATAAAATCGGTCGAGCCGGTTTTGAGTTAACGCAAAATTTCATAATTTTCTTTTAAGAGACGTATTTGCCGCGCGGTGTCCTTTAACTTCGAACGTTACACATATTAGTTAAGTGCCATACTGCATTAAAACATTCCTCTCAATCTGGCGCCTAATCGATAACTTACAGAAGGTAATAAGTAAGTATAGTTACTTTGGCGTTTACGACCTTTTAATAGAGCTTGAAATCTTTCTCGTACTTAATTTAAACAGCTGTTTAATACTTTTAAGCCCGTCTATTGTGAAGGATGGGCAACTACGTGACGGAACCCTACATGAACCCAATATGCTCTTGGCCGGCTTTTTTCAAATAAACGGAATTAAATAGATCTGGAATATCATTTACTAGTACAGAAAAAACTACTGTCATAAAATAACGTCAAACTGACAACTGACAGCAGTGTCTGACCGAACTAGAAGTACGATTTTCATGCAGTTTTCAATAAGTTTCTTCCAAAGACGCAAAACATTTATATATATATATTCGAATTCATTTCAGTATATTAAACACTATAATGATTCTGTAAAATACCTCAAATCATTTGGAATCATGACGCATTCTCTTAAATTATTTTATAGACAGTCACATTACCTCCTAAATATAACCACACCGGTGAAATGTAGTACAAACCATTATCCTCTAAGAATTTTAGCTAGTGGTATCTGTTTTCAAAATAAGCCTGCAAATCAGGCGTTGAACGAAAGAAACCGCATTAGTATAAGATTGAATCAAATTCGAAATTATGTTACACCTGAAGGAAGCCATCCCGGTGAAACGCCAGAAAAGGCCGCACCGCCAAAAAAACTAGGGCTATTTCAGAGGTTTAAGGAAATGTACAAGAACTACTGGTATGTGTTGGTTCCCGTACACATGGTCACGTCTGGGATTTGGCTGGGAACTTTCTATTACACTGTGAGAAGGTAAGTGGAATGTGATGCAATAAGATTATATTAATATAATTACTGCCTTCCACATTAAGTCATGTTGTTTTTTCAGTGGTGTAGATATAATACCAATGTTGGAAGCAGTGGGTGTTAGTGAGAAACTAATGGAACCTTTGAAGAACTCAAAAGCTGGCTATTTTGCGCTTACCTTTGCTCTCTACAAGGTAGCCACACCCCTTCGATATGCTGTCACTGTTGGTAACTATTGAGCAAAAGTACATTTTAATTTAGATAGAAATTATAATAACATTCATTTCACATAGAGAAAACAGCTAGATGATAGTGTTACTATTTACAAATGAAAAATATTGTTAAGGGAATGGGCATTTTTGGACGTTACAGAGTTGTCATAAAATGGAGAAAAGAAAAAATATTGTTTATTTTTTGTTTTCCACAATATGCGAAGTTTGTAGGCAACTAATATAATGTATAACAACCAAACTATGGCTTAGTGGTCCTGAGAAACAATGTGCAAGTTCATCACACAACAAAAAAACCGGCCAAGAGCATGTCAGGCCACGCTCAGTGTAGGGTATCGTAGTTGCCCATCATTCACAATAGACGGGCTTAAAACAGCAGTTTTAAATCCGAGGTTTAAATTACGAGAAAGATTTCAAGCTCTATAAAAAGGTCATAAACGCCGAAGTAATGTAAATACTTATTACCTTCTGGAAGTTATCGATTATACGCGCCAGATCGAGTGGAATGTTTGAATGCAGTCAGTAGCGTAGCGAGGGTATGGCAGCTAGGGCACGCGCCCTGGGCGCCATTCAGCGAGGGGCGCAAAAAATTAAATGAACTACATAAATACCTATTGAAAAAATAATTGCAAAAATGGAAATAAAAAAGTTTTTTTATTTAGTATACATTTCTGCTAGAACTGAATGTGGATGTTATTTATAGTATTATAGTCAGGGCCAGCCTTAGCCATACAGGCTCCCTGGGTGAGTCCTTCATTGTGTGAAGCTCTAGGCGCCCTAGACTTGGTTAAGGAAATGCCCTTTGAGTCAGCAGCGCCCCGGACGGCCGCCCGCTTTTCCGCCCTCCTATTATCGTCCCACACAATTCTTCCAATATTTGAAAAACGCAATGTTTACACATGAAATTTTATCTTAATTAGTTAATTACTTCTGGTAACCAAAACTTTATCAACTTTGTAGTAAAAAAATCTCAAAAATCTGAAGTAGGTAATGTTTATCCCGCCTTAACCTCTATCAAACCATTGAAATTCATTCGCGATTCCCGATTTACAAATTTTGCACTCGCTACGTCGTGTTTTCATCTGGTTGTATGATGACCCCCACAACCCCGAAATTTTTTCGCGCTCGCTACGCTCGCGACTTCATTATGGCCAGGCTAAATCCAACGATTAACAAGTCACTTAGAAAAAAGTTAACGCTTTACAAACTTTTTCAAAAAAGCGTTAATCATTCTTTGGAAGTAGTACAGTCAACCAAAAATGTGGTCTACCACTTTTCGACTCTATTTTACATGTAATAGAGTCCAAAAGTGGTAGACCACTTTCTTTGCTGACTGTACCTCGAATAGTTAATAAGATTTTTCTAGAGAATGAATGTAGCAGTCTAAATGTTTTAAAAAATAAACTAAAAAGATTCTACTTTCTCTTTGGGCAGCCAAAACCATCGCGGACTTTTTTGTAGACCTTTTGAAGTTGTACAATACTACATTATTTTGAACTATCTCGTAGGGTTCAGCCAGCGTTTGTAATGTAAGCGCAAAAAATGTGTTTATTTACGACATCACATTAGAAACCTCTAAAATTATCAGTGTTTCTCTACTATATTATGCATAGGGACAGACAGACAGACAGCAGAAAGGGACTTTGTTTTATACTATGTAGTGATAATTTATTTACGTACTCGTCTGATGATAAATGAGGCAGCCGATTCTTTATTATGGCTAATTTAACACAGATAATAAATAAAAAGCGACTCAAAAAAAAACGATTTACAAATTTCGCACTCGCTACGTCGTGTTTTCATCTGGTTGTATTATGACCCCCACACCCCCGAATTTTTTTCGCGCTCGCTACGCTCGCGACTTTAATATGACCAGGCTGAGTCCAACGATTAACAAGTCACTTAGAAAAAAGTTAACGCTTTACAAACTTTTTCAAAAAAGCGTCTAATCATTCTTTGGAAATGAAATGAAATGAAATTAATCCTCCCACAATTTTGTACCTTGTACCTGTACTTACTTATTAGGAACTACCTTCATCTACGAGTAGCTCCTGATACACACCGTGGATGCACTAGATAATAATTGCTGAGAGGTGGGTTTATCTGACGTTCGAAGAATTTCAGTACTGCCTCTTTTACTCGCTCCCTTTTTGCACGCAGTAGGTACATATGCCTAGAACGGTCGCGTCAAATACTGACTCAGTACTGTGGCGCGAGCGCATTCCCGTTAGTGGTTTCGTATTCCCATTGAAAGTACGTACAGTGGTAGTGAGATCTAACCAGGTTTGATATAGTTCAAGTCATGTCTAATAAAGATAAAATAAAATAAAAAACTTTGTAGGGTTTGTTTTTAGGTAAAATAATTTACCGAGGGGCGCAGTTTGAACATGTGCCCTGGGCGCCATTTTACCTCGCTACGCCCCTGAATGCAGTATGACACTTAACTAATATGTGTAACCGCACGGCACTTACGTCATTAAAAAAAAAATTTTTGCGATAACTCAAAACGGCTCAACCGATTTTATTGAATATAGTTTTCATTGAAAGTACTTATTAGGCCTCATTTTCAAGAATTTTTCCATAATTTTACGACCCCTGGTTGAAAAGTTAGAGCAAATTTCGGAGCAAATATTTACAAACTGCTGACTACCAAAAAATAATGTTTGGAGACCCTTATTATTTTTAAAAGACCTATTCAACTATTCAACAACACCCCACACACTAGTTTTCAAATTTTTTTTAGTTTTTATTTTACCGTTTTGTCGGCGTGATTCATACACATACTCATACCAAATTTCAGCTTTCTAGTACTAATGATCACGGAGCTAAGCCGCGGACGGACGGACAGACGGACATGGCGAGACTATAAGGGTTCCTAGTTGACTACGGAACCCTAACAAAAGAAAGAATTTCTAAGAATCTTCAGCATGTGAGACAACACGTGCTAGAAATAAAACAATAAACAAGAAACATATACAGCTGCATTTTGGCAATTTAGAAAGTATTGCTTAATATAATGACATCGTATTGTTGTTATTTAGAGTGTGTATCATTGTTCAGGGTAAATCAACATAAGTCATTTCGGCGTTTTAGAGAGTTTGTCGTGTATTACCTATGACAGACAATTTACAATTGTTAGGTCTGGCTCTGAAAGCCATGGAGACATGGGTTCGCATCCTAATCGAAGCATAATTTTTTTCTATTTTTTCGCTTTAATATAATCATTTGGTTTATAGCAGTAGCAGACATTACTGAATAAATAAAAAATATTATTATATTTGTTTAAGGCGGAACAACCCTTGCTATCAGAAGGTTAACAGCAGTGGGTTGGATCAAACCAGTGCCCTCCAGAGAACAGCTAAAGGTGATGATCCAGGAGAAAAAAGATGACATGAAGGACCGCTTCATTGAGAGCAAAGTCCATTACCAGGCCCAGATGAGGGAGCAGGGGACGAAAATGATGGACGAGATGCGACGATATAAAACCGAAATACGAAATATGAAAAATAAAGTAAAGAAAATGTGAAACTTGATGAAAAGGCACAAACTAAACTCCATCTTAGGCTAGTTGTTGCATGATATGAGAAAGTGTTAAAACTTCTGTGATGCACTATGTAAATTTAGAGTATTTGTTATTTTTTTGATTTTACATATTCAGAATTATTCATACTGTATTTATTTTCCAGTGAACCTTGTAGTTCTAAAAGTTTGTCATGTTTGATGATATATAATAATATTTTAATCAAATGACACTGTAAATAAATACTTATATGAGTAAAACTGCTAGTATGTTTATACAGCGAGTATAAGGATTTTGAGGATAGGGTCACTATGAAATAGAAGCCTTTAAATTAAAGATTTATACATTTTGAATGATTTATTGTTTAAATATTATTTAAATATTAAAAAGTTTTTCCTTAAGAAATCATCTTTATTTCGTATAAAAGGGTTAAATAATCACATTTCCTCAGCAATATGTACAGATTATAAAACAACCTTAAATTAAGTACACAACAAGACAGCATCGAACTGGAATGTATCAGAGCGCCATCATTGAATGTGCGGAGATGACACTTGGGTATTTCACTGTTGACATCATTTATTCGCCATAGACCAAGCTTGTCACCAGATGTGCTGTCATACGGCGTTTTAAATATAATAAATGCATCGCAAATTGACCCTTTCTAGTGGCACAAATTATTTACTACAATATAGTCTTCCATTAAAGGCATCAGCAGTCTGTGCCAATATTATAATTATGAATGCAACAGAACTGTTTTTAATCGTAATGGCATAACTCTCTATTGCTGAAACAGCAACACGGTTGTCATTTACAGAATAAAGATGTACCTACGCAAAATAGTCACAACAGTAAACCTATGAATATCACATCTATAACAGGCAGGTGCCGCTCCTGGCTTAAACAAATCACATTGCTATACAATTACATTATCATGCAAATTGCCACCGTTTGTATAGACTATTTAAACAATTTCAACCTATTGAACTTGTTATCTATTTGTAAAACTTATCTACTTGTGTTTGATCATCTAAAACTTCCCATTCAATCCCTTTGACAAAGTATAATTAATTATTTTTAATATTTATAGCCTACATATTAACACAAATCACTTCATTGATGATTTGCAAGTGGAACTTACTCCGTAACTAATGTTTGAGCCTTTTTAGTTAGTATAAACTGTGTCTTTCGTTACATCTTACATATAGCAAAGAGAGCAAACAATAAAATTATACTTTATGAGTTTAAAATGATGTTCATTGCCTCATTGCCACCACAAGCCAGCTTAATCAGTAATCACAAATTAAAACAACAATTTAACAAGCTGCGCAAATTATAAAATTACTCATAATTAAGATTTCTTATATGTTTCCTAGAATATTAAGGATTATTATAAAACTTAACAAGGACTCGCTAATACACCTATATAGGACAACAACAAGTTAATTCAATTCATTATGCAATATAACTAGTAACTATTATGTATGTGTCTACATATCTCTCTCTACCGCCAACGTTAATGTACAGTTAGCCTCACAAACATCTGTACACATCATCGCATTCCGTCAGTGTCAACAAATTAGTGCGTCAGGTTTATTTCGGAAGTTGGGAACTCGAAACGGGGCGATAATACTAAAGTATCAAAATACAAAGTATAGTCAGCAGCAGAAATTGCGAACCATCTGCTTACAATAATCTGCACACTATTAGTATTTATCGTAAGAATAACGCTCGTACAGATAATTGTGAGCGTATCACTCTGCATGGTTACTTTTGCGGTTGGACGTGCTCAACTGAGTATGACGTTTATCATGCTAACTGTATTAATCTTTCTAATTATACTTCAAGACATGATATATATTGTAATAAGTATATCAATATTAAAAAAGTTGTCGACTGATCATGCAATTCCACAAGTCATGGGTAAATTGGTTAGACCGTTTGACTTCCTTTCACAAATAGCGATCGAAATATAAATGTGGGCTTATCCTACAAAATACGATGGCGGACAGATGTATTCCGTAATTGACACATTTTTTTAACCAGGCCCTTTTCCTATATAATCAAATAAAGGTTAAAAAATATCACATTACCATATTTTCGAAAATGTCCCATTTTGTGATTAAAAAATCAATTTGAAAAGTTGCTCATTCTAAAAGAGCGTAGGCGACAAGTAATTGGTCACAGCGCAGAAAAACTTACAGTCGGGTTATTATATGACTATGACGGTTTTAGTATGTAAATTGTACCCTTTGAGTATTTAAAATGATAAGTATTGTCTATGCTCTAAGATTGTACCACTGTTCTTTTTGCAGTTTACTACTGTAATTTTTCCACAATGTGACGTCATTTGAGTGCTGATTCTTAGACAATGCTGCTTTCACCATTTTTTTTTTCAAAACTAGTCCGTATGACCAAATAAAAATAATAGTTTTGGGTTCTGTGATAATAAAGTAATTAAATTTGTTTAAACATGAAATGTTGTCAATTCTTCCATCCAATATGGTGGATAAGAAACCGTCGCCGTGGTCGTTGCAGTCCGTTTCTTGTGACGCTGTTGTGTCAGTGCTAGCCCATGTACTGGTAGGAGGCGGGCGAGAGGTGCGGCGCGGGCGGCTGGCCGGGGCCCGCCGCGCCGATCGTGGCCAGGTGGCAGCCGCGACACATCAGCTTGCCTGCAACACAACAACAACTATCATTATTTATTCGGATAGCGACATAAAGGGGACTGCGAGTTACGTTGCCTGGAAAACAAACTCAAATGAGGTGTTAGTTTTATCTCAGTTTATAATTTATCTGTCATAAACTTGTAAATCGTTACGGTCACAAATTGACCGGGAGGGATTCCGTGGTGTTCTACCTTTTCGCAGAATTGTTTTTCGTCAAATGTTTCATTTCGCCAAATTTTCACCGTAGTCATATATTTTTCATAATTATTGCAAATATCATCTTATACATTAGGTTAGGTTTGTTTTTTAACAATCCCAAATAGTTTCCGGTTTCCGCAAAAATACCTTCTTCGAAATAACACTCCTGCGAAATTAAACATTCGACGAAAAGTCAGAGAATCATAATATTGTAGTATGCGTCAAACAATAGCAGGATCCCCCGTGAGTGTTTCTGTAGTAAAAACTGCAGTCCGGCCCGTCGTAGGATGCCGCGAGGACAATAATTCTCGTGCGTACATTTTCGTCTTCAAATGATCTATCATTACTGAGAATCGTGATCACTGAAATCCCTCAAGCAGACAATCTGCTTCCATCGAGTCCGGATTCGGGATCCAATGTACCGCCCGGTAGAATTTTGATGAGGAGGTGGCCTCTTTCACTTAGTCAGACCATCATGTCAGCGACCTTTCACGTGTTCGCCTGCCCTCGGTGTTGCCAACAATGACAGGGTTTTAATTCCTCCACATATAGCAGCCTCATTGGTAGTCTCTGTTAAGGCACCTAACCCAGCTTTGCCCTTGACATTGGATACCTGATGATAATGTAAGCTATAGCTCACAGGGGGTTTTGCAACCCTCGCCTTATTGCGGGTTTCTAGTGGTACTGATTTATTTTACTGCAAACGGCAAATTTTTGGTGACTGACGTTGAAAATCGGTGAATGTCACTGATGTACTGTACACAAAGAGGAAACGGGACTAAATATTCCGCAAATTTCAAGTCATTTTTGCATAACAAAACCAAAACTATCCACAGTGATGTCAAGTATTTTTAAATATGATTCAGTAAGTATTTCGCAAGAATAACATAGGATTGAGCAGCATTCCGTCAAACAATGTTTTGAATTTGGCTAATGACAAATCCTTGAGAAACAGCTATTGACGTTTAATAAAGCAAATATATGACGTATGCACCATTATTGCCTTATGAAAGCTCTTTGTAAAAACCCGTTCCAGACCTTCCGATCCGGTCCTAACTATCGGATAATGTGTAGTGTAATTGTTAGGATGTATTACATTACACTACACATTATCCAATTTCATCCGATAATTAGGATCGGATCGGATAGGATCGGAAGGTCTGGAACGGGTTTAACGCCTAGTGGCGGCGGGGCGGGGGGACGCTCGCTAGGCTACGGGTACACAGAGTACTGACCGGCGAGAGGGTAGCAGCGCTTGTCGGGCTCGTCGGTGAGCTGCATCCCGCACACGCAGCACATGTAGCAGTCCACGTGGAAGTCGCGGTCCATGGACACCACGCGGACCGTCTCGTCCGTCCCCTCCACTGGAGTTATGCCTGCAAACAATATATGCCATTATAAGTACTTAGCAATAAGTATTACGAAGCTTGAGCATTCACATAAACAGACACTTATTATAGAAATAAAGGGTACTTCCGACTTTCATCAATAGCAAGATTTCCGAAACATTTTATGACCAACGACACAAACTTTTTCAGATCCATTGGTCATAAAATGTTTTAGCGTGTAACGCGTTAGAAAATCTGTCACAAGACAACTCTGACTCCTTCTCCAAGCCCTTAGAGGGTGTCATATAATTTTAAAGGTTTTTTATTTCACATTAAATATTATTGCGATTGACTGTACATATACAGTTCGCTACCTGACAATGCATGATGCGTGATTATCATATCATCTCATTGTCATACAGTTTTGATAACATAAGCAGTACGTTAGGCAAAAGTATTCTGATGAAAGGTATCTTATCTTGACATGTTATCGCAAGGCTTTGAAACGAGATTGAACTCGTACCGTACTGCAGCCAACTATGCGTCCTATTCCGGCTCTAAGGGCGCGCACTACTTATTTATACAACAGTAATTATGTATACCATGTGATAAACTTAACCCTTTAAACGCCAAGCAATGAACCAATTCATTATGCCCCAGACGTCACAGCAATAAAATAAAGAAGTGCTCCACAATAAACAGGGACTCAAAAATACTTGTGAGTGTGATGCCATTTGACAACATCATCGTCTGGAGTGCAACTTTCCATCGACGTGGTCTGCCATCTTTGGGCTCAAAAGGCTAAATTAAAGACAGTCGTATTTGGCCACTTTCCAATTATGGGCATATACCATGGTCCTCAAATTATTGGCGTCTTATGTTGGTACAGTAATCGATCTCAACCTATGTTCTTCCCGTGACAAATCATCCCAACTGACGTGATTAATAGTATATTACTGCCGAGGCCGGGAAAAGTCAGTTCGTGGATGAGTATGATTTTGAAGGACGAGGCGTAGCCGAGTCCTTCAATAATACGAATCTGCGAACTGACATTCCCGCCGAGGCTTGTATAGTGCTTTTCTCCAAATATGCTTGGAAATAATCACCAATCTACATTTTAATTTAATATATCAGTACCATGAAGTTCATTTGGTACTTATCTTTTTTAGGAATAGGAATAAAATTTCGGGTCCGAATCATATGTTTGATTTAAAACAAAATATATGAATAAGAAATAATATATATGAAAACACAATAACAAAAAATATACACATAGGTAATTATAAATTTTAGTTAAATTAACAACTTCTAAACACCCTTTTTTTAGAAACCATACCATATTTATCATTCGGAGAAGATCATAAGTTCAAAATAACTTTTATATTGATTTGGACACAATCATTTCTGTTTTATTTTTTATTTGTTTACGTTTGGTACACTTATTAATTTTCAACTCAATCATTAAATATCATCATATTATTAAAATTAAAACTTTCGTGAGAAATCTCTAATAAATTACTAAGAATCATGAAAATAAATTAACCGCATAATAAGATTATTATTTAAATTGTTTGTCCGTTATTCGAAATTTGTCGACATTTCAAATACATTGACAGTAGCAGAGCAAAAAAAATTTCAGTGCAAGAACTAAACGCAGAGAACAATTAAAAAGTTTACAATAGTTTTTATTTTTTAAATTTAGTGGACAATTGGCTGTATGGTGAATTATCAGTCTTTGAAAAAATTAAAAGTAAAAATGCAGTAACCTGCCAAATTAAGATTACCCTCATTTGTATGAGACGTTATAAACGGAAGGTGTGTTTTTTACTTAATCGTCTTATTTAAATAATATTGATTTCCCGGCTAAGGCCAATAATATATATTTTTTTTAATTTTCATTAACGCCTTCTAAATATAACGAACAATTTCGCGGTCCAGTTTTACTACATTAATGGGAACATTTCCAAGCAAGTTGGAGAAAATGCAGTTCTCAAAGCACTGCCGCCGCGTCTGACAGTGACGTAATTTTGATTCGTCGCTTTTTATCGTATTATGGCAACATTGGCAAGACACCAATCGCCTTAGCGTTACTCTCTTGTCCAAGATATACACGTTTTTTTTTTACATTACTTTGTTAAGCTATGTTTATCAACCTTTTTCATGATAGGGTAAATCGCCAATTACTGGCCACCGTTCAAGTAGAGTAATACGGATGTAAGGCATCATCTCCTTGCGAAAGGAGGCAGGAAGGCATGATATCGCCCGAGGACGGATCGCTGACACAGCCCTAAGGACTCTAGTTCTAGTGTGTTCATTTTGACATCTCGCTCACCTAGCTTTCAACTCGCTCACAAATCTCCAGTGTTCTAAGGCTCTAAATAGCTCTGGTTTGCAGATTTACTAACGAAAAAAAAGTGTACATACCTTTGCCACAGCTAGCACACTTGGGTGCAAACATGCGATGGTAGTCGTTGACGCAGTAGATCTTGTTGTCCACGTCGACAGTGAAGGGCACGCCGTCCAGACACTCGTTGCACACGCAGCATCGGAAGCAGCCCGGGTGGTAGGATTTGCCCATTGCTTGCAGGATCTTAAACCCAAAGCAAACCAAGTGGGGTAAATAAATAACGCGTTATAAGGCAAACTAGGTATCTTGCTGGAATTCAAGAACACCAAAACGATATGCTTCATATTTTAGTTGTTGGATTAGTAAATATTGGTATGTATACTCACCAATTCCATTATCAAGTGCCCACATATTGCACATTTCTCAGCAGTCTGTTGAAACCCGGAGTACTGCAAAAGACAGATCACTCATTACAATAATGCCATTGTGGACGTAAATAACCTGATATTTTTGCACAAAACAATTTAATCTTAAATGGCTTTCACTGCCAGTCAAGCATTGGTCCTAAGAGATACATAAAGTTGGTGCAGTGCATAATATAAACAAATATATTTTTATAGTACAGATTATTCAGCCAATCAGAGTCATGGAAGTTTAAAAGTTAATGAATAAGCAGGTTTACCAGGTAGTCCTCCTCGCAGTAGACCTTCCCGTGCACGTTGTAGAAGTCCTTGCCCCGCAGCGCGCGGCCACAAGAGCAGCAGATGAAGCAATTGGTGTGGTACAAGTTGCCCATGGCCTGGCACGCCTGCCCCGCGCCCGTCACGCCCGTGCCACAGGTGTGGCAGATGCCTGAAACAATGTTTATACTATAGGTTTTTGTTTAGCTATTTCTTGGATATTTTTAATAATGAGACATAGGGGCCATCCATAAATTACGTCACACGTTAAGGGGGAGGGAGGGGGTCGACGAAGTGTGACATTGTGTGACAAGGGGGTGGGAGGGGTCCTAAATTTCGTGACGTCACATTTCAAAATCTATTATAAGTGTTAAAAAACGAACTTTAAACTATTACTTTACGAAAACCTCAAAAACATATACAACTATATCTGTGTAAATATAAGATACCAATTGTTTTGTCGACCACTCGCTCTACTACCATCGTTTTATGTGTTGTTAATTGTTTGATTTGATGTTAATTTTATAAAAAAAAATATTTAAATGGAAATAAAACCGATTTCGGAATCGCTGTTTTCTCTCAATAATTTCTAAATGTAATTTTAATTTTGAAAAATATGTGACGTCACACTAGGGAGGGGGGAGCTTCCCAAATGTGACCAGCTGTGACAAGGACGGGGGGAGGGGCAAAAAATCATGAAATTCGTGTGACGTAATTTATGGATGACCCCTTAGATACTATCATATCATGGAGTCAAGAAAATTGTTTAAAACTACTTGAATATAATTGTATATTGTAAATATAAATCATATTGTAATCAAACTAGGTTTATTGATCTATAGTCTCATTATATTAATACTTTGTAATATAATTTTAGTTACTAGCACCTAAAGGTCTCAAAGGTTATCAGTCAAACCATTTTAACATTGTAACATAGAGCATTGATTCTTTGTCAGATGAAAGTGTATGCTAGATCCATTAAATTTGTGAAGAAAATACAGAATAATCATGAACTGAACCTCACAATAGAAATACATAAATAATTAAGGTTACATTCATACCAAAATATTCTCCTTCTTCATCTTGCCTTTCCATCTCTTCTTCCAACTGGCGTGTGAGCTCCTCAATCTTGCGCTGTGCCTCACTGGGCCCTGCAGGGCGAGGTGGTGTGATGCTGTACGGCAACAGACTCTTGCCACGTCCACCGGAGCCTCGTGAGCCGCCCGACACTCCCGACACGCCAGACACCCCTGACACAGAGCTGGGAGTAGGGCTCGGCGCAGGCGATGCAGCTGGGGAGCATAGAGATGGTAACCCAGACGCCAAGTTACGCGAACCCAAGGATTCCGAACCAGACGAAATATTATCCCTGTTATTTGGAGGAACTGCAGCTGGTGATCCCCCACTCATACAAACATAGTCAGATCCATTGGCATCATCAACTATCTGCATTCTATTAACAGTTGGTGGTTTTGCAGCATATCCTCCATTTATAGCCGGTGGCTTATCAATTCCTGGATTGTTTGGCTTAGAATGATAGAATTTAGCATTTTGTGGGGTTTGAACTTCAGTAGCAACATGTGCCTTAGGCCTCTGTGCGCTCGGGGCTATTGAAGCATAGATTGCAGTTGACGGAACCACTTTACTGTCAAAACTGGAAGAGCTGCCATTTTTAAGAAGAGCTGTGACATCAGTGTACTTGGGTGGAGCAGACTTCATAATAGTGTAATCGCTACTGGGACTCTCTTGAGAATTGTATGGAGGTGGAGGGGGAGTTTTATCTGATATGCCTTTGTCATTCAATAGCAGCTGAGAAATGCTTCTGTTGGATGCAGTATTAGGCACTTGTGGGCCTGGCATTGATCCTTGCTGGACAAACCGTTGCTCATTTTTCTGAGGTGGTTTATATTCATTCTTCTTGTCACCATCTGAACAGAGCATATTTTCGTAAACTATAGGATTATGCGGTTTAGGCTTGGCGTTGACAGGTACTTGAGGCTGGGCTTTACTATACCGCGTGTCGTAGTAGCCGTCGGACACGGGCGGCGGGGGCGGTGGCGGCGCACCCGCCTGATACAACTGGTGGTAGTACGGCGGCTGCTGCGAGCGCTGCTCACCGTAATATTCTATGTTTTCATACACTGGTGGTGGAAACTGAGAATTTGGATTTGCTGGAATCTCGTACAGGTCCTCTGTTTGATAACTGAGTGACCTCTGCGATTTGTTGTCGATGGAACGAGTTGGACTCGCGGGCAGAGCGGCGGTGTTTATATCGCGTTTGTTGATCGACGCGATCGTTTCCACACGCTTTGGAGTCGCAAACTTTGAAGCTGCTATCACATTGGATCGTTCGTAAAAACTGTAATCCTGTCTATTATTCTGGGTGTTGTCAAGTACGAAGCTTTCGATAGCTCCCACGGGCCGAGCCTTGCTGAGAGAATTTGTCTTCGATGTTGCAGCGCCGTGCGCTTGCTCAGTACCGTCCTCATCTTTGTTGGATAATTTCAAATCTTGCAATCCTAGAATACAGCGCTGCTCTTCAAAGTTATTTCTTCTCGATGAATCCATTATTAATGTAAATACCAATGTTTTAAACTGCCTAAATAATAATTAACACTTCATTTAGATACATGAATCGTAATCTTTCGCTTTCTTTCGTAAAGAATACCTCAAACAAAACATCAAATCGGATTGGTATCATTGGTATAAAGGTTACTTCACACAAAGCAAGTTGGCTGCCCCTTAGAGTTGTTCTAAAGAAACTTTATTGGTATCGTTGTTTAGGAGTACAAAGTCTTTGTAATAAAGTCGAATGCTAACTAATATATCAAAAATGAATAATAGTAGAAATGTGTAAATACAGCAGAAGCAAAATATTTGTTTAATTAAATATTCAATATACATGTATTTATTTTGGTTTAGCTGTTTGCTTTATTTTCATAGCCACTAAAACAAAACGTTTTAAAAGTAAATATGTCAAACTAATGTTACCATTATTTAAACACATTACTGAAATGTTTGTAAATTATAAGTATACTTAAAATAAAAATCATTCTTATTTATCAAAACAAAAAACCTGAGTAAAGAAAGACAATTTATTTAATATAGTAAATAGCATATTTAGTTGTAGCATTTTCAAGCGCAAAGAGAGCTATTATAATCTATGATATGTAAAACGACAAAATCCAGAAAATAACATTTGTTTATAATATAGGGTAACACTATGAGTCACAGCAGCAGAGTAACTTGTATATAATCTGTGGCAGCAGCGTCAGATCAGTCTATACTATATCTATGGATCAGTCAGTTCTCTACTAACTACTTACTTAGTCTGTGGTCAGAGCGCAGAGCGCCATCGCCAGCGTCATAAGTCATTTTCGCTTCGGCATTGTAGTCTTTGCGCTTCGGTATCATATCGTATCGTAGCGTTAACGCGCACACGCATTGTAGTACGCCATTATTTTAATATTTATCAAGGGATAACTGCGTGTCTGCGCAGTTTTCCCTTTGCAAGCGGTGTTTTTAACTATTTCCGCCGTTAATTAACTCCTAAACGTCAAGATGTACGATACAGAAGATGACCAGTATGAGGAGGAAGATGTCGAAGAAATCTCATCAGAACTGTGGCAGGAAGCCTGCTGGATTGTCATCAACGCTTACTTTGATGAAAAAGGTTTAGTACGACAACAGTTGGATAGTTTTGATGAATTCATTCAAATGTCTGTGCAGCGCATTGTAGAAGATTCGCCACCTATTGAATTACAAGCTGAAGCACAACATGCCTCCGGCGAGATAGAGGTGCCACCGAAATACCTGTTGAAATTCGATCAAATTTACTTGTCCAAACCCACTCACTGGGAAAAAGATGGCGCACCATCTCCTATGATGCCTAACGAAGCCCGTCTTCGTAATTTGACCTATTCTGCACCTCTTTATGTTGACATAACAAAAACCATTGTTAAAGAAAATGAGGATCCCATTGAAACACAACATCAAAAGACGTTCATTGGTAAGATTCCAATTATGTTGAGATCAACATATTGCTTACTTAGCAATTTAACTGACAGAGATTTGACTGAGCTGAATGAGTGCCCACTGGATCCCGGTGGCTATTTTATTATCAACGGATCAGAGAAAGTATTGATTGCTCAGGAAAAAATGGCTACGAACACTGTGTATGTGTTTAGCATGAAAGATGGCAAATATGCTTATAAGACAGAAATAAGATCATGTTTAGAGCACAGTTCAAGGCCCACATCCACTTTGTGGGTCAACATGATGGCTCGAGGTGGTCAAAGCATCAAAAAATCTGCTATTGGCCAAAGGATTATTGCCATTGTGCCTTACATCAAACAGGAAATACCCATAATGATTGTATTCAGAGCTCTTGGATTTGTTGCAGACAGAGACATTCTTGAACATATAATTTATGATTTTGATGATCCTGAGATGATGGAGATGGTTAAACCATCTCTTGATGAGGCTTTTGTAATCCAAGAGCAGGGTGTGGCACTTAACTTCATTGGATCTAGGGGTGCCCGCCCAGGTGTGACCAAGGAAAAGCGTATCAAATATGCCAGAGAAATCTTACAAAAGGAAATGTTGCCCCATGTTGGAGTATCTGATTTTTGTGAAACAAAGAAAGCATACTTTTTGGGTTACATGGTACACAGACTCCTGCTTGCAGCTCTCGGCAGAAGAGAATTAGATGACAGAGATCACTATGGAAATAAACGATTAGACTTAGCCGGACCTCTATTAGCTTTCTTATTCAGAGGCTTGTTTAAAAACTTGTTAAAAGAAGTTCGCATGTACGCCCAAAAATTTATTGACAGAGGAAAAGATTTCAACCTGGAATTGGCTATCAAAACAAAGATTATTACAGATGGTCTGAGGTATTCCCTTGCCACAGGCAATTGGGGTGACCAGAAAAAGGCTCATCAAGCCAGAGCTGGAGTATCACAGGTGTTAAATAGATTAACCTTTGCCTCTACTCTCTCTCATTTACGACGTGTGAACTCGCCTATCGGACGTGACGGCAAATTGGCCAAACCTCGCCAGTTGCATAATACTCTGTGGGGAATGATTTGTCCAGCTGAAACACCAGAGGGAGCTGCCGTCGGCCTTGTAAAAAATCTCGCATTGATGGCGTACATTTCTGTAGGAAGTCAACCTTCTCCCATTTTAGAGTTCTTGGAAGAATGGTCCATGGAAAATTTGGAAGAAATTGCACCATCAGCTATAGCTGATGCAACTAAGATTTTCGTCAACGGATGCTGGGTTGGTATTCATCGTGACCCTGAACAGTTGATGGCGACGTTGCGTAAACTTCGACGCCAAATGGACATCATTGTTTCAGAAGTGAGCATGATTCGTGATATTCGAGACAGAGAAATTCGAATCTACACTGATGCTGGGCGAATTTGCCGTCCATTACTGATTGTAGAAAATGGCGCATTGTTACTGAAGAAAAAACACATAGACAGTCTTAAAGAAAGAGATTACAACAATTATGGATGGCAAAATCTAGTTGCCAGTGGTGTTGTTGAGTACATTGACACTTTGGAAGAGGAAACGGTAATGATAGCCATGAGTCCTGATGATTTGGCACAGATAAAAGAATATGCCTACTGTTCTACATACACACATTGTGAGATTCACCCGGCTATGATATTGGGAGTGTGTGCTTCGATTATTCCATTCCCTGATCACAACCAAAGTCCCAGAAACACATATCAAAGTGCTATGGGTAAACAAGCTATGGGAGTTTATATTACCAACTTCCATGTACGAATGGACACACTTGCCCATGTACTGTACTATCCTCATAAACCATTGGTAACAACACGGTCCATGGAGTACTTGAGATTTAGAGAGCTACCTGCAGGTATTAATTCGATCGTAGCCATTCTGTGCTACACTGGTTACAACCAGGAGGACAGTGTTATCCTCAACGCATCTGCAGTTGAAAGAGGTTTCTTCCGATCGGTGTTTTACCGTTCTTATAAGGATTCAGAATCAAAACGTATAGGCGATCAAGAAGAACAATTCGAAAAACCGACAAGACAAACTTGCCAAGGCATGAGGAATGCTTTGTATGACAAATTGGATGAAGATGGAATCATTGCTCCTGGCATTCGTGTTTCTGGTGACGATGTGGTAATAGGCAAAACAATCACATTGCCTGAAAATGATGATGAACTTGAAGGAACCACTAAACGCTATACAAAGCGTGATGCCTCCACATTCCTTCGTAACAGTGAGACTGGTATTGTAGATCAAGTCATGTTGACATTAAACAGTGAAGGTTACAAGTTCTGCAAAATTCGTGTGCGGTCAGTACGTATCCCACAAATCGGGGACAAATTCGCTTCACGTCACGGTCAAAAGGGTACCTGTGGAATCCAATACAGACAGGAGGACATGCCATTTACTTGCGAGGGTTTGACTCCTGACATTATCATCAACCCTCACGCTATCCCATCGCGTATGACAATTGGTCACTTGATTGAATGTATTCAAGGAAAAGTGTCTTCCAACAAAGGCGAAATCGGAGATGCAACGCCGTTCAACGACGCTGTAAATGTGCAAAAAATTTCGTCACTTTTACAGGAGTATGGCTACCATTTGCGAGGAAATGAAGTCATGTACAATGGCCATACTGGAAGAAAAATTAACGCGCAAGTTTTCTTGGGACCAACTTATTATCAGCGTCTCAAACATATGGTCGACGATAAGATTCACTCTAGAGCCAGAGGACCCGTCCAGATTCTTGTAAGACAGCCCATGGAGGGCAGGGCCAGAGATGGAGGCCTGCGTTTCGGAGAAATGGAACGAGATTGTCAAATTGCTCATGGTGCAGCCCAGTTTCTACGCGAACGTCTATTCGAGGTTTCAGATCCGTACCGTATACACGTTTGCAACTTCTGTGGTTTTATAGCCATAGCCAACCTTCGTAACAATACATTTGAATGTAAAGGCTGCAAGAACAAGACTCAGATATCGCAAATACGTTTACCATATGCTGCAAAATTACTGTTCCAAGAACTCATGTCAATGAATATTGCACCAAGATTGATGGTTGTCAACTAGATAAAAGTAGACATAGGATTTAGTATGTTTAAGGACAAATGTTTGTACTTCATTGGAAATAAATAAACAATATTGTAATGTTTTATTCTAGTTTTATTATCACAAATCGACAACATTAAATGCATCTTACTTAACACAACAATTACGATATAAAAGTGGACAATACTCCTTTATTTTCAAAGTATATATAATTATATACTATTAGTATCAAATGCAAAAATCAACATAAGATCTTGAGGTATATTTTGTATAATATTAAACATATTTTTATGGAAGTGCATGATCTCATATTTTATAAAATACGAAACAGATAACAAATATATAAATATGTATTTCATACAACATGCAAAGTAGGTACTTGTCAATGTAACCCCTCACTTTGGTAACTTATAATAGTTATATTAAACAAATGCATTTTGCTTATTCGAGCAGTGTCGGTACCATACCAAGGCGACCCCAATAAATAAATAAGTGAGCAACATTTAAAAAAAATAGATTAAAGAGGTAATTAAAACAATCTTTAGAATATGTGCAAGCATTATTTTCAATGCTAAAGAAACACTAGCGATTCACAAAGAGAGCTTATTCTTGTGTTACTAACCTATTGACCGCCAAGCGGTCTAGCAATTTACCGTGCCACTGACGCCAAAGTAAAAAAAAAAGATGTGCCCCAAAATCAACAGGGATTGAAAAATACTTGTAGCGGTTAGAATTACAAAGTTTTTGATCATTGAAATTTGGACGGCTGTGGCCGACGTGGCGTCAGGGGCACGATTTTTTGTTGACGGCCACAGCCGACTGTGGCGCTTAAAAGGCTAAGAATATACGTATACGAAATTAAGTACTAATTTCATCATCTGTGCACGTTTACAGAAATATTGTGCAATACAATATAGTAAACATTAAGAAATATGTACCTAATTTAATAATATCTGGGGTTATTTAGAAGGCATATCGACCATCTCCATTAATTCGAAGACAATCGTTCGGAATTGGTAACTAAACGCACAACAATAAAGTACGATACCCAGTCCGACTCATCGAAATAAAAGTTTGTGATAACTAAAACTTCTTATAGTTGAATTTCAAGTACGTATGTGGGTTACAAGCTGACAGAATTTCGCAAAACAAAATATCGTCTAAAAATTTGAAGAACATGGATCGGTAGGTTCGCGGAGCGTTTCAACCGCCCTTCCTGTACGTTACCAAAAATATTCAGATATGTATTAACAAAAGCATGACTTTTTGAGGAATATATGGATAAAATATTAGTGGAACTTATTCTCATTGGAATTTAAAGTATTTGTTATACAAATTAATATATTCCTTTGACATTAATTACTTAATTGTCTTGACTCGGTAGGTTTACTTTAGCATGTAAGCGATTATCGCGATCCAAGGACCAGTAGGACAATTAATATGTCATCTACGCACCAAAGTTATTCTTAAATAGCTCTTACTGTACAACTTATTCATCTAAACTCCTGTCATAACTAGGCACAGTGATGAAGTTCGACAAATAATTAAAAGTATAGAAACTGTTAAGCGTATACGTGTCATAAAAGAAATATTGTTCGTAGAAGTGTGGACGTAATAGTAAAATATCGAGCGTCGTTAAGAATGTTTAGTGTAGCGCCGGAGTAGGACGAGGCGAATTGGCTCAGCGCGGTAACGGTGGCAGTGCTCTCTGTTCCTCGGCTTCCTCGTCCTTCGGTCGACTCCACTTTATCATAGTCTCCGGCGATCGGTACAGGAACACTAGTTTTGCGAATAGATCCTCCTCGAGAGCGAGTTCTAAAGCTTCGCGCACCTGAAAAAATGTAATTTTTGACAGAAACTTATTTAGTATTATAGGTACAATTAATACAATAGCAACGCAAGTTTGACTTCGCAATAAACTTAGGATGTCTTTAATCTGTGGAACATGTAATGTTTCATTATTTTTTAATGTGGAAACACCACCATTTTTTATTGAGTATTTGGCACAAAGATTAAGGAGGCCTTTCAAATAAACAAATGCAAACATCAACACACAAAGCATTACAGAAAAAATCGAAGGATCTCCTGGCGTTGTTGGCGGAATGGTTAACACGTTGGACCGATATTCCAGAGTACCGGGTTCGAGTACCGGTATCTCCCGCCAGGTTCCCGATTAAAAAAATCTTTGTGCTTTAATCTTTGTATCAATGTTTACGATGTCTTTTTAATAGATTATTGTTTTCCAGTTGTCTTCGGCTTCTCACACCAGTTATAACGCAAATAAGCTTATTATGAAGTGGGCATTTCCAGTTTCAATTACTCAGATTTAAAAATTTGCAAATAATAGTGTTAATGATGAATACCTAATCCCATGTAAAAAGAGCGGTGTCAAACAAACTACGCAGTAGCCATTTAAACTATGCAATGAGTTTGATACCGCGCTATATACGTGAGGTTAGGCATATATAATCATTAATGCAACTAGATTGGTGTCTATCGAGTCTAATCTCAGTGATAATCATTACTTCTCAATTTCCAATATTCACAGTACAAATGACTACTGCGCAATGTGTTTAACACCGCTCTTTTACGCGAGATTAGGTATATAATCATAAATACAACTATATTGGTGTCGAATATCGATTGAGCCTATCTTAGTTTTCATCATAACTTTTTCTTTTTTCATTATTTCAAACAAATTGAATAGTATTTTAATAGGTAGATTAAAGTACAATAAAACTAAACCTAAAAATTAAACTAAACAAGAACACACTAAAATTAAACTAAACCTAAAAATTTCAGATGGAAAGAATATAAAACGCATATATTACCAAGTAAATATCCAGGCAGAGCTGCAGCACTCTGTCGGCGTTGGGCAGGTCGTCGAACATGATCTTAGTGTAGATGCCGGAGAAGAAACCGCGCAGCAGCCGCGACGCCAGGAACACGAACGTCGTGTACAAACCGATAATCCTACGAAACAGATTACAACGTTACAAATGGACTGCATGTCCAGCTATTCAGGGACAGCTTTATTATGGGACAAATAGAAAACATAAAAATTGGGCAAGTGCGAGTCCGACTCGCGCATGAAGGGTTCCGTACCTATATGTATGTATATATAGGTTTAACAAGTTTGTTGTATGGGAGCCCCCCTTAAATATTTATTTCATTTCATTTTTAGTATCTGTTGTTATAGCGGCAATAGAAATGCATCACCTGTGAACATTTCAAGTGTCTAGCTATCACCGTTCTTGAGATACAGCCTGGTGACAGGCGGACGGACGGACGGACAGCGAAGTCTCAGTAATAGGGTCCCGTTTTTACCCTTTGGGTACGGAACCCTAAAAACTAACAAATGTATGGCTTATAATATAATTTTGGTATAATGTTGATAGTTGACAGGCCCTGCACCATAAAATGTTTCTGTTTAGCCCAATGGTTGACTGGTAGAGAATGCCTTATGGCATTAAGTCCGCCATTTGTACACTTTTTGTTTTGTGCAATAAAGTTTAAATAAATAAATAAATATAATAAAACCGGCCAAGTGCGAATCTGACTCGCGCACCGAGGGTTCCGTACAAACACTTATCCCATCTTAACTGGCCGGGTTAAGTTTGCATCTGGTATGCATCGCGCCGGATACTAATGAGGTGCAAAGTTAAAGCAACCCATCACGTTTGTTGTATGGGAGCCACACTAATATTTATTTGTGTAGTGCTCTTGAAAACAAAATTATCTTTCACCAGTTATACCAAATAGATGGTAAGGCCGCGCCAATGCACGTTAGTTGACACCAACCAATGGTAGTTTAGTTTAGAAGATATATCAGGTTTAGAGCATTACCCTCCGCCAGAAATAAAGTTGAGTGTCTCAGGGAACAGCTTGTCGTTGAACGTGTACATGACCAGCATGTCACATCTGTTCATCGGTATCTCCAGCAGGCGATCCTGGAATGGAAACACGTGAAGTCTATTATCTTATTGAAAGGCAACCCTCATTTTTGATTCTCCGTAGTCGGGTAAAAAAATCCGGGGATGTCAAGTATATAGAAATATTTCAAGACGGCGAAGATTTAGGGGGTTGGAGACGTAAAAATATCATATATCAGCCATTTTGAAATAGAATCGCGGGGTAAACAGCTCACAGTCACTACTTTTTTTAATAGTACCTATTCTCACATCGAAATTAAATAGTAATAAATAACTTTGTAATAAATTAGTGGGATGAAGTAGACGACTTTCAGGATGCATGGCAGGAGCTTGCACTTTATATATATTTTTTATAATGGTAATAATATTTGTTTGACATGTTAATTAAGTATAAATTCAAATAATATTGTCCGGATATCTCTTAGTGTATTTTTTTTTCTTTTTTTTCTTGTAATGTATCTGTTTGACATATTATTAGTTATTATAAACTTAAATTCTAATTATGTAATGTGTGTATACACCTGAAAAGGTAAGATTTGGCTGATTCAACGCTTGCACCAGGAACCGCAAAATGTAAAAATGTTAACCTAAATCTGTCACACAATAAATATTCATTTCATTTAATTTCATTTCTTTACCGAGACTTCAGAAAAGAGTGTAAGCCTTTGCCTAGCAGTGGGACACAAATTATGGCTGATAAAAAAAAAACACAAAAAAAGAGTTATTAAATACTGGCAGTTGATAGGATAATCCCGGACACATTCCATCAGTTGGAAGAGTTGGAGAGCTAAAAAGGACGCCGATTTCTAGAGATAGTTAAATCGAATAAAAAACTGCAACTATTAACCTAATGTAAACAAGCTCTTATTAAGCCCAACATCATTCTGAGCCTATTTACGAAGCACAATGACGCTCCCATGCTCGCCCGCTGGCAGATATTATTGCAAACCGCAATGTGTGTCTTTAGTCTGTTTTGTTTGTTTCAATTTGTATACTAACATTAGTTTTTTTTAAGTATTTGTACCTACACTAACATTTTTATAGACAAATGTCTGAAATAAATGATTTATTATTTATTTAGGCAGAGTAGGTAGTTATAAGAAAATAAATTTAACATTACCTTCGGCTGGCAAGATTCGCGCACCCGCCAGTACATCGCACCGCCATCGCTTTCCCTTTCCAGCCGCATCTGCACGTCTCGATACAGCTTCGAACCATCGTCTAAAAGTTAACAAATTAAACTCTTAAAAGGCATTAAATACTTTACTTCGTAAGTTCGATGTACAGTAGGAAATAGGCTTGTATTGTAAAGGATCTATAAACTGCAGACCATTATGTATTCTTTGCCATTTGGTAATTTTGAATAAGTATGATCTTAGAGTCTTCCAAAAATTGTACCTAGCCTATTGTATCATATTCTTGCTGCATTTCGAACTGTTCGAAACGAAATTATAATAGTGATTATGTTGTAGCAAATCAACACACTGGTGTATGCATGTACATAGCATGCCGCAATCCGTACCGACATGATGAGTACCCTCAACACAATATCCTCTAGAGTCCGGCTAACTGCTTTCGAATTTGCTTAGTTATGTATACGCGTAACGATAAAGTACTAGTTTTACTATTTTAAGAAGCATGTACTTACCTGGGGCGTCGGGCAAAAGTTGATATGCCGGCTTGGCTGTTCCCTTGTTGAACACTTTCAGGAACTTAGGGAACAGTTGTGTAACGTTCAACCTGAAATTTCATTTATATAACATAAGCATTGAAAATCAGTAGGTATAAAATAAACTGAAGGCAAAGATAACACTTATACAATATGCTGTAATTTATAGCTTAAGAACACTGATATTTTTATAGCTTAAAAACTCAATAAAAACACTACTAACCAAGTACTATTATTAGCTTTTCCCTCCAACAGTTGCACTAAGATATCTCTCTGCGGGTTCCTTTTACCGTCGATGTAGGCATCTAAAGGCATTTCCCGACTGTCTTCTATCGTTGGAGGATTCTGCGCGTTATTACTCGGGTGCGTTATTATGAAGGTAAACTTCACCAATAGAGAGGCGTCTGAGAAAAAAAAGAATTACATTTAAAATTGATATGACATAGTTAAGAAAGGTATGAGATCAATATTTGATAACTCCATAGTAGCTGGTATATGAAAGAGATTGTGGAAAAGAAAATTAACGTCATTCGTCAACACACAAGACATCTGATGCGAAACCTCGATGAGTGAAGGCCAAAACAATTGCATCTTACGATGTAGTATCAAAACACCAACGCTTAGTGGTATCCCAAATGAAGGTAATCGAGCTATCGTGGCCTGAGATAATCGAATAGCAAGAACGCGATAACCGCGCCCTGTGGACGTCCTCTACATCTACCACAGCTAAAGGACTAACACTTTATGTCAAGTGACGTCATCATGGAACACTAGACTCACTCGAGTTGCCTCGGGTTGGCGGCGTTGAGGTCGATGACAGCCACGTCGTTGTACATGTAGTTGGACAGGAACGTCTGTGCTGTTCGGTCGCGAGAGTACAGGCCGCTGAGCGCGTTGTAGTGTTGTTGTGTATCTGTGGAACACTTGACTCACTCGAGTTGGCCTCGCGCTCGAGGCGCGCGAGCTCGGGCGGCGAGATCTCCCACTTCATGGTGGAGTTGGTGTTGAGGTCGATGACAGCCACGTCGTTGTACATGTAGTTGGACAGGAACGTCTGTGCTGTTCGGTCGCGAGAGTACAGGCCGCTGAGCGCGTTGTAGTGTTGTTGTGTATCTGTGGAACACTTGACTCACTCGAGTTGGCCTCGCGCTCGAGGCGCGCGAGCTCGGGCAGCGAGATCTCCCACTTCATGGTGGAGTTGGTGTTGAGGTCGATGACAGCCACGTCGTGGTACATGTAGTTGGACAGGAACGTCTGTGCTGTTCGGTCGCGAGAGTACAGGCCGCTGAGCGCGTTGTAGTGTTGTTGTGTATCTGTGGAACACTTGACTCACTCGAGTTGGCCTCGCGCTCGAGGCGCGCGAGCTCGGGCGGCGAGATCTCCCACTTCATGGTGGAGTTGGTGTTGAGGTCGATGACAGCCACGTCGTTGTACATGTAGTTGGACAGGAACGTCTGTGCTGTTCGGTCGCGAGAGTACAGGCCGCTGAGCGCGTTGTAGTGTTGTTGTGTATCTGTGGAACACTTGACTCACTCGAGTTGGCCTCGCGCTCGAGGCGCGCGAGCTCGGGCGGCGAGATCTCCCACTTCATGGTGGAGTTGGTGTTGAGGTCGATGACAGCCACGTCGTTGTACATGTAGTTGGACAGGAACGTCTGTGCTGTTCGGTCGCGAGAGTACAGGCCGCTGAGCGCGTTGTAGTGTTGTTGTGTATCTGTGGAACACTTGACTCACTCGAGTTGGCCTCGCGCTCGAGGCGCGCGAGCTCGGGCGGCGAGATCTCCCACTTCATGGTGGAGTTGGTGTTGAGGTCGATGACAGCCACGTCGTTGTACATGTAGTTGGACAGGAACGTCTGTGCTGTTCGGTCGCGAGAGTACAGGCCGCTGAGCGCGTTGTAGTGTTGTTGTGTATCTGTGGAACACTTGACTCACTCGAGTTGGCCTCGCGCTCGAGGCGCGCGAGCTCGGGCGGCGAGATCTCCCACTTCATGGTGGAGTTGGTGTTGAGGTCGATGACAGCCACGTCGTGGTACATGTAGTTG
The DNA here is from genome assembly GCA_947623375.1 of Apotomis capreana. Taxonomy (NCBI): domain Eukaryota; kingdom Metazoa; phylum Arthropoda; class Insecta; order Lepidoptera; family Tortricidae; genus Apotomis; species Apotomis capreana. Next base: position 20,555,829 of record OX392504.1, read on the forward strand.
GACAGGAACGTCTGTGCTGTTCGGTCGCGAGAGTACAGGCCGCTGAGCGCGTTGTAGTGTTGTTGTGTATCTGTGGAACACTTGACTCACTCGAGTTGGCCTCGCGCTCGAGGCGCGCGAGCTCGGGCGGCGAGATCTCCCACTTCATGGTGGAGTTGGTGTTGAGGTCGATGACAGCCACGTCGTTGTACATGTAGTTGGACAGGAACGTCTGTGCTGTTCGGTCGCGAGAGTACAGGCCGCTGAGCGCGTTGTAGTGTTGTTGTGTATCTGTGGAACACTTGACTCACTCGAGTTGGCCTCGCGCTCGAGGCGCGCGAGCTCGGGCGGCGAGATCTCCCACTTCATGGTGGAGTTGGTGTTGAGGTCGATGACAGCCACGTCGTTGTACATGTAGTTGGACAGGAACGTCTGTGCTGTTCGGTCGCGAGAGTACAGGCCGCTGAGCGCGTTGTAGTGTTGTTGTGTATCTGTGGAACACTTGACTCACTCGAGTTGGCCTCGCGCTCGAGGCGCGCGAGCTCGGGCGGCGAGATCTCCCACTTCATGGTGGAGTTGGTGTTGAGGTCGATGACAGCCACGTCGTTGTACATGTAGTTGGACAGGAACGTCTGTGCTGTTCGGTCGCGAGAGTACAGGCCGCTGAGCGCGTTGTAGTGTTGTTGTGTATCTGTGGAACACTTGACTCACTCGAGTTGGCCTCGCGCTCGAGGCGCGCGAGCTCGGGCGGCGAGATCTCCCACTTCATGGTGGAGTTGGTGTTGAGGTCGATGACAGCCACGTCGTTGTACATGTAGTTGGACAGGAACGTCTGTGCTGTTCGGTCGCGAGAGTACAGGCCGCTGAGCGCGTTGTAGTGTTGTTGTGTATCTGTGGAACACTTGACTCACTCGAGTTGGCCTCGCGCTCGAGGCGCGCGAGCTCGGGCGGCGAGATCTCCCACTTCATGGTGGAGTTGGTGTTGAGGTCGATGACAGCCACGTCGTTGTACATGTAGTTGGACAGGAACGTCTGTGCTGTTCGGTCGCGAGAGTACAGGCCGCTGAGCGCGTTGTAGTGTTGTTGTGTATCTGTGGAACACTTGACTCACTCGAGTTGGCCTCGCGCTCGAGGCGCGCGAGCTCGGGCGGCGAGATCTCCCACTTCATGGTGGAGTTGGTGTTGAGGTCGATGACAGCCACGTCGTTGTACATGTAGTTGGACAGGAACGTCTGTGCTGTTCGGTCGCGAGAGTACAGGCCGCTGAGCGCGTTGTAGTGTTGTTGTGTATCTGTGGAACACTTGACTCACTCGAGTTGGCCTCGCGCTCGAGGCGCGCGAGCTCGGGCGGCGAGATCTCCCACTTCATGGTGGAGTTGGTGTTGAGGTCGATGACAGCCACGTCGTTGTACATGTAGTTGGACAGGAACGTCTGTGCTGTTCGGTCGCGAGAGTAAAGGCCGCTGAGCACGTTGTAGTCTTGCTCCGTGTATCTGCATGTGAATTTGATATTAGACTTGGGAGTCGTTTGATTAAAGTTAACGTTCAAAATAACGCTGATAATATCCCTATATTAGAGAATCGTAACCAATGTAAATTACGATTAACGACAGTTTGCTATGGTCCCTATTAACACCGTTATTCAAAATATGATTCGTTCAAAATGGTATTCTTCGTCAAGTATTTTTTTAAGAAATTCTAATTACGAAATGGCTTTTACAAAATCCTTACGTATAATTATTTTAGAAAAATGCAGGAAACAGAGAGGCAGTGATAAATATTGAACAACAATATGGAAGAATAAACTTACACATAGATGTCGTGTGACTGCGCCGACATCTGGTAGGCGGGCAGGAAGGGCCCGATGCGGATCTTGACCGTCACGTCCGTGGGCGGGTTGGGTTGTCCCACCTGCACACAGGGACGAGTAAGTACAGATGTAGTAAATAAAGTTTTGCCATCGTACTTTATCGGAAAAGTTTAAATACTTCTAAAAAAATAAGGGCCTCTTAAATAATTACACTTTACAGATTTGTCATTTTCATACACAATCTTCTTATCAATCTGTATATGTTTGTCAAGACAAACTCTATAGAGGTTATTGGGTAGTTCTGTACAAAAAAAAGTACTTGTATAGTCATTCATGGTGGTGCCCTTGCCTTGCGGTAACACAAATGAAATAATGTACTACAGAGATATAAAAGACATGGCTCAAGACCGACGATATCATCATGTACACAACTTATTTTACTTTTCTTTACAATAAGAAGGGGATGGGGGAATAAACCAGTTTAAACTCGCGTTAAAATTGTTAAGAACGGCCCGATTTTTTCTAGCTTGTTTGGAGCTCTTTATCCGGGACAGCTAACCGTTCTGTTGCACAACAAACGGCCCACTGGTTCGGATCGTTTAGCCGCCCTCAGGCTCCCGCGCAGTTACCGCGGCGAGAGTGAGGGCTCCATACGAGTTCCAACCATGTCGGGCCTTTCCTGACAGTTTTTACGTGAGCTCAAACCTAACATTACAAATAATCTTTATTAGGGACAGCCAGGTATAGAATACTAGCGACCCGCCCCGTCTTCGCAAGGGTGCAATGTTGATAAATTATGCATGTATTATATATATAAACCTTCCTTTTGAATCTCTCTATTTATTAAAAAAATTGGGCAAGTGCGAGTCCGATTCGCGCATGAAGGGTACCATAATCTATAACAAGTTTGTTGTATGGGAGCCCACCTTAAATATTTATTTTATTTTAGTTTTAGTATTTGTTGTTATAGCGGCAATAGAAATACATCATCTGTGAAAATGTCAACTGTCTAGCTATCTCTAAGAACGGTTTCTTGAGATACAGCCTGGTGACAGACGGACAGCGAAGTCCCAGTAATAGGGTCCCGTTTTTACCCTTTGGGTACGGAACCCTAAAAAGCATCAAAATACGTCGCTAGTTTAAAGATCTAAGCATGCATATGGACAGACCGCACGAAGCGACTTTGTTTTATACTACGTAGTGATGGTAATAATGAGCTCACCGTATTGCCAAAAGCGAAGAACACAAGCGGGAACCAAATGATAGCAATGACGAAAGCGAGCACGCTGCCTCCCAGCAGGTATTTGCCGGCGGTCGGCTTCTTCGTGCCGCGCGGCTGCGGGTACTCGTCTTCGATGAAGCGCGAGCACTGTAACACGACAACTCGGTTAGCTTTTTTTTTTTTTTTTTTTATGTCATAGGGGGCAAAGGAGCAAACGTATCGCCTGATGGAAAGCGATTACCGTCGCCCATAAACACCTGCAACCAGAGGAGTCACAAGTGTTTGCCTACCCGGAGGACGAAGATAGAATGCCTCTATGCTAGTAATTTCACCGGCTATCTTACCCCCACACCGGAACAACAATGCGAACATTGCTGTTTGGCGGTGGGTTAGTAGCTGAACAAGGGCTGCCGTGAATTGACCGCTGGAGGCGCTGGTGTTGAGTGAGGTGATTATATCTGACAAATGCACTGAACTACTGATATTTGTGGACTTTTATCGCGATTCTCACAAAATTATGCATGATCATCGTAAATATTGTACTGTTCCTGTTTAATGGCATATATACGGGTCAATAAATATGAATACAGAAAAATTTAGAAAAATGGGGTTTAATATTCAGTCATTTAAAAATAATCGTATTATGATGTGAATACATTTAAATTAGTGTTTTTAATACTGATGATAATATGTAAAAATCGGGTGAATAAGTAATCTCTACAAGAATTGAAGTATTATTGGTAAAATTGTCACCTTAAGTAAAAAGACGCTGGCGAATATGTCCTCCATTTTGAGCCAATCCATGAGCGTCATAGAGGTATCTGTCCAGATCCAGTCCATCAGAGTACGCAGCTCAAACACGAAGGGCACCGCCATGAAACTGAAACGAAATTATATAGCTGAAATTACGGCCTATTTTACTGATTGACTGACTTATCAACATCCCAGCCTAAGTTTATGATTAATTCCGTTCAAGGTTGAAGCCAGGCGAGCGCAATTTTGTGAGTCACGTAACTTCAATACGGAAAGGCCGTTTCCGATTAAGGGAAGCAAAAATGCCCTTTAATATTATGACTTAGTTTTTTTTTTACCAGTCAGTTACGTCTAGTAGAGTAACTGTGTTAAGTTTGGTTAAAAAATTATTTGCGGTACCGCAGAAAAAAAATAAAAACGGAAATAATGAAATATGGTTTTTCTCCAAAACTATTTAACTTTAATGAACTATTATTTTTTCTTTCTGTAAAGCTTAGTCAAGTTCATGTTTTAAGTGAAAATGGTATCTCTATATCTAACGATTATGTAAAAAATAGGTAAGTCAAAATTTTAATATATATTTTTTTTTACTTTTGTGAGAGATACCACTCTAATTGACATTTCTAAATAAGCCGTAGTTAACGTCCTGTAACACATATTAATTTGATGGATAAAATCGGAAAGCAACTGTGTCAATATGAAATAAATAACTGGGTTGGATTTTATTACATTTTATTAGTAAGCTATTCTAACACTTCCAAATAACCAAAGCATACATCCTCTTTACAAATAAACAAGATTTGACAGTTAGTGACGTTTGCCTTTTATTGACATTGAAAATGTCATTATTTTTCTAAGGCATGTATTTAAATCGATATCTGTATATTCCCTTTTTTCGATCAAAATATTTGAAAGTTTCACCAAAAATACTGACTTGCACACTAATTATGCACACTAAATAATGCGAATTCAATATATACTATTTAAAGGTATTTGCAAAACTGTTTTACTGGATATTAAAAAAAAAACTAACCTAACCTAACCCGGCCGAGTCGGATCTTAGTGTGCAGTGCGAGGATAATTAGTGCGCAAGTCAGTATTTTTGGTGAAACTTTCAAATATATCTGATGTACAAACCATATTTTTGGTGTGAATTCGGTTAAAAAGGTCATCTCGTTTTGTATGATGTTTAAGTTTTTTTTGTAGGACATGTTCAGTTAATCAATTGTTTTTTTGCACAGCATAAGTTTTTCTGGTATGCATTCAGTTAATTAGTGGAGTTACCTAGTGTACTGAAAAATTATACAGATGTGCATTTAAATATATCCCTTTTTCTAATAACATAAAAACTATGCATATATTAATAATTTTTGCTATTTGGTATATAAGCTTTACTTAACATTATACCAAATTATCAATTTATAGGTTTTAATCGGACACTAACTGTAAAATGGAAATTAAAAGACATTTCGGGTATGACTTCATTATCTTGAAATTGTAATTACAAACTATTCTTTTTTCGCCACGCATTAATCCTCTTTCTACCGAAATTAAAATAAATACATATTATGACAGTAATAAAGATGAATTGTTTTTTTTAAATGTAACATGACATTTCAGGGACTCTAGAATGATAACTCGTCTTTACAAAATGAATTCTAAAGCGATTGCAATCAAAAAAATATTTAGAAAGAAACCTACATCATTATATCACCTCGCAATGATATATGTATAAAAAATAAAAAATAAAATAAAAAAAAAAATGTGAAGGAAAATTCTAATATACTGAAACTGAAAGTCCAATCTCGCCATATTTCAAAAAAGATTTACAGATGCTTTATCGAATATGTCCCAAACAGCATTGGTGTTGGATCCATAAGGCGGCATTATTGTGAATGTGCCAATGGAATGCGAACAGTAGGGTGTTGTTCACACATTGCTGCTATTGTTTATTATTTATCGCACGCAAGATATTTGTCCAAAATCGTTCGGCCTGCTGAAACTTTAAGCGGACTTTTTTTGACTCACGGAATTCACGTTACTGTCAATGAAGATAGCGATGAGGATTAGAATAAGTGTATTTTTTTTTCATTACGTAACTAAAAAGGTGTCATTTTCTAGCAAATGTCACTGTAACTGTCAAATCTTGTTTATTTCTAAAGAGGATAATTATGTTTTAGTTATTTAGCTATGTTAGAGATGAATTCCAGCCCAGTTATTTATTTCATTTTGACACAGTTGCTTTCCGATTTTATCCATCAAATTAATATGTGTTACAGGACGTTAACTAAGGCTTATTTAGAAATGTCAATTAGAGTGGTATCTCTCACAAAAGTAAAAAAAAATATATATTAAAATTTTGACTTACCTATTTTTTTACATAATCGTTAGATATAGAGATACCATTTTCACTTAAAACATAAACTTGACTAAGCTCTACAGAATGAAAAAATAATAGTACATTAAAGTTAAATAGTTTTGGAGAAAAACCATATTTCATTATTTCCGTTTTTATTTTTTTTCTGCGGAACCGCAAAGAATTTTTCAACCAAACTTGACACAGTTACTCTACTAGACGTAACTGACTGTAGAAAAAAAAATCTGTCCATTATCACGAAAGGGCATTTTTGCTTCCCTTAATCGGAAACGGCCTTTACTACAGTAAAAAGAAAATGTATAGTTGAAACCAATAAACACATTGGACTGAATTGAATTGGACAAAATCTAAAAAAGAAGACAGATTTTTATGACGTCACAAGTCAGTATCTTCATAGAATTTTCATACTAACTGATCGTTTTTTGACATTTCATAAACAGTAGCTGATTTGAGCTGTCATCAAATAAATAAAATATTAAGGGACAATCATACACAAATCGACCTAGTCCCAAACTAAGCAAAGCTTGTACTATGGGTACTAGACGACGATATACATAATATATAAATACATATATAGATAACATCCATGACCCAAGAACAAATATTTGCCCCGGCCGGGATTCGAACCCGGGACCGCCGACTCAGTAGGCAGGTGTCTACAAACCGAGCCAAACGCGTCGTCGAATACCGTCAAATACCGTCTTGCGCCACACACCGTGTCACGTGATCACGTCACACGATATATGGCTGGACCGAAGTTACGAGACTCAGACTCAAAAAAGTTACGCCCATCCGCCTTCACCCTTAGATATAGATCCGGAAAATATTGTCAGGATTCTTAAAGAAGGCCCATGCCTAATTTGACTATTTTAAGTTTGCTACGGTAGAGCGTGTGCGTACCATTTAAAGAAGACCATGTTGAGGAAGTGGTATGACTTGCAGAGGAAGTTGCCGATGATGCGGCGCGGGTAGCCGCAGCGGATCTGGTGCGCCGACAGCAGCAGGTACACGCACTTGATCATGTACCACATGGGCGGTGGCAGCAGCGCGTTGAACCGCCTGAGAACACAATGTCGCGACGTCAAATAACATAAGGCAAGAATCCTAATGGTTTAAATACTAATTCCTAACAATTGACAACATTTCATATTTTTAAGGCTATCATTTTATTACTTTTCTGAATTCTGCTTAAAAAGATGAATTAATCTCTGTTTTTATTTATTTTCTGAGATGATTATTTATTTTATTATTAATTTATAAAAACATACTCATTTTAAAATGTGGCAACACCAAAACCAGAACTTAATGGAACGGTTACTTTAGTCGGTTTTCTTATTAAAAAAAAAACTTAAAAAAACTCGGTATGCAACTGTCATCTGTCAACGACAAATAAAAAAATATATATATTTTCGCTCTTTGGTTTAGACAACAACCCTATTCAGCCCGTATTGTTGTAGATTGCAGTTATTTGATGTATTTTCTTATATTTCTTTAAATACAGAAGAATAAATTCAAAGATTTTTTTTTTAGGTACACGACATAAAGCCCTGTCGATCTCTATATTAATTTCCACCTGTTATAAATATGAAATGTTGTCAATTGCCGTTTTGATTTTGTCCGTAATCGCCGTGAACACGCCGCTACAACTGCAAACAATGCAAAGCGAAGAGTTCTACAGTCAACTAAGTAGAAAATATACATTATCGTCGGGGATAGTGCAATACCGCGTAAATAACAAGTGTAGATACGAATCAATATTCAAACAAATGCTAAGTATTTTATTGAAATGAGAACTTTATCGACAAGTGTTATTTACGCGGTATTGCACTATCCCCGACAATATTTAAATTTTTTTTTTTCAAATTCATGTTACTCCCAAAATGTATGGTGCGTCTAATTTTGTAATATTATTTCAGAGTAAAACATCCCGGACGTCAATAGAACGGTTCGTGGTGGGATTTTCATGATGCCTTAACCGAAAGGTGTCAAAGAACTACATATAATGACGGTCTATGTTTTGTCATTGGAGCCCTCACCTCTCAGTAATAAACGGCAACACAAAGAACATCCATACATGCACGCCGATAATAAGGCCGTATTGGAAGAGGATCTTCCCGAGCATAAACTTGCGAAGGTATAAGGCGCGGTCGATGATGATCAGCCCGAATTGAAGAATCAGCATCACGAGGAAGGGAATCGGGACCTTGTTCTCTTCTAAGTATGCCTTCACACCGCCGTCACCTTGGTGGGTCTGGAAGTAAAATATCAGCATATAAATCCTAACTGTACTAAAGTACTCACTATGTACAGTCGATTTCATTTACATCTACACACTTATACGAGAACAAAAATATCTGAACACGACCCTATTGTCAGGAGAACAATGCAATGAGTGCTTCTTGCGCAACTGAGCCACGGGACTCTTGTCACTCAATAAGTACTAGGTACTGATGATACCTTTATTATAGGTACTAGTATCTCTTCAGTTTTTTTCGAGGTGTAAGAGAAGCGAGTCGAAGTCGAGGTCAATGTACGAGTAAGTTAGCCCGCCAAGGAATAGTTATTTACGATACAAAGTGTGTAAGGTAGGTGATTTCAGACGAGTGTGATTTTTATTCACGAGCGAGGTACGAGTGAGTGATTAAATAAACACGAGTCGGAAATCATCTTACACACGAGTTTCGTACAAAACTTTACTATGTACGAGAAAATAGAAAATACTTTAACCTTTTGAGCGCCACAGTCGGCTGTGGCCGTCAACAAAAAATCGTGCCCCTGACGCCACGTCGGCCACAGCCGTCCAAATTTCAATGATCAAAAACTTTGTAATTCTAACCGCTACAAGTATTTTTCAATCCCTGTTGATTTTGGGGCACATCTTTTTTTTTTACTCTGGCGTCAGGGGCACGGTAAATTGCTAGACCGCTTGGCAGTCAATAGGTTAATACTTACAAAGACTGTTTGCATTGGAAAAAAGTGTTTTGATTTGATTTATCCAACAAGAGGCCGTCGTTAACATTTTCTACTTCTTCAATAACTCTTTAAATTTATGCTTCATCCCTTTATATCGACATTATTGCAGAAGATTTGCACAAAACAACTTCGAAATAAACTAGACAAATGGCGGGGTTATTTGTAAACCGCGCTCGACATATCTACTGCGCATGTGCAAAAATATTTTTTAATATTCGTCTTATGTCAAAATGCCTAGTTTCCCCTCTGGGTTGGAAGGTCAGATGGCAGTCGCTTGCGTAAAAACTAGTGCCTACGCCACATCTTGGGATTTAAGGTAGCCGACCCCGATTGAGAATTCATTCTCTACCAAGATATGGGACAAAGGCTAGGAGGATGATGATGATGACTTATGTGAAAATGGCACAAGCCCGTGTACATTCAGCCAAATGTATTAAATGAATAACTATTTAAAGTACGTTTATTAATCAAATTTTATATCTAATGTAATGAATGGCGTGTTAAATGAATTAATTAATAAAGGATTGGTTTTATTGTACTTTTATATGTAATAATAATCGGTATTTGACTTATTTATCAAACTTTTTGTAAATAATAAAACCTCTTTGTGTCAGGCTGTCAGATACAGCTAGAAATTAAAAAAAAATTGAAAAGTAAAAAGCACTAGTGTGGAAAAGTAGTACTTTCCGCACAGTTTGAATGCCTAGAAAACGCTCTTTTCGAGCACATGCATTTTAAAGGGTGTTTCGGAGTATACGAGCTTACCCCGAACGCTGCGAAGCCGAAGATGACGACGAGGAAATTGATGAAGTCGCACAAAAACATGTAGGCGTACACGTCGGCCGTGACCCGCGCGCCCGGCGCCAGCATGCGCTTGAAGAAGCGCTGCGTCGGCCGCAGGTACCGCTTCAGCCTGTAAGTAAATAAATAATTAATATAGGACAACCTCACACAAATCAATCTAGTCCCACAGTAAGCTCTAGTAGGCTTGTGTTTATGGACACTAGACGACGATAAACATACTTAATATAGACAAATACGTACTTAAATACAAATAACATCAATGCCCCAGGCACAAATATTGGAGTTTATTTATTTATTTATTTTAGGAGAACCAACAGCTAATACACTAAATATAGAAACTTAAATAGAAATACAGAGCCAATTACAGGAACTCACAAATAGTTGCTGTACATAAAACATAAACTTAAGTAAACAGCGCACATCGATGTACCGACGCGCACTTGCAGCAAATATATGTAAAAACTATGAACATTCGTTAATCTACAAACTTAAACTTTTAAACCTTAACTTTTAGAGCCTTGATGGGCTGACAACCTAAGTACCTACCTAATACACAATAACAATACTGCACAAGCATGTTATTAAGAATCGCTCAATCAAAAAACACATTAGCTAAATTTCGCCTCACGGAAGGAATTACACAATTAAATATATCAATATCATGCTCTTTCGTCGTATTATTCAAATGGCGACTAGCGCGGTTAAGGAAACTATTCCGTCTGTAATTGGATGATGTACGCCTCAGTGAGATAGGGGGGAAGTGCCTTTTGGACCGAGAAGGAGTCACAAACGATAATTCCTTGAGCAGTTCGGGACAGTCAATGCCGCCAGTTGTGATTTTAAGCAAAAAGGTAATATCAGCTATTTCACGGCGCTTATATAACGGGATCAGATGGTGTTTTTTACAAATATTTAGGTAATTGGATGAATTATATGGGAATTTTAGTTTGTAACTTAAGTACTTAACAAATTTTTTCTGAACACGTTCAATCCTGTCTATATAAGTAGCGTAACAGGGATTCCAAATCACACAAATATTTGCCCTTGCCGGGATTCGAACCCAGGACCGTCGGCTCAGTAGGCAGTTGCTTAACCACTGCGCCAACCGCGTCGTTATAAGTTATTTGAAGTAGTATTCTCATCAGGATGGTGGTTATACCCACCCCTGAATGTAACCTCGCCTGCGGCAAGAGAGCGCGGTCATCCTCCTAGCCTTTGTCCCATTTTTTGAGAATGAATTCTCAATCGGGGTCGGCTACCTAAATCCCAAGATGTGGCGTAGGCACTAGTTTTTACGCAAGCGACTGCCATCTGACCTTCCAACCCAGAGGGGAAAACTAGGCCTTATTGGGCTTAGGTGGTTTCCTCACGATGTTTTCCTTCACCGAAAAGCGAGTGGTAAATATCAAATGACATTCCGTACTTAAGTTCCGAAAAACTCATTGGTACGGGCCGGGTTCGAACCCGCGACCTCCGGATTGAAAGTCGCATACCCTAACCACTAGGCTACCACCGCTTCTAATAAATAGCGGATGCGCTGGATTATTCTAATAAATAGTTTTTCGTTAACAGCGACTTTTTTTTTAACAATACTTACGAAATGAGTATGAGTTTAGGATAATGGTGATATTTGTCACCCAGAGCGGTCGTTACTGCAATTATCGGCTCCTCCTCGTCGTTTACTCTGCAACAGAATTTATTCAATTTACCCGATAACATTCACATAAAAAATTGGGCAAGTGCGAGTCGGACTCGCGCACCGAGGGTTCCGTACAAACACCTTTCATTCTTAAGTGGTTTAGTTTGCACCTGGTATGTATAGCGCCCCATACAAATGAGGTGCAAAGTTAACGCAACCAACCCGTTTGTTGTATGGGAGCCCCCCTTAAATATTTATTTTATTTTATTTTTAGTATTTGTTGTTATAGCGGCAATAGAAATAAATCATCTGTGAAAATTTCAACTGTCTAGCTATCACCGTTCTTGAGATACAGCCTGGTGACAGACGGACGGACGGACGGACGGACGAACGGACGGACGGACGGACAGCGAAGTCTCAGTAATAGGGTCCCGTTTTTACCCTTTGGGTACGGAACCCTAAAAAGTCATATCAAATTCACACGGATTCATCTCATTAGATAATAAAATGGGTTGTGATTTTGTGAATCCACTGGTTTCAGGACTATTGGTACTTAATTATAACTAAGCTAAGCCGCTGACGGACGGACAGACGGACATGGCGAAACTATAAGGGTTCCTAGTTGACTACGGAACCCTAAAAAACGGAATCAAAATACGAGTAATCGCGAAGTGTCCCCACTGCCCGCCTCCCCAGGTGCTCTCCTGCTGGATGAATGGATGGTATAATTATTAATTTATACAAACTTGTAATGGTCGTCGTCAGCATTCTTCGACGGGCCTGGCTCCTGATCTTCATCCTGCTCAGTTAGTTCCCGCTCTTGCCCTTCAATGGCGGCTGGAGTTAGACTTCTTTCACTCTGCCCTCTACTCGGCGCGTTGTCTTCAGCTCTGAAATATTAATAGTAATATTGAAGCATACATTATTATATTACCATAGAAATCAAGACAAGATATTCAACTATGCACTACACTGAAAAAAATAGCCAGTGGAGCCTACTGACATTACAGTAAGACTTACTGCAATAACAGTTAGGCCTACTGATGTTCCAGTAAACCTAACTGCAATAACGGTTACGCTTACTGTAATTTCAGTAGGCTCCACTGGCTATTTTTTTCAGTGTAGGACTACACCTGAGCTAATGGACTAAGTATAACAACGTCTGATATTGCAATGGTGGGTGTCCTATTACTGCAGCTAACAACATGTATGACAGACCAGATAGGTTATTACATCTCAAAATACTTAACCTAACGCTAAACTACACATGAAGAATTTACGTTTAGTACCTACATACATATATGATTCTGTTTGACACCTGTGGTCTCTCATTTAATTCGGAATACTAAACTGACAGGTCCAAGGATTTTCAAACATTTGTGATAAATTAATTGATTCAACATAGTTATCAATTTTGGCTTAAAATTCATTTTAAAAGTGAATCAATGAAAAAAAGAACACAAATCTACTAAAAGTCATTATAGTATTCCGAATTAAAAAATTAAAGATAGTTACTATTATTTTAGATTTGACCCCAATATAAAAGCAAATTGAAAACACGTTTTTTCGCTCTTATCTGAATAACAATAAGAATTGCAAAAGTGCGCGGTTTTAGTTCACTATACCGTATACCATCAATGTTCTGCCGCATTATACGAATTATACGTATGCGTTCTGCGTAATACGTTCAATGCCGTCAACGCAATATAGGTATGCATACAGTTAGCAGCAGAGGTTGCTGCGCACGCCAGATACTCATAATATATGTACACGGAGTCGATTAACAAGAGAATAAAGGTTGTACAAATCAACGTGAGTGTCTTATTCTGCTTAGCCACGTATGCTGCTGACTATACAAGTTTATACTTGGGGGTACGAGGCCTAGCTGTGAACGCGGTAATGTATGAAATCAAACTACAATGTCTACGAATGTTTGATATCAAGGTGTTAGCTTCATAAGCAGAGGTTGCTGCGCACGCCAGATACTCATAATATATGTACACGGAGTCGATTAACAAGAGAATAAAGGTTGTACAAATCAACGTGAGTGTCTTATTCTGCTTAGCCACGTATGCTGCTGACTATACAAGTTTATACTTGGGGGTACGAGGCCTAGCTGTGAACGCGGTAATGTATGAAATCAAACTACAATGTCTACGAATGTTTGATATCAAGGTGTTAGCTTCATAAGCAGAGGCTGCTGCGCACGCCAGATACTCATAATATATGTACACGGAGTCGATTAACAAGAGAATAAAGGTTGTACAAATCAACGTGAGTGTCTTATTCTGCTTAGCCACGTATGCTGCTGACTATACAAGTTTATACTTGGGGGTACGAGCTAGCTGTGAACGCGGTAATGTATGAAATCAAACTACAATGTCTACGAATGTTTGATATCAAGGTGTTAGCTTCATAAGCAGAGGTTGCTGCGCACGCCAGATACTCATAATATATGTACACGGAGTCGATTAACAAGAGAAGGGTTGTACAAAACAACGCGAGTGTGTTTTTCTGCTTAGCCACGTATGCTGCTGACTATACAAGTTTATCCTTGGGGGTACGAGCTAGCTGTGAACGCGGTAATGTATGAAATCAAACTACAATGTCTACGAATGTTTGATATCAAAGGTGTTAGCTTCATAAGCAGAGGTTGCTGCGCACGCCAGATACTCATAATATATGTACACGGAGTCGATTAACAAGAGAAGGGTTGTACAAAACAACGCGAGTGTGTTCTTCTGCTAAGCCACGTATGCTGCTGACTATACAAGTTTATCCTTGGGGGTACGAGCTAGCTGTGAACGCGGTAATGTATGAAATCAAACTACAATGTCTACGAATGTTTGATATCAAAGGTGTTAGCTTCATAAGCAGAGGTTGCTGCGCACGCCAGATACTCATAATATATGTACACGGAGTCGATTAACAAGAGAAAGGTTGTACAAAACAACGTGTGTGTTTTTCTGCTTAGCCACGTATGCTGCTGACTATACAAGTTTATCCTTGGGGGTACGAGCTAGCTGTGAACGCGGTAATGTATGAAATCAAACTACAATGTCTACGAATGTTTGATATCAAGGTGTTAGCTTCATAAGCAGAGGTTGCTGCGCACGCCAGATACTCATAATATATGTACACGGAGTCGATTAACAAGAGAAGGGTTGTACAAAACAACGTGTGTGTTTTTCTGCTTAGCCACGTATGCTGCTGACTATACAAGTTTATAATTGGGGGTACGAGCTAGCTGTGAACGCGGTAATGTATGAAATCAAACTACAATGTCTACGAATGTTTGATATCAAGGTGTTAGCTTCATAAGCAGAGGTTGCTGCGCACGCCAGATACTCATAATATATGTACACGGAGTCGATTAACAAGAGAAGGGTTGTACAAAACAACGCGAGTGTGTTTTTCTGCTTAGCCACGTATGCTGCTGACTATACAAGTGTATCCTTGGGGGTACGAGCTAGCTGTGAACGCGGTAATGTATGAAATCAAACTACAATGTCTACGAATGTTTGATATCAAAGGTGTTAGCTTCATAAGCAGAGGTTGCTGCGCACGCCAGATACTCATAATATATGTACACGGAGTCGATTAACAAGAGAATAAAGGTTGTACAAATCAACGTGAGTGTCTTATTCTGCTTAGCCACGTATGCTGCTGACTATACAAGTTTATTCTTGGGGGTACGAGCTAGCTGTGAACGCGGTAATGTATGAAATCAAACTACAATGTCTACGAATGTTTGATATCAAAGGTGTTAGCTTCATAAGCAGAGGTTGCTGCGCACGCCAGATACTCATAATATATGTACACGGAGTCGATTAACAAGAGAAGGGTTGTACAAAACAACGCGAGTTTGTTTTTCTGCTTAGCCACGTATGCTGCTGACTATACAAGTGTATCCTTGGGGGTACGAGGTAGCTGTGAACGCGGTAATGTATGAAATCAAACTACAATGTCTACGAATGTTTGATATCAAAGGTGTTAGCTTCATAAGCAGAGGTTGCTGCGCACGCCAGATACTCATAATCTATGTACACGGAGTCGATTAACAAGAGAATAAGGGTTGTACAAAACAACGCGAGTGTGTTTTTCTGCTTAGCCACGTATGCTGCTGACTATACAAGTGTATCCTTGGGGGTACGAGCTAGCTGTGAACGCGGTAATGTATGAAATCAAACTACAATGTCTACGAATGTTTGATATCAAGGTGTTAGCTTCATAAGTAGGCCGGTACATGAAGTGCAGGCGAAGCCAGGCGAGGCGAATGACGCGAGGGTCGCTGCGCGGCGCGTCCAGCTCTTGCGTCGCCGTCGTGAGCGCGTTCTCCACGTGCCGCAGCCGGTCCACCAACCAGTGACGACTGTCTAATTCCACACATCATCATGAAGCAGGATCACCTAGCTCAATAATAAACGCTTCGGCCGCGCGTGACACTGAGCGCTTCGAGTCGTTCCGAAAGGTTTCCTAGCTAGTTAAAATAGCGTACATGTCGCAGGCAGCGTCAAATTTGCTAATCGATTATTGGCTAGGCCGTTGATCGAATCACTGCCGCCATTCAATTAAATGCATATCGTAAGGTCGACATTTGGCTTGCAAAACAGAGAACCAGTCGTCTAAGTCCAGCTACTAGATGGCTACTTCCATAAACGGCCTAGACATTTAATTGATTGGCAATTTAACCAGTTGGCTGCGATATACATATTTGATATTATTGGGGCTGCGATTGAAGAAGAATACTCGCCTAATTATTTGAGGAAGGGGGATAGCCCGTAGCTCGATCATTATAAGATCACCTCACATCATTTCTTTGAAATCCGAACAGTCGTTTTGACCTCGTGTATCATGTATGTCAGCACGTCTAGCATAACTGCGATACGCGACTCCTTGTTGCGAGACAAATACGATCTATCTGTCACGTTCCTGTCAATACTGTGCGAGCAAGACAGGTAACGCTAAGTCGCGCGAAAAGCGAAGTCGCGTCAAGATATGCTAGCCCCGCACTTGAGCGGGCGACGTTATGATAATAATGGATGCGATTTATATATGAATCGTTACTGAATTGTTGGCTACCAGCCGTCACTATTGTCCGATTAACCCATTCAGGGCCAGTGACTCAGCGTATGGGTCATGCTCAAACAGTCTCGCAGGGCCAGTGACTCGCATGTGAGTCATGGCAAAATCCAAATTTAAAAAAAAAGGAATCTTACTACGTCTTAATGGTATTAGTATAATAGCCACCTGGCTTCAGAAGCGGCGGTCTATTTAGCGTTCGCGCCGGGGTCATGACCAACACGTTGAGTCACTTGTTTTAGCAAAAAAATGGTTGTATGGTGGCCTGGCGTATAGTGTACGGTCGACGGCGCTTGGCCGTGGATGGGTTAACCTGATCAGTTGCAAAAAGAACGACCGTGGGAGTTCTGTATCTCTCGTAGAGCAGACAGCCTGCGACTAGCACATGGCAGGTAACAAGTAGCACTCACGGGCCGGTCTGGTCGTGCAGCTGCACGTATTTCTTGCCGACGTCCGCGGTCCGGCCCTCGGCGATCATCTGCGCGTCCTCGGCGGACAGCGGGTACTCCGTGTCCTCGCGCAGGTCGATCTCGGGGCTCGACTCCTTCCACAGCCCCAGCGACTTCAACATGAACCTGGAACAATAACATCTGTAGTAAAGCGGACAGGTAGACTAGTGGAGACACTGGGGGTTTTTACATCGGACTGTTGATCTATCTCAGGGTGTGTAAGGGGCCCCAAACCTACATCTCTCAGGGGCCCAAGCCAACCTAATCTGCTCGTGGTGCACGCTGCTGACCAACGGACGAGGCTCTGGCGACCCGCCAACCCGCACATCGGACCAGCGTGGCGGGTTACGGTCCGAACCCCTCAAATGAGATGACAACTTTACCACGGCCCCAAGTACCCGGCGGCTGCAGTTGCAAAGCTGGCGGAGACGGGCGTCGGCCGAGCACTGGAGCTAGGGGTGCTAAGAATCCCCGGGTGCGGCTCCACCGTCAAACGACGACCTCGGCTAACGATAGTACGGACAACCGACGTAGGCTATCACTGGTAACCTACAACACGCGCACGCTGAGGACGGACGAAAAGGTCACAGAGCTGGAAAAGGAGGTCAGCGGGATGCGCTGGGATATCATGTAACCTGCTGTACTACCGGGAGGGCGACCAGCAGTCCCAGGGTGGTGTCGGGTTTATCGTTCACAAGTCTCTCGTTAACAACATAGTGACAATTTCGAGTGTGTCGAGCAGGGTTGCGTACTTGATCCTCAGAGTATCTAAAAGATATTCGTTGTTATTGACTTGTAAAATGTTGACATTTTATTAATAAATGAGTATGAGTATGAGTATGAGTATGAGTTATACAAGTATACGCGCCGACCTCGACGCACCCGGATGAGGAGGTGGAGGCCATGTATGGGGACGTCAGTAGGGCCATACATGCTTCCAAATCGCACTTCACTGTTGTTATGGGAGACTTCAACGCAAAGCTGGGTATGAGAGGCGATAACGAGCTGAGAGTGGGGCAATTTGGATATGGGCAACGGAACCGAAGGTGCCAGAGGCTGGCCGAATTTCTGGAGAAGGAGGGACTCTTCATGATGAACTCCTTCTTCAAGAAGCCGCCTCAGAGGAAATGGACCTGGATGAGTCCCGACGGTTCCACGAGAAATGAGATAGACTTCATTCTGGCCACAAAGAGGCAAATATTCAATGATGTCTCCGTGATCAATAGGGTGAAAACCGGTAGCGATCACCGAATGGTAAGAGGCACATTGAATATTAATGTCCGCCTAGAAAGGTCTCGCCTAATGAAGTCTACGCTCCGACCAACTACAGCCCACATTCAAAATCCCGAAGACTTTCAGCTGGAGTTAACAAATCGCTTCGCTTGCCTGGATGATTGCGTTGCCGTGGACGATATAAATAATAGGTTGGTAGAAACTGTCCACGAGGTGGGGAAGAAATTTTTCAGACCCCGCCGCAAAGATAGACCCCAAAAACTATCCGATCATACCCTCAACCTCATGGCTGAACGACGCTCAATGAAACTGCAGACTTCTAAAGACGCTGAAGCATACAGGCAGCTCAATAGACGGATCCATAGGTCCATGCGACACGATATTCGTTCCTTTAATACCAATTATATTAAAGAAACGATAGAGCGGAACTCGGGCTCCAAAGTGTTTGCGAGGCATCTGTCTATTGGTCAAAGCCAGCTGACGAAGCTGGAGACAGAAGACGGCAGTGCAGCGTCGACGAAGCCAGAGGTGTTGAGGGAGATCGAAAGGTTCTATGGGCAGTTATATACCTCAGTTGCCAAACCTATTGATAACCTGGCCAAAGACCCGAGAGCCAAGCTGACCCGACACTATACCGAAGATATCCCGGACATCAGCCTGTACGAGATTAGAATGGCCCTAAAACAGCTCAAGAATAACAAGGCGCCGGGTGATGACGGAATCACTTCAGAGCTTCTGAAAGCGGGTGGAACACCGGTACTTAAGGTCCTTCAGAAGCTCTTCAATTCCGTATTGCTCGAGGGCATCACGCCAGAGGCATGGAACAGGAGTGTGGTGGTGCTTTTCTTTAAGAAAGGTGATAAAACACTGCTCAAGAATTATAGACCCATCTCGCTTCTGAGCCATGTCTACAAGCTCTTTTCTAGGGTCATCACGAATCGTCTCTCAAGCAGGTTCGATGAATTCCAGCCTCCTGAACAAGCCGGGTTTCGAAAAGGCTGCAGTACCATAGACCACATACACACGCTGCGGCAAGTTATACAGAAAACCGAAGAGTATAATCTGCCACTCTGCTTAGCGTTTGTGGACTATGAGAAGGCTTTTGATTCCGTCGAGACACGGGCAGTACTACAGTCCCTCCAGCGATGCCGAATTGACCATCGGTATGTCGAGGTGCTCAGGAGTGTGTACAACAACGCCACTATGTCAGTCCGAGTACAAGCCCAGTGTACGGAGGCGATTCCATTGCAGAGAGGTGTGAGACAAGGAGATGTAATATCTCCGAAGCTCTTCACCAACACAATGGAAGACGCCTTCAAGCTCTTGGAATGGCAAGGACTTGGCATCAACATAAATGGCGAGTACATCACGCACCTTCGGTTTGCTGACGATATCGTGGTCATGGCGGAGACGCTGGAGGATCTCGGTATAATGCTGGATGATCTCAACCGAGTATCCCAACAGGTAGGCCTTAAGATGAACATGGACAAGACGAAGATCATGTCGAATGTCCATGTAGCACCCACCCCAGTATTGGTTGGGAACTCGGTCCTCGAAGTTGTCGACGAATACGTCTATCTCGGTCAGACGATCCAATTAGGCAGGTCCAACTTCGAGAAAGAGATCAATCGACGGATTCAACTCGGATGGGCAGCGTTCGGGAAACTGCGAAGTGTTTTCTCGTCCAAGATACCTCAGTGCTTGAAGACAAAAGTCTTCAACCAGTGCGTATTACCGGTGATGACCTACGGAGCCGAGACGTGGTCTCTAACTATGGGCCTCTTAAGGAAGCTCAGAGTCACTCAGCGAGCTATGGAAAGGGCTATGCTCGGGATCTCTCTACGTGATCGAATCAGAAATGATGAGATTCGTAGACGAACTAATGTCACCGACATAGCAAACAGGGTTAGCAAACTGAAGTGGCAATGGGCAGGGCACATAGCTCGAAGAACCGATGGCCGTTGGGGCAGAAAGGTTCTCGAGTGGAGACCACGTACCGGCAAGCGCAGCGTAGAACGGCCACCCGCAAGGTGGTCGGACGACCTGGTCAGGGTTGCGGGGACTCGCTGGATGCGGGTCGCTTCTATCCGGCCCATGTGGAAGTCAATTGAGGAGGCCTGTGTCCAGCAGTGGACGTCCAATGGCTGAAATGATGATGATGTTGATCTATCTATCAGCCACAGACGTCCACTGCTGAACATTATGTTTCTGTATGTCATACACTTGAATATTTTGTTTTTCATTTAGTTCACCCGAGTCTGAGTGCAGTCCTTTGCACTATACCTGGCTCCGTAAACGTAAAACACGCAGTATACCGAAAGAGCAGAAGTTCTAGCTATACCGTTAATGCAATACGTGGCAGCTGACTAATCTCTCTCGAGTTAGAGATGTGGCTTCGTTTGCCTAAATGCACCTGCTCATGTAGCCTACAAACCCAAAAATTAATACATTGCTTGCTTCGCTATTTTGGAACAGAAATAAATAAGTGGATGTTATGAATCAACACAGTTACCTACTATTTACAAAGGCCGCGCAATTTTCAGAGCGATCTCCTGAGGAAGTCTCTTGTGTAGAAATACAGCAGCAGTAGTTCGAAAGGAATCAAACCAATCCACCGAACGAAAACAAGTCGATCTTATTGGGGATAACCGACTGTCTCCCTCATGTTTTGTAAAACGTACCTGTGTAGGAATATAATGAGCAGCAACAACAGGTCGTAGAGCGCGTAGCTGCCGTTGCGCTCGATGCCGATGATGCGCGGCGCGGAGAACGGCATGTTGGCGGGGATGATCTTCTGGTTCCAAGGTAGAATCTCGAATTGGAACATGCTCTTGATTAGAACGATCACCTGTGTGGAGAAATAAGTCAATAGTAGAGCGGTTCATATATTTCTCTTATTGCAACAATGTTAATATTAATTATTATTTGAGAATCTATAGTAAAAAAACGAATTATTCTATTCCCTTTGAATATAAACTCTTCCATTGGTCGAGTCATGGATAAGGGTTACACTATTACAACCTCTTTTTAATGCGGACAGTCAACAGTTTGAGAGTAAGAGCAGTAATATAAAAAATAAAAGATTAAAAAGGTTTTGACATATGAACATTGAACAGATTATGCTTATCATTGCGAGTTCTCTCTTAAATTGTTTGACCTCAAAGTCATGCCTTTTTAACTTATTTCAACGAATTAAGTTTATTTTAGGCCAACGGGAATACAAAGTTAATTTGTTACGTTACCTCGGTATATGCGATCAAAGTAACCCAGAAGGTCTTGGTCGGTCTCGGTATAGTGAGGGTGCCCCACAGAAACACCATCAACGGTAAAGGTATCGATAGGATCGTTGCTGACTGGATCTGTAACAACGGACATTCGGAAATTAATCTACCCATTTTGTTATAACGCTTTACTACAACTTTTTTCTACTGTAATCATATCTCTGTGTTTATATTTGTTTCTTTTGTAATATTCAAGGAGTATAAGAATGAAATACAAAGCTGAGAACAAAGTAGGTAGGTACTATTTGATCGGTTAAGAGTGATGTTTTTTAGACAACTTTAGTTATCTAATCATTTTATCAGTGAATTATTTGATGACACGTATCAAAAAGCTCCTTTCAACAAATTTCACAGATTCTCGTAAATACTTGAACTACTGAGCTTCCAAGGAGATAACTCCTGCTATAGCGCACATACAAAATTGTTATTTCTACATATTTTTCTATTTATTTACCTGGTTAATGAAAACCATAATGTAGCAGACGATGTCGGTGTGGGCCAGCACAGCATACCACAGCGCGTATACGAGATGCACCACCGGCGAGCGATCCTGCTTGAACATCGAGTCCTCCTGCTCTTCGAGTATCGTCAGGTCCTTGCTGAAAATACATTAGAACACATGATTAATAGGATACTCTTTGAACAGTCTTGTGATGGGTGAGAAAGTAGGTTTTGGAGAAGTGTTTAGTAGCAGTGTTTCAGTTTTATAAGAAAAGAAGAATTCCCATATAACGCGTTGAATCAAAAACAACACAGCGATTAAAGAGGTAGAGAGTAACGCCGTTTACGAAAAAGCTCTCGGAAAACAATAGTCCCCGTCTATTGTTGATCTTTCTCTATATACTTATTCGTTGTATTGATATGAACCGATAATAGTGAACACCGTACATTGATAAAGCGTTTAGAACGTCTCTTTATTAGACGTTATTATTTCAACTCATACTTTCTCAAATGTTTACAATGAAGCGAAAACTTTAAAAATGTCATGGTTCAGGCAGGGTTTGAACCTGTATCTCCAACGGCTTTCCGGGCCAATACGGGCGTCCTACCTACTGGACCATCGAATTTTTCAACCAGTTGCTTCTCGCATGCCTTAGGGTGGCGTAGCGCCATCTCATAATCTAGTTAGATTCTTATAGTTTAGTGTTTGTATTTATATAAGTATAGCTGATCGACGCTGTTAGATAAATAAATTATAAAATCTTTAGTGTTGTTTTAGGATGCAGCGAGTCAACTGGGAATTATCGTGAAGAAGATTTAAGGAATTGAAATTTTAGGTGAAATTCGATGTTAAAGTGAACTTAAATTGCGATGTCGTATAAACACTTACCTGTAGGAATTACCTAGGAATAAATTAACGATCAAAGCAGCGACATCGTGTAAGTATAATATAAGTGACAAAATAAATACGACGGATAGAATATATGAAACATTTAATACATAGCCAAGCCCATCGCATACAACGAAACGAACAACGGTCGATTGAACCCGTGCTGTGGCATTTTTCTTTAATAATAATTCAAATATATGTACCGATACAAAGCGAGCGGATTTCATTTATTTTCTTTAAAATATTGACACCCTAAATACCCCAATAAACTTCACTCATTACATGACCTTAACAAATTGTTTAATTTACAACGAACGACAAGTCAAATAAGACTTATACAAGGATTTCAATGCTGCGATTTTTGAACGCATCACCGTGTCATCAGCTTACATGGTAGCGTTCAGCGTTCGGCGTGCTCAATTGTTTAGTTCTAATCGTTCAAAAATAAAAACAATAGGTAATAAGCAAATAAGAGGCTTCTTCTCTCATATGGAACCCTCACGAGTCCACATATGCTTCTTGAAAAGGTTCAAAAAGCCTTTCTTAGGTTTTCATAATAAAAAGAAGATACGGTTTTTATCCCTTTCTATATCCAACAAAGTTCCTGCTTTGCTGTTTAGGGTTTAATTCTCGAGAGGTAAGGCGAAGTAACATTGTGCTGGTCACATGCCCCTCCATCGAACGTTGCACAGAGTTTACAGTGGTAAATCAAAAAACATTCCGTTGAAATCATCTGCTTTTAAAACGTATAATCGACCACAGCACGAGTCCAGACGCTCAGAAACTACACCTCTCAGTGGTCTGCAAACTAAACGCGCTCTCGTGTTCGGAGGTGTCGTCGTCGTCGGAGAACTGTACGGGCGAGCGGCGCCGCGACGGCGGGCTCGCGTCCAGCCCGCGCTCCATGCTGGGCGCCAGGATGCGGATCTCCGGGACGCTTATATCGCTTAACTTACGGCTGTGAACACCCCGACTGTGATGTACTTTCTTGTCCGATTTCATTTCAATGAATTAGCTTACAAAAAAAGCCAGTCATTCATATGGGATATTTTGCGTTACAAATATCTGTTATCTTCAAGTGCCGACATTCATAATGTCTTATTATATACTTAGGTACGTCACTTTATCAGAAAAGACGGTTTGAAACCATCCTCTTTTAAAACTACAGATAATGTGTGCACACACGTTCCAGGGTGTCGGGACTATATTCTCTTATCAAAACATTCGTGTTGCGACAATAAATTGCTAGATGTTATAATGCGGCGGTCATGTTTTTAATAAACTTATTAGTAGTTCCAGTTTCTTAGATAAAATTCCCGAGATATTAAATACGAACACTTTAGTTAAACAGTAGTAACAAATCAAGTTTAACAATATTTCAGTTAATATCCATCTGTTACAGAATACACCTGGTTGTCGATAAGTGCGAAAATTAGTTACAACATTAGAGATATTAGTACTGTCAGTACACAAAACAATAGTACATGTACAAACCCCATTTCCACTGCTGGGGAGAGTAGATTGTTATCATGGATTTCCAAGTCCGAGTGCGCACTAGGCCGCATGCAAAAACAAAACACTACTCACTAAAAATACTAACTAACGTTATTTACGCTAGTACCTACTAAATATAATTCTATTTTTATTGTGTTATCTACGTATTTCACATGCACAGAAGCGCGGGCAATACTTAAGCTTAAAATTAAATTTAATGTTATACAACCGAATGCACAAACGATCATTATACTATTAAGACAAACAGTTAACCTCTGATTCGTTAAGGCCCAACGTCATTACGCTCTCTCAAATTATAGAAATTGACCCGTGGAGCGCCTGTGTTAAGAAAGAGACTTTTGTTTGTCTTATTCAATTTAATAATCATTTTTGCAATAAAAAACTTTTGCCTAAAATTATAACAATTAAAATAAAATATACGAACTGTTTTGAAAACTTTTCAAGACAGTTCCTTATCTTATGAAAACTACATGACACTTCACTTACACATGATTTGGATTTAGAACACGCATGAAACGACTAGTCCGTAAAAAAATCATAAACGTGCGGATACAAAAGGAAAATGAACTCACGGTGGTGTTTGGGTTACTGGTAGCGGCTCCCAGATCATCTGCGAGCCTTCACGTAGCCCAATGCCGAAGCCTTCTTTTTCCTGAAAACATTATTCCATTGTGCCAATATGTCGTAAATTCTATAAAATTTTCATCACATTTGCTCGTAAAAGATGGTATTACATGTAGGTGTACTGAAGGACTAAGGCCTATTGTTAAGGAACCCTTATCTTACGGCCGCCGGACCTCCGAGGGGAATGCACCGCGCGGGGAGGCAGCTGCATCAAATTTGCATGTCACTCTTCGCCGTTCGCTGTTAGCGTGCGCACACAGACTTACGCCCTTTTATAAACTCAAAATTAGTGTTCAAGTGGCATAGTTAATAAGTCTATATAGTATAAACTGCATGTACTAAAGTTGTTTTGCATTAAAATCGTTTAAAAGTTACTGCATACTTCATTCTTCAATCATCCAGTCATCTACCAAGCATCACCAATCAAAAACCCAAAGCAATTGACACCAAAGTCTACATGGTCCTTCATCGAGCCGAATATACAGAAGAATCAAGCCCTAAGGAATCCAGGACGTTTAACAAGCTGAACCGAAGAGTCAATACATTTTATACAGCATTCATACAAGTATTCAGCTATTGATGCGAAGATTAAGTACATACATCTACGTGAAACCGAAGCCGTTAAGTGCACAAATCAAAGATAACATAACAAGTAATTTATTGTTTACGGAATACTAAGCTACATACTTATACGAAAGTGAAAAGAATTGGTCGAATTGCAATGGAATTTAAGGCCGAAACGAGTGATTAAGAGTGAGTCCGTTCCAATCTGTTATCATCTATTGCTAATTATACTAGGTACGTAAAAATTGCATTTTATCATAACTGTATACAATATTTAATAACATTTACAGTGAAACTTAACGGTACGTGTTGAGTAGTAAACATTTAAAACACTATTACATTTCTTTATGTGTAATAGTGATTGCAAATCAAACATTTGAGTTAATATTTACGTGATCATCAAGCAAATAACGTATAGTTAAGGTAAAATCGAGTTCAATAGTTGTTTATCATTATCATTGCATAGGTACATGTTTCCGTGCGCGCTGTTACTAGCCGGCCCGCTCGTAGGTACGCTGCATTTTTAAGTAAACAACTTATGCAACTAATATCTCATTAGAATTATTTGTGAATTGCAATCGTATTTTACTTATTTACATGTTTATAACTTATACAAAGTGTTTTAAATAATCAAATCATATACGTTTTAAAAGTTAATTTAAATACATTATTTTATACAAGTCAATTATTATTCATATACAATTTTAAAAATCAATATTTATAGTTTATAACCATTTAAAACAATACAATTTAAAGGATTTAACCTATATTCCCATAGCCCGACACAATGTCAGTAGATTTAAAGGATTTAATACGTAAGCGTGGCGCAGTTAAGGGGAGGTTAACCAATTTCATCAACTACCTAGAAAAATTAGATTCGTTAACGTCATTACAAGTAATTGAACTTCAAGCTCGCTTAAGCAAAATGGATGCTCTTTATACACAATTTGAGGAAATTCAATCTGAAATTGATACTTTAGTTGATGAAAATGAATTGATCGTTCACTCCGCCGCCCGCACAGAGTTTGAGGATTTGTTTTACGCGAATATTGCGCTCGCGCAGGAGATCTTAAACGCTAATAAACCTGTAAAAAATGACGATAATTCTTCCAGTGCCTCGTACGTTTCAGGTGACGCTGAGGAGCACGCACGGAGTAGTAAGGTGGTTCGCACGAGCACTCGTGGTATTAAGTTACCGACGATTCAAATACCGAAATTTAGCGGTCAGTACGAGGAGTGGTTGGAATTTCGTGATTTATTCGTGTCGTTGATACATGAACACACGTCAATCTCCGATGTACAAAAGTTTCACTACTTAAGGGCATCCCTGGAGGGGGCCGCTGCGCAGGTAATCAAATCTTTAGAGTTTTCAGCCCGCAATTATAGAATCGCTTGGGATTTGTTGTGCGACAGGTATGACAATAAACGGCTACTTATTCAAAATCATATTCAGGCATTGTTCACTTTAGAGCAAAATAAAAAAGAATCATATCAATCAATTCGCAAAATTATAGACACTTTTACAAAAAACTTGAGAGCTTTAGATACACTCGGGGAACCCACCACTTCATGGGATACGCTTATCATTTATATTATGAGTACAAAATTAGACGCTAGGACATTGCGGGAATGGGAGGAATATAAATCCAATTTAAAATCAATTACATTAGATCAATTTACTTCGTTCTTAAAAAACAGAGCTGACTTGCTTGAAACGTTACACATGAGTAATAATAATACAAATATCAGCGCCAGAGCTGACAGACAGAAATCTGCCGAGTACGTTAAGGGTCTCGCAGCAGTCACTAATACACAGCAACCAAAATATGTACCATACAATTACAGCTGCCCCTTGTGCAAGCAAAGCCATCGCATTTATAGATGTGAGCAGTTCTTGGCACAATCTGTCGACGAGAGAGCAGAATCGGTGAGGAAGCTCAAGTTATGCGAGAATTGCCTCCGCCCCGGTCATCAGGCTCGCGTTTGCAGATTGGGCCCATGCATGAAGTGCTCACAAAAACACAATTCAGTGCTACATTCAGATACAGCGTCAGGGTCATCTCAGCCATCAGTTGTGGGTGCAACATCGCTCTCAGTCGAGCCGACAGGGCGAGTCCTGCTCTCAACTGCTGTGATCCACATGTATGACAAGGACAACCACCGCCATGAAGTGAAAGCCCTCCTGGACTCCGGGAGCCAGGCCTCTTTCATGACGGATTCCTTGTTACGTAAATTAAAAATTAAACATACACAAGTGCAATCATCCGTCGTAGGAATAAACAATACAGTGTCAAAGATAACAAAACGCTGCAATGCAATCATCGAATCAAGAACTAACCAATACAAAACCAATATATCATTCTTGATTCTACCGAACATTGCGACGCTTTGCACTAATCAAGTTAGCGTACCTAAGCTAGACATCCCTACACATGTAGTACTGGCAGACCCAGAATACTATAATCCGTCGAGCATAGATATTCTACTCGGCGCAGACATCTTCTGGGACCTGCTTGAACAGGGTCAAGTCCGTTTAGGTACCGGCTGTCCAATATTACAGCATACAAAACTCGGCTATATAGTTTCTGGGCCTACCAGTGGGCTAAAACACGAATACAGAAATTCATTTGAAACAGTACAATGTAATCTGATCGCGAACAATTCATTACAGGAACAGTTAGCTAAATTCTGGTCTCTTGAGGAGGTTCCGGACAATTCTAAGCTGGTGTATTCTGTAGAGGAGCGTTTATGTGAAGAGAATTTCGTAGAAAATCATACTCGAATGCCAGACGGGCGATTCTCAGTCGCAGTCCCTCTCAAGAAACCAGAATCTTGCTTAGGTGACTCATTCGAACGCGCAAAACAGTGCTTCCTATCGCTTGAGCGTAGGCTAGCAAAACAACCACAATTAAAACAAATGTATACAGACTTCATGTCAGAATATATTGAATTAGGGCACATGGCGGAGACGAAACAACACGAACAAACAAACACGCAACCATTTTATCTTCCACATCATGGAGTCTTGCGCGACAACAGCGCCACCACGAAACTTCGTGTTGTTTTCAACGCTAGTGCTGCCACGAGTTCAGGGGTTTCATACAACGACCTCCAAATGGTTGGACCCACTATACAGAGTGATTTACTATCCATCCTTTTAAGATTCAGACATTATCGATACGTTTTGACCGGAGATATTGAAAAAATGTACCGGCAAGTTTTAGTGCATGAAAATCAAAGACATTTACAACAAATCATTTGGCGGGATGATCCCACTCAGGAATTAAAGATATACAAATTAAATACGGTTACATACGGAACCGCCTCTGCGGCTTTTTTAGCCGTGCGATGTTTGAAACAACTTGCATTAGAATGTCAAGATCAACAATTAGCTAATATTATTTCCGAAGACTTTTATGTCGACGACTTAGTCACGGGTGCTCAAACAAAGGAGCAATTACTGAAAATACAAGAAGGCGTTTGTAAAGTTTTATCCACAGGTTGTTTCAATCTTCGTAAAATCAGATCCAATATAAAACTATCTCAGTCAGACTCATGCCAGATGTTGAACCTCGGCGACCAAGGTTTGCCAAACACCTTGGGCCTAGGTTGGTCACCACCTGATGATCGATTATATTATTCCATAAAGCAAACTGTTGAGCAAAATCCAACCAAACGGTCTATTCTGTCCGCCATAGGACAGATATATGATCCGCTTGGCTTATTAAGCGTATGCGTCATTCAAGCTAAAATCATGTTACAGAAGCTTTGGTTATTAAAATTATCTTGGGATGATCCTTTACCTTCAAACATTGTTAATTTATGGCACAAGTTTACATCCGAATTACGTCATGTACTTGATTTAAAAATTCCGCGCTGTGTAATTCAAGACAATCCAAATAGTGTGATCGAAATTCACACTTTTTGTGACTCGTCCCAGGACGCATACGGCTCATGCTTGTACGTTAGGTCGGAATGTAACGGACAAGTGGAGGTCAACTTGCTATGTGCCAAAACTAAAGTCGCGCCTTTAAAACCGACCACAATTCCGCGCCTGGAACTGTGCGGCGCCCTTGTCGCTGCGCGTCTGACTGAGAAAGTACTCAAATCTATTCGCATACCAGTAAAGAGATGTGTTCTTTGGACTGACTCATCTATTTGTTTAGGTTGGCTACAAACGCAGCCTAGCAAACTAAAACAATTCGTTAAAAATCGCGTTGCCGAAATTCAAGAGCTCACAGCTAATCATGAATGGCGCCATGTGCCAACAGCTCTCAATCCAGCTGATATGCTGACTCGCGGAGTAAATATGTCAGATTTACACAATTTGTCCTTTTGGTGGAATGGACCAGATTTTTTAAAGGAGAATGAATCTAATTGGCCTAAAAGTGATTTCGTAAAAAACAATCTTGAAATACCAGAAATGGTAACTACTACAACAGTCTCTCTACACGTAAATGACAGTTTAATCGATTTCGAAAGATTTTCTAAATTATTAAAGTTGAAAAGAGCTATAGCATATGCGTTGCGATTTATTTATAATTGTAGAAACAAAAACAGTAAAAAATCTGGTCCACTCACCACAGACGAAATACAAAATTCATTCACATTACTCATTAAATTGTCTCAAAAACAATCATTTCAAGAATATGATCAATTATTGAAAAAACAATCGTTACCAAATAAAAATAAACTGTTAATGCTATCTCCGTTTATCGACGAGTTAGAACAGATTCGAGTAGGCGGTAGATTAGAAAATTCAAATTTTGCATTTGATAAAAGACATCCAATATTGCTTTTATCTAAGCACACATTGACACGACTCATATTTGTTGAAGAACATATTCGTTTAATGCATGCCGGGCCCCAATTATTATTAGCATCAATAAAGGAACAGTTTTGGCCTATAGGTGGTCGCAACTTGGCCAGATCTGTCGCACACAAATGCCTGAGATGTTTCAGGATGAGGGCTCAAACAGTCAACCCTATAATGGGTCATTTGCCTGAGCAGCGCCTCAATCCAGGTTATGTATTCCAAACCACGGGTGTAGATTACGCGGGACCACTTCTCGCTGCTGACCGTAAAGGACGTGGATGTAAATTAATAAAGGTTTACGTCGTAGTGTTCGTGTGCTTCACCACTAAGTGCTTGCACCTCGAGCTGGTCACAAATTTAACAAAAGAGGCCTATATTGCTGCATTACATAGGTTTATTGCGCGTCGCGGAAAACCAGCGCTTATCTTTTCGGATAATGGTACTCAATTTGTGGGGGCTAAAAATGAGCTTAACGCCTTTTTAAAACAGAACTCTTCATCCATTTCCGAGTTTATGGCAAACGAGCACATTAAATTTAAGTTCATTCCAGCCTATGCGCCTCATTTTGGTGGGCTATGGGAGGCTGGAGTTAAATCATTTAAATACCACTTAACCAGAGTCATAGGCGACTCCCATCTTACTTACGAAGAGTTATATACAGTTCTAGTCAAAATAGAAGCCATACTTAATTCGCGACCTTTATCACCCATGTCATCAGATCCATCCGATCTTAACCCACTAACTCCAGGTCACTTTTTGGTCGGACGCCCTCTTACTGCTCTGCCAGTTCCTCCGCTAGAGAATATAAATCCGACCAGACTACAACGATGGGATCGCATTGAACAAATTCACCAGCACTTCTGGACAAGATGGCAAAAGGAATACGTCTCAGAATTGCAGCAGAAAACAAAATGGAGATCGTGCAAGGGACACCTCGACACAGGAACGATGGTCGTCGTCAAAGAAGATGCTTTGCCACCTTTAAAATGGAGTCTCGGACGTATCGTGAGCGTGCATCCAGGGATCGATGGAGTGAACAGAGTAGCTGATATCCAAACGAATAAAGGCGTCATCAGAAGAGCCTTCAATCGAATCTGTCCTCTTCCATTGGATAATGATCCTGTTGAAAGCCAGGACTTTCAACGCCGGGGGGCATGTTAAGGAACCCTTATCTTACGGCCGCCGGACCTCCGAGGGGAATGCACCGCGCGGGGAGGCAGCTGCATCAAATTTGCATGTCACTCTTCGCCGTTCGCTGTTAGCGTGCGCACACAGACTTACGCCCTTTTATAAACTCAAAATTAGTGTTCAAGTGGCATAGTTAATAAGTCTATATAGTATAAACTGCATGTACTAAAGTTGTTTTGCATTAAAATCGTTTAAAAGTTACTGCATACTTCATTCTTCAATCATCCAGTCATCTACCAAGCATCACCAATCAAAAACCCAAAGCAATTGACACCAAAGTCTACACCTATATTGTTCCCGCGGGAGTTATAAATTGTTATAACTCCCGAGGGAGTTATGGTTTTAGTTTTAAAAATATAGGTTTCAGACTAAGGAGGTTTCAATCCAGCCAAGGTTTTTTGTTGCACGAACAAAACTTGCCTACCAGCAAATTTTATTGTGTATTGAATTAATACGGTACATGTCACTGCATTAATATTTATGTTTTACAATTATTTAAGTGTATTTCGCAATAATTTTATTAAATTTAATTCTGAATTATCGTTACAATCTGGCAGTATGGCTTGTCATGTTTCTAAACTAAACGCAGTTCTTAGCATTATCTGTGGTAGACGACACAAAAAAAAGAAAAAAAGTTATAAAATTATTGGTTAGGTAGGTGTTCGTATTTAAGTTTTATAATATATTACGGTGTTCATTATTCCTATTCCTGCATAATATTGTTAATTGTTATTTGTTTAGTGATAGATGGTAAGATTCTGTGTATATTTGTTTTCTGTTTTAAGCTGATGGTCGTTTTGCCAGTGCTTATAGTAAATTAAAAAAATATATATGCAGAAAAAAGTTGGTTGTCAATCGTTATCGTTTAATTAGTTTAATGTTTATTTTTGTCTTATGTATTTGTTATTTACTCCCAAATGTGATGAACAATATTGTGTGTATGGCGGGTAGTAAGGGGATTACAAACTCAGGACATTAAAAGCCCTCCGCCTTCGGCGTCGGGCTTCTAATAGACCTTCGTTAGTAATCCCCTACTTACTACCCTTATGACACAATATACTATAAATACAGCACGATTATCACAATTTTTATGCTGATACTGGTGGCTCGAAGTTGTCAACTGTCTCTTGTGCGTTACCTTAAGTACTCGCTTCTCATTGGACAGCGCTCGCGAAACGTAGCGATAATCGCGCGAGAACCTCATGAGATGCCGCGTCGCGGTCACCAGGAAGCTCGACACGAACACCCACGCTGTGTCGCGGTAACGGCGAACCTTGTCGACGATCGTTTCTTGCGCTAAAAAATCATTAACTTCATATCACAGATTATCACTACATAGTATAAAACAAAGTCGCTTCCTGCTGTGTCTGTCCCTATGTATGCTTAGATCTTTAAAACCACGCAAAGGATTTTGATGCGGTTTTTTTAAATAGTGGTTCAAGAGGAAGGTTTATATGTATAATACATGCATAGTATATTTAGTATCAGCATTGCACCCGTGCGAAGCCGGGGCGGGTCACTAGTTATAAAGCCGGCATCCACTAGAATCTAATTAGCCATATACATGTACTATATACATTTGACAGAAATAGTAGTTTATGTGACTGTACATAATGAAGGGTATTAAACACGAGTGTGGGTTTATGAAACGCGCCGAAGGCAAGTTTCATAATAACATCACACGAGTGTTTTAATGCCTTATTATGTACAGTTACATACACTACTTTATCTAGCCACATATCATAGGCCTCCATGATGCATTCAGGAGTCGCACATTACGACAAATATTACCCGGTAATGGCGGTAATGAAGTTTTCTGGCAGCTGTCATAGCTTTTTTAATTCAGAGACAAACTAGAGTTGGCCCCAACTATCATATCGTTCGATATCTTACTTACGTGCGACATTTGTCAAATTTGATGCGAATTGACATTTCATTTCGAACTAAACGTCATCTCGACTGATATTAGAATAGAGGTCAAATCAAATTTGTTTGTTTTTCAAAGATGTTCGAAATTTGAATAAATAATATTATCGAAATCGATGTTATTATTTAGCAATAATAACATTTTCACAGATAAGAAATTTGTTCTAATAAAACAGTATATTTTTATGGTAGTCATAATGTGCGGTTCTTGAACGCATCATGGAGGGTTTATGATATTTGGATGGATAAAGAAATGTAATGCATGTTTTTCGGTACTTATCCACGTGAGAATGTACAGTGGGAAAGAGGGCCCTACTCGTCTTGACGAACCTAGTGGACGCCAGGCATAGGTGTGCATTACTGTTGTTCATCTGTATATAGTATTTATCAGTAGGTACTTGTATATGTTTCAATGTGTATTTATGAGGATTGGGGATTCTAAGGAGTTATAGTTATATGTACCTGGCATCGGAGCGAAGTCATCAAGTTCCGAGACGCCATCGCGGTCTCGTTCCTGGGCGGCCGCATCGCTCGCCAGCGCGACGCTCGACCGCCGAGGCATCTGCATACATATGTGTGCCTCATGATCGTAGCCGAAATATTTGAGGAAGTTTATTTTTTATAATTATTACCAAAAAATCGGCGAACATTCGTATGCTTCATTTCAATGTTTATTCATCTAGGTATTTTTGGTTAAACAATACTTTCATTATCGATAGTCAATGATAGAGTTTCAAGTTCATGTTCCTCCAACGAAGCTACTCGTATATTGTATATTATATCCATACAGAAAATAGGTAGCAGAAAATATTTTTTGGATCATAATGTCCGAGTTTGTCCTCTATTGAACATTTACAATTAGACTCTTAAAAATCTAGTATAAATTATAACAATATGTAATACTTGACAAAATGTACCTATCAAAATGCATTATCTACATGGATCTACTTACTTCTTAGTCTATTGGGGATACCAATTACCATGCATACCTTAACCCAACCACCACCCAACATGCGCAAATTACTAATAATTAACAAAGCATTATACTTACCGTGTATTTGTAGTACCCTACAGCCATGAAGCATAGGCAGAGAATCGGTCGAATAAAATTTTACCACGGCCACGAAAGGAAGAAGATATTAAAGAATATCCAAGATTGGTACAGGACACTGAGACAAAAGGATATAGAAAGATTCCAAGTTGGAATAGGATGAAAAGGATTAGCTAAAAATAAAAACATATAAGTGATGGAGTATGGTGATAGAAAACAGATCAAAGCAACACAGAATAGGGCTAGCAAGGTGATAGGATAGGATATTCGATACGGCGGTATCTAACGTCATCCTCGACATACTCGGTCACATTTGGAGGCCGATTCCTAATTCTTCAGTTTCGCGCATAATTTCGAACGCAACTCGCCCCTATATTTTCTCATCCTCATATCGGACCGAGTAGTTACATAGGAAAACAGCCTTTATTCTTCCCTTGATATCAGTGTTTTACCTATCTAACTATTCAGCTAGAAAGGAGAAAATAAGAGAACGATTTGTCTTGTGGCCGTGACTGAAACTGGGGTTTACCTCGTGCGGGTAAGAGTGGGAAACGCTCCCTGTGGATAGGTGGCGTCTCGAGCGCACGGCGGGCATGGACGCGCGACGCACCGCCTGCTGTAGGTCCGTCTTGATCGCCGTCGAGAGAAGCTGCGCGCGCAACGTACGGTAGCACAGGCAAAATTACAAATATATTCATTAAATTTTGAAAATAGTCCAATGTGTTGCCTTTAAGTTTCCGATTAAAGAGTCGTACACGACGCATCGCGGGAAGGTACGAACCCGAACCCTTATTTGGGTCCTGTTGCACAGAGCCATCAAGTTAGTGACACAACATATAAAGGATTCCGTTTCAAGAATGCCTTAGTTAGGAACATTAACATATATATTGTGCAATACTTTTATAACACATGAATAGTAATCATGGAAAATATTAATAACATGAATGTGTCAGCGCTTCGATATAACTATATCGACAGGGCTGATGGGTAGTCAAACGGATTAAAAGGCCCAGTGTATGTACATACACATTGTTGTTTGAGTACTCCTGTGAGAGTAGAGTGTGTACGGGAAGTAGTGTCTCTTCGAGTACCTACTACAAATGAGCGTCACGCGCGGTTACGAGTAAATGAGACAAAGAAACATGAGTGAAAACGGACGGACGTCTGTGCAAAAGTTACCACAAAATACAGGTTAGTTTAACATAAGCAGCATAAAGGCAGTACAACCCAGTTTACATATATACCCAAACAAACATCCCACATATAATATTGAATCCTCTAAAAGAATATGTATAAAAACTCTAGAGGAATCGGTACATGCTGTCAACCATTCCATTTTGGAAACTTATCTATAAACTGAAGATGTCCACCCGACCTGCAAATGCATGCTCGTTTGTATCCACCACACAATACATACATATCATTCAAGTACCCACAAAAATAGATGAGCAACAGCATAAGAACAATCAACATAGCATGGGGTAGCATTCGAAAACAAAATTTACGATTGTATAGCGTCTAATCACGCATTATTGAGTGTAATATTTTCAAATCCAAAATGGAAATCAACTTACCACAAATTAACTAATGCATACTCTAAATACATATTACTAAATATATGGATACTGTTGTTAGTCACTTCAATATTCTAGTAAAAAGGTTTCATAGGCATAGGCACGTGTCCCACTGCCGACGATGAACGAGAAGCTATTAGAGCTATTAACTAGATACGAGTCGGCGAGCAGCGAGAAGCGAGCGTGTAGTTCCGATAGTTTTGTCGCTTGGCTATGAGCGAGTGTTCGAGTGCAACGGCCTACCTGCACTGCACCACTCGCTCGGGCGAGGCGGTCGACCATACGTTCTCTCGGCGTAAATTCTGGCGCCAAGCGAGCATCGCTGAGCGAGTGCGAGTTTTATCTTTCATAGCGCATATCACCACAAAAAACAAGAGAACAGAGAGCCGCTACTTGCAGGCAGTGTCAACAGCTAGCGATCAGCTGATTCATATGTGTATCTTTTAATGACTTGGGATCTATATTTTTGTGTGAGAAATTAGACGATAGCCTCCCTTCCCCTCGAGACCATGAACTAACATCTTGTTAGAAACGTCGAGATAATTAATTAAACACTTATTGAACGCGATTAAGTCCCGTTTTGTTATAATAATGTAGTCGATAGCTAGTTCGTCGCCGCCGGTGAGACAAATGTCATAATTGACTCTTGTTGCAAGTGGCACTCAGCTAATAAAGGTGTGTTAATATATCTCATACCTTGCCCAAGCCCATTTTACTGGGCACGTCCTCGTCTTCGCTCTCAGAGTCTTGGTCTTTTAGTGGAACCTCCGTGTCATCGAAGTCGTCAAACATGTAGTAGTCACCCGATCGCACGGCTATATAAAAAAATCTTATTATTATTGTGAAACAATATTGTGCATACCGAAAGCCCAGTTAAATTCTGTTAATGCAATTAAATTTAGAAAGCAGGTTTATCTGCTAATGTGTTTAATAAAGAAAATACTAGGTACCAATTATGTAAGCGGCCAATTATTTTCATCTTATTATACATATACTAACATCAAGGTGCCCTAGGTCTTGTAAAAAATGTGCTAATGCAATATC
This sequence comes from Apotomis capreana, assembly GCA_947623375.1. Classification (NCBI taxonomy): domain Eukaryota; kingdom Metazoa; phylum Arthropoda; class Insecta; order Lepidoptera; family Tortricidae; genus Apotomis; species Apotomis capreana. The sequence continues at coordinate 20,593,063 of OX392504.1, forward strand.
GAACGGAAAGTAAAATAAAATCTTGCACGAACAGAAAACTTGCAATAATCAGACTAAATTAAACATTTTCCAATTGAGCGGCTAAAGCAGCAAATCCGAAAGGGTGGTTATTGATTAAGCGTATTTTTATCAAGTAAAGAGGTATTCGAAACTTGAAGTTACCTATTATTATTCAGATAGCTATTCAGACGAAAAGGCTGTTATTAACCGATTAAATTCTTATTGTAATTATGTTAATTTTTTTATAAATTAATATTAGGACCACCCCGTGAATTAGCTCCTGTGCGCTGTGTAAAAAAAATATACTTAGTGTAAAAAAATGAACACAGATAATAACAAAAAAACGTTATCACGATGCACTAAAACGAATCATGCGCATGCAGGGATGCAATGCTAAACATAAACAGCACATGCAAAGCGTCAACAACCGGTGGGAGGCGCATTCTGTCTTAGATATTGTATTTACAACATTCACACGAACATTTACTAGAACAATTTGTACACCAATTGAAATACCAATCAAGACAGTTCCCGCCAGAAATTCCAACTTGCCTAAATACCATCATCAGTAGAAGCTAGAGATTAGTGAAGCGAACACATGTTACGGGCGATAGACGAGAAAACTTTACCCCTCTGATGGCTGGTCGGCTGCTTATACGTATACGGCCTGTCGGGCGCTATAAGAAGAAAGCACAGCTCAACACGACAAGTCACACACCACGGATGATTTGAGAACTCACAGGCTAGGGGTATCACTGACGCACCCAAAAACGATACAGGGAGCTGTTATTGAAGCGTTTTTTTTTTCGAATATTAATCGATGATCGACATAACAGATGGACCTTAATATGATATCACATTTCGTACACCACTGTGCTGGAAAATTTGTTAATATATGCCACAGTTTCGTATGTGCAAAGGAGACAATCACCTCCAACACCAACTCAAAAGGGCCTCGGAATACCTTTGAACCTGTTCGTGTATACCCGTCGCTCATATAGAGGACGCCAATTGCTCCCTATTCCTAATAAAATAAAATAAAAACACAATTAACACGTCTGGAAGAGAATGCTTTACATTATGTACAAGGTGAGACACATACACGGATCTAAAGGTGCTTCGACATTGAAAATCGTTACACGTATGATGGGAGTTGGGTTCGGCGCGGCTCGACTGCGAGATGATGGACGTCCGCAGCAGGCTCGGGCTGGCGACCGTGTGGCGGCGGCGGATCGGGGGCGGCGAGAACACCGGGTAAGACTCCTCGGGGCTCTGCGCTCGCGGGAGCAGCTCCGAGGATGGAGGGGACTCGAACGATATGCGGCGCGGCTCCAGGTACGCGTCCAGGGAAACCGTCATCAGGGCGGAGGACGGGGACGGCGGGCCGCCTTGCGAGCTGGGCGGGGGCGGGGCGGGGAGGGTCAGCGGGCGCGGGGCGGGGGGAGTGTTGGCGCGGGAGGGCGGCGCGGACGGCTCGCTGAGCGGGGTGTGGAACCCGCGGGGCGAGGCGGGGCTGTCCGGAGTGTGGAACCCGCGCGACTCCGAGTCGCCGCGCACCAATGGTACCGCTTCTGTGTCTCCTGGCTGCGTGTCCGAGTCTTCGTCTTCTTTATACGGTCAGCGGGATAGAAATATTGATAGTTTTCATAACTGATAGTACGTAACGCTGCGGTGTTCAGAGCATTCCAGATAGTGGAATTGAAAGTATTTATATTTAGGACGAGCACTTATCATGCTTTTTAACGCTAGCACTACCTTTGAAAAGTGACTTTTTATTATCAATCGGTAAGCATCGTTTGTGCAAATGTTTAACATAATCAAGAACATACGAGCAACTTGGCATATTCTTTTTGAGCACTCAACAAAACTAGACTATACGAGCTAGTGTTTTTGTTTGATAATCTGACTGATTAATTTAAATATTATTAAAATAACAATAATAGAGACACGTTTAAATTGGTCCACAGATTTAAGCGTTACGATGTCACAGATAGAACACAGACGGACACAGATACGTTTTAAATGTATGTATCCCTCTCTTTGCTCCAGAGAGTACAAAGACTTAATTATTTAGATAATAACGACTGACTTCGTTTAATTATCAGTTAAAACATTACCGGCATCGTGATGTTTCGGTTCCTTTGTCATCGCCCCCTGTATCTTTTTCTGGTTAGCTTTGATTCTCTCCATCTTTACTTTGATCTTGTCTAAAATCTTGATTTCCTGGTCCTCCTGGAGATGCATTTGTTTCTGACGCAGTTCTTCTATTAGTTCGGCGCCCCTATAAAATTACGTAGGTTTATATACAGCCACGTGGGTCGCGGATGAGGTTAAACTATACTTAAGTCGTCTTAATAGGCAGCTAGTACCTAAATTGTCTACCTTTATTTAAAATCTATGAGAGTTTACCTGGAGGCCAAGACGGTGGTCGCTTTGCTTTCATCAATAACCCTGTAGAAGTAATAGCTATGGAAAAGTCTTCGCTGCAATATTAGGAAGGCGAAGCAGACACCGTCCCAAGCCAGGCCGATGTCTTCTTGAGGCACCGTGCACGACCCATCCTGTAATTGGTTTAGAAAAACGTAAACTTACACTTGACTACAATAAGATAAAACCAACGCGCTGTATAGCATTTCGTGAGACATATTTAATTATTGTATTAAGCGGTTTACACTCACGTTTAATTGTCAGGAACGGCCCGACATGCTTCGAACTCGTATGGAGCCCTTCATCAGTGACGGCTGCCCGTACACCGCCGCGGCAAACTCGTCACATGTCGGGCCGTTCCTGACAATTTCACGTGAGTGTAAACCGCTTAATACAATGTTTTACCCTGTTCCTAATTACCTTGGAATAAGCCTGCATCTTGATAAAACCTCCCAGACTGCCGGCGAACTTGTCGACGCAGCCGATACCCAGCACTTGCACCAGCCAGCAGGCGCGGTGCTGCATCGTCTGCAGGAACAAGCACCCCGGGATCTGCAGTAACACCTTTATGACGACTACGGACACGTTGTAGCGAAGGAGCCACGACCACCTGGAAACGGTAAGTATAACGTCAAGGTTCATCGAAGTTTTACTCAATTGTAAGGACTCACTGTACTCGTAGGTGTAGATCCCGACGACGATCCCGAAACGAGAGAGAGAGACCAAGTCGAGTAGATGGAACATACATAGAAATGAATAATGGAATTTATCATAGCCATAATTTCGCAATATCCCACCGAAGAGTGTGGTCTCAGTAGTCCGTAAGCCCGCTCCAAGATTGCCTACGTAATATGACATCACGATAAAATGCATGGCACACGGTCGAAAAAGTTGTGCTGAGCGAGAATCAAACGATTATCGCACAGAAAATTGGCCGGAAGTTTGAGAAAATCCTTCACTTCCGGTCAAAATTTTAGGGGTGTACTTACGTCATGTGACATCATTACGTGACAGATGGCATCATGTAGCCCTTTAATCGTAGATAGTGTAAACATAAGTCTGCCAGTTCTAAAATGGCCGGAAGTGCTTGGCGACGGGGTCAAAGTTGGTCATCGGATACGTTTTCCTACGTTTTGTGGTATCTTGACGAAATTGATTAGAAATGTTCTAAAGTAATAGTGTCTCTAAAAATAAATAAGTCTGCCAAGACATATCTGGCCGGAAGTCCTTCAAAAGTGTTTTTTTAGGGTTCCGTAGTCAAACTAGGAACCCTTATAGATTTGCCATGTCCGTCGGTTCGTCTCTCCGTCCGCGGCTTGGCTCCGTGACCATTAGTAAGTACTAGAAAGCTAAAATTTGGTATGTATATGTATCACGACGACAAAACGGTAAAATAAAAACTAATTCTTTTTTTTTCGGGTAGGTACCTCTCGTATGTATCTCGTACACCTAAAGTGGGGGTGAATTTATTTTTTCTTTCCAACACTAGTGTGTGGAGGTGGTGTTGAATAGGTTGTCGGGCCACACTCAGTGTAGGGTCCGTACTTGCCCATCCTTCGCAATGTTGTTGCTGTCCTATGGTACCCCAGTGGTACAGAGGGCCTTCTTGAGACGTCGCCTTCCGCTCCTGTCCTGTGCCTCGCGCTCCGCGTCACTCCAACTCAGTCCGGCCACCCGCAGCTCAGCGTCGACGGTGCGCTGCCACGTGTGCGCCGGTTGGCCCTCTCGTCTGCTCCCGCGCGGCCTCCACGTGAACGCAACCTTGCCGATGTTGTCCTCTGGTCTTCGGAGGGTGTGCCCTATCCACTTCCACTTCCGTTGAGCGATTTCTCGCTTGATCGGGATTTGGTGGCATCGATTCCAAAGATCTTCGTTGCTAATAGTATTCGGCCAGAATATGCGCAGGATGGATCTAAGGCATTTGAGAACACCTTGTAACTTGCTCGTCAGACCCTTTGTCTCTTTCCAAGTCTCGCAGCCGAAGAGCAAAACAGACTTCACTATGGAATCGAACAGGGAAATCTTGATCCGTCGGGTGAGCACGTTCGAATCCCAGACCTGTTTCAGCTGGGCAAAGGCATCTTTAGCTTTCCTAATCCTCGCGTCGACGACGTCATCGGAACCACCGCTGTTGGTCACGGTGCTGCCGAGATATGTGAACTTTGCGACAGATTCCAGCGGTGTCCCATTGAGTCTTATGGGTCGGTTTTCGCACGACTGAACTCGCATTTCAACGGTCTTCCTAGCGTAACTCTCGTAACGAGTCCAGCTTCATTTGAAGAGCGGGCAGTGAAGACGAAACGAACACTATGCGTCTGCGTAGTCGAGGTCCTCCAGGTGTGAGCTTTTATTCCATGTTATGCCCATAGGTGTTTCTGTTACTTTCCGCATGATGTCGTCGAGCAGGACTATGAAGAGCAGCGGCGACAGGAGGCAACCCTGTTTGACTCATTGGAATTGGATCCCCTAGAACTTGGTCGTACACTACTTTGCAAAGACTGCCATTATATGTATAGGGACCCATCCTTCACAATAGACGGGCTTAAATCCCGAGCTTCTAATCCCAAGGTTTAAATTACGAGAAAGATTTCAAGTTCTATAAAAAGGTCGTAAACGCTATAGTAACTGTAATTACTTATTACCTTCTGGAAGTTATCGATTATACGCGCCAGATTGAGCGGAATATTTTAATGCAGTATGGCTTTTAACTAATATGTGTAATGTTCGAAGTATAAGGACACTGCGTGGCACTTACGTCATTTTAAAGAAAATTATGAAATTTTGTGATCTCAAAAACGACTCAACCGATTTTATTAAAGAAAGTTTTCATTGAAATTACTTATAGGTCATATTTTCATGATTTTTTTCTATATTTTTTTTGACTCAATGGTAAAAAGTCTCAGTCGGAAGGGGACGCAATTTTTTTGGTTTTCGGAGCGAATATTTACAAAACTGCTGCTTTATCAAAAAATAATGTTTAGAGACCCCTATTATCTTCAAAATACCTATTCAACGCCACCCCACACACTAGTGTTGGAAAGAAAAATAAATTAACCGCCCCTTTAGGTGTACGATACGAGAGGTACCTACCCGAAAAAAAAATAGTTTTTATCTTATCTTTTTGTCGTCGTGATACATACACATACCAAATTTTGGCTTTGGCAAATCTATAAGGGTTCCTATTTTGACTACGGAACCCTAAAAAATCACTTTTGAAGGACTTCCGGCCAGATATGTCTTGGCAGACTTATTTATTTTTAGAGACACTATTACCTACTTTAAAACATTTCTAATCAATTTCGTCAAGATACCACAAAACGTAGGAAAACGTATCCGATGACCAACTTTGACCCCGTCTGCCAAGCACTTCCGGCCATTTTAGAACTGGCAGACTTATGTTTACACTATCTACGATTAAAGGGCTACATGATGCCATCTGTCACGTAATGATGTCACATGACGTAAGTACACCCCTAAAATTTTGACCGGAAGTGAAGGATTTTCTCAAACTTCCGGCCAATTTTCTGTGCGATAATCGTTTGATTCTCGCTCAGCACAACTTTTTCCACCGTGTGCCATGCATTTTATCGTGATGTCATATTACGTAGGCAATCTTGGAGCGGGCTTACGGACTACAGTATCGAATTTATAAATTTACCCCGTAACTCGGATCATGTGACATAATAAAGTTTGAACTCTCACTATCATCTCACGATATATAAAGGGCACCTAAAGTTCCAATTTAGATATACATTATGAAATAAATGTCATGTACTAAACTCACCATCGCAAAATAGCCTCCTTCGGTCTTAAATAGAAGTCAGTCCCTTGCCAAAGGAAAATAAAAGAGCCAATGAGGTAGCCCATGGAGAACAGATTGACTCGGTTGGTGCCGGTCAAGAACATGATGGCCAAAGTGATCCACAGCATGCCCAGGAACACCATGCGTTTCAGCACGTCGAGCCAATTGCTGGTTGAAAAATAAATAAAAATAAAGTCAGGTAGCTGTGAACAGAACAATTGCGAAATATGTATATTGATATAAATGTTGGGGGTGAATTAAATAAGGTAATATTTACAGTGTTTAGTTAAGCTAGGAAAGCACTTTAAAGAATTAACATTGATTTGATCAGAAGTCACAGCGGAGAACAGAGGTTCTAGGACCTGATGTAGTGTGTTACGGTACAGACACCTTGATAAGTGAGGCATCTTCAAGTCACGGACTACATCCTCACGCGTTAGACGGCCACTGCCGGAACACACGCGTCTACAACGCCTGGCTACAAATATTACCAGACAACTCCTAGAGAGTCCGGGACGGGGTAGACGGAGCCCTTCGTCTCCCAGTCTTGTCCAATATCCTTACTACATGAACTATCAGGGTACACGTCCCCACTAGCTCTAACAGGGACGAGGAAATTACAAGTGAATATTACCTTACAACGCCAAGGAAATCTGGCACAGGATTGACAAAACTTGGCGTCTCCCAGTCTTGTCCAATATTCTCACTATTGGAGCCACCCGGGTACGCGTCTCCTACTCGCTCCAGCCTGAACACACGTAGCTGCCGCGACGCAAATATCAACAGCAAGTAGTCGAACACCAGCTTAGTCGCCTTCGGAGGATCATCGGCGTACGGGAGGAACAGAAACGTGCGAAGGTTCTTGGAGTCCTGAAAGACGTTAGATATAGAAATTCAGATACAGAGATGTTTAACAAAGGAGATTTAAAAAGTGAGAAATTAAGCAATATAAAAGTCAGGTTCAGTATATTCAACAGAAAATAAATTAAAATTTTGCTAAACCGAGATATGTGGTTGTAGTTTTAGACATAAAATAAAGGATGTCAAAAAAAACTATAACTGAGTTTCCGGATGCAAGTGTGTAACGTCAAGGTTTACAAATGTCCTCAAAATAAAAGATGTATGATTATCCTGCGTAGAAAACTCCCGTTCTAAGAGTATGAAGATTACACTAATGTACTCACGATAGAATCTATTCCCCAGGGATAAGTAACACAGAACTGCGGTAAGAATCCCACCGCTACCAAGTACTGTATGGGCACCAGGAAAGTTACGCATATTGTGAACGGCAGCCACAGCCGCGCTTGCGTCGGCCTGTTGAGGGACACGAGCAGCAACAGCCAGAACGCGTACACCACTGCGTATATGTCCATCCGAGATCCTATTACACCTATTAGACATATTAGAGTCACCTGAAATGCAGTAAAAAAATATATATAACAGATTTGCAAAATAAATAGTATTTTGTAATCTTTGACTTTAAGTAATAGGATCTACTTAAGTTCTGTATGATACGAGTAAGACATGCCTTTGTTAGCACAGCGCTTATAGTTACCATAAGAGAGTATTCTTAAAGTCACACGATTACGTGGAATTATGCAACAGATCCGAATATTATTCATTTAATAGGACTCACGGACCTATGTATATATAAATTTTGTACTCAAAGATGTACAACGTACTCGAAGAATTGAGAAAAACCTGCTGATCGATCTTGTGTGAACACGTTTGGTGAACTCAGCCAACTCGTCGTTTGTTTTTGTTATTGGGAATGTTTGTCAGTGTCAAGTCAAATTTAAACGTTGTTGTGCAGTAGGACAGACGCTTAAAAACTGTTGTTTCATGATAATATTTGTTACCTACCTCAACACCAAACTTGTAGAAACCATAGTTGATCAAGTACTTTATACAGTAAACCAAATTGGTATCGGCTTCCTTCCGCGTCACCTCGGGAAAAAGAACCTTGTCATGTTGATTTGTGAGCCCACCTTGCTCTCTGCAATGAAATCAAAATACAATACAAATGTAAACTGAGATGCAGTGGGTAAACGGAAACACAGGTTGATTATTTATTACAATAATATGACACTGGAAGGTGCTCGCAACTTCATTCGCATAACCCTTTTTTCTTTACCGTAGTAGGAATAAAAGTATCCTATAACTACCCTCGCATGTCCAGCTGTACCCGTACCAAAATTAGTTATAACCCATCCACTAGTTTTGGCGTTATGAACGCACAAACAAAAAACTGTCAACAGATCGCGCTGTATAGCTGACGTCGTTCGTCCATAAAATATGGTCTATGTTCTAGCATCGCGCTATTAGATTTATCCTGAAATAAAAACTCTATACATAGAAAATTTATTGACAATTGAAATTTAGAATTTTATAATAGTTTTATAATAGAGATAGGTATACCAACCTAATTGCTCTCTGTCGGTACGTAACGAGAGAATGGAAAGTGAAAACTACTATGAGTCCTATGTAGTCTTTCAACAACACGGCTAAAGAGTTATTCTTCGTGAAGCCGAGCCACTCCGCATTGTTATATGTCATTTCGTTTGACCCTTGATAATTCTGAAACAAAATTACCACGTCAGGGCTTTAAAATGTTGTTTACCTGTATTGAATTTGACGTGTAAACCGTGTTTGTTTGTATTAATTTCCTGTTGACGTGTAAAATAAAGAATATTCAATTCTATATCACCATTCTCTACTTTAGTAATGTGCTACGTGGTTTTTTCATTCCAACTTGTCAATATTACTTATAACTTAATGTAGCTCTCGGTGATCATCGAAAACTTGGCAATATCACGGCAATATTTATGTGGTTTGCCAATACATTGCTCAAATGGTTATAGACAAAAATGTCGAACAAATGAACAGTAATCAAACGCAAAAAAAATACATATTCTTTATAAACTTTTGTGACTATCCTCTTTTAGATAATGAACGAAAACAGCTTCGTTTAGAAAGTAGTAGAAAAAAAATAATAATATTGCTACTCACGGTACAGTTGACGTCAAAGTTGGTAGGGCGTATGTATTTTATCTGATACACCATCTTGGCCATGAAGTAAACACTGATGAGCGTGGATACAAAGAGGATAATAATTCGCTGCTTCTTAGCGTTCAACAGCAGTGCAGGCGACACAATCAGCATTATGGGTATGTGCATGGCGCAGACCTGTGAATCAATCAAAAACAACATTGATACAATCAAAGCACGAAGAATCAATTAAATGTGTAACCTGGCAGAAGAGACCGGGTATTATGAATATTAGCATTACACATTTACAATAAACGCCCAACGTGTCAACCACTCCACTACCCCAACCCACGACCTTTAAGTACCTAATTAAAACTAAAGGAGACGCCTTCGCTGTATCTTTCCAAACAAAAAAGTCTGCCAAAACCTGAGGGGAGCAAGGTAACACACAAAAAATCTGCACACAAATACAAAACTCTCTCATTACTACGCACCCACTCTAAAACACCAATTTAAATCGTTACAGTAAACTCACGCACACTTCAAAATACCAAATATGACTAATAGGTAGTCGACTTTATAAGTGTTTATACGGGTTTACCCTTGAAATGTCGACAAACGTTCCATCGAATTTTCATTTCGTCGAATTTTCATTTCATCGAAAGTATTTTTTTTACGCAAGGTTAATTTATCAGGCGAAGTTCTTAGAAATGTCGAAAACAACTCTTTAAGTATCGTATTTGCTCGTAATTCAAACAAAATATGAACTTCTCCGTGGTCCACTCACGGAACCCTACAGACGTGTGCTCCGTAGTTGTCGGCACGTACAAGCGGGGACGGGATGGTTATGAGAAAGTTAACTTACGCGCATAACGCAGATGAGCACTAGCGAGAAAAACACAACTTTGGTGAGATGCAAGTACAGGTACATAAACAGATAGTTGATCCACACGTTCAGGTGGGCTCGGGCCGAGGCGAAATTCTTCGTGGCCCACTCGCGGAACCCTATGGACATGGGTTCCGTCATTGTCGGCGCGTATGAGCGGGTGCGGGATGGTTTTCTGTAGGAAAAAAATATAATCACTATTTACTTTTTGTGTTAATTAATATATTCAACGATAATCAGGAATTTTTTGCCTTTGTGAAATATTAAGCTTTCAAGTGAGAATTTTGTTAGTATTGTTTTTGTTCGTTTTTACAAACCCCACTTAGTTTTGATAGACTTAGCTTTACCCGCTGAATAGCTGCCAGGTGCCTAGATCAATTAATAATGATAGCATGGCACACTACCTAGAGGAGTATCGTAACTCTATCAATTGCAATCCTATTTCCGTAGCTAGCTCTCCAGCTATAAGTGGATTTCGAGAGGTGCATGGATTAGCGTGAACGATAATATCAACAGACTTCAAAAAGGAGGAGGTTCTCAATTCATCTGTACCTGGTTAAATCCCGTTTCGTATTATAGGTAGATATGGAATGCTCCGCCTCCGTAGTAGAACCCAAGGCGGACGCTCTACCCGCTTCCTCTCCCTCTCCTTCGGAAGGCAATGGCGGCAGCTACAATAAAATTAAATAAAAAATAATATTCACTAATCAATTAACTTTGTCACGTGGTGTTTTTAGGGTTTACATAGCTCTTTTTTGTATTTATATTTATTGTTCGCACTTTTAATAAATGCATTATAAACTGAAATGCAAAAGTATATTATAAATTTAATTTATTCAGAAAATTCAGTCAGATAAATATTCCAAATAAAAAAAACATAAGTAGGCATAATAGGGTACATTTAAAAAATATATACGTACGTCATCCTTCATAGTGGAAGCGCCGGCATTGCTAGGTCTACTTGACATATTTCCGTCTTTAGCAACACTATTCGTAATTGAGCTGTAAAAAATAGCAAGTTAGTGCAGAAGAGCCTGACAAAGCTAAGCATATATAGAAATTATCTGGCAACCCCACCGTAACGGGAGAAATAGATGAGTCAACGAATATTTTAGCCCCAAGAAAAATTGTGAGACCCCAAAAGAGTATCACCTAAAAATCATATATTATAAATTACAACTATTACAATAAATAATCTGTTTATGTATTTGTTCAGATTTATTTCTTACTGCATTAGTATATGTCGTTTTTAGATATTTTACAGGTAGCTCTAGTGGTGCCGGTCATTTCCTTATGGTTTCTGAGCCCATATTAGAGTACTTATGATATGTGTGTAGATAAAGTAGTGTATACAACTGTACATAATTAGGCCTTAAAACACGAGTGTGGTTTTATGAAACGAGCGTCAGCGAGTCAGAGCGTCAGCTCTCATTATGTATCAGTTGCATAAACTACTATTACATAAAATTGGTGTTTAACTCTTTCTTTAAAAAAATTTTACTCTTTCTGGTGATCAGTAATACAACTTTTGGTTATCATTTTAAATAAATTTGGGGATCAATTTTCGTGCTCAATTACTATTTTTGATAGTAAAAAGTGTTTTTTTTGCCGTTACATTTTACTACATCTGGTGGTCCATTAAACATAAGCCAAATAATAATATAAGACTAAAAAAATACTCTATGCAAATCATCCAGGAATCTGGCTTCTATGGACGCGACGTCACTGTTAACTAGTGCTAACTTTCTAAGACTTCAAACAAACTTTTATTTCATAATAGATCCAATAAAAGTTGGTCAAATCCAGTCCTGACAACGGAACCCTACAAAGAGATGGCTACAATGAGCTGCAGAATTATATGGCCCATTTATGAATGAATTCATTCATAAATGGGCCATGCATTTGTGCAGCACATAGTACAGAAACGTATAGGTATTTCCACGAGAGTTGAGGTGTGTAATATTTTATGTATGCATGAATGAGGGTGGTTGATAATAAATCAGTCTTCATCGAGCACGAGTTTAATTTATGTCCCGTAGCTACTTACAAAACAAGGTGAATGATTACGCACATAGCTTCATAAAGTACTGGTTGTAAAAAAGTTGTGAATGGATGGGATGAATGAGTGAATGTAAAATTATAAGCGCAATATATTTTCATAAAATAGAAAAAAACAGCAGATAACTAAAAATACACTTGAAGTCGATTGAATTATCTGATTCATTAAAATTTATTACAAGGTCAATCATCAATATAATTTAAATCGATCGAATCGAATGAACGAACTTTAAGTCAATATTGCAGTTCGCTGTTGAACTTGCTATCGGTATGAAAAAATAACAGCAATTTCAAAATTTCGCTGTCAATACATGAACATGACATATTTTTGTGTGCGTTACCTCTACGCTCATGGCTATACTTATACGAGCGTGATGTGTGATCATAAAGCTAAATAGTAGGTATCGTAAGTTACACAGTGTGACAGTACCTAGTGTTTGGATCCGAGAGTGCCATGAAGTCCTTATGGAAGTAGTGGACCTGCATTATCGTTATAATTAGGAAGCAAGTGGGAGTCAGCAGCTTGACGAACAAATCCGCCGGGTGATACGGCTCCAAGCCAAGATCATTTTGTCTGAAAAAAAACAAACTTGATCGGTAGTCCGTTAGCTCTTAGGATTCAGCCTTCCTTCGACCTTCGGTTTGAGAGCTTCAATTCAAATCACAATGGAATAAGAGCGAACGAAATAGGTATAAAGCTGTAGGTTAATTTAACAGCTCGCGGACTGTAGTGCAGGCTTCAATTTGTAACTAGAATTACCATTGTTTCGTAACTAGAATTTGTCAATGTCTTATTTCGGTAAGAGGGAAACATTTACTGTAATTCTTATTTCAAATTCAACATAAGTCTTTAATATCTACAGATTAAAATAAACAGAAGTCAGATAAAGACTTACAATTCTACGTTGATATGAAGATATGTTTCTATAGTCTTGGGGAAGTTGTCGAATTGATATATGTAAATAAGTATCAGATTGATCATGGAGTAAATGATCACTGCTATCCAGAAGAAGTACATCAACCGTCGCCACCAGTACCAGCTTATCTGTTGAAACAATTTAAATTAGTCCGTATCGTAATAGACTACCTTCTACTACTTACTACTAGTTGATATGTCAATCACATGAACTTACAGTGTTATGCTTTTTACTCAAGTACGGAGGCACTTACACCGTTATGCTTCTCTGGTACAGAAATAAGAAAAAAAACCACTTGACATCTTTCAAAAACAGGGGCCACCTTAACTCCTCGTATGCTTAAACACGGATGCGTGCGGGACATTTCAACTTTACGTTAAAATATCAGTAAGTTTCAAGTCGATTAGCAAATTTTTGTCATCGCATACGAGGGGTTAAGAGAACCAATTGTCTAAATAAAAACCAGAATTCAAATCGGTTTACGCTTGTGCTACACCCGCGGGCTCGAGCGTGTTACCGGGAATTCAATTTCCGTGTCAAGTTTCGTCTAAATGTTAATATACAAAAGTTTATTGAGTAAAAAAACATTTAGCGCATTCATTGCCAGGGGGCGTGGCCTAGGAACAAACTTGTATGAAGGTGAACGCATATATGCCTTGCTGGCAGTGAATGTACTTGTACTCATAGATTTTCTGGCGGAGATTAAGAAATCTGAACTTAGAGAAAGAGAGATGTAGTACTTACTTGGAACATAAGAATAAATCCAAGGCAAAGGAACATATAGACGATTCGGAAGATGGTCATCCTTTCCCCAGTGATCCCGTTCACGAAGAGCATGATGACGACCACGTATATCCAGTAACGCGCGCAAGCCGCCTTCAGGAAGTCTCCTATGATGCGTAGCAAGCGGGACCGGTTCTCTTCCTCGCGCTGCGCTTCTATGACTAGAAAAAGAACATTCAATTTTAATCAGAGTAACCTTTTATACGGTTCACAACTTGAGCAAGATTAGAGTAAGCATGCGTTGAACCAAGACAGGTTATGAATGCCCAAAGGAAGTTTTCAACATGAGCTTCAAAGCTTAGGAGATTTAGGTTATGACGTAGAACTAAGGGTATATGGTACGACATTTTACGACGAAAGTTTACTTGAAGCGTGTTGATAATTTATACGTAGAATGTTAATAATGATCGAAGGATAAGAGGATCTTATTCATAAAAGTTACCAGTTTTATACCCGTCCAATAACGCTAATGCTTCGTTATAAATCCCAACGCATCCAGGAATTGTTAACCAAAGAATGACAATACATGACATAACTAGCAGTAACTTAACGTGTCGTGGCATGGACATGCAACTGGGTAAAACTGACATTAGTAAGTAAACTTAACTTTTAGTAGAGGAGCCCATGATGCTAATTTTGTACTTACTGATATGTTGAACATAAGATGAAAAGAAAGTTAAAATATTCTTACAGGATTTCCACCTGCACGCAGTTAACTTTATAGACGATTTTAGTTACTTCGGCTTGTGGAAATCGGCAGATTACTTTTTCCGTTATCTTTGCATTATTTGCTTCAAAATAAAAGAGATTCAACCGCCCTCGAGGGCATCCAGGCGAAGTATTTATTTGCAATTGTACGTGATAAACAAATCCCCTCTTAGGCTCCTTAACTATCGAATGTGCAAAACACCGTAACGTCCAATATCTTGTATACGTTTTACAACGCACGCTAATGTTACAAGATCCGTATACAATTACCAGACGTTACCGGAAGTTGAAGGATAGTGTGATTTAAGGATTCAGGAAATATAGCCAAGAACCAGATAAAGGTAATTGAGACTTTTATGTATAGTTATATAACAAAATCTGATAAGTGATAAGTATCAAATTGAGCGGAGTGAAATAGCTGTAGAAAGAAAGACGGAGTCAGGTATTGTGATAATTACCACCGGCTAGACCTGATGCATGAATGACATAAAAATACAACCTTTGGTTAAAACACGTATACATAAGTTACATTCAATATTTTTTTCTCAATACGTAATCACTTTAACGTCAGTGGATTCAGGTGAATATAATGAATAATGATAAATGGAATGCATATGCAGGGTAAATAATCCATCGACTACACCACCAGTAACAGACATCATTAGAATTAAGCATAGCACATATTTCAGGGTCGTTAACACGTACTATCTACAACTCTAAAAGATGCTTAAAATAGAAGTGATGTCTACTGAAGTGTTGTTTACCCACAAAGACAAAATAAGTAATAACATTACAATAAAAAATCATTACGAGCATCAAACACCGAAATATCACGGAAAGTGCACATGAAGTTATTTTCTTACTCACGTATTAGACTGCTACACGAAGAAAAACATGGTGAACACAAAAATCAAATACTATGTTCGCACCTGCTTATCACTAACGAACATCGAATACTACTAGTATTCCGTGTTCGATGTTAGTGTTCACCGTGTTTGTGTTCGTTCGTGCGCACACGGCTGTAGTGTCACCACTACCTTCCATAAAGACATTAAATTGTACCGCAATTTCAGTGACGATAGCGGATCTCCTGACTATCACTTAGCGTTACAAAACACGGGTGAAGTATCTTAATAGCTTAGCAGTAGCCGCCGCGGGAACGGTAGGTAAATCGAAGTGGCACTATTATCTACACGGTGACTACGAATTGGTGCCTCTACTAGATTGTCCGGACACATCGCATCAGAATTGCACCACCATCATATGCTTATGAAATGCGTGCTAACTCACCACTAGCCGCCGTGGAGACTGTTAGCTGCAACGGTGCTGCCATATCCGTGATGACGGCGGATTGGCGTCGCTGGCGTATTTCCTGAATGCGTTGCCGTAACGTAACCCAGAACATGCACGTGAACAGCGACTTGATGAGCAACGGTACGAACGGTATGTTGTCCGTTCGACCAAGCCCTATCTGCTGCAGGTTTACCCCCTGGAAAGGAGAAAAATGATGATTTTGAAGCAAGTCGACAAATCACACAATATTGATTTTAGTAACATTCATATACTACTATCAAAGTTACACTAACAGACACATTTTGACTATAAAAGATTAATTCTACCTCATTCAGGTCTTTCACTATGCCAATAGTTTTTCACATTATAAATAAGCATAGCTCGCAGCTAGCATAGGGCTGGCCTTCAGAATAGGTAAAGGAGCGTTGGCCCTCGTACAGCCACACGATGTTGATGGGGAATACGAACGTGTACCATAAGTGGTACAATGTGCTCCACTGCAAATTGTCGATAACTGTAGCTTACTGTTTCGTTGTAAATATTGGAAGGTAGCTCCGCCTCCGTTAGGTTCATGCCGTAGATGTACTCTGCGAGCAGCAGCAGCATGGCGTAGACCACGAGAATGGGGCTGGTTTTCAGCATGAAGGAGCGCTGGTCCTGACACAGCCACACGATGTTGGCCCACATGAGGAACACGAATGTGAGCCACGAGTGGTACATTATGCTCCACGCCATCATGGTGATCGTCGTTGCTATGTATGATGATCTGAGGAGAAAATTCGGATGTTAAAGCTTAGCACTCGCACCGCCAGGGTATCGTAACTTTGCAAGTAAGACACGCCACTACGTACTCCATTGAAAAAGATCAAAATTACTTGAAAATCATGAATCCAATATTCTGGTTTGTTTAGTTATTTTGAACCCGTGGATCGAAATTTCAGATTTTATGCCAATCTAATTTGTACCCTTACATCTGATAAAATTAGTAACATAATGACAAAAACGTTAGAATTACACGTGTGATACTAGCGCGGTCGACGGTTTTTAACTACATACGACCGTCTTATTATTGTTTTGTTCTTAGTAACTACAAAAACTTATCTGATGGCATGAAGAGAAAGCCATAAAATATCTAAGGTTGGTACAAATCGAATCAGTTTTACAAGTACATGTATAAGATTGCTTACCTGATTATGACTTGGAAGAAATCGACGATGGCAGCTATTATGTCGTCCATAAGAGTTGGCTCGTCATTCTCAGACGAAGATTCTGAAAAGCAAAACACAGTATTATCACCAAACGAATGTGAAACCTTTTCTCTTAAATCAGTATCAAAATGTTGTGTATGACCGCCTACACTCTACATTTACTTTGTGCGTTGTAGTTGGTGTTTTTTTGTAAATATGATAACAGCCATTTTTCATTACAGTTTGAGCAAAACTAAACTAAGTCCGATCACACCCCGTGGGCAGACTTCCCATGAGATGCCCTGAATTGGAATACCAATCCCTCAACCAAGGAACGACCCAGCCATGTGATATGTATGATATTTATTTATTTATTTATTTATTAAATATGATATGGAAATATCAAAATGATTTTGCTTACAAACCTTATGGAAGTCCGAATGTATCTACTTTATTGTTTATGTTAACATAAAAATTATGACATTCTCAACTTAATTAATTGTATTAATCTTCTGAGCGCCAAAGACGGCTGATCATGTCAACGGAAATCTGTGCCCAGCACCTCTAGCATAACTGTCATACTAGAGACTATTTCTCGCGCGAGATAATTACCCGTCTCTTTCTGTGCTGTAATGTAAGAGAGTGACGGGTAGCGCTATTTCGCACGACACGAGACGCGAAGCATAGTTGTGCTAGACGGGCAGATGCAACGACGTCAAACTGTGTCATACTGTTTATCTGCTGTGTGGGACAGTTTTCCGTCAACGACCTGGGTCGTAAAAAGGTTAAGATTACCTTCATCAGGCACGATGACGGATCCGGAGAAGTCCTGATGTAGCCTCTTCAGTGTGGACCGCGAGCGCCCACTCGACCACCGCTTGCTTGGACTCATGTTGCGAATAAGCTACACACGCGTAACATACAATCAGAGGAAATGACGCTACTATGTCACATTGAAAGATTACATAAAATAAAACCTCACATCACCAATTATCATGGATATTTACTGAACATCAGTGACGCGGCAACTATAAAAGTGATTTCATTTTAATTTAAGTAATCTATATTGTTCTACGAGTATTCAAGAGCAAGTATGTCTTCTTTATTCCGACTTGCCGATAAATAAGTTGGCCGTCGAGCCACTATAGTACTAGGAAAAGTAAATTAATTGGTACATGTAAGGTTTTATTTAAAAACCTTCACAGAAGGGATAGGCAGATCGGGCATGAAATCGCACAGACACTTGCTCAAATGTTTATAACACTGCAATGTACCTACTGTAATGTCTGCAATGTACCTACTGTAATGTATATACGAGTATCGATGAAGGCTTCTATGGGATTGGCTCTGACCGATCCACCTAAATTGTTTTGTAAGGAAACGTTACATCGTATGGGAAAACATAACACAAGCTACACAATTATTATTTTATGTATTCTGATTCTATTATTACAATTTAATGTTTTTTTTTTTCAACATCAATTTGCAATAATGTCAGGCCATCTAGAGTTTTAAACTATTTTAATTTCGCCAGTCTAAAGCAAAGCTGTTACAGTTATCCACGGAGTTAAATATGTATGATAATTTGATTGGGTTATTGGATCCATTTAAATATTTTGCAGTAGGTACCTAAGTAGCCAAATTTAATATTGTGTTCGAGTATAATATAGGGACGTATCCTTACGAAATTTAACTTTGGTTACATACCGTCACGATGCATATTATATTTTCACTATTTAAATACATGCAAAACATATAACAACTATCACACATACACAAATTCTACAACAAACAAAACACAAACGTACACATAAAGCTAACAATCCAATATAAATCTTAAAAGTGCATGAACCACACATGAAATACGATTAAGCATTACAATGCATGTCATGAAAATCTACGGAATTGAATTGCATGATAATAAGATTAAGTTCCCAATTAGCATTTGAACACAAAGACCTCAACGTATCAAACGTCAAAACAGACAAAAAAACATATTTTGACAAAAATCCCAATTTGAAAAGTTGAGCAACCAGCCTATGATCGACTTTACTGCGTAATTCATAGATATATGATAAAACATACATGAATATTCAAACGGTTCTATAAGTGTGAGACTGAGAATAAAGGATCTTTTATCATTTATCTATCTGGCGATAAACGTGACCATCATAGGTCCGCAAATCTACACTTCATAGCTGGTATAATTGGATACATTGAGGACGTTGTTTAGAATGTGACTATAAATTTTGATGCAGAGTTGTCTCAAGAACTCTTTATATGTGTTCACAACATTCCAGCTCCCATAAAAAAGTAAAAAAATGAATACCTACAGGAGTGTTCTCACTGGGACTCCCGCGTAGTGTATCTGAATCTATGTAGGAATATGCAACCTATAAAAGAATGAAAAGCAAATTGCAAAAAGTGAACAAATCTGTCAAGGAGTTTGGTTAAGGAGAAAAGAAAACAAAACATGTGTCATGGCCGGTTAGGTGTTAAAAAGCGTACATGCCGTGTCCTAACCCGAAAATGGTTAAGAGATAATGTTGTTTATATACATGTGTCTATACTACAACATGCTTTACTATATGCTACAGTGAGACATGTGGATATGGTGAATCATTCTACCTGTCTACATCTATCTATACATCAGTTACCGCTTATCTCAGACATCGCTTTAGGAAAGAGGATGAGCTGAGCCATTCGGCATCGATTCAATTTCGCTCTAAATAATGTGATTTCAACTGATGCAGCATTATTAAACCTTCTAATACTAGAAGAATTGCACGGTTATTTCTTAAAGAGATTTTTAATCTCATAGATGGCGCTAGGAGCTTTATGCCAACTGTTGACTGTATTGCAACACATATTATAGCCATTTTATAGGTTATCAATGACAATCTTTGTGACTTAGCAGCTCCCCAACCCACCTCACTAAAGGTCTTAGTTAAGCAGTATAGGTAATTCTACCTATCTATATTTAAGTACTTGTACGTAGTAAAACAGAAAGGTGCTAGCAGTATGTATAGCTCTCTACAGCGTGGTCGCACTCGTGCTTACTCGGACGGTCTTAGTGGCGCTCATCCACTTGTCCTTAGGGCCGAGGGTGCCTCCGCGGTGGAACGACACGCCCCGCACAAGCGAGCCATTCAGCTTGCCCGCCTCTACTCCGGTCAGGGCACTCTTTTTTTTCGCCTACAATCCCGTTCGACAGCATAGAAGATAAATACACGATCCATTCACAACACAGTAATAAATACTCAAACTGTCGTCCCTATATAAACGCAATTTATAATTATAGATCGGGCATAAACCGTTGCCATCGGGAAAACTCGGAAACCCGAGAAGTTCTGATATGTCGATCAGTTATCAAATTTAACCTGTTTATATCCATTAACAGAAAACATCATATATCAATATCAAATGTAAAAATAACGATTAACATTTAGTATTGACATTATGAAGTTCATAATTATACATATTACATTTTAAAAGACGATCATTTAATACGATAATCATTGACACTTCTGGACTTGTAAACTTTCAGAGTTTTCCGAATCGCAATTCTTTATGCATTATATCAACAGCTATACAGTCTTTACTAAGTTAATATCGACTTATTGCGTTTATCATTAAGACGTCAGTATATCGGTCCCCATCCGAAGAGAGTCGAGACGTAATCTCGCGTGCAGGCTTCTTAAGGCACAAGTCTACCATACGATATCACTTAACAAAGCATTCTGTTAATAACCAGGTTAGTCAATAAAAAACATCATTCAGTAACATCATACATCAGTAACGTAAAAACGTGCCGACATACCTTTGGCTTGAATAGTTCTCGTGTTTCCAACGCTAACACGTAGTACGAGAAGAGAACAACTAAGGGACTAGCCATCGTAGCCCAGGAGTATTTACTGTCGATATCGTAGGAAAAAGTCGAAGGGCTGGTCTCGGTGAGGTTAACCAAAGTAGTAAGGCCGAAGTACCTGAAATTAAAATTTATTTTTACAACTCAAGCAACACGTAGCTGATGTCTGGAATGAATAATTATTATAGTCTATTTATTCCACCTTAGGTCTATAACCTTTATTTAGAATAATGCATTCCAGTTATAGACCGAGAACTCAATTAACATAAAATATAACAATTTAAATAAATATGTTTCATTCATCATCTGTAAGAATTCTAAACATTCACGTCATACGCCTATCTCCACATCTCCAAACAAATCACACTTAGGTGCTGATACCAGGAGAGCATTTAGCATCGCCAGCGCACGGACCAGCGGAGAGTTCCTGCTTCGCCGCCCGCACACACAACAGAGGGCGCACCCACAGTCGGATGTTTATACTCTGAACAACAGCAACAGTCTTACACCAGGCAGGCTCGGCGGATAAGCCCCAGCGCCAATTACTGACTAAAGGATGCAGTCAAACTAGGCTTCCGGCGTCTCAAGCTAAGAAAAAACAGTTTTACGACTCGCTGCACGAGTTCAGGCCAGTCACATTCACCTCGTAAGCAGGTTGCAGACGCCGACGCAGTCAGGCACCAGCAAAATATTATTTGGGCGAATCAACATTTTGATCGTCACTTTTGACTATCTCCGGCGTTACAAGATGTCTCTAGAGTTACCAAGAAATTGGGCTTCTAATACCTATACATATTTTCTATTTATTAGGTTTAACATCATTTTCTGTTTATAACATAGATTTAAAAATAGATAAACCATTGTGTAAAGGTGCAATTTAACAGTTTAATTTAAAAGTTGTGGACAGATTTGTGTCGATCAAAAACTTATTCAATCATTTTGTTGTTTACAGTCCGTGAGCTCTCAGACTACGATTCGGGATTGGGTTTACGCGATCTAGATAAGAACCTCTCAGTTTTCAGAGAGGCTCTTATCTGGATCGCGTAAGCGCGAGCGAGACAGAGGTATAAAACGCAAATCACATTCTGTCACTCACTGTAGGTAGGTACTCTATGTAGATTCTCATTAGGTATCACATCTAACACAACTGCATCACGCAACTGTTTCTCGTGCGACAAGTATTATCTGGTCCTCTTCACTTAATACAGTGTCAAAGACCGATGACGATTTTGTCAGGCATGATGCCTTTTTCAAATAACTTAAATATATATATTTTTAAAGAAGTTCATAAACCTACCAAACGAGAAGTGTAGGTATATACTTAATACCTACGCTGACCTACATGACTACAAAGTACAGACTAATTACTTTACTTTCATACAGGTTTCTGTCAGTTGGGTCGGTTTTGAATGCCAATTTTTGTAGAACAACACCAAGTGTCACAATGTTTTATTTCGTAATCATCGGCTTACGGTAACGATAGGTTAGGCACCATATTGAACTACCATAATACCATATTGATTAAGTAGTAGTCTTTTCCTTTCTATCTGACACATCATTTGTTTAACTAGTTTTGGAACGCTTGCTATGTGTCCGTCGCACCCGACCGAACATACCTAATGTGTTAATAGCGACATGATTATTAAAAAAGAGTATTATCATCTCAATGATAAACAATATGTCGAACAGAGCAGATAGCTAAAGTATACCAGACAGGAAAAGCATAACGGTAAAGTAAACGGTGTAGAGCACGTCGTTAAAGACGAAGACTGTATAGAGCTCATCCCTAAAGTAGGTATATTATGGTGAAACCTCGGAACTAGGTATGAATTTAACCTATGTAGTATGGCCTTATTGCCTTAAATTCAACTAACCTGCACCTCTAGCACAGCTGTGACATTCGACCGTTTGTCGCACGAGAAACATTCCTGTCTCTTATTTTACAATTCTGTGAGATGCTGAGTCCGCGACAAAAGAAATCAGGGTAGGTCTAGCCCTGCAAGCCATATCCATATCATGCGGGTACAGTTCGACCAGCCAGGTGCACTGATATGCGAGCAGCACCGCGATATGCACGGCCATTATAGCCATGATACAGCGGCCGACTCAGCGACGCCGTGGCCGCGCCCATAAACATGAGGAAGTAGATCCCAGATGTCACACCCGGCAGCATGGTCCCGGAGAACATTATTACGGAGCCTTAAATTCAACTAACCTGGCCATATCCATATCAGCCGGGTATAGTTCGACCAGCCAGGTGCACTGATACGCGAGCAGCACCGCGATATGCACGGCCATTATAGCCATGATACAGCGGCCGACTCAGCGACGCCGTGGCCTCGCCCATAAACATGAGGAAGTAGATCCCAGATGTCACACCCGGCAGCATGGTCCCGGAGAACATTATTACGGAGCCTTAAATTCAACTAACCTGGCCATATCCATATCAGCCGGGTATAGTTCGACCAGCCAGGTGCACTGATACGCGAGCAGCACCGCGATATGCACGGCCATTATAGCCATGATACAGCGGCCGACTCAGCGACGCCGTGGCCGCGCCCATAAACATGAGGAAGTAGATCCCAGATGTCACACCCGGCAGCATGGTCCCGGAGAACATTATTACGGAGCCTTAAATTCAACTAACCTGGCCATATCCATATCAGCCGGGTATAGTTCGACCAGCCAGGTGCACTGATACGCGAGCAGCACCGCGATATGCACGGCCATTATAGCCATGATACAGCGGCCGGCTCAGCGACGCCGTGGCCGCGCCCATAAACATGAGGAAGTAGATCCCAGATGTCACACCCGGCAGCATGGTCCCGGAGAACATTATTACGGAGCCTTAAATTCAACTAACCTGGCCATATCCATATCAGCCGGGTATAGTTCGACCAGCCAGGTGCACTGATACGCGAGCAGCACCGCGATATGCACGGCCATTATAGCCATGATACAGCGGCCGGCTCAGCGACGCCGTGGCCGCGACCATAAACATGAGGAAGTAGATCCCAGATGTCACACCCGGCAGCATGGTCCCGGAGAACATTATTACGGAGCCTTAAATTCAACTAACCTGGCCATATCCATATCAGCCGGGTATAGTTCGACCAGCCAGGTGCACTGATACGCGAGCAGCACCGCGATATGCACGGCCATTATAGCCATGATACAGCGGCCGGCTCAGCGACGCCGTGGCCGCGCCCATAAACATGAGGAAGTAGATCCCAGATGTCACACCCAGCAGCATGGTCCCGGAGAACATTATTACGGAGCCTTAAATTCAACTAACCTGGCCATATCCATATCAGCCGGGTATAGTTCGACCAGCCAGGTGCACTGATACGCGAGCAGCACCGCGATATGCACGGCCATTATAGCCATGATACAGCGGCCGACTCAGCGACGCCGTGGCCGCGCCCATAAACACGAGAAAGTAGATCCCAGATGTCACACCAGGCAGCATGGTCCCGGAGAACATTATTACGGAGCCTTAAATTCAACTAACCTGGCCATATCCATATCAGCCGGGTATAGTTCGACCAGCCAGGTGCACTGATACGCGAGCAGCACCGCGATATGCACGGCCATTATAGCCATGATACAGCGGCCGGCTCAGCGACGCCGTGGCCGCGCCCATAAACATGAGGAAGTAGATCCCAGATGTCACACCCGGCAGCATGGTCCCGGAGAACATTATTAGTTATTACGGAGCCTTAAATTCAACTAACCTGGCCATATCCATATCAGCCGGGTATAGTTCGACCAGCCAGGTGCACTGATACGCGAGCAGCACCGCGATATGCACGGCCATTATAGCCATGATACAGCGGCCGACCACGGCGAACCCGCGCTCCAGTGGCCGGCCCAGCGACCACGCCGTGGCTGCGCCCATGAACACGAGGAAGTAGATCCCAGAAGTCACGCTCGGCAGCATGATCCCGGAGAACATTATCAGGAACAGGCAGATGTATTTGCCTAGAACGAAAGATAAGACTTTATTATTTGTCATAGTCAACAAAATTGTGTAGACGGTGTTATGCATTTGAACGGCGACGACGGCAAATCATATCGACGGAAATCTGTGCCCTACACGTTACGTTATTTGCAGTGGCAATACAATATCATACTAACTGTAGCCCGTCGACAAGCTAGGCCGTCAAGAACTTAAAAATATAGATATATACAATGAATGTGTTCAGCACTGAATCTGGAAATTTTGAGGTTCTACCGTTAATCTCAGTCATCCCAGAACTGAAATTATGCATTCAATCAAGTACAATCGAAACGATTGTTATTGGCATTCAAGATTTAATGTCAGAAGTCTTTTCTACGACTGTTGCAATAAGAACTTTTTATTGTATTTTTACGATACTTTTACGGATCGGTGAATTAAGAACAATAGTTTTAATTGAGCAACTATATCGTAATAAAAGTCACACGTATATTAAATTCTTAGATATTTTTAAAATAAATTAATTAATGCCCTCCGGCACATGTGTAACAGAGAAAAATTTACTTAGTTTCTCTAAGTCAATCTTTGACAACTGGAAAGTTTCCGAAACGTCGGGGAGGCTCAGTTTTATTTAAACTGTATCGTATCTCATATTGAAATAGGGATAGATAATATGAACATTCTAAAAGACATGACTTAGCGACTTAGCGTTTTCACTTCAGCAAACGTTTGACAGTGTTGTTCAAATTACTAAGAACGGTGAAAAATGGCGGGGGAAGCCTTTTGTTTAGCAGTAGGGTATAAAACAATTAAAAACAAAACAAAAGAAATCGACGATACCGGCACTGGTGAGTAGCGGGAACTGCTGATGTTTCGAGTCTGGCTGTTCTTCAGGCGGGTTTGAACCAGACAGTAACTTCTTCACCGTGACGTATACCACCATCGAAACTGCGGTCATCACTAGCTGAAAAAGGTAACCATAAGCACACATCAAATAATATTTTCACTTCTCATGCTCTAAAAGCTCGACTTTATGCTGTGTGTAGGCGACATAAAGTCGCTTTTTATGCTCTAGAGCATAAAGTAAAATCGTCGTCGAAAACCAAGGCGATCGGTCCAACAGCCACACGAACAACTTAAAACTTCATAGAATACTCTTCATTTTATTTCGTTTCGTTAGTATTCTAAGACCACGGCAAAAATACGAACAGCCAAAGTACACAAAAAAACTTCTTGAAATAAACTTGTAATTTTTATTACTATCATTTATTGATTTTTAAACTTATTTTTATTTTAGTAAATCAATATACTATATATTTAAACTACTTAGGTATAACAATAATTTATCATAGATATAAAAACAGTGTTTTTAAATTTTAATTAATTATGTTTTTAAATATAATATTTACATGATGCAATTTCATTTCCTCGCAATCGAAGTGAAAAGTAGAGTGTACAACTCGTCCATAAAACGCATTTTGCACTCGACTTTATATTCATCCTCGCTCGCAAGCTCGCTCGGATGGATAAACGTCTCGTGTAAAATGGTGCGTTTTATGCACTTGTCGTACAATCTACTATTTCCGGGTCGCTGGAATGTTATTTTACAATACAATACAATACGATACAATAATCTTTATTGCACACCTCCAACATCAAGGAATATACAACACAACATGAGATACATTAAAATAACAGGCAGAGGTAAACAACAGGCGGTCTTATCGATAAATAGCTATCTCTTCCAGACAACCATTAGGAAGCGGAGTAGTTGAAAAATTAATGTTTGAAATTAGTAGGTGGTGCATAATAATAATAATAGGACTAAAGAAACGACTACCACAAAAAACAAAAGTGATAAACATACATAAATAAAAATATACAGATGTACTTACATTAAATACTTAGACATAATAAATAAATATATTGTAAAGTATTTTATTATAGACTAGACTTAATTGAAGCTGCGTATGAAGTCTTAATACTTATTTTAGTCTTTAGTATTATACCAATGTGTACTTACCTCGGGTCCCAAATAGTGTAAAGCCATCGGTGGGTCTATCAAATGAAACGACACCAGACCCAAGTTGCGCCCGATCTGCTCCATGAGTTCGTATTGTACGAGAAGTGACCCGTAGGGCGGGAACGCAGCCAGTACTATGTGCCATGCTCCGTGCAACAGCAGAAGTATAACTGACAGGAAGAGACTTAAACAAAGAAACTTTCCGGGCCATCCTGAAAAAAAAAAGTTCGGTACATGACCTATACCTATACTTTCTCAAACACTGAATATTTAGATACGAGGTTAAAAAATATGTAGATCTATATTTCAAATCCACGAATGACACGAAAGTGCATAGGTCCGAGACAAAAAGCAATATATATTCGTCACTTCGAGGGTCAAAATCCTCTTTGAGTTTCTGAGCCAAAATACTTATCTAACTAGTTGAAGTAATGTGTATAAGTCTAGGAACCCTTGACAGATTTATTGATGTGAGATAATCCAGCCGGGCGATTCGGAAAGTTTACTAAACCTATTCAAGCTACTAGTAGCATGAATGTTTCACTAGGGTTCATTTCGGTTTGTAAACACTAACGGCCGAATAAAAGATTTATTCGGCCACAAACGCAGAATAAACTTCATTCTGCTTATGCAATTGCAGCAATTCGGCTGAGAATAGATTTAATATCATCTGCGTGTTCCACTAAGATCGAAAATAAACCAGTTGCTTACCCCGTATCGTGTGCGCTGTTGGTACAAGTGTTAGAGGTGCTATTAAGTAGAGAAGCAGGTATATGAAGGATAAGCCGAACGGGCGTAGTGCTATACCTGAAAAAAAAGGAAAAAAAATGTTATACTTTCATAAATCACCAACAAATAATAAATAGATTCATGAGAACTCTCTATCTCTTAGTCTTAATGTCTTGAGCTTAGTTTGGGACTACAGATACGAGTAGATTTCTGTTAGATTGTTCCCTATATTTAATAATAGACATGTTGACTGATGTTGAATTCTACAGCGTACTGTAGTTATATGAATAAAATTAGCTAAATATATCACGAAACAAAGAAAAAAAACCAGAAAAATAAACCTTTTTTGGAAATATGTGACTTCAAAGGTACACAAATTTTATGATATATTTTGTTAATCCAAAAGAAATTTTGAATTTTTTTTTCAGAATCCGCATAATTTTACAAAAGAATAATTGTACGACAACCATGAACTTAAACGCACTTTTTCACGGTGAAAATGGCAAATTTCTTAATTTCTCCATAAAATTATTGGTACCTAAAACCGGCTTGTGACGTCACTAGCCTGGACGCCTTTTGTATGGAGCGTTTTTAGCGCTACGTAGGAATGTTGAACTTTGAAGGTCATTTCTGACTTTTAGATCAGTTTAAGTGTAGTCAGTCCCATATAGACATTTGATCACATTAAAAAAAAGAATCGATTGACATCCTCAAAAAAAATTAGTCAACATGTCTATTATTATAACAATAAATCATTACTAAGGAATGAAATCATTGTGTTCCGTAACGTTACAAAAATATTTCAGTGTATAGGTAAACCGCATGAAAAGTGATAAATATCTCGAGAAGCAGGAAAATAACTACAAAATTATATTCGGTAAAAACAAAACTATTAAGGAACTATAAAAGAATAAAGTGGCAATGAAAGAAAATGGTCATAAATAAAACTGAACACAGCGAGAAAGACATGATAAATCGCTGAAGCCGCCATCTAGGTAGATAGGTAGAAATGGATATTTGGGAAGTGTAGATATTTTCAAAGGCTTTTGTTTCTTTTAAGGGTTTGGTTAATGGTTATATACTCCCCTTTACGACTTTGTAAGAAAGCCAAGGTCAAAGTCTAAAATATAAATAAACACATTGGGGCACGTACTAATCCTCCTTACTCCTTCACATAATTAGATTGCATTTGGGATGGAGAATTTGTTACTTCAAAAGAAAATGCCCTATATAAATATTATTTTACCCTCTGTGTAGAAACAAAATTCTATGATACTACGTACCTAAAACGTAAACATGAAAATTTGAAATGAAAAATGTTTATTTAGGTTTCAAAGAAGTTAACACATGCACGTTTAAATCCGGGGTATATTTCAGAGAAGATACGAGTACCTCGTATATTTTAATGAATACTGACAACCTAACCCATTGTTTTAACACGTAAATTCGTGATGATTTCATTTCATTTCATTTCATTTCATTTCACAAAATCCAATGCCACTCTCATTCAGTACCACGTAAACATTCTTATAATTTCAAACAGTGACACCTGAATACGGAGACATTTTTGCAAGAGGTAGGTATTTCGCCATGGCCATGACAATGCAATGTCGATGTGTATACATGTCAGATTCGGAGAGGAGAATGGTCAGTAGAGAATTTTCAACCCAAGTTCTTTTAAGAATTTACGGCTTTGTAAGAAAGGTTTAAAGTGACCCTAAAAGAAAAATGGTTAGATACTTGACTACTATATTATTTATCTCACTATATAAGTGTAGAAACAAATTCTATAAGCTTTAAAAGTCTACACTGTCATAAACTACATACTTACAATACAACCAACAAGCATGCATAAGCAGATATCTAAAGTTTAAATAAGATTACTAGAGGGATGTTTGAGAACCATACATGAGACTATCGTTTTAAAACATAGGTGTATGTAATGCGCCAAACATCCTCAAGAATTGAAATAAGCCCACACTATATAGGCTCTACATATCTACTAAGACAACAGCACTCAAAATTCCATTATCGAACGCATAATATAATGTGGAAATTATGCGTAACGTGAGTACGGTCTAAATAGAAGCAATCTTTGTAGATGACTTCGGTCACAAACCAACAATCCAATGTTTTAGAACGCACAAATTGCACTCCTTCAGTGCCAGGTAAACATTTTAATAATTCCAAACACTGGCACTAGCAAATACTAGGAGAAATAATGCAAGCACATAATTCATAACAAGGCGAAGTAATTGGCGTGGCCACAAAATGCCACAGTAACATTTAGCAGGGATTGTTCCACTGTTTTATATTCGCCCCATTTCCCCCGTCCGTCCCAGACGTCCCAGCCCGACACCCGCACATTCTTCTACCGCAGTAAAAGCATAATCTTGTAATAACAAGCAACAACATTACTTTTTGCATATAACAGTATTCGTCTCAAGGAAGAGAAATACTGCGAAGTTGTGGTATCGTAAAATAATAAAGAAAAATAGAACAAGGGCTGCATAAAACACAGGTGTGGTGTTATAGACACTTAATTTTGATAGGTAGCTAGGAGTTCCAGATGGATGAATGGCGTATTAAAAGCTAACCGTATTTTTATTACCTGTGTACGATTCCATTACAATACAATCATGGGAAAAACCATGTATTAAATGGCAGTGTGAAATTCACAAAGATTCTAGGGACGACAAACAGAGATTCTGACTATGTACATAATCATATTACATGTCACTCACCCAACTCTGATGTTTTACTTTTCAGAATTTAAAATCGTTCTGCTTGTATTATTCATATCTCATGTTTGATTGGAGAAAACTGCATGTTCAGAATTAAAATAGGCTGCTGGTATAGTTTAAATATAGGACAAGTAAAGTGGTTTTAGACTCAAGTGCTCTTTTTGCATCTGATTATGATATAGGCCCCGTTACTTTTTATAGCCGTTACACTTAGTACACCCGTTAGTATTTCATGAATTACGTTACGTTGCTTAGATAATACAGTAGTAGGCGGCGAGGGAAGCAAGATCCCGTAAGTATGTCATATTTTAGGATTATGACCCCTCACTACGGAAAGTTGCATACAATTTTGACAATGTTATATTGTAATAATTCTATAGATTTCAAAAGTTAAAATAAATATTAAGGGACAATCTTACACAAATCGACCTAGTCCCAAACTAAGCAAAGCCTGTACTATGGGTACCTACTAGAGGACGATATACATAATATATAAATACATATATAGATAACATCCATGACCCAGGAACAAATATTCGAGTTCATCACTCAAATATTTTCCCTTGCCGGGATTCGAACCCAGCACCGCCGGCTCAGTAGGCAACTGCACTACAACGGAGCCAAACGCGTCGTCAAAAAAACGAGCATTGGTGAGACTATAACGGGCTCCGAAAGAAGGAAGGGGAAGGTTCCGTGGGGAAGGGTCCGTTTCACTGCTACACAATAATACTTATATACTTTACATAAGATACTTATGGTCTTGAAGCAACCTGTACAATCTATTCGCCATATAAGCCAGTAGGTAATGATAATGCCCTAGACCTAGACTCTCAATGGGCAAAGAATTCAGATAACGTTCAAGAGCGTTAGTAAAAATGCCATACGATGAAATAAATTTACATGTTTTTAATTTGTGAATTGCGTACAACATGCCAGGAAAGATCATGCCCAGAGACCATGGACGAAACATAACGTCTGAAACGTCGAGGTAAATAAATAAGCTATTTGAACGTAATAATTAAGTCCCTATTCTTTAAATAATGAAAGTAGTGTTTTAAATCATTATTCTATAATATGTGTGAGGAAAGAATGAATCATGCATATACTAAATACGTGCTATTCAGAAAATAATACAGCATACGCGCATTATGTTCCGAGTAGTATACCTGCAGTAAATACCGGTTGGCAATCACACAAAGTATACAACTTTACTACGGCCGCTTACTATTGTTTACTAACACGAGACATCACCCAAGAATATCAATGTTAAGAAATAAGTTTCTTTGACTGTTCTCTTGTTGCATTGCATTGCACCCGACCGACGGGATTTTTTACAGAATTCAAAAACAATAAACATTTTAAATTAGATATTTCCCGTAACTTTTCCCGCATGTTCTATTATTCGGAACCACTAGACATACCTAATTTCATATTTATAATTAAAAATACCTATCTGCATGCAAATAACTTCTAAAAAATTGGGCAAGTGCGAGTCCGACTCGCGCATGAAGGGTTCCGTACCATAATCTATAACAAGTTTGTTGTATGGGAGTCCCCCTTAAATATTTATTTTATTTTATTTTTAGTATAAATTTGTTGTTATAGCGGCAATAGAAATACATCATCTGTGAAATATTTAATTGTCTAGCTATCACCGTTCTTGAGATACAGCCTGGTGACAGACGGACGGACGGACAGCGAAGTCTCAGTAATAGGGTCCCGTTTTTACCCTTTGGGTACGGAACAAGATATAGCCTATGTCACTGTTATAAGTAAGGTAAACGATATATAAGACAATCGCAGCTCCTTCCATTATACGCGTATTTATGCGCTTCTTTAAGTGACCATTGACCATGACGGCTAATCTTGTTATCTGACTGTAAAAACAATGTCGATGTACGATAACTACGAGTACCTAATAGGTAATTTTATGTTATGTGTTAAAAATTAAATTATTGTAATAAGTAGTCCAATGCTTTAAACTAAAGTCAGTCCATTCAGTCCAATGTTACTTCTTGTTTAGTAAACAACTTTCCAACCTCAAGATTCACATTAACTTTCGTAAACTATACAGTTTTCTTTTTGCCAACAAAATTGGAGAATTGATGTACTAAATACATTCGTCATTCGGGATGCAATAGACTTTTAAAGGTGATAGGAATATAAAACAAGGACTTGTAAAATTAGAAATGTTCCGGCAGAATAATAAGCGCATCAATAATTAGAAATTCTAAGTTAGAATCTACGAAGGTTGAGAGAATACATTTTATGAATAGAGCTAACACATAACAATAGGATGCAATGTAATTACCATTATGCATCAACTTATTTATTGATTGATCTGCTGTTGATGTGCCGTCCAAAAAAACATACTACTTCTTTTGAATCCTAGTCTCTAGAAAGTATAAGTTCTAAAATGTAGTGATAATTATTTACCGTAACTGTCCCTTCTGCAATGCAACTTTCGCTGATTTTAGGTAAGTCTATATAGGAACTTCGAAAACTAGGTTATCAAATTGCACCGCTTATCTCTTACCCTGTGATACTTATCGGTCATGTTGCCTTTAATATCCGATTATAGTTGTAACCGAAATTGGCACAGATTGAATACTTTCTTAAATAACAAACTTGGAACATACATGTGAAAGTGGGTCAAACTTACCTTTACAGACAATACAGACAGACACAGGAACAGGTGAAACTAAGATGAATAAAAATATACTTAAAACTTTCCTTGTTATAATATGTACGTGTACCGCCTACTGTAAAATGTTATTATAAAATATGTCGCCTTGTCATAACGTGAATAACAACGAGTGATTTCACAGAGTACTTAGACAAATTACTAAATACCCAGACAACGGCGCACCTTGGACGGTCAAGGATAGCATGGCACGTAGTAAATGACTTTTATGTGTTTAATAACCCGCAACTATTAAAATTTACTTAGCGTACGGCGGATACCATGCACTAATGCAAACAAGTTAATTGGCAAACATTGACACGCAACCTTTACCTAGATCGTGTGAGATGGATCATCGACTCAAACTGAATTAATTAAATAGTAGTACAACATCTGTGCTTTTCGATTTTTTTGTTAGTTGCGCTTAATCCGTGTGGTGCGCTTAACCCGAGTGACCTTAAATTTTGTTGAACATAATTAGGCCAAACATACATTGTTTAAAACAAACAATCAGTAGCACCTAACCATTTAAACCGGCACGAATAGTCGTGTTTAGCACACTGATACTGACATCGCTATAGTAGGTACCTAAACCAAACAAGGATCAAAGCACAAAGAAAATTGAAATGCGTAACCTGGCGGAACAGACCGGGAACCAGGTTACACATTTAATTTTTCTCAAAACACTGCAATATAATTACTATAATTTGTACAATGCAGTTTAACTAAATAAACAAGTATACTCCTATACACAATTCATAGAAGATAAGGCCATATAAATAAGTGTAGTATCAATAAGTGACTAAGTATGATAATTGTATTTATTGAATAATACACCTATGATAATTGAACTAGCAGATAATGTCATGCAAATTTTCAAACATACCTAATGCAAAGGAGATTTAACAACGGCTGACTCGATTTTGTCGGTGGATAGAATCAGACGGGCTCATTCGCATATGTAAACCCGTTCGATTCTATCCATACTAAAATAAACTAGAGCATTTGTAAGTTTTGTTGTACAATAATAACTACAAATACGAGTATTTCACATCACAAAAAATGTAGGAACTTTGGATCGCTGACATTGTAAAGTAAAAATAAATAAATATCAAGTTAGAACAGCTCGCCTCTGAAGTGTCTGAAAAGTTCAACTATGAATAACAGATAAATATTTGAATGAATTATAGCGTTATAAAGGGGTTCATATATTTTCAAGGTCTCGTAATATCCCTCTAAACTCTAAAAACTCAGCTCACATGTGGCTCACATATATTTAGACCAGGTATTTAGATTATGGTTCATTAACACAAATAAAATCGCTTCCTTATGGCCGACTTCGCGGTGAATTTGTGATAACTGCCTTACATTTGAGCTGCATACGATACGAGTAAAGGTTCAAGATAACAAAATTAGCACACTTGAGCGTTTCCTTTTGTGATGAAAGAACAATTTAGGGCCCTAACTGGAGCGCTTAAAACAAGCAAAGATTCATCATCCCGCGACGTTTATGACTTCCTGTTATAATTAATTCTAGAGTCGACAATAACAGGTGTAAAGATGCACCTAGAATGAAAAACGAGCGTTCTAATATTTTTGACACCATATCTGTAGATTTTAAAACTTAAAAGGCATTTCGTCATATTTCAGGCGAGCCGCAGCATGCATGTTTGTCACCGTCGTAGCATATAAAATATATATATATATATTTCTTAAGCTCGGAATCTCCACCAAACCTTTTACTAAAATGCTGCAAACATCTGTAGCCCCTTTGACAGATATGTGACAACGAAAGTGAGCCACTTGAAACGCTCAAAGAAATGACCTTATTGATGACATCAATAAGGTCATTTCTTGAAAGCTGTCATAACTGCCGAAATCCTGGATAGGTATTTCAGGCGAGCCGCAGCATGCATGTTTGTCACCGTCGTAGCATATAAAATATATATATATATATATTTCTTAAGCTCGGAATCTCCACCAAACCTTTTACTAAAATGCTTCAAACATCTGTAGCCCCTTTGACAGATATGTGACAACGAAAGTGAGCCACTTGAAACGCTCAAAGAAATGACCTTATTGATGACATCAATAAGGTCATTTCTTGAAAGCTGTCATAACTGCCGAAATCCTGGATAGGTATATGACTTAAAAATCGTGCGCTGCCGCTGACACCAATACGGGTTATAAATACACTGGAATTTCAAAAGCGGGAAGCATTCTAAACGTTTATGTGACTTTCTTTATTGTAAACATTATATATAAATATCCTACTAATACTTCTTGGTTTTGTTGAGAGCTCTTACTTAAGTAAATAAGTCAGCTTTAGCCAGACATTCAATCGAATGAATGGAAACGATCACATTATCGATAATTATAATAATTAATGCAAAATGTAAAATTAATGTAATTTTCTAGATAGTAGGTACCTGGCCTGTCTTGTTTTTCTAGAAACTTGTATAATATTTTCATTGATTATTATTTTAATACGCGTATTTTCGTTGGTAGCATGGCTGTGCATTAATATATTAAATGAAACGTTGGCGTCGTCTTAAAAACAATAATATTTCGTCTGAACAGCGAAAATACAAATCGGTGAGCGAGGTCATCGCAGTATCAGAAAAAGTAGTTGATACAGTTCAAGTAATCACCTAAATTCGACAGCTAGGAGCGTGTAATGAAATGATGAGATCATTGTTATGTATTAGGTTGCCGCTACCCGGTTAGCTCTGACTGCTGTCAGTGACCTTGTGAATCACTCCGATAAGGTAACGCGCCGAATGAGAAGCTACCACGGACTGTCTGACATACAAATGATACACTCAATATGACTAGTTTCAATTCTGATTACCTTACTAGTGCAGCATTCTTGACGTTACACATTATGCAAATATGACATGTACATACATATTTAGATATTCAAGTTACAATGTATCAAATCATCACACAAACATTGACATGACATAACCAGGGTTCGTAAAATGCGAGCAAAATTCATTGAAGTGCTCGGGTCGTCACTGGTTTCACGTCATTTCAATCGATTTTGATCGCATTTTACGATCTCTGGACATAACAGAACACACAACATTATCGCAAATCAAAAATAACTCCTATTTCCTACTTGAAGACGCTCAGTTGGCCTGTTTTTGTATGCCCAAAATTGAAAGACTTTAAGGCTTCTGTCCTTATGTTTTAGACGCAGGAAAGTCATAATGAACCTGATCAGCATGTAAAGGAAGAAGTTTCGACTTACTGAGTCATTAACGCCCAACCCACACCCTTGTGTGTGTATGTATGTAGAAGATAACATTTTGAGCAGCTTTATGAATTTCCCAAGGCAATGAGGTCATAGGCATAATACTTTTTATTTTACAGACTATAGCTATCGCTCATAAATAAAATCCATCGAAAGCTCAAGTGTTAATCAATTATCGTATTAAATGAACGACATATTAACACAAGCCCATAAACATGAAGTTTTATTAAAATATCAAATATAAAAGTGAAATTTGATTGACATTGGTTTATTAGCCAAGTAATAAAGTTTCATATTGACATCAACACGTTCGCACAGCTAATTAAACGGCACAGTTGTTTTACATTTCAGTGGTTGATGAGTTTCAGTGTCTTTATACACTATCACTACTTCTGTTTATGATTATCAAAAGTTAAAAGCATTACTTTTGTCCACGTTAATTAACATCAACTATTTATCCAGCTTAGGAGACAAATCACCCGTGTTAGGATAGAACCGTGTTAGCGTAAGTAATTGAAATCCGATCCAACGCTTCGTCGTACAACAGAATGCTACATTAGGTAAAGATTTCATTGTATTTCCCGGAATAGATTGTGTGTTTTAATATAGTTAAGTGGCGTTCGTGTGGTGTAATTAAGCGGTGGATTATATGGGGCTGGGCTGATGCGTGAGCGGAGCGATTACGAGGGAGTGTTCGCGAATATCCTAATGTATATAAACTAGTTATTTTCCTATTACCTATATCCCAACACGTTTCTACGAGATAAAACCTGCCTGTCAGTTCGTCCCAGTTGAATTTTTAGTAGAATAATATCCTGTGTTGGGCAAATTTATCTTTACCTAACTAGATGTTTCCTGTGGTTTCGACCGGGCAACTAGAGCATTCGGAAAACGTGTATTTGTCCACGTCCCTCTCATGCGCTCATGCCTCCCTCTGTTGCTAAATAGAATATACTAAACAGTCGCTAAATTACACAATCATTTCGGAACAATATATGTGTCAGTGCATCTGGAAAGGTACCTTGTTTCGGGTATTGAGTTATGCATAGTTCCAAAAAGTAGATTAAATTTGCTATCAACACAAAAAAGAATAATGACTGTAGGTGGAACCACTATTTTTATATAAATTTTTGAATTTTCGACTTCCGAAATGCACAAGTTGAGAAAATTGCATTTAAAGTTTATAGTGCCAAAAAACACACTTCTATTTCGAAGTTACATAGTGAAGGGTAAAATCATAATCTTTGAATGTTAAAGAATTATAATTAAGGTGAATTGTCTAAAAATACATGTTAATTATTCTGATTTCTTAGGTTGAACATGCCAGGGTGGAAGAAACACGAAAGTGTTAATTATACCCAATTCATAAAATAACGAGATTAAAACTGTTAGTTTCTCATCATAGTTACATATTCTATGGCATTTTGAGACAATTGAATGAAAGAAAACTTCATAATCATAAATAAATTTAATAATTACCGCATTTTTAACAGTTACAAAAAAGATCACTTATAATATTAAAAACCAGCAAAATAATTTGTATATTCATGCTATATCACAAGATCAAATGGTATTTAGCATGGTGTACCACAATGGTATAATAGAAATGGTTTTTTAAGCAGTTTTTTTAACAATAAAGTTTAGTGACTCGGTCGAAACTTTTGTATGGAAACGTAACTAGGGTACCTTGTCACGACATTTACTAAACTTTAGTAACTTAAACTCGAAGATCACTATTTTAGTACCTATAATGCAAGAAATATCTGGAACAAAATGTTATTTAGGATAATTATAGCGGAAATCAATGTATTTTTATTTATAAAAACTTCTGTTTTAGTCGTGTAAGACATCAAGTTTAGCATTTTACTAAACTGGGTACCTTGTCACGCTAAGTCATTATCTTACATAAATGGAGTGACTAGAAAAAATGTGTCAGTGCACATGGAAAGGTACCTTGTATTGAGTTATGCATAGTTCCAAAAAGTAGATTAAATTTGCTATCAACACAAAAAAGAATAATGACTGTAGGTGGAACCACTATTTTTATATAAATTTTTGAATTTTCGACTTCCGAAATGCACAAGTTGAGAAAACCGCATTTAAAGTTTATAGTGCCAAAAAACACACTTCTACTTCGAAGTTATATAAAATTTTATATAAATTTTGGGAAACTAAGAAATTATAAAGGTTAATTGTCTAAAAAGACATGTAAATTATTCTGATTTTCTAGGTTGAATATGCAAGGGCGGAAGAAACTCAAAACTGTTAATTATAGCCAATTCATAAAAAAATGAGATTAAACCTGTTAGTTTCTTATCATAGTTACATATTCTATGGCATTTTGCGTTCATACAAGTCACTCAAGTTCAATGTTTTCTTATAAAAAACATTAAATTTTCACGGCTCAAAAAATCATTTTGCTATGGGCCGATTCTATACCTTATCTTAGAAAGAGGCATATTTTATTCTATTCTATTCTATACTACCCGCAATGGAAATAATTACCAAAATTATTCAAATTTTAAACGATTTTAAGACAAGCCGTGACAAGGTACCCTGACTACTAAACTTTATGGTCGGAGAAATATACTAAGAAAACATAATTTTACTGGTATTCTTGTACACATATGTTCCTTAGGACGTAAATAACCCAATTATAACACAAACCCATTTTGGCACTTTTTCACCCGCTTCCACAAAAACTCATGTAACTCGGTAACTAAATGTCGTGACTAGGTACCTTTCCATGTGCACTGACACATATGTAAACGTATGTCAAATTTTATACGTAGGTTTGGGCTAATGCAGATACACTGCAGTATGTATTAATATATGCGTAACGTTCACTAAATGTATAGCTATCCTAAGAAGCATTCTGTTAGACTGTCCACAGATATTCTAAAAACTGGATGAGATGGAGAATCCTCCATATTGACACTTGACCTCACTTGAGTCGAATTGATCATACATGTAGACGCATTTGCATGGCTAGTGGTAACTGAAATATGAATCCCACCAAAAACATTTCATGTAAAATTGGCGGCCAAGACTCACATGCTCATAACGCTTTCGCTGTAAAAAAGTGGTCAGATCCCTCGAAAAGCCAAGCCCCTAAGCCCTGAGTTTACTGA
The DNA here is from genome assembly GCA_947623375.1 of Apotomis capreana. Classification (NCBI taxonomy): domain Eukaryota; kingdom Metazoa; phylum Arthropoda; class Insecta; order Lepidoptera; family Tortricidae; genus Apotomis; species Apotomis capreana. The sequence continues at coordinate 20,632,504 of OX392504.1, forward strand.
TCCTACACCTTGGCTTCAAAAGTATGGCTTGGCCGTTTCATAGAGTAACGTAAATAAGTCCAACGAACCGTCTGGCCTATACGGTATCAAGAAATTGCGTTTATGTCTTCATGATAAAATATATTAAACTTAATTCCTTACCATATAGGCCGGACAGTCCGTTAAACTTATTTACGGTACTTTATGAAACGGCCAAGCCATACTTTTGAAGCCAAGGTGTAGGATCAGTAAACTCAGGGCTTAGGGGCTTGGCTTTTCGAGGGATCTGACCACTTTTTTACAGCGAAAGCGTTATGAGCATGTGAGTCTTGGCCGCCAATTTTACATGAAATGTTTTTGGTGGGATCTCATTTCTTTTTGTAAGGTAATTTTTAATTTATATGTTTTTTTTGTGCTGAAGTGTTTCTAAGTAAGTAGTAATAATAATTGTGTATTTAAGAAATACTTACGTTTAGCCCCTTATATATATATACACTTTTATCCCCCATTACCTATGGAAAGCCCATACAAACTTTCATCCCCTTATTTTAAGGGTGGGGGGGTGATTTTCTAAAAATCCTAGAATGTGTATTTTATTTATAACAATAAGCCCAATAGGTATAAATTTTCAGACCTCTAGTATCAAAATTTGCGAAAGTCTCATACAAACTTTCATCCCCTAGTTTAAGGGGTTGGGGGGTAAAAGTTCCAAGTTTCAGAATTATTCTATTGTTTGTGTACTAAACCTAGCTTACATACCAAATTTCAGCTTTCTAGGTCATCGGGAAGTACCCCAGAGGTTTTGATACATAAGTGAGTGAGTGGCAAAATCGGCGTATTTTAGGTACCAATAAAACCTAAAGTATAAAAGCTAGATCAATGAAATTTAGTACATTTCATATGTTCCCTAACTGCATCTTAACCTGTGAATTTGGGCGCTCTGGTGTTAACTGGGACGAAACTATGAGGGTTTGAAAATGAGACGAAACGGTTCGAGAAAAGGTAGGTAGTGCCCCGCCTCTTTTTTTTTCGTCTTGGCGGGGGCACTACCGTGCCCCCAGATTCATCTTAACTCCTAAACCCACAAAACCTACATATATACATCGCGTGAATCTGTTTATAACTGCTATCTTCATAAAAAAAAATTGTATCATATTATCGGAAATCTAGTACAGCAGCGTCCGAGACACTAAACGTTTAATTGAAGGCTTTCGGCCCGCCGGGCGCGGCCCATTAGTTGAGCAAACAACGCCTTCATACACAAAGCTGAATCGTCCATATCTTTTACACAGCTGCTAACTCGATAAGGGCTCTGGTTAGTGTAGTTGCATCACAATTTGACTGATTTGCCGAATATTCGTGTTCCATCCGTTTCTTTTGCCCGCCACTTCGTCTGCTTTAGCTGTTCCGCTATACCTGTTCCAAAATTGCTTAAAAGCCATAGAGCTGTTGTAGAGTAATGTAATAAGCGCACAAAGATATAGCGCCCATATACCCTGCAGTGCATCGCGCTAATGAGATTTTTCTGAAATCGTTACCCGGTATTGTCATAGATAAGTGTTTTTCAATGCAATTATAGAGTATTATAATACTATAGAAGTACAGCTCAATGTGGTGCTACTACACTTTCCGTAATTGCATCGAGGCGCAGAGGTGAGGCGAGGTCGGCGGCTGGCCGCGATACCACGCGCCACGCTGCCGACACCCGTTCCATATAAGATACAAGTAATGCCGACTATACACGTTCAATGAACTATGCGTTATCATTGAAACCTAATAAATTTTGAAAGCTTAGACTATAACAGAAACGATGATAGGACAAGTGGTCCTCAGAGCCATTCCCTGTAGACCTCGTGGATCTGTTTCGAAATGGCTCAAATATTATATTTATTACATTTTCAAGATACATATTTCCACCATTTGAAAAAAATGGACGATCATGCTCATGAAATTTCTCGAGAATCGGTTGATAAATGCGACCTGTAGGCGAGAACAGCTGGAAATCTGGACATCTGTCTGTACACCTGGACAAAGAAAAGCATTTTTGCCCAAGCTATAACGGAGACGCTACGCTCGCTCGATCAATAATAGCTACGGTAATATAGTGAGCTAAGGGCCGAAGAAATATTAAAACATACTTGTTAATCTGGGCACTTACCAGATGTATGTTAAATAATAAGTAGCCAGCTGACCTTCAAACGGCAGCCATTGCGTTTTATAAACAAACCGGCGTCGTTAAATTAAAATAGAAAAATATTGGTTCGTTGTGGACGGCTAAGAGCAATTAATATTTTTCTGTTACATAAATGTTTACAGGCAAGCTTTCAGCGCGTATCAATTTGTGAATGTCGGGGTATAACTCAGGGATTCCCAAAGTGCGCGAACGTGGCGTCATGGTACGCCATATATAGTCAAAAAGCGCTCCTGTCTATAATTAATATTTTCTGTAAAGTTTATTATTGTCCTAGACTTAACACTAAGTTCCCTGTCTCAGCAGGATGTTATTTTTTTTATGGGATACGTAACTGGCGATGCTTGCATTGTGGCGATCCATCAGTAAGTGCGTCAAAACTATCGGTAAGGGTTGTTTCACACGTACCACAACCACACGACAACCACAACCACACCACAACCACACGACGTGGTCGGGCGCATATTTTGTATGGTTAATGAATAGTTCAATTCACACGTAACCACAACCACACCACAACCACACGACGTGGTTGCGACGTGGTCGGGCGCATATTTTGTATGGTTAATGAATAGTACAATTCACACGTAACCACAACCACACCACATTTTAACGCTGCGACGTGGTGTGGTTGTGGTACGTGTGAATTGAGCCTAAGTGCGTCGAGAAGTGAAAAAGTTTGGGAATCCTGGTATAGCTGGCAGGAATAAACAGAGGGCCCGGCAGGTGGTAGTGTTCCAAATCGTCCGATTTATGGGCCACGTGGGATTTGGGTCAGGCAGGATTTACCTCCTTTACGAGTATGGCACCCATTTGACCTACAATTTTCATGATCTAGCTACGAAATGAAGCTTCAAAGGTTATGTGAATGCCGTGTTGGTATCGCTACGGTTGAATGATATCCATTACGCTCTGAAGCCGTGAGCATGACTCAGATTTCGTAACACTTATAATAGTGTCTAGAAGTTCAGTTGTATCTATGATTCATCCAAGCAATTCATCTGCAATTATTTTAAAATCGCACGTTGTTATGTTTAGGTGCTAATAGATAGACAAACATGTTTCAATAGAAATTCTTGAAGCGTTATTCGAGTACTAATTTCAGGAAGACTAATAAGCACGGTATAGGTACAGTCATAACTTCAGAACACACTGGCACGGTATAAAAAAGTAGTACGCAGTTAGTAAATCAGAGCGCTATAGGGGTAGCGTTGCGTGTCGTAAATGGCTTGCAAATTTTGTGATTTGGAAGGGCTCGCGGGCAAGGCCACAGAAGTCGGTCACTGGGGGAGAGTACCAGCCGAGCCCTCCTGGCGCGCCCAGAGGACCTCTCCGCATTGCGACGACGCGACAACCACACATGATGCTCTTTTGGTTTTGCATAGTATGGCACTACGCATGACAGCACGTTAGATGAATGGTGCGTAGAGTACATATCTCCAAGCATAGGTTGCCAACGATCAGGAACGTTGAACGCATCGTATAAAAAATAAACCATACTCGTAACAGACGTTATTTACGTCCAAAGCTAACTAGAGGCTCCGGTTTAAGATAATGTATGATTCCCATTGAACGAGCAGAGACGAAACGTGGTCAAGCGCATTTACATCTCATATTTCAATGGAATTTACACCGCTACGGAGCGGCCATAGAGTATATTGAACGTATGACCGGCCGGCTCGTCGCGGACTCGGACGGCGGAGCTCGACTGTCGTCGCGTCCGAACGGACCCATTTGGACACTGTCGGGTACCGTCACGCCCGATCAAATCCGTTCGACCTCAGTCGGCTACCGCTGGATGTTTTAGCATCCTTTGCGATGTAGCGGCAGCTGATTCCGCTCGGCCTGTTTGATGGACGCGGTCGGCTGCCGCCGGGTGGCCCAGCCTCCGGACAAACGCGGCAGCAGCCGACGCCGTCCGGCCCGGTTCAGCTGCCGCCGCGTCGCAGCGGGCGCTCTGATGGCAGCCGGCAGCGGCCGACCGCGTCCACTGACCAGGTCGGGCGGGTTGGGCTGCCGCCACGTTCCAGCGGACGCTGGAGTGCCCGGCGGCAGCCGACTGCGTCCGTCCGAGCGATTAAATTCTAGGGCGACGGACGAGCGAACGGAGCCGATGGCGCGCGGCGGTAACTGAACGGAGCCGATGGCGCGCGGCGGTGGTGACCGAACGAAGCCGCTTACGCGCGACGACAGCCGAGCACCTCCGTCCGCGTCCGCAAGCGCCCGATCGGCCGGCAGCGGCGCCAATAACATTAGAATATGGGATCTGACTGTTGTAAAGAAGCTCTACATTAATTTGGCAACTATTTAGATGCGCTTGAGCGCGCGCCGACTCCGCCCGGTCAGTGGGAATCGTACATAATTAAGGAATTCAAGAGACAGACAAGAATGACAAAATCGACGATTATTCAGCAAATAGAATGCTGAGCTTTGTCCGCTTTTATAAATATTTAATTTATAAGGGGTCGTGAGAAAAATTGGAAGGAAGAATTCGTATTCTTCGTATAACTTGGCAATCGTACAAGATAATAATCCTTGTAAACATGCCCAGTGTGTTCGATCCCAAATCAGGCTAGCTAGACTAGCTACTCTCTCTTTAGCTAAAATGGGATCTAATTTATATGATGTAGGAGTCAATACGCAATGTTGATAAACATTTGTTAACAGACATACTTTACTTACTAAATTAGCTTTGGGTTATGGGTATCATTATTTAGCTCAAATATTAATAACGTACTAACTAGGTAATACATTTTAGCTGCTATTGCTACCTAAAAAGTGAACTTATTATACCTATAACAACTCAGCAGTGGCGTGACGTCCACAAAATAGAACCCAATTCCCCAGCGGTTTGCCTAAGTTGTGGAATTTTGAGCTCTAGAAAACTAACCAAATCTGCTTCGGCTAGGATGACATCCACTAGGAAAATCGATCATTCTTGATTTTGTTCGTAAGTAACTTTTATTTTATTAGTAATTTAGCTTTTAGGTTAATATTTTTTCAATCGATTCGTTTTCCCATCCGCCTTTGTTTAGCATCAACCAATGTAAACGTGACATTGAGTACCTAGGTGAGATAACTTACTGATTAATGACCGCACACTGTGTCTTGACCTCTTAAATCGTATTGAATTCGATACGTAATGCCTTATCCACATAAACCAAGATTGCGATGTTTAAATTGTAAAGGCTGATGTAAAAACTTAAAAGCCGGTGATGTAATAGCGAGTTTTGACAGCATATGCATAATAAATTAATAACATAGGAGCAGTCTGGTTAGCGGCCGGTTAAACGTCGAGATAAAAATACAATACTTACCCAACCAGTATTTTATTTTAAGTTTCCTGGAAGCTTACGGTTCCATAACATACGAAGTTTCATTTTAGTACACTCAATTAATAGGTAATGAATAAAACTTTGATATACATTTCAAATCTTGTGGTGATAGTAGGTAGTGAGAAAACAAATGTGTTGTTTTAATCATAACATGTCCTTGACCTATGATTTTATTTCGATATACTAAGTACCTACCTATAGGTATAATCTGTAAGGATTCAAAATGGCAAAAACGATGTTTCTTTCTAGGAACCTAACTTTCTTTCTAAGACCTTTGGCTTACTTGTAAAATTTCGTAATAAAATGCTTTGAACTTCATTTATTTTTTACGTATGCAAATCTTATACTCATCACTATTACGTAAGCTACAAGTTATGAATATATTAACCTAATGTGTGTAGGTAGGTATTGGAATTAAAAATATTTGCCGTGATGATATTCAAAGGGGCTAAAATGGTGAAAAAAGGATAAAAATGCGACCACACCACCGCTCAAAAAACGGTAACGGTGTGTTCACACAGTGGCGTGACGTGTTGTACCCGTACCGTTTTTACTACAAGCTCTCCATACCCCCTGCTCAAGAACGGCGAAGAAACCTTGGACCGCACTTGGTAAATTAGTATTAGCATCAATGGTTTTATGAACTCTGGCCGAAGGGTGTCGTTTTGCGGCATTTCTGGGGTCGGTTAGGCTGCCTGTCCAGTGAAGCAGAGCGGAGAAAATGAACCAATCAGGCTGCATCTTTGGGAAGCCCAAAAGAAGTGTATTTAAATCTGAAGAATGTCATTGGTCCATTTTACAGTCTGACCAAAAAGAGTTAAAAAAAAGTGGCAATACTGTAGTGCCGTCCCTTTCTAATCAATCTAAGAAAACAGAGACAACACTACAGTATTGCCACTTTTTAATTTCTACTCTTTTTGGTCAGACTGTACCTACACAGCCCCGCTCCGCTCCAGTGGACTCCAGGCAACCTTAAGTTGCCATCAAGAAGCGTTACACATCGCCGAATTAATGTGATTGCGTATATTTTGTTTATTGTATAGAGGGCAAAGTAGACGGGTCTAGAACTAGACCACGCGGTAGATCTCCCATGAGGTGGACTGACCAAATCAAATCGGCCACAAATTGTCCCTTGAACGAGAGCAAAAGACGCGCGGGTGTGAGAGAAGAATGGCGCCGTGTGGTTAGGCTTGCCACACAAGGAATGACAGCCACGACCACTCTGCCAAGAGTGTAACGACAAAGAAGAAGAAGATAGAGTGTAAATTGGTATATCCACAACTACATGGGCATTTTTGATGCCTGAAATGAATGGATTGATTGATTCACAACTTAAACAAATAGGTTTACAGAACGATCCAGTGCATATTTGGCTGCTGCACTGCTCTACACCATTCTAAGAGCCTCGCAGCAAGAAATAAGAACAGGAATTTCCATACGACTAAATAAAATAGTGCAATATTGCGAATTATTATTTACAGTTTTAACGCCGAGCAAATTGAAAGAGAGTTCAACCTTGCGGGCAATGACATCATTTTCCTCGTGAACTTTGTAAATAGCCAATTATGTAAATGCGTGATCTCGCATAAATTCTGCGAGATTAAAAATACTGGACTTCCGGGACTGAAATATCTAAAATTTAATTTATAAATATAATGCAAAATACTGTAACAGCAAACTATAGGTGAAGGAACTTACGTCGAAATTCAAATATAGAACGCCAATTTATGTATACAGACACGTTACTACTACACACGCCACACACACTTTTTAGTTAAGTTTTTTACCTATACCTACCCTACGACTTGAGTATCAGTATGCGGCGTACGTACTTTCCTAGTTCCGCAAAACCAAATAATTAGTTTCAGTTACGCGAGTTATGAATTACATTAATAATAATAGGCTGGTCCACTAGTAGAATGGCTCCTAGCCTATAATAAATTTATTGGATAGAAAATATCCCTAATATTCTTATTTATAAAATGCACAGTTATGGACGTTTGTTATCTACTCAATAAAACAGTAACCATACAGGATAATAAAGATGAAACTCGTCAGAAAGATATGCCAGGTAATCGAATAAATTATAGGAAACCTAAATGTTGGTAACCTTGGCGAAGTCGTGAGTAATTACTGTAAATAAATCATTATAAATTCGCAATTATATGAACACAAAAGTCCTCCAAGGAATGTAACTGAACTCAAAATATTTTTGTGTGCGACCGTCGGCGCGTTGCGTGACGTCACCGTGGTACGTTGATACCCTCTAGATGACATTAAATTAATACGGGACAGTTAATTCGCATTTACGACGTTACTCATTTAACCTTTTGAACACCAAGCGGTGAAGCAATTCACCGTACAACTGACGCAGCAGCAAAAAAGCCGGTCAAGTGCGAGTCGGACTCGCGCACCGAGGCCGAGGGCTCCGTACGAACTGCATGCACTGCATAGCATATTTCTCTTATAAAAAGATAAACTGCACTGAGCGACAAACTTAACCATTGGAAAACTGTTTTACGTACTTTAAATAAAGGCTATATTTTTTAAAATTTAATTACAAATAAATAGTTTTTAGATTATTCCCTATACTTGTAGTATAAGACGGTATTACTTGCCAAATTTCATAGTTCTAGGTCAACGGAAATTAATATCAACGGAAATTTATATCCTGAATCAAAATTTATAGAGTCCCATTAATTTCCTATTTCCCTTGAGAGTGTCGAAAGATACATTTTTTACTTAAGGGCCTACCCCGTTTGAATGACCTTGGGCATTCGAACTTTTTTATTTCCCACTAGCTAGTAAAAGAGTTATGATATATGCGATTTTCTCCTACATGGTCATAAATGTGATCAGCTCAATGTAAATATCATTGACTACAAACACACATATTTCTATAGTAGATCAGAAATGTGTATATGTAGTGTGTATGTATATGTATTTGTTGAGTTGAGGAGCATTGGAGTAACCTTTGTCTAACAGTTAAATAGCAGTACTTGAACTTGTTATAATCATTCAAGTGTAAATAGTTGGCAGAAGTATATCCTACACTTGATAATAGAAGAGTTCAACTGTTCAAAATTGATGTATTTCTGTGAAATATATATTTCTAGCCATGTATATAGGTAGTAATCTTGTATCTAAAGCGTTCTCTTACAAATGTAGTCAAGGAAATCGAAACACATAGCGTTTTTTTACTGTTGCTTTGGAAAAACTTTACAAATTTTACACAACCAAGTCAAAACTAAACTTTACTTGTACTATAATATGAATTATGAAGTATATGCAATACTGGGAAATGGCTCCAGGGTACTTCATAATGAGGGTCCTCAAAACACGTCATCTAGGTATGTTTTTCTGGAGTTGTAGGGATTCCTCGTGAGATTGGAGGCCCTAGGGAGAATAGCGGCCCTGGGCACCCTGAGTGCCTAGTGGGAAAGAGGGGCCTGAAATGGACTGCATATTGATAGTTAAGAGCACAACCAACTTTTCGGAAAAAGTAATTGCCATTTAGGTTGTTAGTGCACAACACTATGCGGTTTAACTTTCATTGGCAAAATAAATGTAATGAGTATGAGTGTGAATTGAGGTATCAGAGATATGGTATGAGAGTATTAGATGATATCATCTAATACTATTTGATGGGTGTTGTACTTACTGAATAGTAGGCCTAATGGCAGCACCACCCGCACCAAGAGTCCTGCTACATAACTCTTGGCCATGATGCCAACTGCAAAAAAAATAAATTGGTTCTAGATATTTAAACATTATTTCAACATTGGAAAAAACCAAGGTGGCTATATCTTCAATAAATGGAGGTTCTCAATTTGTATGTTTGTTGTGTCAGGAATTAAAGGTAGATCTCAAAGTCTGTTGGCATAATGATATATAAATGAAATAATGAACTTTATTCTGCAAGTAGGCCACAAGGGCACTTTTACATGTCTGAGTCTACCTGCATAACAAATTACATAGGTATCTTAAGCAACAATACAAGTATTTGCATTCAGCACTTAAGACTTAACTGCATAATTATGTCTTTATAACAAAAAATATTTTAAGAGGTGGTGAAAATTTAAATGCAATTTTATTTGATATACCTACTATGATTTTATATCAGCCTAAAAAGCTATTCATACATTCATAAAAAAATGCCCAGTACAGTGACTTTCGAAAGTTTTACTCAAAATGATACTAAGACTAATAGTGTACAAAATTATGAATATAACTCAGATATAACTACATTCATAATAATTCAGAATCGTTCACCCACTATTAAAGTTAAAGAAGGGGTCAAAATCACTTATAAATTAATTCAATAAAGATACAACTATTTTTGGTACAGTGTGAAGCAGCAGAAGCATATTTGTAAACATTATTTCATTTTTATATACCGCCGAAACACAGCTGTTTCGCCTTTGCTAAGCTAGTTCTATAAATAACAATGATAAATAAACAATGTCTATAATGAAACCTACTGTTGAAATAGTAATAAAAAAAATGCAAAACAGGTTGCCAAAATATGTGTATCTTTAAATTTAATTCATTAGATTATAAGACAACTTTAGAACTCAATAAAACAAACCTTAAACAGAAAATCCGGATTATATTAAAAAAACAATTATGTGATTTCAGCAGCACACCACCACTTTAAACTTAACGTTATAAACAAGTCTTTGATAAGAGAAATTAGCATAATTTTCGCACATTTTACGACATAGCTAAATTTTTAAATAACAACACTACCGACACCATCCACGCCCGATATGACACTCAGAAACATTATTGCCAGGCACAGAGTTCAAAAACTACCAAATGGCACTAAAATGATTTAACGCTTGACAGCTGATGTTACTATGACGTGAAACAGTTTACTATATTAAAGCCTGACCAGAAATATATGAGGATGCGCCATATTGCGGAATTCACTGGAACTAATTTCTTACACTGGCAATGATTTTATGATGGTCTGTCAACAATGTCAATGTCATTCGTGGAGATTTCTTTAAGACAAATATTTAAAATTATCTAAAGAAAATGCCGAAAACCATTCACAGTCGTGAACGTAAAATTATAAATAAAGTGTACACGTGTTTACTACACGAAAAACAGTCAAGAAAAGAGTGCATTCCATTGAATGATATTGCGAGGTTAACATAGTCGAACTGACAGGTATTTAAAACTAATGTCTATTCTATTCTATTTTTTTAAAAATGGCAACCGGTCACAGTTAAGCGACCATTACTGCCAATGTCTCGTTGCCAATCGCACTAGGCGACTAGATAGAGGATTGATACCACGTTGTACGGTGAGTTGAAAAAATCGTGCTTTTTGTAAAGTGATAGCGATTTACAAAAAACCACGCGGACTATCGGGCCTTGACCCAGGAAGGGCTATGAACGCTTCAAGTTGAATTCTTCATTAGCTATTCACTCATACGTTAGATCACTGCACAATACGCTATCAATACTACACATTGAACAACTAAAATGAATGTCATTATAATGGGTTGCGATTGGTTGCAAAATTGTTGCCATATAAATCTTATAAATAGCGCCCTCTTGACAATCCTCATATATTTCTGGTCAGGCTTTAATTGCTGAAGTGAGGAACGGATGTTGGACCCAGCAGTGGAATTTAGAAGTTGTAAGGAGCTAAAGAAACCATTGGAATAGCAATAAAAAGAGCACAAACAAGATAAATAATGTTTTCTATTTAACTTTTTTATTAAGACAACAACAAGAAAGATGACAGCATATATTTTAAAATCTAAAAACTTAACGCTGGTCATAGCATCGAAATGCAAAAGGGTTGCACCTCAACAATTGCCTATTCACAGTGCTATTTAAAAAATAACTAGTGGCTCTGTGGGGTGCAGAGTGTGCAGACCCAGTTTCATCAGAATCGATTGAGAAATGTGGCTTGTATCCAAAGAGCTAAACATTCGGATATACGAAAACAGTTTAGGCGAAGCTAAAACAGAGACGCTTCGCTCGCTCGGTTAGTTATAAAAGGAATGTACCCATTTCTATTCATACGCGTGATTGAGACGTCACAAATGTCACAGCTTTCAGTGCTATTAAATTATTCGGCTGCTTCTGCAGCTGCTCCCGTCCTACGAGAGGTTCCATGTAGATAAAAGTCTGTTAATATTGTTTTCAACGTGATTTTATTGTTATGAGTAAGTACTTGAAAGTGTTACCTATCTGAAACACTAAAAACGTTAATCCAATTTTCGTCTCGACAAAAACTATTAGACAAATATCATTTTAACTTTTTTACATTTGTCCGAAAATTTAATTCGATATTTTACAATTAGGCATGAATTGGTTAGGTTTTTTATTCACTCGACTAATGACACGTTTCCCTAAATCTCATTTGTCCGTAATATCAGTTTTCCGATGTAACGTTTCGGTTTATTAATTAGTCGACTTTTTTGTATGACTGATTTAACGATTCGGCTTTTCTCAAATGGACTATAATTTTTGTAAGAACCTAACTTAAAATCCGACTGTTCCAGTCTGGCGCTTCGCCGGGCGCTGCCACGGCATGCTCACTTTACTCGCTCGGCTCGCGCGCTGTTGTGGTCGCAGTTTAAACCTAACCTAACCCAGCCAGGTCGGTTTTGGCACCTTGCCGGCTGCTGCCGTGGCACGCTAGGTTCACTCGCTCGGCTCGCGTGCTGTTGTGGTCGCAGTTCTTATGTAAGGCCAAAAATATTATTGGGTAAATGAAAAAAAGGGTATTCTACAAAAGACGTCTCAATTCAGAGGGCAAGTGGATGGGGCGGGAAAAGTTAAAAGATACACTGAAAATTCGATTAAATGTATGCAGTGCAAAAGTATCATTGGGTAAATGAAAAATGGGCTACGAAACAAAATAAGTAACAATTCATAGGGCAAGCGAATGTGACGGGAAAAGTTTTTCGGACAAACGATACTTCTACTAAATGTGAAATGGCATAACGAAAAATGTACTGAACCTGTCATTGCCAAAGATAAAAATTTGAACAGTTTTCAGACAAATGAAATTCGGTCAATGTTTTTTAGTGTTTGAGATAGGTTACCTTTAAAAGGCTCTTCAGGCGGAATGGTGGAGAGAGGGGGATTTCGATGAAAAAAATTTTTGGACTTTTTTGGACTTCGAAAATTTGTTTTGTATAGTCTACTTTTTTGTAAACTTGATAATTACTGAGGTAGACTCCGCCTTAGCTCCCGCGCTGCGGGCAGAGCAGAATTTCGATGGATGTTGGTGTCATTATAACACCTATTTATTATTGTTTTATCGTAAAGATTACGCTAAAATAAACATGTTTTGTAGGACATATTTAATTATTGTATTAAGCGGTTTACACTCACGTAAAATTGTCAGGAACGGCCCGACATGTTTCGAACTCGTATGGAGTTCTTAATCAGGGACGGCTGCCCGTACCGTACACTCGTTCTCTGAAATCGAAAAATGGCCGAGATTTTGGACCTCAAAGTTGGCACGATTTTAGGACATTTTGACGCTCCGCTATCTATGGTCATAAACAAACCTAACCTAACCTTCAATTTTCGGTTTTTGACCCATGTTCCATTTTGTTGCAGTTCTTCCAAAATTTTCTAATAAAGTAAGCACGCATTCTGACGCTCCGCTATCTATGGTCATAAACAAACCTAACCTAACCTACAATTTTCAGTTTTTGACCCATGTTCCATTTTGTTGCAGTTCTTCCAAACATTTTCTAATAAAGTAAGCAAGCATACTGACGCTCCGCTATCTATGGTCATAAACAAACCTAACCTAACCTACAATGCATGCTTGGTTATACATATACTGTAAGTGTCGATTGTTAACTTATAAATAAAATAAATAAACAATTTTCAGTTTTTAAACAAAAAGCTATAAAAAATCACTTTTTGGCAGTGTGAATTAATCTTTGAAGGCGAATATCTCGGCCATTTTTGATTATAGAAAAAAAAGTGTTCATATAAATCATGCTTATTTTAGCGTAATCTTTACGATAAAATAAAAATAAATAGGTGTTATAATCACACCAACATCCATCGAAATCAGCTCCCTTGAAAAACATCCATCTTTGAGGGCGAATATCTCGGTCATTTTTGAGTTTAGAGAAAAATTGACCATACAAAACACATTTATTTTAACGTATTCTATACGACACAATCATACAAAAATAGGTGTCAATATGGCATCACACCTGTCGAAAAAGTCCTGGGTCCCCTTTGCTACACCCCGACCCTATTTTCGCCACCTGCGTACCGTGGAACGCATCGTTAAGTTTGGCGTTCAGCAATAAGCGGACTTGATCTGATTATCTGATTGAATTGCGACCTCTTGTATAGTCTGGCAAAAAAGAGTAGAAATTAAAAAGTGGCAATACCGTAGTGACGTCCCTTTCTAATCCATCTAAGGAAAAGGGGACGGCACTACAGTATTGCCACTTTTTAATTTCTACCCTTTTTTGCCAGACTGTACATGTGTCTACACCTGTGCCGTACACTGTATGATTATTTTAACATTGTGAGGGTCATACTTAGCAGTAGCACAATATTAACCTTTACAATAAATAAATAAATGCTTAATGAATTACATATATCAATGAAATAGGTAGTATTGGATTCATCAAAAAGTACCTGCTTAGCCCAACGGTTGACTGGTAGAGAATACTATACCTACGGCATTTGTCCGCCATTTGAAAGGTATAATAATAACTAAACAAAAAATTAAATTATCGTCGTGGAATAGTAGTATAACAAGATTAACAAATGTATGGGATACGTATAATTATTCTACCATAATAAACATATTTTTGAGCCATGGCAACATTGTAACTTCGGTAGTGCTGTACCCGAACAGAGATGAATTCCGATTTCCGATTTTTGGATTAAGATATACTCGTATTTATAATATTTTATATTGTTATAAAATTTATTTTTATATTCCAGCCAAATATTTATTTATTTATGAAATACTTTTTTAACTTTATGTTCAACAACATGAAAAAAAATCAGCCGGCTTCTTTTATCGGTTTCTAACATCACTATCAATTTTATTTTTATTGCGAATTAATGGCGTAGCCAGGTGAGTTTTCTTGTTTATTTCCTATTTTCATAGTGTTCTATGGTATTCAATTGTTTTGTCTAAATGTTTTTCGACGAGCAAAATATTAAATCTCCATAAAGTCAAAATTTTTTCAGCTAATCTGTTTTTATTGCACATAAAACCATTCTTACGAGTAATGAACACGTATTGGATTTGTTCCGAATTTATTCGCTAGGATCATTGTCATCACTTTCACTTTTCACGCGTTTTAGTGGTTCTAGTGTGTATACGCTGCAGCAACCGCAGTCGCCATGGATGAGTGAGTTCCCTGATATTTCGCAGCGCATTTGCTGGTTTCATTGTGTATAATTATGACAAGGTTACTCATCAGTGTTCACTCAGCGTTTTACATTAGCAGCGATTTGAGAGAAACTTGACGTACGTGCATTTTCTCTAATGCATTCTGAACGTGGTTTATTTGTTTTTCTAGCACCATGTCGACTGTAACGAAAATGACCCGCACGGTTAAGAAACTGGAGGTGCCCAGACCATTGAAATCGACGACCAGTTCTGCTCATAACCGCAACTCTGTACTAGATGTCAAAATAAATTCCGGTGAGTCAGATTTTTTCAGACTTGTAAGAATCTTATAAATTTATGAAACATAATGTCTCATTTTTTTATGTGGGTAGGTACACCACAATTTTTATGTCTCTTCCCCCAGGTAGCTCCTTTTTCAATTTTTCTTTAAGCTTTGATCTTTGTAAGAATCTTATTAGATATTATTTCGATACCGATTTCTATGTTTATGTTTATAAACTTTACGACTTAATTAAAATTATAAAGTAGCGTTCAACTTTCATTTTCAGTTGATGATCTCATAGTGTTGACGGAAGCAGTGGCATATGAAATGATGCAGGGCAACTATGACCGTGCGCTTCAAAGTAATGTTTCCACCATGTACTCGAACTTAAAGCTTTATGGGGCTCAGCTTGAAGCACTCTACAAAGACTTTCTTGATAGGTTTGTGTCTGATTTCCTCTAATTATGATCTTATAAAGTATTTATACTATACATTAGCGCTACTTGAAATGATAAAAAAATCAATCTAATTTTATTTCAGATACTTTGTTGTGTTCCGCAATGGTTCGCAGGACGAACGCTTGGACAAGAAAACGAGGCTACATCTACTTGAGCTGATTGAGCTGCGTGCTAAGCATTGGCAGAGTTCCGACTACATGAGTCAGTATTACAGGCACCGTGGCACACATGCAGAGGTAAACAACTGTGAAAACACTATTCTTGGGGACTTTCCTCTTTACTCTAGTTATGTAAATAAGTTTGAGCTTATCAGTTAATTTAGTTACAAAAACTACACCACATAAAACTACAAATGATTTTAAGTGGGCCACTTGAGAAGCACAATAACCAAATTGTTTCTACTAAGAAACCTTTTGAACGATTTTACTATAATCTAACAATGCTCATTAAAGAAAGGAGGTATTGTTTGTAGAGTTTCTAAGCATATTGTTTGGAAGCTTTCAGTCTTGTTCAAATGCCAGTGTGTACAAGTGATGATATAATGTCTGTGTGGATCCAGCCACTGTTGGTGCCGACGATGGAAGGCGCGGGCGGGTCCGTGTCCCCCACGCTGGCTGCGCCCGCCGAGCCGCCCGCGCTGCTGCAGCCCGGAGAGGTCATCAAGCCCTCCGGAAAGTTCCCCAAGCCCACCAAGATCCCTGGCAAGAATTACTCTAAGGACGAGGTTGTCATCCGCAATGCCGATTCCGGAAAAGGTATGTTGATTTTTGATTAAAGATTACCCTATCTAAAATTGTTTTTTTATGTTTAAAAATTATTTTAATAGGAACAGAATTAAAGGACAGATACTTTGCATGGTAATTTTATTTAAGTCAATAAATCTGGGAGAACAATGCATGATAAAATTCAATGTTATGCTTATCTGTCTGTAGTTTTATCTCCTCTGTTGTTCAATTTGTGTTAGCTTACTTTGCATGTTGATAAGAATTATCTTATTCTAAATCTCAGTTACTCCTGAATTGATGAATGTGGGGTTGGGCTGTATTGTTTTCATAAAATTTTATAATTTTGTGAAGTTAATAAGATATATTACATATTTGGCGTTGATTTAAATGATACAAAGGAATCAACCTATAAAAAACCGGCCAAGTGCGAGTCGGACTCGCGCACCGAGGGTTCCGTACAAACACTTTCCATCCCTAAGTGGTTAAGTTAAGTTTGCACCTGGTATGTATAGCGCCCCATATAAATTAGGTGCAAAGTTAGGTATTAAAAAAAAATTTATGGTGTTCGTAATTATTCCTTTATCTATGCTACAAGACGTTGCTTCGTACCAAATTTCAAGATTCTGAGTTCACGGGAAGCACCCTGTAGGTTTTGATTCCCTTGCAAGTGTCGAAAATTTGCGGCATAAACGGCTGTATCTTTTGATTGCGTTGGCTTAGAAGTTTGATTTTTTCACAGCTTCAAGGGACAGTAGACCTGAGTAATTGATATAAATTTCAGCTTCATACCTCCACGCGTTCCTGAGAAAAAGGGTCTTGACAGACGGACGGACGGACAGACGGACAACAAAGTGATCCTATAAGGGTTCCGTTTTTTCCTTTTGAGGTACGGAACCCTAAAAACAAATTATAATAATCAAAATAACACTAAGTTGTTTTAAAAAAAGTACTAATTTACAGGCACAATCCATTATGAAATTTACATTTATGCTAATCATTACAATATAGAAGAACTGATTGAATATTCTATTTTTGGATGTGGCTAAACGTCAATAAGCCATTCACCTCTACATGTCTTGAGTTATAAATTATAATATATAAAAAGAGGTAAAAGGTTCATCTGTTTTTAATTCTTTAAACACCATTGAAAATAAATTACTAGCTTGACGTACGCTCGCGTATTCTAATATTCGTTCTCTAACCATATTACCTTCAAAAATAGCTGAATATTAATGTAAGATTGGACTTGATGGTAAAGTGGGCATAAGTACCTAAGGCTGACACGGAACGAGCGAACAGCGGCGGCGAAGCGGCAAGTCTCAAGTTGTGTTGTTTTACAGTGATGGGTATCAAGGGCAGGAGGGTGCACATGATCGAGGAACTAAGCGACACGATCATATCGTTTCAGCGAGGTACGAACGCACGGTGTGGCGAGCTTGCATGGGTGCCGGACTGTTCTTCTCGCTATTTTAATGCTTCTCGTCTGATCTCCTAGTTTCATCCTAATATGTACCTTATCTAGTTCAGGCAACATCAAATCGTCTGTTAATATCTGTACACATATTTAGTCTTCTAAACATAGATGTATGGCGATGTGAAATACTGGTTTTATTTGATGCTGTCTAGACTAGATCATGAGGGGTTATTGAACGTCGCTCCTGGGTCCTCGAGGGTTTCCATAACTAACAGACTTGGCTTGTCATGCGACAACAATGAAAAAAAAAAGATCTTTTTAATATTCTCATAAATCGATAACATGCATTTACTGTTTTTTTTTTCGAGGTACTCCGTGCTTTTTCTATAGTGTCGATCTCCCGTCTCTTTCTCGGTATTCAGTCAGTAAGGCTGCTCCTTCACCATGCACATTCGCATGTAATGTAACAAAAAACAAATGACATTTTCATATCATTTTTGTTACATTACATGGGAATGCTCGCGGTGTGGAGCACCCTAAGAGACAGTAGTGTGTCGTGTGATAAGGAAGTCAACCGGCCAGTTGTGTCAACTCTTCTATTGCGTGAATAAAAATATCTTATTGGTCTTTCTGCATGAGGGTGGAATTAATGTAACTAATTTAATCATTAGTTTCAAGAGCTCAGTCTAACAGAATAATATAAAAAAACGCGGCACCAATTCATTCAAAAAGTCATATTTCACTGCAATTTTATTAATAATGTACTGCCTCCTTCCAACTTTATAACACCCATGACACATACTAACGTGAGCGACTTATCAATCAGTTTTTATAATGGAGTTGGGATTGTTTTCCAGTGAGTCCTGGTGCTAAAGAGCGTCTCGTCCAAATCACTGGGCCCAATGAAGAGAATGTCAAGTGAGTGTTCGATTTCTTATTGCACCTTGACATGTTTTAACATTTTTTTTAATGTAATAAAATTTGACATCAGGTTATCTTTTTAAGATTTAGGTATCCTCATATAAATAATATTGTGAAAAAGTTTTATTCAAAAATGCCCAAAATAGGGATGACAACTGATGTTAAATTCTACAGCATATTGTAGTTAATAGATATGTGAATAAAAGTAGCACATTATATGTCATGAAACAAAGGAAAAAAAAAACAACAAATAATATTTTTTGAAATATGTGACTTCAAAGGTACGCAAATATAGTTTTTTTTCTTCTTTTTTTATCCAAAAATTATACAAAACAATAATTGTATGACAACCATGAACTTACACACGTTTTCACGGTGAAAATTATTTATTTTCTCCAGACACGATTAGGTGGCCATTTGTATGAAGCCTTTTTAGCGCCATGTATGTTGATTCTGACTTTTAGAGCAGTCTAAGTGTAGTAAGTCCCATATAGACATTTGTACCCAATAAAAATAGAATAGATTGACATCCTCAATAAAAAAAATCGTCATGCCCATTGCCCCTACGTACTTAACTTAGATAATAATACAATATATATGTTAAGGTATAATAAATTTTATAATATTATTAGTAATATAAAGTATTAGTTTATAAATTTATTATACCTTAACATATATATTGTATTATTATCTAAGTAAATAAAATGGCCCCCGGCTAAAGGTGGATCCTTGTGTTTCCAGCCACGCGAAGCAATTGATCGGCGACACGATTCGTCGCAACGCGTCGCCGGTGCGACTCGAGGGGCTGGAAGGAGGCCTAGAGGCCAGCGGCGCGCGCGGCAGCCGCGGCTCGCTCGACGACGCCGGCGACGAGCCGCCCAGGGCCCGGGAGGTGAGACTACTTCATCTGTTTATTTGTATACAATCTTTTTATCGATTCTATATTTTTATGTGGTAATACGCATTGCTCTCCCAAGTGAGCTATGCGCCGGTAACGCAGAGGTCGCGGGTTCAAACCCCGCTTCGATTGTAGTAGGCCGCATTCAATTTTTCTTTCTTAATTTACCTTTGTGTCATTATTTATAAAAATAAAAATGTGGTATTACCACATCAAAAAATATAGAATCGATAAAAAGATTCTATACAAATATTTAGAACAGCGCCATCTCTCTCGCAGTCTTCACACTCGCTGTAAAGCAATGGGGATTGGGGATCGTGCGTGTAAAACGCACATCCTAGGGTATGGCTATGCGCAATAAGCATTTCAAAAAAACATATATGACGCAGAGGGCGCTCCAGTAGCGTAAAGGATTAAGGGATGAAAGATTTGGTGTGATTGACGTAGCGGTCGAATAGCTCAGTTGGGAGAGCAATGCGCCGGTAACGCAGAGGTCGCGGGTTCAAACCCCGCTTCGATTGTAGTAGATCGCATTCAATTTTTCTTTCTTAATTTACCTTTGTGTCATTATTTATACTTCATCTGTTGTTTCACTTTCATCAGTCTACTCCGAGTATACTGCCATGCTACGGAAAAAGGACGTATCTTACTATGATATCCGTATAAAGATACGACCTTTTACCGTAACGGCAGTATATGAATAGCGAGGCGATCTGTCGGAACTCGTCGCCGGCGTTGCTGGAGGAGTTGAAAGCAGGACTGACTTTTAGGGTTGCGCGAGGCAGCCTCTGGACGGTATACTTTAGATTTAGATCATAAAAAAAGTTGTTACAGAAAATCAAATCATTCCTTAAATGAAAGCACGCATGTTTCTCCGTTGTGTTCCTGGACTCTGTGATACTCGACAATGTGACTAAATAGTACGCAGTATACTAATATTTCGATTACTATTGTTTCCAGAAATCGCCACACAACAATCGAGCTTTACTCCATAGTTTTTCAACGAACGACGCAGCGTTAGGAGAATATAAATACACTGTGACTTTTGGCCAACATTCCATCAAGATCACGGGGCAAAATCTGGATCTCGTCAAGGTACAGTCTCGACTTGAAGTGTGACTAACACGGTTATGAAAATCATAGTAATTTGCTAAAAAATATGTTATAAATAACACGCTTGGGCATTTGGTCGGTTAGAGACAAATTAAAAGTTTGTATCACAAGAAAAAAACGCCAAATTTTTAAAATAGGTCTTGAAAAAAAAATCTGGCGGCACTTATGGCCGGTTAGACTCCAAATGTTATGTTTGATCCGCTTCCTTATAATTATAACTATGAATCATATTATGTCGTATATCCACACATGCGTATATTTATCTGGAATACAGTCAGAATATTGAAAGAAAGAAAGAAAGAAATACATTTATTCGTGACGAGACACAAAACATAATTACATAAAAGGTGTGACAGAAATTAGAAGAAAATAAAATAAAACAATAAGCAATTATTTTTATGGCTGAGACATGAAAAGGTCCCACCTCAGCAAGATGCTAGCTCGAGAGCCAGCGCTGATCTTCCGGTGGGACCATAGGTGGCGCCACGGAGAGCTGCACGCACGAGCGCAAATCGCGTTTAGGATGCGTGATCCTGAACGCACACAAGCGCTGTCAGTGTCACGTCAAATGTCAATTAATATTTTTTGGGGTTTCAGACGGCAAAGCTGGTGCTGGACGAGTACTTCGAGAGCGCGGGCGCGCTGGAGGCGCTGGGCGCGGGCTCGGGCGACTTCTTCACGCTGTCGCAGCGGCCCGGCGCCGCGCTGCTGCTGCGCGACGACACCGCGCTCAACGGCGACCACGACGACGACGTGTTCGCCCCCGCCCCCGCCTCCGCCCACGCCGCGCCGCACGACGACCAGCCTGGTACGTACTCGCTGTACTAACTGTGTCTGCTCCTGTGTCTGTCTGCCCCTGTCCCTGCCCCAGCCCCTGTCTCTATCCCTGCCCCTGCCCCTGTCCCTGCCCCAGCCCCTGTCTCTATCCCTGCCCCCTGTCCCTGCCCCTGCCCCTGCCCCTGTCTATATCCCTGCCGCTGCCCCTGTCCCTGCCCCTGCCCCTGCCCCTGTCTCTATCCCTGCCGCTGCCCCTGTCCTAGTCCATGTCCCTGCCCCTGTCTCTATCCCTGCCGCTGCCCCTTCCCCTGCCCCTTCCCCTGCCCCTGTCCCTGTCCTTGTCCCTGCCCCTGGCCCTCTCTGTATCCCTGCCGCTGCCCCTGCCCCTGTCCATGTCCCTGCCCCTGCCCCTGTCTCTATCCCTGCCGCTGCCCCTGTCCCTGTCCCTGCCCCTGCCCCTGTCCCTGTCCTTGTCCCTGCCCCTGCCCCTGTCCCTGCCCCTGCCCCTGCCCCTCTCTGTATCCCTGCCGCTGCCCCTGCCCCTGTCCATGCCCCTGCCCCTGTCTCTATCCCTGCCGCTGCCCCTGTCCCTGTCCCTGCCCCTGCCCCTGTCCCTGTCCTTGTCCCTGCCCCTGCCCCTGCCCCTGCCCCTGCCCCTGTCCCTGCCCCTGCCCCTGCCCCTCTCTGAATCCCTGCCGCTGCCCCTGCCCCTGTCCATGTCCCTGCCCCTGCCCCTGTCTCTATCCCTGCCGCTGCCCCTGTCCCTGTCCCTGCCCCTGCCCCTGTCTCTATCCCTGCCGCTGCCCCTGTCCCTGTCCCTGCCCCTGCCCCTGTCTCTATCCCTGCCGCTGCCCCTGCCCCTGCCCCTGCCCCTGTCTCTATCCCTGCCGCTGCCCCTGTCCCTGTCCCTGTCCATGTCCCTGCCCCTGCCCCTGCCCCTGTCTCTATCCCTGCCGCTGCCCCTGCCCCTGCCCCTGCCCCTGTCTCTATCCCTGCCGCTGCCCCTGTCCCTGTCCCTGTCCATGTCCCTGCCCCTGCCCCTGCCCCTGTCTCTATCCCTGCCGCTGCCCCTGCCCCTGTCCCTGTCCCTGTCCCTGCCCCTGTCCCTGTCTCTGCCCGTCTCTAACTACTTACACTCATTCCCGTTACCGGGTTTGTACTCCCACCCGAAGTCACTGGTAGAGAAATTCTTGTCAAGTTAATAATTATAACTCCATAACGTGACCAGTTCCGTTTGGCCAACTATTTGGCCTTAAATCAGCAATCACATCCGATCTGATCAGATCGGTCACAATTTCGAACCGCCGTCCCCTTAAAGCCTTACCTCATTGATATGCCAGAGGAATAAGTCGTCAAGTCTTAAGAATATTCTGAAACCATACAAATATTTGACAATAATTAGATATCTCAGATTTGTTTGTTGCAGTTGACCCCTTTTCGTTGATGTTCGTAAGATAATAATGATTAGAAGCTATTCCATATATTATGTTTTTTTTTTTCGCCTTATATTTGTCTACAATAATCCAGATTTCCTTCCAGTATTATATATTTTTTGGCGAGTTTCAGTAGTAATCGGCGCTATCCCTAGCTTTTATAGCATGAGAAGGTTTCGGATGCGGATCTAACGCGGCATGACATGCATCTGCATATAATGTGTGATATTTTATTGTAGTAGCCAACAATTATAAATATATCGACTGACTGAAGCAAAGCATGTAGTTTTCACAGTATAGAAATTAAACATGACTTCGCCTCATTTTATTCGGTTCATGTTTTTATTGGAACGGTATAACATTGTGTTTCATTCATGTATATGGTGTACATCGTCGTCAAAATACGTATTTATTATTTATGTGTTATTCATATTATGATGTATTAAAATTGTATATTTTTTCAAATAAACATCCGATCACATCTATCCACGGTCGCGGAGCGGGTCTTCCAAATTTATCGCATCACGAGGATCATTTTAACAAACCATTCATTGATCGCTCAACCTGCCGTGACGCCAGCAGGCCTATTATTAGTTCTTAACGATCATCCCGCTACATACACGGAACCTACTCTACTCTACTCTCTACTTTATACTCTGGTCCTGTCTAATAAATATTTCGTTACGCGTTCTGCATTCATATACATACATACGCTTTGTATTTTTAATTACTATACGGCTCAGGAGTTTCAAGTAGTACGTAAGACAATGTTCATTCCAGCAGATAAATAATAATAGCGATTAAATATCCACAGTATTAAAAAGCAATGTTTTTTGTCACCAACGCCAAATAGTGTTGCGTGCGCGCAAACAGTACATAGAAGATTGCATTACCGGCAAAAAGCGTCAGAGACGTGCGAAATCATTTAGAGATTGTTTTTTGTTTGGAATCAACATTTCCGATTACAAAGTTTCTCAAACCCGGTAGTGTTTTTTCTTGCGGACGTCTATTTATACCATAGTACTTGTAAAATCCAGTTGCTTTACCAAATGTGGATTGATAGGGGGTGCCGTCGTAGTGCATCTATCGATACCGTTGTGGCCTTATAACGCCAAAACGGCTTGACAGCTGTTGATTATTTTTTTGGTGAGCGGTAGTTGGATACTTTTTACTCGCCTCTTACCGGAAACAATAGGCGATATTGTCCTGGAATTGAGTACAAGTAGAGGGCAGTAGAGTAGCGTTCCCGGTGCGTCCGTGGTTGGTGTGCGGGTGCGGTATGTGTGTGTGTAAAGGCAGATTTAGACGAAGACAATTTTGAGACGCCTAAATTACGGCGCCTCGAAAAGGCAACGTATAAACACTTTCCGCGCCATTTTTTCGCGGCATGCCAGCGCTGGCGCGGAATAGAACACGAGCCTATTTTTTGGCGCCAGTGACCCCCCCTCCGCGTCTCTCGCTGCCACTAATGACTGGTACTGAAAAAAAGCACTGTGTAAACACGGCTTACTGGTCACTGGCGGCGAGATTTAGGCGGCTGAAAATAGTCATTGTCTAAACGGTCGGAGGTGTGCTGTGCGGTAATCACTGGCGCCGTCATTTAGGCGTCTCAAAATTGTCTTCGTCTAAATCTGCCTTTGCGCTGGTGTTGCGCAGCGGCCGACGACGCGTCGCCGCGCCGCCCGCGCTTCTCGCGCGCCGCCTCCACCGACAAGAACCAAGGTGAGTTAGGACACCCTGCACCTATACACTGGTCTGAAATCGCGCCCTACTTATCTTATTTAGTATAAACAATTCTAATGTGTTCGTAACAAAAATTCTTAACCGCGACTCTTGATAAACAAATGTTACTTTAACTACTTTACACTAATTACTTTACTTAATAAACAATGTCGCACCGAAAACAAAATATAACGTTAGTGTCCACTACTTACTGTGTTTTTACCGAGGTTGCTTTGTATATAAGTACTTGTGAGGAATCCTAAATTGTCAATTGTATACCAGGTTATAGTCTGTCCGATCTCTAAGATCAAATCAAGTCTATTTAGCACAAGTACAAACAACCGTTTACCAAATAATTTTAAGGTCGTTTTTCACTTGCGCCAGTTTGACATAATTTGATCTTAAAATTTCGGATACACTACCCACTGCCTATATTAAGTGGGTTTATTCGCCACAGTACAAAGAAATCCCAGTTTTGGACCAAATACTGCCGTTACTTAACGTGTCAACAGACTTTTAAAAAAAATCTTACAATAATACTTTTTATACTTGCCTAGAGAACCCTAGGCAAGTATAGAAATCGTTAGTTGAAATTTGTATACCAAATAAGACAAGTAGGTGTGTCTAATCGAGCGCGGCATACATGCGCCACTTAGCAGAGATTACACCACGCCCCGATTAATGCGCAATCGGATGCGCAAAAACCGATTTCGTCAAATTATGCAGATTGGTTAAACGATACATGCGATGCGTGTGGGCGTTTATTCAAATTCCGGTGATTCGTATCAATGATAATTGTTAAAATAACGTACTCTTTGAAACGCTAAAATATAGTTTGGATATTATGTATACGGTCTGTAGAACTGTGCAGAGATGGGCAAAGTGTAATCGATTAACGATTAAAAATGTCGATAAATTAATCTTAATCGTACGAGTTTCAATTCATTTAATCCCATTAAATTAATCGTAGATTAATATCCAACGGATTTTGTTTTAATCGATTAATTTGATATTCATTTTTCTGGACCTTCCCTAAGAGACCCTAGAGTACTGCACAACAAAAACCACCTTATATTACTGGAACAAGTTTATTTCACACAGCACACTAGAATAATGTTTCAAGTGTTCATGTGAAGACAAATTGCTTTTTTGTAACATGCACAAAATAAGCTCGTTCGGAACACGCTCATGAATCGATTGAAATGACGATGATTTAATTTTTAATTGAATACTCTGGCGATTAATTTAATCGGGATTAATCTTGTGATGATTAATTATTTGATTATAGATTACTCGATTGATGCCCATCTCTGGAATTATGAAAGTTTTGACGAAGTTCAAATTAGTTTAAAAACTATAATAATACTAACCAGTTGTTAGCCAGTAATCTCTGATAACGTGGTGTTTAAACATTACAAGAACATTGACTTTAATTTTGCCAATAATTGTTTCTTCCTACAGCATTAATTTGCATTTGTTGTAAAATACTATAGGTAAATACTAAACTATTACTACAGGTGTGGTACTGGTAATTTTTCTTCGGTTCTGTAACTGTTTCTTATTATCGTTAACATTTTGATTGTCTTTACATGTTGCATATCCCCATTTCATTTTCAGTGTTGATCATTACTTCATGTCACGTAATAACAGTAATAGTATGCAGAAGTCAGTCAATAACTTATTTTTTTGTTTTGCTTGTGATCGTAACTAAGTTATGTGAGTGGCACAGTTACGGCTTAATAATATGACTATTTATTATTTATCCGTTGCATTTTCTTAAGCTATAAAATAATCAGTGCCGCTGCGGCGAGTATAAAATGACCGCACTCGCTAGCGAGTATTGTCCTTTTAAACTCATGGTAGTGGTACTGAGTTGCCATTTCCACAGTTTCTATTTCTGTCCTAATGCGATTTACAATGGAATGTGCATATTAAGCAACTTGGCAATGGAGCTGCTTTAACATTAAAATCATTGCGTTTTCTCGAGAGCTTGCAAGCTGATTTTTGTGATACACTGGAAGAACGAAATTTGCCGTGTTTGATTTGTTTTGTAGACATTGAATTTATTATCGCATGTCAGTCTTCTAAAAGCGGAAAGCAGTTGAATTAATTTAAAAATTTCTTCCCAGGTTTTTCCCTTTACGTTTGTAATAGTCTTTCAGACGCATTTTAATGTTATTTCTACCCAATATTTATTTTGTAATATGTACTAAATGTTTATTATACAAACAGTGGAAGGGAACACCTTCATTGTATGTTGTTTTTGTTTTGCGATGAGTTGGGGAAATTTCTAGGAGAAAATAATTAAATTCTGAATTTATTAGCTTAGAGATATTGTGCATCGACGAAGGATAATATTGTGCATAATAAGAAGAAATAAGAAAGAAGGCGGCTTCTCAAATCTCATATTTGTATATCCGCTCAAGTTTTTCACTGCTGGAACGAAAACACATTTGGCTTACAATTTAATCAGAATCCTTATCGGTATATCGACGATCGGTTCCGAGCGAGAAACTCGGCTATTCGGCGCTCGCGTCGGAGTTGCTCCGTAACGCGGGAGCTCGTGCGTGTCTGGTCGCTAAGCGCGCTGTGTGGTCGCAGGTGTGGGCGGGTCGCGGCAGACGTACACGTACGAGACGCTGGTGCAGTACGCGGACTCGCCGCTCAGCAAGCTGCCGCCGGCCGGGCTGGCGTCGTTCCCGCCGGAGCTGGCGCGCAAGGTAATGCACGCGCACGCGCACGCGCACTGCGCGCGCCGGCCCGAGCCGCCGCCGCCGCCGCGCCGCGCGCCGCAGCCCGCGCTGCGCGTGTGGTCGCCGCTCAACCATCCCCACTACCTCGCCACGCTGCTGTGCCGCAAGTTTTACTGAGCGTGTTACTGGCTCGTTTGCGAGCTAGGTCGCCGTCGGAACGCCCTTCGATCGCGATCGTTCGAACGACGCGATCGTGTTTTTTTGATCCGGGTTTTCGGAAGGCGGTCATCGGGGCGATGAATTTGTTTTATTTTAGAGTCGTTTCGACGGCGACCCGAGTTCGTCCCTGTCGGGGAAGGGGCGTTCCGGCGCGATTAGGTCGATAGGTTCTCATCGGATGATTCGCGACTGTTTGCCCGCAGCCGGACGGCGCCGGGCGCGGCGACGCGGACGGCTCCTAACCCGTCCAGGAACCTCTCTCCTCTCCCGCCCCCGCACCTCCCGTCCCGATCTCCCGTCGAGGCCGCCCAAACGTTCTTATAAACCTTACTCCTTTATAAGTTAGTTTGAGATTCGCTCTAGGAGGTCGCGTGTTTAACGCCGGATCGTCCCGACTCCGTAGACGCTTGCATGTTTTCGGCTGTAGAACAATTAAATTTCGTTATTAGTTTTCTGGTTCCGTGATCGGCAACCGAGATTAACTATGACACCGGGTGAGGTTAATATGCGCTGAAAACATTCAAACGCTTCGCCTTCCATATATATGTATACGCTGCGTCACACCACCATGAATATGTATCTACTAACGAGCTACGCACTGAGCTTTTGTATGCTTCTACATACTAACCTTTGTATGGTTTGGCCTTTGGGATTAAATTCTGGTGTATGTATTTTCTAAATATGCCTGTGTTTTGAAATTTCTATTCACAGTTAAGAATAGATATTTGTTTCTTCCAATTAGCACTCGTGCTAAGTAAAAATGTTAATTACCTTAGGATTTTTGTGATTCGAATAGAATAAGAGTAGCTTAGAGACATAAGCATACTCTAGAGTAATTTCACGTACGACTGATCTCTCGGTGGGCCCTTTGACGATGGGATATCGCTCGGCGACCACCCCCTAAATCGTACTCTTGTATTAATACATTTAGGATACTTAAATTTACTGTTGATTTAAGTCTGATAGGAACTTTAAAGACTGAATAAAGAATTCTCGAGGCCATTTAGGTTAAGAATCAAATTCTTGAATGTTTTTTATTAGTAGAATGTTTTTAATTGTTAAATTTTATATGTTGAAGTTTACACGGATACTCGTTGACAATGATGCTATGAAGTGTTTACGGATCTAATTGACTAATTCAATGTTTGTGTCGTTTCCATGCATCTCGGACAGAATGGGTATTCGAGAGGGGTTCGTTACAGGTAAAATGATGGTTTAGCGAATGAAAAGATCTCAGTGAGGTTCCAAATTACGTTGTTGACCTTCTATTTAATAATAATTTATTAATTATTGATATTTTTTCTTAAATGATAACAAAATTATTAGTGTTATTTCTTTTTTCATTGTGAATTCGAATTCATAATAAAACATGAAGTAAATTTGTCTTTCCTTGCTCGCCGCTTACTAACCCTTACTTCCTTCATACATCTATTTAAATTCAACTAAGACAATGAAAGAACACTGAAAATATTTATATATAGATAGAAGTTAATAATACGAGTAACTATCTACTTATAATTGGTATTGTTCACTCGTGGTCTTAGTGACTTGTGCCTGATTTTCGTCGATTTGCTACTAACAATGCAACACGCGTGACTAACTTACGTTTGCACTTCACTGCTAAATCTGAATGCTAAAATATTGAGGAGTGATAATATTTGCACCGCTTTCGCTACCAATACATGGTAACTGGAAATATTGTACCGAAAGCGATTCTATACGCACACACATTCAGTCGACTAAGTGCCAAAACATAATTACCATACACAAGATCGCATCGCATCGTGGTACGACGCGAAATCGTGCTACGATGCGGCGTCGTGTCGTGGAAATACATAAATCCAAAATCAACTTCATGTAACAAGATTCAATGCGATGTCGTAGCTTGTGTTTTGGCCCTAAGTGCTTATCAGCATTTTTCAGCACCATCACCATGGTAAAGGAGATTTGATGAAAATGTGAAGAAATATAATATAGGTGCATGTGGGAATCATTATTCATAACCTACACGGCCGCAAATGCTTAACCTTTTGAACGCAAAGCTATATCTCATTCTGTACTGAGAGTACAAGAGACCTACGTTATTTTTGAATCACTACGCCATCTAAAATCGATTTCCTATTATAAAATGTATTTAAATGACCGGTGTCAGAATTGTCTTCTTACTGACAAGGCACTAACTATAGTTACTTTATTTCTATAAAGATCCTTCATTTCCATCCAATCCAGATTTCCGTAAGTATCACTATCCGTAAGCCCGTATATGGTTTACAGCAGCAAGCCTCTATCCCAAAGCCAAGGTTTAAAATTCAGATTCGCTCATTGAACCTTTAGACCACACTGGCGATTTGCGAATGAGTTCTCCGGGAGGACGCAACGATTCCGTCGCGGGCGCGTAATAGTTTCACCGCGAGGCGCCATATTGTACCGCTTAGAACTCGCTGCGCGCTGGCACCGCCCGCAAATTACCAATATGCTAAGGCTTATGGGTTAGTTAGGTCTTTATGGCATTAAATTATGGATCCATATAAACATATCGTCTGTTGACAAGCAAAACTAAGTAACAAATACCTACTTAAAACAAAGCACGCATCTCATTGTCATTATCAATCTACTTACTAAGATACGAGGTTTGAGGAGCAGTGACATAAATTTTAGTGAGTTTTGCTTGTCACCAGGCGATATGGAAATTAAGGTGATACGTCTAGAAAACAAATGAGGTTCAATGGCTATGTCGAACGATAACGCACTCGGTTATTATAAGCGTTTTGCGTACAAAAGGTTAAACATGTTGAAACGGTTTACTCTGTTTATCCCTAGGTGGGTAAGTACAATGTCAGAAATATATTTCCAATGTTTCCATAAAGACGACTAAAGTCTACTCGCGTAAACCGTTTACATAAGAGCGAAAATATTAAAATTTTGATTCGTGGTACACAAAGGTGAACTGACGAGGTGTAGGTACCAACGACCAACCAGGCGTCTGAACCGGGGTTCGAACCCGTGTATCCAACAACTTTTTCGCTTCAATATAAACATTAAATGACCTCTAACATAGTGTTATTCTATCTAACAACATTTAAATTAAATTATAAAATTGCTTTACTGGATATCGGAAACAAAAATGTTTGACCGGCAGTCACAGTGCTCGGAATGTGCTCGTGTCAGTGGAAACAATGTGATTGGTAAAATCAAGGAGCGATCTGCGTCAGTAGAAACGCGCACGAATTTAAGGTTCCAGCCCTGAGTTTGCAGATGCTTGGCCTCTTACAAACAGTACCTAAATCAAACCTTGGGGTTGTCGCCAACCCTCGTGCAACATCTCACTATCTTAAGACTCGTACAGCCTATATATGGCCTGATAGAGGCTATTACAGCAATACCTACAACATACTTACGTGTCTATGAGAAAAGTTGTATCAATAGATGGTCTTGTCGTCATTTTAAATACGAAAAATTTAAAATAAAAGCCGGCCAAGAGCATGTCAGGCCACGCTCAGTGCAGGGTTCCGTAGTTGCCCATCCTTCACAATAGACGGGCTTCGAGGTTTAAATTGCGAGAAAGATTTCAAGCCTTATAAAAAAGGTCGTAAACGCCAAAGTAACTGTAATTACTTATTACCGTCTGGAAGTTATCGATTATACGCGCCAGATTGAGCGGAATGTTTTAATGCAATGTGGCACTTAACTAATTTTCCATATTTTTTTTGACACGTGGTTGAAAAGTTAGTGGGGCGCTATTTTTGGATTTCCGGAGTGAATAATTTACAAAACTGCTAACTATCAAAAAATAATGCTTGGAGACCCCTATTATTTTTAAAAGACCTATTCAACGACACCCCACAAACTAGTGATGGAATGTAAAAAAAAATCACCCCCACTTTAAGTGTACGAGAGGTTTTTCTTTAGCTTTTATTTTACCGTTTTTTCGGCGTGATAACATACACATACCAAATTTCAGCTTTTTAGTGCTAATGATCACGGAGCGAAGCCGCGGACGGACGGACAGACGGACATGGCGAAACTATAAGGGTTCCTAGTTGAGTTAGTTAAAAAGTAAATAGTTATCATCGATAGTAATACCATCTGTCGATACTTTTACTATAGGCATCTATATTTCATAATCACCACCCTGTCACTTCAATACTTTCTGGTCACGCGATAAGTTGGATTGTACTGTAATTAAGTGAAAATGTGGATAAGGTCACACTCTGTGTGCGATGACTTTAAACCTGATGTGGTGTCAACAGAGTTGCCTGGAGTTCGACAGCGCCAGCTACTTGAAGAAGGTGCGGGCCGCGGCCGGCACCACCGTGGCCGCCATGGACGCGCCAGACTCTCCTGAACCGGAGTAACCGCCCTGCAGTGCCTAGCAGTTCGCCCTTGCCTTCGTACAGGACACGCGCTATTTTGCTCGTAACGTAATGCTTTTTCACCGTAAACATTTAGCAATCGTTACATTGATGAATTTATATTTCCAGCTAAACTACTACATACAGGATATCTTTAGTAAAGCGACAATTGCAAAAAATATGATTCGAGCGAGACTCGAACCCGCGTTTCTGTCGGCCCTACTAGCCAAAGCGACGCTTTACCAATTAGGCACAGAAGCTATATCCGAGCCATATATGTATTTCCACCAATCGCTTAATTTGTATACGAGTTATTGAGGCTTATTGCTCCAATTACCGTAAAGTTTTGGATTTCACGGATGCTTATCAAATATTTACCTAGTGATTAAACAAAACTATTTTCTAACGGCGAACGAACTGTAATGCTAACCGCTAAGCTGGCGCGATTAGTAATAGATTTTTCTTTTATAAACGGCACCTTCAAACGCAACTAGCTGGAAGGCAGCATTATATTATGGTAATACTCAAGATATTTGGTAATATCCTTGCAAAGGGCAGCTGCGGGTACACGAGTAGAGTAGTTAGGTATAGATGGGACGTGATCGCGCGAAATGTAAACATTTAAACCAGTTTAGATCTACTTACTGCCACTTCCAATAGATGTGCCAGCACTAAAACGAAGTCTTCCTTTTATATGCACTTAGGTGTACACATTTTTACTAAAAGTATTGACACACCAAATTAGAAGGTATAGGTATTTATTATTTCCTTAGTATTTACCTCATAATATGGTATAAACTTGTTGTAAGAATGCTATGAACTTGGGTTTGGGCACTCTGGCCAGAACGCTGTTCACAGCCATAGTTGATCTCCTGAAATATTTTCGTGAAAGCCAGCCAGTTTAAATTTTAATTGTCTGTTATATTGAATCACTTCTACACGTTATGGCTGTATTTCAATTACTTGAGAAATATTTTTAACACTCACTAATTAATTCAAATTTTTCCTTAATATCTGACGATGACGCGGGTATCATTTAACCTCAACAAAAGCCGTAAGGAGGACCGCCCCCTAGCGAGTCGGGTCACTGTCAAGGCGACAAGGAACAGTCAAGTTCATTTACATCTACACACTTACGAGAACAAAAATATCTGAACACTATTTTATGCTCCTGACAATAGGGTCGTGTTCAGATATTTTTGTTCTCGTAAGTGTGTAGATGTAAATGAACTCGTCTGTACTAAATAAATCGTTAATATCGTCGACATACTGACTTCTCAAACAGAACAGTCTGCGGTTACTGTATACATTTCAACTTTTGAATGAGTCAGTTGTATTTAATGTTGTATATATTGACTGTAAAGGATCTTGGTCCGTATGTCAGAGTGATTCCATTTACTATAAGACGAATGCATGCATTTCTTTCGAGTGACTGTGTGGATCTTTTTCAGACTTTGTAACTAGTGAGTGTCTAGTCTCAACGAGTAGGTATATCGATTCTCACTATTTCGTAAGCGCTATATATATTTGGAGAAAGCCTGTCAATTAATTTATAAATATATATTATTAATTGACTGTTGGTTGGTAGAAAAATTACGGTTATAAAATATATTTAAGATTAGATTTATTTAACTATTAGAGCTGTTACATTGCTGTGCACTAAACCAAATAATTGTTGATTCATGAGTCTATTTACACTAACATTAAATCTTATTGGAGTATATTATGGTTATGATGATTGCCAGGCTTTCTTTATTTTAAAATTATAAACTTCTATTTATTTGAAGACAAGAGTAATATTTTGTAAGAGTGCTCCTTTGAAACAAGGGATTCACATCCCTATTGAACTATTTTTTTTTAAATCAACAATTTTCGATTATTTTTACTCGATTGCACGAATTATTATGTATTACAGTACATTAATTAGTATCATACAATCTTTATACTCTTTTACAATATTACTCGGTGCTTTGAAAGTATTATTGTTATCCAAGGGGTAATAGGTTACTTACCTACTTATATTATTCACCTCATGTAAAGATATTTACACTTTTGTTTTTTTTTTATTAGATAAGGCAAAGCGTTATATTATGTAAATTACTACTAAATTTTCTAATAAATGTGCGTTTTATTTACTGTTAGAGCATTGTATTTCCCTGTCTTGCGTATAGCATTCTGCGTTGAATGTAGCTTGAATTTACCATAAAATTTCGAAATAAAAAGTATCGTCTCTTTTCGACTTTATGTAAAGGTGTTAAGGTCCAAGAGTGACAAATCTTTTAATTCCGCGACTGGGAACATGAAGTGGAAACTGGCGGGGCCTTTCGTACAACTGACAGTCGGGTGAAACAGAAAGGTTCGAAGAGCAGACGCGAGCTTTTGGATGCGGGGGATATCATACGGATTTAGCTTGGTAGTAGATTATACAAGAAACTTTGATGGTCACTATTTTAACAATTATGTGACACAATGGGCTTTGTCAATGTCATATATAATAAGTGCTACATTCAATAAATACGAATCGCTTGTTTTAAGTAATACGCCATGATGGTGGATCCTATCAGATAGAGGGGAAATTTATGAAGAACGACATGACAGGCTGTGTGATACTTCCTGGTACGACCACGGCGGATTTATATATTTCTATCACGGTACAAATTCATAAAAATAATTGCTCTTTTGTACTAGTTTTAAAAATTGTACCCTTATAGTTTCGCCAATTCAGCAAAGTCGCTGTGGTCGTGCAAGGTAGTCACTACCTGGAAGTATCACACGACAGGCTTTGAGAAAGGATGAATGATCACATGACAATGGCACGGATTGATTACGAGGAACTGAAAAAAAGTCACCAAATAATCAATTTATTCACAAAAATAAAACTTGCAACAACTAAGAAGTTAAACTGCCACCAAGTTAGAATTAGAACCTACGCTATATTATTTACATAATAAACTAATAATAAATACATAATTTACTACTATACAAGAAAACATTTCTACAGAGTTTTCATCAGAGTCCTAATGTATAATTTTTAATTTATTTAGCAAATGCATCCAATATTGTCAATTTCATGTTGTTCGAACGTATAAATCTAAACGTCCCACCGAGGAATTAAACGTGAGCGTCAGAATGGCGGGTGTACCTTCACTACATAGTATAAAACAAAGTCGCTTTCTCTGTCCCTATGTCCCTTTGTATGCTTAAATCTTTAAAACTACGCAACGGATTTTGATGCGGTTTTTTTAATAGATAGAGTGATTCAAGAGGAAGGTTTATATGTATAATACCCGCAGCATTGTACCCGTGCGAAGCCGGGGCGGGTCGCTAGTAACAAATATAAAAAACAACTATAAATCAAAATGTACTTTTTAGTACATTGCGCTATTCTGACAGCCAAGCCAGGACGGCGGATATACTTTCACATTGTAATAACTTGATGTACGGATCCGAACAATTTTATGAGGAGCGTCTTTTTAAAATGGCTTATTTCTCTATGGAACTCTTACAAAAATAAGCCCTTTTCAAAAGACACTCCTTATTTACGTAAGAGTACATTTTGAGTACGTTTTTTTAGTATAGTTGTTTTTTACATTTTTCAAGGTACACCCATCATTCCGACTCTCACGAATTAAACTGTATAATGTATATTTCAAGTTAAAATAGTGGACATAAATTGCAGAGGGCGCCACTGTGTAGTACTCCAAAAACAATATTTTGCAGTAGCGTGGCGTTAATAGAAAAAATAGAATAGGCGCCGACCGGCTTGCCTATTTTTGAGCGTTTGAGCACCTTTTTCACTTTGCTCTTATATAAGGTCACCTGAGAAAATTGCGTCTATCGAGGCAAATGCGTCTTTTGATGATATAATAGAAGCGGAACATTTTAAGACCATACCCTTCTTGCCTAAAGTTTGGCACAACAAAATGAATTAAAAAAATTGCGTTGGAAGTTTATAGAGTGTTTCGTTTTCATGATATCATCAAAAGACGCAATTGACAACATTTCATATTTTTAAGACTATCATTTTATTACTTTTCTGAATTCTGCTTAAAAAGGTGAAGTAATCTCTGTTTTTATTTATTTTCTGAGATGATTATTTATTTTATTATTAATTTATAAAAACATACTCATTTTAAAATGTGGCAACACCAAAACCAGAACTTAATGGAACGGTTACTTTAGTCGGTTTTCTTATTAAAAAAAAACTTTTTTTTTTTTTTTTATGTGGCTTTGACCTTCTTGCTGAGCAAGTGGTATTTCGCCAATGACTCGTTTCGAATCGCACTCGGCGACAAGATTGAGGATTTATACGACGTTTTATAGGACGTTGTACGGTGAGGTGCCTTTTTGTAAATTGATAGCGATTTACAAAAAAACCACGCGGTCTACCGGGCCTTGACCCAAGAAGGGCTATGTACGCTTCAAGTTGAATTCTTCATTAACCATTCACTCATACGTTAGTTCACTGCACAATAGGCTATCAATACTACACATTGAACAACCAAAATGAATAAATAACGAATAACTAAACTTAAAGGCATGCGGCCATCTTATAAGTCACAAACCGGAACAAAAAAAAAAAAAACTTAACAAAACTCGGTATGCATCTGTCATCTGTCAACGTCAAATAAAAAAAATATATATTCTTTCGCTCTTTGGTTTAGACAACAACCCTATTCAGCCCGTAATGTCTTAGATTGCAGTTATTTGATGTATTTTCTTATATTTCTTTAAATACAGAAGAATAAATTCAAAGATTTTTTTTTAAGGTACACGACATAAAGCCCTGTCGATCTCTATATTTATTTCCACCTGTTATAAATATGAAATGTTGTCAATTGCCTCGATAGACGCAATTGTGTCTGTCAGGATGGCGTGAGAGATGTCTGAATAGTCACAAAATTTGTACCAAATAACTGTACCTAAACTGTAGTAAACTGTACCTATGTGAAAAAAAACTGTACCTCAAGCAATTAAACATTAAATAGATAGTGAGCTAGACACGCCATCCTGACAGACACACGCAATTACCTCAGGTGACCTTATCTAATTTCTTTGACGCCGCGCCATGGCGCGTCACTGATATTTATGTTGACGTAAAAATATTATTTATTTACTGGCTAGTGGCGCCTTTTATAATTCACTTGTATAAAAAAAAAAAAACAATTTTTTAATTTTTGCACCGACAGCGACAAATTTTTGGTAACTGACTTTGAAAGTAGGTGGATGTCACTGATTTTTGCATAAAAATTTCAAGTAATTTTTGCATAATAAAGCCAAAACTATCCACAGTGATGAGAGTAATTTTTTTCAATAGGATTCAGTATTTATTTCGCAAGAACGAAGGATTGAGCAGCATTCTGGTAAACAATGTTTTGAATTTTGATAATGACAAATTCTTGACTGACGTTTAATAATGCAAATATGACGTATGCACATTATTGCCATATGAAAGCTGTTTTTAGCGCCACTGTCCCTGGGCCGGACCGACGTTTGCTAGGCTATAACAATGGGCCTAGGCCCCCATACATGACCAGGTTTACCTTCAGTTCCATCTGATCGGACTTAAATCCGTACCGTGTATGAATGAAACGGCCTTAAGGTCACCACGCTTACGGCGGCCCGATGGACTGAAGCCATTCAATCACATCGGCCTGATCAGTTTTGCCTTCCCATGTATGGTGACCTGTGTATAGTGTGGTTGGTTCCTCGGCGTACATTATCTCATTCTTAGTCAAACCTTAGACTCTATTTAGCACTTTTCTTATTACCTACATTAGAAGATTAGCGCTTAGCTACCAGAACATAAGATCTTTACTGATAAAATCTACCAGTTCACAAAAAGCAAACCTCGAATTATAGTAAAATAATGGAATTGAAATAAAAATGCCAGCATTATTAGTATTATAAGTCAAAGTGGAATGCGAGACAATTGTTATATTGGGCAAATAGTGAATATGGCAGATTTTGACAAGTCGTATAAAGCAATTCTTGGTTAAATACTGAATAATTTAGCAAAATCGGTGTAGGTAAGGTCAGTCGGGCAAGTACTTTTGCCAAATACCATAGTTGCGTGGTTGTAAGATGGAGCTAGTAGTATAACATCTATACTTCTCGTTATTTACACGCATGGTAGGTGCGTTTGTCACTTGTCCTAACTCATCTTATATACTGTACATTTGACATTAACACTAAGCTATCAAATACGATTACTTATTCATAGTCAGAAATCAGAACCCTTATTTTAGTTTACGATTTGTATGGAGTCCCCTAGCGATTACAATGTAGAACTACAATTCTACATACACATCGTTCACGCAGTCGCTACCGAGTACAGTCACTGTAAACTCATGGTAAGGGAGGGTACAGAATACATTTCTTATACCGACACGTTGTTAACTTGTATCTGATCAAACCACAGAGAAAAAATAATAGCAATGGTCAGTACAGATTCCCTAACATACCCCTGCTTAGTTTTATTAACACTTTCATTGTCCCAGTTTGACATGTGAACCTTGTCTGTTATTTATAACAATTATAACAGAGCCATGTGCCAAACCTTTAGGTTCGCCGTGACCCCACATATGGGACACGAATAATGAATGTGTTTAAGCTGTGTACGGACGAACGAACAAAAACATGGCACAAACTTCGAAGCGTCCTGTAGTGTCTGATGTTCGTTAGCGGTACGCACGTGGATATATTTGTTCGTTCGTCCGTACAGTCCGACCAAAAAGAGTAGAAATTAAAAAGTGGCAATACTATAGTGTCGTCCCCGTTTTCTTATATTGATTAGAAAGGGAGGACACTACAGTATTGCCACTTTTTAATTTCTACTCTTTTTGGTCGGACTGTACACGGGTTTTTAGGTAAGGCGATGCGTGTTGAGGGCATACCGCGAAACAAGTTGCTTAGGTCTACAGTTATTAGTAGTTCCATTGTTAATTTTCTTTTCCTTGATTCCAACGAGTCTCAGTTTACATATCATCGAAAATGTTAATTCTGCATATAAGGTAATTTTATGGTAAGTATATAAACATTAACATGGCAAGATTTTAAGTAAATTTAATATTGTTGATCTGCAGCTATTTTTGATTTTGCGTATTTTGTATAAGTATGGAGTAGTTTGGCTAACTATTTATAGAAGAACGCAAAACTGCAATCTCAATCGCAAGCATCATAAATAATACAATAAAAATCCACTATATTGCACACCTCAATTACACATGGATACAAAACATGTGAGATATACCTACAGTAATAGTACATTACTGCAGACGCCGGGAAATAAGGGCTTGCCGGCTGAGTAGGTATAGACGGCCGACCGTAAGGGAGGCCGTCTAGTGATACGAAGCCGGCAAGCCCTTTTCACGGCTAAGGCATGTATAGTGCTTTTCTCAAACATATGCAATGAAATAAAAAATACACCACTCAAAAAAACATAATTCAGCTGTTCAGCCAGTTCATGAACACAGACGCCATGTTTAAAAAAAGTATTTTTAATTTTCCCTCCAATCCCTCTTTATTTTTTTCTTTAATAAGTCCACGTGTGTAGTGTGCGAATATTAGGGCCATTATACACAACTTGATAATAAGAATCTTAGTTTCTATAATAAGTAAAATAAAGGCAGAGGATTTTTAATATTGTCTATGGTCTCTGGTGACTTACGTATAGACGGTATTTTCAGTTCGTGTGTACTAGGCATTAACACGGATATTGTTGGTCCGATGGCTGAATGGGTAGCTACTAGAAAAAAAAAAAATATCAGCTGTTCATACACACAGACGCCATGTTTACATTAAAATTAAAAACAAATTACTTCCCGGCTTAGGCCTTCAATTTTGTATGAAATTCCTTTACAGTTCTCTCGAATTGTTCCGCCCGAAACTTGACACTTCGAAGCCTGTTCTAACGCACGTTACGACGATATTTCATTGCATGTTTGAGAAAAATATTAAACAGAGGCATTCAACAGGCATAACTGACTTGCTGTTTATTTGATCTGTCTTTTGTTTGAATTTATTATGGCGAAGTACTATAAGTGCTGGACATTTTCGTAGTCATATTGTACCATAAAGAGGCTTACATGAAATAACGTAACACTTGTTTTATTTTATTCGGATTCATACGTGAACTGAAAGGCTACTCCGATATTCGAAATTTAACTGTTGTATACTCGCTATCCAAATATACTTTGATGCGAGATCGAGAGGGACGGCACTACACAACGGTAGAATTACGAACATCGGAATAGCCCTTCAGAGCACCTTCAATAACATGACACTGATACACATTTAAAGCCACAATTCATAAGCGGATTAGACTAGTATTTCTTATAAATCTGAACAGAAGTTTAACACTTTCAACTTATATCTAATATTGTACAGTGGGCACGGGAACTTTTATTGCTTGCTGTTTCGTCTGTATTTCATTATATCGCAGATGTGGAAGTTTTCGGGTTGTAGGTATCTACTTAAATAGTAGTACAGCCTAGGAGCACGGAAAATCTTAGCTAGACTTAGGAGGGTCACAATGTGAGTGAAAATAGGTAAGTACTTATCGTATCTTTACTCGCATGCCTAAAGCATTAGGAATGTTAAATACTCCTAAATAGTTATTGAGCCCAATCCCAAATTATAAAACAGAAACCGCGGCAAAGATGCGCCCTTCTTGCCTCTAACATCTCGCATTATATGTTACCTACGTATAGTAGCATTAAATTAAAATCCACCAACATTTCTTAAATATGCTTAGCTCTCACGGTATAGTACAAACTACGTACGAACGTATTTTCATCACAGAATCCACTTCATTTTTGCATCTGAGAAATAAGCTATTTTATTATAATTGATTTTGTATGTCTTATAAATAAAGATACTGGTTGTTTCATTGATCTTGGGCGACACGAAGTATGCAGAGGCGTATTTGAAAATGCGAGCCCATAACTTTTGTCACTCTGTGATATAACGATAAATATAACGTTTGTCATAATTATATTTTAAATAAAACTATCGTGAGACATCTTTAATAATTATAAAAACTGTTTAAACTCGCGTAAAGATTGTTGGAATTCTTAATCAGGGCGGCAACCCGTGCTGTTATCGACTCGCGGCCTACTCAGCTCCATATGAGTTCGAAACATGTCGGGCCGTTCCTGACAAACTTTACGCGAGTTCAAACTGTTTTTATAATTATTAATTATATTTTTCCCGAAAACCGTTAACGTTTCGATAATTGTTATAAAACAATGTCCAACTTAATCAATGAGTTCTACTGAGCTGACTCAATAATCCCGTAATGTTGGTTTCAAAATTATGACAAACTTAATTACAACTCAAATTTGCGAGTAGGTAATAAACCCAGCAGCACCTCTTACACAACTTTGACACGCGACTATTTCTCGCTACCTATCCCTTTCTATACAGTATCGTGAACGAGTGACGGGTGATGCTATGACGCCCGACGTGAGTTAGAACATAGTTGTGCTAAATCGCGGCAATATATCATGCCCGTCATGATATATCGCCGCGATTTCGCTTGCCGCGCGACTCGGAGTCAACTGTCTTGCTCCCGCGGTATTGAACGGAAAGTGACAGGTAGTATTTGGCACGCGGCAGATTCACGTGTCACAGCGCTAAACGTGCAGGTATAGAATAGCAAGGCCCCCATACATGACCAGGTTTACCTTCAGTTCCATCTGATCGGACTTAAATCAGTACCGTGTATGAATGAAACGGCCTTAAGGTCACCACGCTTACGGCGGCCGGATGGACTGAAGCGATTCAATCACATCGGCCTGATCAGTTTTGCCTTCCCATGTATGGTGACCTTAACTCTTTAACCTTTTGACCGCCACAGTCGGCTGTGGCCGTCAACAAAAAATCGTGCCCCTGACGCCACGTCGGCCACAGCCGTCCAAATTTCAATGATCAAAAACTTTATAATTCTAACCGCTACAAGTATTTTTCAATCCCTGTTGATTTTGGGGCACATCTTTTTTTTTTACTCTGGCGTCAGTGGCACGGTAAATTGCTAGACCGCTTGGCGGTCAATAGGTTAAAAGGTGGCTCCCACCTGTCACACGACGGCCGCTCTAGCTAGGTGAGGCTGGCTACGCGCGGTCGGCGAGCTTGTCGGTGATGGCGGCGGCGCGCGCCTGCCACACGACGGCCGCTCTAGCTAGGTGAGGCTGGCTACGCGCGGTCGGCGAGCTTGTCGGTGATGGCGGCGGCGCGCGCCTGCCACACGACGGCCGCTCTAGCTAGGTGAGGCTGGCTACGCGCGGTCGGCGAGCTTGTCGGTGATGGCGGCGGCGCGCGCCTGCCACACGACGGCCGCTCTAGCTAGGTGGGGCTGGCTACGCGCGGTCGGCGAGCTTGTCGGTGATGGCGGCGGCGCGCGCCTGCCACACGACGGCCGCTCTAGCTAGGTGAGGCTGGCTACGCGCGGTCGGCGAGCTTGTCGGTGATGGCGGCGGCGCGCGCCTGCCACACGACGGCCGCTCTAGCTAGGTGGGGCTGGCTACGCGCGGTCCGCGAGCTTGTCGGTGATGGCGGCGGCGCGCGCCTGCCACACGACGGCCGCTCTAGCTAGGTGGGGCTGGCTACGCGCGGTCGGCGAGCTTGTCGGTGATGGCGGCGGCGCGCGCCTGCCACACGACGGCCGCTCTAGCTAGGTGGGGCTGGCTACGCGCGGTCGGCGAGCTTGTCGGTGATGGCGGCGGCGCGCGCCTGTCACACGACGGCCGCTCTAGCTAGGTGGGGCTGGCTACGCGCGGTCGGCGAGCTTGTCGGTGATGGCGGCGGCGCGCGCCTGCCACACGACGGCCGCTCTAGCTAGGTGGGGCTGGCTACGCGCGGTCGGCGAGCTTGTCGGTGATGGCGGCGGCGCGCGCCTGCCACACGACGGCCGCTCTAGCTAGGTGGGGCTGGCTACGCGCGGTCGGCGAGCTTGTCGGTGATGGCGGCGGCGCGCGCCTGCCACACGACGGCCGCTCTAGCTAGGTGGGGCTGGCTACGCGCGGTCGGCGAGCTTGTCGGTGATGGCGGCGGCGCGCGCCTGCCACA
Source organism: Apotomis capreana (assembly GCA_947623375.1). NCBI lineage: Eukaryota > Metazoa > Arthropoda > Insecta > Lepidoptera > Tortricidae > Apotomis > Apotomis capreana. Next base: position 20,675,435 of record OX392504.1, read on the forward strand.
CGACGGCCGCTCTAGCTAGGTGGGGCTGGCTACGCGCGGTCGGCGAGCTTGTCGGTGATGGCGGCGGCGCGCGCCTGCCACACGACGGCCGCTCTAGCTAGGTGGGGCTGGCTACGCGCGGTCGGCGAGCTTGTCGGTGATGGCGGCGGCGCGCGCCTGCCACACGACGGCCGCTCTAGCTAGGTGGGGCTGGCTACGCGCGGTCGGCGAGCTTGTCGGTGATGGCGGCGGCGCGCGCCTGCCACACGACGGCCGCTCTAGCTAGGTGGGGCTGGCTACGCGCGGTCGGCGAGCTTGTCGGTGATGGCGGCGGCGCGCGCCTGCCACACGACGGCCGCTCTAGCTAGGTGGGGCTGGCTACGCGCGGTCGGCGAGCTTGTCGGTGATGGCGGCGGCGCGCGCCTGCCACACGACGGCCGCTCTAGCTAGGTGGGGCTGGCTACGCGCGGTCGGCGAGCTTGTCGGTGATGGCGGCGGCGCGCGCCTGCCACACGACGGCCGCTCTAGCTAGGTGGGGCTGGCTACGCGCGGTCGGCGAGCTTGTCGGTGATGGCGGCGGCGCGCGCCTGCCACACGACGGCCGCTCTAGCTAGGTGGGGCTGGCTACGCGCGGTCGGCGAGCTTGTCGGTGATGGCGGCGGCGCGCGCCTGCGCGTGCGCGAGCACGTCCGCCGCCAGCTCGGCCGCGCTCGTGTAGCGCGAGCGCTGGAAGCTGAACAGGTCCGCGATGAAGCCCACGATCTCCGACTGGAAGTTACAAATACATTTAGGAGTTTTGTAAGTATGAGATCGGTAAATGAATGCAACTGCTACTTTGTTTTTTGAAAGGCTTTACACCTTAGCGACCTCTATGTGAAGTCAAAGTCAAAGTCAAAATTATTTATTCCACATACACATAGAGGAATATTCACTTGGAAGTCACAAAAGTGTAAAGCCTTTCAAATAAACAATGTAAAGATCGACAAACAAAACATAAGGAAAAATTCGAAAGGTTGCTTGGGAGTTAGGGTGGCGGAAAGGTTAACGCGCTGGACCGGCAATCCAGAAGTACCGAGTTCCATTCGGTTCTTCCTTGATCTTTGTATCAATGGTTTAACCCTAAACTTCCAGCGCAAAACTCCCGCGTGTGCTGACTTCGTGGTCACGCTACGATCTTGATCAGAAACAAACGGCTTTGGAATTTCATAGACACATCACAGTGATGAAATATATAAAAAAAGTTGAAGTTAAGAAAAGGCGCATAAAATAAATAATAAGACGTATTTGGAGATGCGGCACAAGTGTCCACGTTACCTGGAAGGCGTGACACACGTCGCGCAGGCGCTCGTGCGGCCCGAGGAAGCCCCACACCAGCACCGGCAGCAGGTGCTGGGAGATGCAGCACAAGTGTCCATGTTACCTGGAAGGCGTGACACACGTCGCGCAGGCGCTCGTGCGGCCCGAGGAAGCCCCACACCAGCACCGGCAGCAGGTGCTGGGAGATGCAGCACAAGTGTCCATGTTACCTGGAAGGCGTGACACACGTCGCGCAGGCGCTCGTGCGGCCCGAGGAAGCCCCACACCAGCACCGGCAGCAGGTGCTGGGAGATGCAGCACAAGTGTCCATGTTACCTGGAAGGCGTGACACACGTCGCGCAGGCGCTCGTGCGGCCCGAGGAAGCCCCACACCAGCACCGGCAGCAGGTGCTGGGAGATGCAGCACAAGTGTCCATGTTACCTGGAAGGCGTGACACACGTCGCGCAGGCGCTCGTGCGGCCCGAGGAAGCCCCACACCAGCACCGGCAGCAGGTGCTGGGAGATGCAGCACAAGTGTCCATGTTACCTGGAAGGCGTGACACACGTCGCGCAGGCGCTCGTGCGGCCCGAGGAAGCCCCACACCAGCACCGGCAGCAGGTGCTGGGAGATGCAGCACAAGTGTCCATGTTACCTGGAAGGCGTGACACACGTCGCGCAGGCGCTCGTGCGGCCCGAGGAAGCCCCACACCAGCACCGGCAGCAGGTGCTGGGAGATGCAGCACAAGTGTCCATGTTACCTGGAAGGCGTGACACACGTCGCGCAGGCGCTCGTGCGGCCCGAGGAAGCCCCACACCAGCACCGGCAGCAGGTGCTGGGAGATGCAGCACAAGTGTCCATGTTACCTGGAAGGCGTGACACACGTCGCGCAGGCGCTCGTGCGGCCCGAGGAAGCCCCACACCAGCACCGGCAGCAGGTGCTGGGAGATGCAGCACAAGTGTCCATGTTACCTGGAAGGCGTGACACACGTCGCGCAGGCGCTCGTGCGGCCCGAGGAAGCCCCACACCAGCACCGGCAGCAGGTGCTGGGAGATGCAGCACAAGTGTCCATGTTACCTGGAAGGCGTGACACACGTCGCGCAGGCGCTCGTGCGGCCCGAGGAAGCCCCACACCAGCACCGGCAGCAGGTGCTGGGAGATGCAGCACAAGTGTCCATGTTACCTGGAAGGCGTGACACACGTCGCGCAGGCGCTCGTGCGGCCCGAGGAAGCCCCACACCAGCACCGGCAGCAGGTGCTGGGAGATGCAGCACAAGTGTCCATGTTACCTGGAAGGCGTGACACACGTCGCGCAGGCGCTCGTGCGGCCCGAGGAAGCCCCACACCAGCACCGGCAGCAGGTGCTGGGAGATGCAGCACAAGTGTCCATGTTACCTGGAGGGCGTGACACACGTCGCGCAGGCGCTCGTGCGGCCCGAGGAAGCCCCACACCAGCACCGGCAGCAGGTGCTGGGAGATGCAGCACAAGTGTCCATGTTACCTGGAAGGCGTGACACACGTCGCGCAGGCGCTCGTGCGGCCCGAGGAAGCCCCACACCAGCACCGGCAGCAGGTGCTGGGAGATGCAGCACAAGTGTCCATGTTACCTGGAAGGCGTGACACACGTCGCGCAGGCGCTCGTGCGGCCCGAGGAAGCCCCACACCAGCACCGGCAGCAGGTGCTGGGAGATGCAGCACAAGTGTCCATGTTACCTGGAAGGCGTGACACACGTCGCGCAGGCGCTCGTGCGGCCCGAGGAAGCCCCACACCAGCACCGGCAGCAGGTGCTCGGAGATGGAGTAGAAGTGCGCCATGAACCCGTCCGGATACTGCAGGTACCGCCGCTTGGCTTTGATCACTGACCATACCGCTGTCGTCAGCGCCTGAAACAATAAATAAATAAATATCGGACCACCTCAGACCTCTCACAAATCGATCCAGTTACACAGTAATCTGTAGTAGAATTGTGCTATGGGCGACGATACACGTACTTAGATAGATAAGTTAGATAGATAAGTCCATGACCCAAAACAAATGTGTTCGAGTTCATCACACACATATATTTTGCCCTTGCCGAGAGTCGAACTCAGGACCGTCGGCTCAGTAGGCAGCTGCACTACCACTGCGCCAACCGCGTCGTCACAAAACCAGGAAAACTAACATCATAAAGTCCAGGTCCTTTGCAATAAAATCTTAACAGCGCATTGGGTATAGATTGTGGTTGCCACTTAACGCCTAACGCTATCTGTCGGTCAGAATCAAAGCGGTCTCATCACACCCAATCTGGACAGAGTTTAACCACTTGTGATACAGAAGTAATAGGATACCTAACCTAAGGGTGGTCAAAGGATAGGTGTCCTATACCCGATACAAAAAAGCTATAAGAACCTCATGTCATGTTACTCTTCCTTCTCCACGAACGAAGTAGAAGAACCCGTCGGAGAGCCAGCGGTTGCGCACGACGGCGAGCACGGACGACGGCGGCGCCTCCAGGTCCTCGAACGAGGTACTACTACCCAGTACTTATCTAGTACTACAAGGCATGCAGCAGTACTCACGCTCTCCTTGAACCCGTCGGAGAGCCAGCGGTTGCGCACGACGGCGAGCACGGACGACGGCGGCGCCTCCAGGTCCTCGAACGAGGTACTACTACCCAGTACTTATCTAGTACTACAAGGCATGCAGCAGTACTCACGCTCTCCTTGAACCCGTCGGAGAGCCAGCGGTTGCGCACGACGGCGAGCACGGACGACGGCGGCGCCTCCAGGTCCTCGAACGAGGTACTACTACCCAGTACTTATCTAGTACTACAAGGCATGCAGCAGTACTCACGCTCTCCTTGAACCCGTCGGAGAGCCAGCGGTTGCGCACGACGGCGAGCACGGACGACGGCGGCGCCTCCAGGTCCTCGAACGAGGTACTACTACCCAGTACTTATCTAGTACTACAAGGCATGCAGCAGTACTCACGCTCTCCTTGAACCCGTCGGAGAGCCAGCGGTTGCGCACGACGGCGAGCACGGACGACGGCGGCGCCTCCAGGTCCTCGAACGAGGTACTACTACCCAGTACTTATCTAGTACTACAAGGCATGCAGCAGTACTCACGCTCTCCTTGAACCCGTCGGAGAGCCAGCGGTTGCGCACGACGGCGAGCACGGACGACGGCGGCGCCTCCAGGTCCTCGAACGAGGTACTACTACCCAGTACTTATCTAGTACTACAAGGCATGCAGCAGTACTCACGCTCTCCTTGAACCCGTCGGAGAGCCAGCGGTTGCGCACGACGGCGAGCACGGACGACGGCGGCGCCTCCAGGTCCTCGAACGAGGCACTACTACCCAGTACTTATCTAGTACTACAAGGCATGCAGCAGTACTCACGCTCTCCTTGAACCCGTCGGAGAGCCAGCGGTTGCGCACGACGGCGAGCACGGACGACGGCGGCGCCTCCAGGTCCTCGAACGAGGTACTACTACCCAGTACTTATCTAGTACTACAAGGCATGCAGCAGTACTCACGCTCTCCTTGAACCCGTCGGAGAGCCAGCGGTTGCGCACGACGGCGAGCACGGACGACGGCGGCGCCTCCAGGTCCTCGAACGAGGTACTACTACCCAGTACTTATCTAGTACTACAAGGCATGCAGCAGTACTCACGCTCTCCTTGAACCCGTCGGAGAGCCAGCGGTTGCGCACGACGGCGAGCACGGACGACGGCGGCGCCTCCAGGTCCTCGAACGAGGTACTACTACCCAGTACTTATCTAGTACTACAAGGCATGCAGCAGTACTCACGCTCTCCTTGAACCCGTCGGAGAGCCAGCGGTTGCGCACGACGGCGAGCACGGACGACGGCGGCGCCTCCAGGTCCTCGAACGAGGTACTACTACCCAGTACTTATCTAGTACTACAAGGCATGCAGCAGTACTCACGCTCTCCTTGAACCCGTCGGAGAGCCAGCGGTTGCGCACGACGGCGAGCACGGACGACGGCGGCGCCTCCAGGTCCTCGAACGAGGTACTACTACCCAGTACTTATCTAGTACTACAAGGCATGCAGCAGTACTCACGCTCTCCTTGAACCCGTCGGAGAGCCAGCGGTTGCGCACGACGGCGAGCACGGACGACGGCGGCGCCTCCAGGTCCTCGAACGAGGTACTACTACCCAGTACTTATCTAGTACTACAAGGCATGCAGCAGTACTCACGCTCTCCTTGAACCCGTCGGAGAGCCAGCGGTTGCGCACGACGGCGAGCACGGACGACGGCGGCGCCTCCAGGTCCTCGAACGAGGTACTACTACCCAGTACTTATCTAGTACTACAAGGCATGCAGCAGTACTCACGCTCTCCTTGAACCCGTCGGAGAGCCAGCGGTTGCGCACGACGGCGAGCACGGACGACGGCGGCGCCTCCAGGTCCTCGAACGAGGTACTACTACCCAGTACTTATCTAGTACTACAAGGCATGCAGCAGTACTCACGCTCTCCTTGAACCCGTCGGAGAGCCAGCGGTTGCGCACGACGGCGAGCACGGACGACGGCGGCGCCTCCAGGTCCTCGAACGCGTCCAGCAGGATGTAGTCCAGCACCACGTCGTAGAAAGATAGCACCTGCAAAACGTTACTATTATTACTATTTACCACACATTGGTATTCTGAAGCAGGGAAGTAGTTCTACTGTGTATTTAGTTCAATTCATCGTCATCCCATAGTCGTCATTATTAAGCATCTATGTATGTTTCAACTTATATTTTTATTTTTCCTGAATGACATTGCTCTCCTTCTTTTCAGCTTAAATATTGCTGAAGATATCGCTCGTGCCATCGAATATATCTGCAATTTTCGACGCAATTTTTGAAGCGGTTTATATCGACTTACACCAATCTTACCTTAACACCTTTACTGGAGAGCTCGCTTTCAATTGTGACCCAGTTCGCGGGATCCGACGTCCACGTGACCATTTCTTCATAGGCCACTAGGAATTCTTTGGGTTCCTGTCATAATGAGAGTACAGATTACTACAATAATATCAATGATTTGATGCTTTGAGTGAACAACAAGTTTAGTGTATTGTTTTTGCCGTTACCAGTATTATAAAATTTCGAGTTCGAGATCCATGCTTCCCTAGTTGTAGCATCTGATAATGTTAAACTTTTAGTTTGATTTTTTTCGTACTTCTATACTTTTGGGGCAGTCCTGTTGGCAAGCAGAGACATGATGGTAGGTGGAAGTAGAACACTCTTACTTTGCAATTAACGAAATAAAAGTTACTCATAAAAGTAATATATGAATAGAGGACAAAATACATTTATAGATATATACCTCTCTTCAGGTATTCAGGCTGGAGTTATGTCCCTGTTGATCGAAGTTTGTTAGGATTTGATTGGGGCTTGTGTGCACGCGATTAAGAAAACGATGGTAAGTATGTTATCTGTTGCCTGTTAACAGGAATATGATGAGTTGTGTCACTAAATATCACCAGGGGCTTCGTCACAGGACTCTAGTGAATAAATGTTTTATTTAGCTTGCATCCCTGTCAGTTAAGGTTATATTTCAGACTTTGATTCTTTTCCAAAATTAGACGTCTCATATTACATGGATTTAGTGTGACAGGTTGATAGTCTTTCTCTTGCTAACCTATCCTAACCTAACCTAACTTTACAAAGAAACCTAGCAGACGCTGGATGTCCCCGAAGATTTCTGGGGGTGAGCTCGGTGTTGCGAGATATCGAGCCGTTATCAGTGAGTTACCTTGTCGGCGTACAGCAGAAGGTCGGTGAGGACCTGGCGGCCGGCGTCCACGAACCAGGCCCAGGCGGCCGGCGCGCGGAACACGACTTGCAGCGCGAGTCGTAAGGCGTGCAGCTTGCATAGAAACTCAGAGTCCGAAGCGCATTGGACTACCTCGGTACGCAACGTTCTGTATACAAACAATAGAACAGATGTATGGTACGTATCGCTAAACTTGCCAGCAGCAGCATCTGAGTATAGTCATGAGACATAGCGGATTTAAACACCAATCTATTACCAGAGTAGACCAATCTATGTCACAGCACTATTAATCATCAGTTTATTCACCGCTACTAAACGCTTGTTAACTGGAGGGAGTTTTAATCGCAATCTCGTAAAAAATCCAGTTATTCAAACAACGATATCAAAATTAATATCGCTTACGATTGTAAAAAGTAAAATTTTACCTATAAGGAATGCCGATTTCTAATTGCTTTACACCTAATTGATACAGTTCTAAGTTTTCTACTTCTGGAAGGTCATCTTTGAGGTCGTCGAATTCTCTTAAATCTGCTACCTGCAATAATACAAATAGTCCATATGAACATGGGTATAGGTAGAAAAACCTATGAATTCTTGCATGTAAAACTTAAATTTTCATTACATTTCATTAACCTTTCGTATGTGAGATGAATAAAAATCGGGTGTTCAAGCCTCATTTGAGCTGCAATGAGTAAAAAAAATATCCGTGAAAAAATACAAAAAGATATGATCAGAATTCATAGAAGATACCATACGAAGGGTTAAGCCTACTTTGTGCCTTCTAGAAAAAGCCTGGTTGGACAGTATGGCTCCATAAACGTGACCCCTTGGAGCGAAGGTATGACCTGGTCCTCTGCAGAGGCGAAGGACTCTGCGCTGGAGTGGTGGTCGCGCCTCGTGTGCTCGGAGCCGGTGTGCGTGGACAGCAGGCGCGAGCGCCGGCCCGCGCCGCCCGAGCCCGCGTCGCCGCCGCCGCTCTCCGACCGGAACAGCACCGAGCGCTGGTCCAGGAACAGGAGCTCACATCGCTCCTGGAACACAGAACGAACGCGATCACATATACCTACCTACGAAACTAGGTACCCTCTAACCAAGATAGACTGACAGCCGTAGTTAAGTTTGAATGCTTATTGTATCTGAACTACTGCGCTCTTATAAATTTACTAGCGACCCGCCCCGGCTTCGCACGGGTGTAATATAAACCTTCCACTTGAATCACTATCTATTAAAAAACCGTATGCGTAGTTTTAAAGATCTAAGCATACAAAGGGACAGACAGCAGGAAGCGACTTTGTTAGGATACTATGTAGTGATTTCTTTTGTTTTATGGGCCATTTTTTCTGAAGTTGTACACCCCACTTTTTTTTTTAATCTTCGATATTTTGGGTATTTTCGACTAAGAATCACGAGCTCTTTCGATCTAATTAGTAGAGAAAAACTGTCCCAAAATATTCATACATTTTTTGTTTTTCCGTTCCGTTACCGCTGTAGTAGGTTATATGGAAATGGTAACGGAATGGAACGAAAAAACTTGGGACAGTTTTTCTCTCTTAATTAGATCGAAAGAGCTCGTGATTCTGAGTAGAAAAAACCCAAAATATCGAAAATTAAAAAAAAAAGTGGGGTGTACAACTTTAGAAAAAATGGCCCTTATACAGTTTCAGTTGAAGGAAGTCAAATGTACAAGACAGCTTGCGGCCGTCCCTGGCTTTAGAGGTGACCTGCATAAACAGGGGACGATTTCGTGTTAAAATCATGGTATGGCGTAGGTAATACTTGAGTTCGGAGGCGCGTAATTTCGATCGCGTTACATTACAAGATCACGGGTCACGGGAGTGCGATCGAATTACGCGACTTTATTATTATAACAGATAGATAACTGTTACTTAATTAAGTTCGACATTCGGATTATAACTAGGGTTCTATAGCAGAGTAGGCCCTAAACTTTAACAGCAAAATAAATTATGTCTGTCTGGCGCAAAAGAACGAACACACGCTTACAACCATCACGTTGTGTCCTTCACTTATGTCCTTTTGACATTATAATGTTAGGTTTTTAAACAAAAGTTACCACATTATAATAATTACAAATAACTCATACACCAACGAAAAAAAGAAACAAAATGCAAAAAGCCAACGACACGAGGTGTTCCCAGGCGGTCACCCATCCAAGTACTGACCTCGCCCGACGTTGCTTAACTTCGGTGATCGGACGAGAACCGGTGTATTCAACGTGGTATGGACGTTGGCGACTATCAATATGAATTTCGTTAACAGGATGGACCTCATACCATGTAAAATTACGTAAGTGTCTGAATTGTCACATCACAACATCACAACATTACATTATCTTCGTCCTTGTACTTAGTACTGTTATGTTATGACTAAAATGTAAAAATAAGTATACAATTTGTTAGCTCGTACACACAATAGTTAAACATGGGTCATAAAATCGATGGTATGTTTGTATGGTACCTGTAGAAGGTAAGCGTTCTGCAGTAAATCTTGGATCTCGCGACAGAACTCCGCCTCCTCGGGAGAGGTGAGCGCGAGGGTCCCCGAGACTCCGCCACGCGCTCCTAGTGAAAACGCTGCCAGCGCGTCTTCCCAATAATTTATACTCGTTTCTAGGGCCTCCATGCCTGCAATAAAACAGAAGAAGACTCAACAAGGGATTTTGCTACGAAGATTATCACTTCGTTGACAATAAACGCTGATAGTGGCGCCATCTAGGTGAATAGAAGAAAGAAAGAAAGAAAACACATTTAATTGCGGCGAAGAAGACGCACCACCATTACCTACAAAGAACTTAAAAACTAAATTTATAACTTAAGAATAACATACATTATCATACATTTAATTTAAAAAGAAAATTATATAAATATAGGTAGAGGGTATATGATATATGATAATAGCAATTTTAAACACGCGGATACAGGAGCCGATACGGTCGGTTGAGCGAAAGGTGGCGCGGCGGCCATAAGAGTTAGTGAGACACTCGTATGGAAGTCGTGCTGGGCCGTTTTGTTACAAATATTGTCCGAAATCCTGTATCCGTGCCTGATTTACAGGTTTCTCAGATAAAATCTCAAAACACTATTCAATTAGTAAATACTTCAAATAGTTCGCCTATTTCACTTTTTTGTTTTGAGAATACATGTAATGCACTGTACCTACACTGTACAGACATCTTTTATATATATATGGATAGGAGAGAACTGGGAAAAACTATTCAACGGTCGTTAATGTTGTTATGCGGCGCACTGGACATGGGTCTAGAAAACCAGTCTAGGTACAAAAAGCCAGGTTTTTCTGTTATTATCTGTAATGTTCCGAGTTTGTGATGTGCATATAAGCTTACCATTTAACACTTTCACGTAGCGTTAAACGATGAAGACTGCATTCGACCAAATTTTTATTCCAAGAATAACACTTACTCTTGGATAGTAATGTTAAACTAATATGGATTTTGCGATTTTCTTGGTATAAAAGTTTGGTTAGATAAAGCCTAAATGTAAATAGCTTTATAACTATTACAGAGTTACAAAGTCTATTTATTTGGGATATATAAATAAAAGTACTCTTTAAATAAAAGTGTTTAATTATGTACAGAAAACAAAATAGAATTCGCATGATAATAAAATATGACTGTGTATGTTTTACAATATAAATGACTGAATTAATTCATTGCACATCTTAAATTCAAAATAACACAACTCATGAAAGCAATTATTTATTACATCACAAATCTGACATCACAACATAATATTGTCAATTTAAGGACCAGCCTTTCATTGCATATTACTTACCAATTAATTATACACAAAACAGGGGTTCTACTACCACATTCTAAATTTAGACTTATAGATGTGTAATCTGGGTGTAATATTTTAGTTATAAAGAATACAGCGAGCAATTTATAGAGCAAAACAATAGGTACTTGCTTCATATTCGTCAGTTTTTTTTTAATTTATTGAAAGGGCTTTGTCGCAGAGCGACCATATCGCCCCGTCAGAAAATTTAATTTCATAAACATGATATGGGTCATTAATTTGCATACCATAGTAGAATCCTATAGGAATGACAAGCTACCATATCGGTCAAACTTGAGTGATGAGTTACATACCTATTTGAACAGTGCAGGTCTAAGGGGTTCATGAATTGATCTCCCTTAGTAAATGAACTTAACATAAATTATTAAGTATTGCAGTCTAGTTGCTAAACCAGTGAATCTCTTATCCATTTTACACTTCCTATTACAATAAAGATTTTTTACAAGTTCTTATAACACTAATAAGGTCTTATCCAAACTATATAAAAACATGATCTTTTATATCTGGTCCATTAGAACTACTTGGATTTAGCCTCTGTAAGTGCATCACTGCTTCTTGTATTCCATTATTGAGTTCTTGGAAATTCCCTGCCACCGAAGTTAAAGTGTCTGCTATTCTCTCTTCTAGCATTGATCTCCTTTCTTCTTGAAGCCTCATTACAGACGCCATGGACTCTAATGCTGCAGCCATGCGCTCCTCTGCTGCTATCCGTCTCTCTTCCAGTTCTAATGCCCATCGCGGAGGTGGTGTTCCAGATCTGAATTCATCTGTAAAATAATCGAAAATCTCTGTTATACTCAATGTAATTTCTTGGGTTTTAGCATGATGTATACTTTGCTTTGATATACCTCCTAAGGCCCAAGGTCTACTTATAGGAATAATTAACATTGTTATTTAGACCCTAGACCAATTTTGCTTTGTGCCTTAGAAAGATAATAGAGGTGGCTTAGCGAGACATTATATATATAAGTATATGAAACCACAATAAACTCGGAAAGAATAAATTTATTAGTGAAAACCAGTTGAAATTTGGAAGACTAACTTGGTCAGGGATATTTTTTAAATAAGAGATAAGGTCAAATAGCTATATGTGAATAATAAATATTTAAAGACAGAGACAACATACCATTTGCAGCAGCTTTAGTAGAACTGCGGGTCTTATTTGCTTTATGCATAGGTAATGGTTCAGCTTTAACTGTTTCTGGTGAGTGTCGGCTGATGGGATCACTGTCCGAGTTATCAGCCAACATGTTCTCTAGTTCTTTTATCGGTTTCGACTTTGTTCGCACCAAGTTGCTGCCGCTCAAAGCCAACACTCTCACTTCCAGGTCATTGAGAGGGGCAAATCTGCTTGGCCCGCCGTGAGGGTTATCTTCAAATCTTCTTGCATCATTTGCTTTTTTTCTACTTTTATGGCGCCATTCAAACCAATACTGTAAAGTTTAAAGTTCGTCATAAACATGTAATTTAAAGACAAATCCTTGGTTTATATTTTAAAGAAAGGTTGTGGATTTTACCTTTTTCCAACCATCTGGAGTCTTCAAAGCCCCTCCAGATACAGCGTTAAGTAGCTTGGCGAGCGTGCTCCAAGTTTGCCGCACGGCGTTGTGGGCACTGGTCGTGGTCGATGCCGCCGTGCCATTCGATGGAGTCCCCATACACATTCCTTTATTTTGTTCCAGAAAATCTATCATCACTTCTAGTTGTTCTCGTGAAATCCTTCGTGGAGGTGCCATTTATGATTTAACTTAGAAATTCAAGACAACTAAAACATAAATATGTACGTATTTCTCTATTCCATTTTAAAGTTTAAAACACATGTAAATCTCCGCATTGTAACAGAAAACACTCCGGAATTGTTTGATGTGTTTAAAGTTTTACAAATACAAATTATAATCGCGCGCTATTTTGTTTGACATAAGCTATTTCTTTCACAAATTGTTATTGAAAGAAATAAATAATTGTAATCGCGATATGTAATGGCGACTTTTCTTGATGTTGAACGACGCGAAGTTAGTGACAGGAAGGTTGACATGACAGACAGCTAAGATTGTTGAGTTTGGTGTTTTTAAAAACATTGATTATTATTTCTAATATTAAACACTGTAAATAAATACGCAAATAATTACAGAGCTCAGAGCTAAAAACTACGAAAATTTAAACAATAAAAAATTACAAGACTCGCGCGACCGCCATCTAGTGTTGAGTAGTTAAACTATTTACAACTTCACAAGAAGCTATTTACTGTTTTTCTCTATATTCAATTCTGTGCATAGATGGCGACAGATTCACCGAGCCTGGTTAAAAGTTCTTGGTGAAAAAAAAACGCGGTGAAATATCGGCATTAAAAAGTGAACATCACAATTCAATAATTCATTAATACAGTCATCTTATGATCCTGAACCACGAAATGGATGTGTTAATTGAATAATAGATTTTCGTCAGGTTTGTAAAAATGAAAAGGAGATGGCGGGATGACATTTCGTCGGGGGTAGTGCAATACCGCGTAAGTAACAAGTGTAGATACTAGGGTGTCCCTTATTTTTCGACCTAATTTTTTTTTGACGCATACCCTCTAAATTTGTTCGATATGTACTAAAATGCTCCCAAAATGAAAATTAGCTTGATCTACGATCGGGAACCCGTGCCGACTTGCAGGTGAATCTTGTCCATACAAACTGCTTGGACCGCTCGGCGCGTACCGCGCAATTACTTAGTGTAGTAACAGTTCATTTTATCTGAGACGTATTAGTTTGGTTTTGTAAAATAGATAATGAATTAAGAAGTTCCAAGAAGGATATTTTCTTAGTTGGTTATATAAAACATCAGATAACAGGTTCGAAATTGCCTTCAAATAGGCAGGTATTAGCAGTTTTGTTAAATAATAGAATAGAATAGAATACTCTTTATTGCACACCTCAAGAAGAAAGAAATACAAATACAGATAGCACTTATCACTACAATGGAGATAAACAATATAGTGATCTTATCGCGAAAAAGCTATCTCTTCCAGACAACCTATAATATTAGCGTAGTGAAATTAAAAGTAAACGAAGGTGCTAATCTTGCAATTAGCCAGTGTATTGTCTTTTAGGACAAAGCTAGAAATTAACTGGCACGTTATTATATCGTGAATTAGCAAAGCAATATTAATATTTTAGGACCTTACTGTGTTAAGAGGTTTGTAGACCCTTACCAAGCTCGGCGTGACCTACAAAAAAAATGTAAGAAGAGCAATGACGTTCACAAACGTCGGGAGCAAAATTTTCAAAACAACTTGGACAACTTGTTTCATATCGCACATGCCGATGCTCTTCAAATGATATATATAGAAGAAAATAGAGTATTTTTAGAGCAACAGAGAGAACCGGGGCGTCAGGGGTGTTTAGCAGCAGGCGACCAAAAATTGGCAGAAAAGGAAGAGCGAGCCCGCCAACGTAAGATAGATAAAGAGAAAAGAAGACTAAAAAACAAATCCATCGCTGAACCTTCCTCGTCATGTGATTATTCGCTGACTCAGAGATTGATGATTTTGTGTCCACAAAGAGCAAAAATTTGTTTACACGCTTGAAAATTTACAATAGTTTTTTGCGTGTTCCTGTTTTAATGACGCCCGAAAATGATGCCTATTTGAATACTAAATCTTAAATCTCAACCCTTAAGAGCTGTAAACGATACAGCAGAAAGGGCAGTTAAGCTGATGCAAGACTTTTACGGATTGATAACGGCGGACGAAGAGCAGAAACAATTTCTACTACGTTGTGTTTAGGAACACAGAAAACTTTATCCTGATTGTAAAAAAGCTAGGTACTCTGCGAAATAAGTATCACAAGTGAGAAAGTAATAAATAACATAGTATAATACAGTATATTATGATGATAAATAAGATGATTTCTGCTTATTTTCCTATTTCTTTCGGTCTTTGGGGAATAAATCCGAATTATTAGTATATTTGCCTACTAAAATAACATACAAAACTTTGAAGCGAAGTCGGCACAGGTTCCCGTTATCACAGAGTGCTGAAAATTTGCAAATATGTTTGTTTTAGCATTTCTAAAAAAATAGCGGGGTATGCGTTTCAAAAAAATACAAAAAAATTTTTTTGCTCATATAAGGGACACCCTAGTAGATACGAATCAATATTCAAACAATGCTAAGCATTTTATTGAAATGAGAACTTTATCGACAGCTGCTATTTACGCGGTAAATTGCACTATCCCCGACCATTTGAAACTTGGCAGGAACATGCACTAACCGAGATGGCTGGAGAGAGAGGCAGGAGGCCTATGACCAGCATTGGGACACACGTGTGAGCTAAGTAAAAAAAAAACATAATTATGTTCATATTTTAAATAATTATCAATTAATAATATTTAATATTATGTTAATCTTTGTGTCATTATTTATAAAAATAAAAAACCGGCCAAGTGCGAGTCGGACTCGCGCACCGAGGGTTCCGTACAAACACTTTCCATCCCTAAGTGGTTAAGTTAAGTTTGCACCTGGTATGTATAGCGCCCCATATAAATTAGGTGCAAAGTTAGGTATTAAAATATAAAAAAAAAACTACTTACTAGATCTCGTTCAAAACAATTTTCGTTGGTAGTTTTTATAGTAATGTACATCATATGTTTTTTTTAGATTTTTCATTTTCTTATTTTAGAAGTTAGAGGGGGGGGGGACCAACTTTTTTCCACTTTGGAAGCGTCTGTCACGCAAACTATACGGTTTAGAAAAAAAATATTTTAGAAACCTCGATATCATTTTTGAAGGCCTATCCATAGATACCCCACACGTATGTGTTTGATGAAAAAAATTTTTTTGAGTTTCAGTTCTAAGTATGGGGAGCCCCCAATAATTATTATTATTTTTTTATTTTTGCATCAAAATCTTAATGCGGTTCACACAATACATCTACCTACCAAGTTTCAACAGTATAGCTCTTATAGTTTCGGAAAAAAATGGCTGTGACATACGGACGGACAGACAGACGGACAGACGGACAGACGGACAGACGGACAGACAGACATGACGAATCTATAAGGGTTCCGTTTTTTGCCATTTGGCTACGGAACCCTAAAAATGTGGTATTACGACATAAAAAAATATGAATCGATAAAAAGATTCTATACAAATATTATGTTACTCTTTTAAGGATAATTGTATCATCATCATCATTTCAGCCATAGGACGTCCACTGCTGGACACAGGCCTCCTCAATTGACTTCCACATGGGCCGGATAGAAGCGACCCGCATCCAGCGAGTCCCCGCAACCCTGACCAGGTCGTCCGGCCACCTTGCGGGTGGCCGCCCTACGCTGCGCTTGCGGGTACGTGGTCTCCACTCGAGAACCTTTCTGCCCCAACGGCCATCGGTTCTTCGAGCTATGTGCCCTGCCCATTGCCCCTTCAGTTTGCTAACCCTGTTTGCTATGTCGGTGACATTAGTTCGTCTACGAATCTCATTTCTGATTCGATCACGTAGAGAGATCCCGAGCATAGCCCTTTCCATAGCTCGCTGAGTGACTCTGAGCTTCCTTAAGAGGCCCATAGTTAGAGACCACGTCTCGGCTCCGTAGGTCATCACCGGTAATACGCACTGGTTGAAGACTTTTGTCTTCAAGCACTGAGGTATCTTGGACGAGAAGACACTTCGCAGTTTCCCGAACGCTGCCCCTCCGAGTTGAATCCGATCCGCTCGGAGTTGAGTTGAGATGTAATATCTCCGAAGCTCTTCACCAACACTATGGAAGACGCCTTCAAGCTCTTGGAATGGCAAGGACTTGGCATCAACATAAATGGCGAGTACATCACGCACCTTCGGTTTGCTGACGATATCGTGGTCATGGCGGAGACGCTGGAGGATCTCGGTATAATGCTGGATGATCTCAACCGAGTATCCCAACAGGTAGGCCTTAAGATGAACATGGACAAGACGAAGATCATGTCGAATGTCCATGTAGCACCCACCCCAGTATTGGTTGGGAACTCGGTCCTCGAAGTTGTCGACGAATAGGGGGAAGTCCCCTAACGCCGGACGGCACCTAACGCCGGACACTCGAACTATCTCGGCAACTGGAAGCTCGGCAACGGCAACTCGGCAAGTGGAAGGGGCGCGGGGGACCCCCGCGCCCCTTCTACTTGTCCTTGATTCGCTCGTGTTGCTAGTTGCCGAGATAGTTCGAGTGTCCGGCGTTAGGTGCCGTCCGGCGTTAGGGGACTTCCCCCTACGTCTATCTAGGTCAGACGATCCAATTAGACAGGTCCAACTTCGAGAAAGAGATCAATCGACGGATAATTGTATATTGTATGTATGACTTAAATGTAATCGAATATTGGACTAATACTTTTTACATTTTTTCGAGGTCCGAGATACATGTGGATATGTAAGGTTGCAGCGTAACGCACATAAGCCCTAATTTCCACTGGCTTGCCCATTTTAAGACGATTCAGTCAGTTTAGAAATATTTAAACGGGGTTTAACCATTAACATTATTACATAATGTAAATGCCATGTAGAAAAATTTGTATCGTATGCCAAGTTTGCTTTGGCTTTCCCAAGAATATAACGGCTAAAGTCTAGCTAAATTAAAAATACCTAATAATACTTAATGAATATTTGTCGAAGTTCTATAAGAAGTACACTTAAATAAAAAATTGGAAGTAGGTGTCCAGAACTCTCGCAGTTATTTTTTTGATAAATACTTTTCACTGCTTTCTGGACCGAACAAGCGAAGCGTCTCCGTTTCAGCTTGGTCTACAATGCTTTCGTATGTTTGCCGAGATCGCATTCTCAATCGATTTTCATTTCTGACCAGATTCGATAAGTAACTATTTTCGACCATTTGAGGTACCTATATATCGGCCAAATCACGGACATGTTTCCGCGATATGGCTCGTATAGTTACAGTTTTGCTACTCCAGTTCCGCTACTTGTCATTGATGACAGACAGATAAAGCATATCGCCAAAGTATACATAGTGGCGATAGCCTCACAGATTACAAACTCATTACAACCGTCAAATTGATGCCAAAAGGTGATCTGCATTAAGATCAGCTAATATTGAAAGCCCAGAAGTAAGTTTACATACGTTAATGAAATAATTATCGTATAAAACAAATTACTAATTTACGCAAACAGTTCCGAATAGGCGGCACCTGCCGGCTCCGAATGTAAATCGGAGGCACTCAAGTGTCGGCTTACGCTCGGCCCCTAATTCATTTACCCTGAATTTTATATCGCTGCGTGATAATTAATTTAACGAGAAATGTCCAATAACACTCGCTAAAGGTGTAGCTGTTTTGTGATTGTAATTGAATAGGCGCCTGAACGTTTTTTTGGCTGTCGCTAGTTCATAAAACGAGTCTAGAATGTAATTCTTACGCTATTGATTGCATGTAAAATGAAATGTTTGTACAGAGTAAGTAGTTAGACTATCGTTTTTTTTTTACCTTACGTAAGATGTGCCTTGGCGACATCACTACAATCTAACGAAGAAACGGCCAGACGGACTTCTTATGTTTTTCGTACGTATAACCTATATAGCTGAGTATCCATCCACAGATGGTTACAAAATATTTTCTACCCGACTACGATGAAGCCAAAGAAGGGTGCTTATGAGTAGGTATTTATTTTGCGCGGATTTTCAACTAAAGTGATAAACTGATAAGTACTCATAGGAAAATACAAGGCAAGGGTTGGCTGTTGGATTAAATACTAGCGACCCGCCCCGGCTTCGCACGGGTACAATGATATACAATGTATTATATATACATAGAAACCTTCCACTTGAATCGCTTTATCTATTTAAAAAAAACGCATCAAAATCCGATGCGTAGTTTTAGGTATTTTAAAGATCTAAGCATACATAGGGACAGACGGATAGACAGACAGCAGGAAACGACTTTGTTTTATACTATGAAGTGATAACAATGCTTAGGTACCTGACCGATACGTACCCGCACATCAAATTAAAAATATTAAACTATAATAACATAAAGTAACGTGGCGACCCTAAAAGTTTCTTTATTATATGTATAGGACTGTTCTTGTTGGACAATCATTATTATGTTATATACTCATTCTTAAAGTACGATGAAAGACGGCCCTCAAATTCAAATGTTATAATCATACAACAGGCAAGCCTATGGGAATGATTTCTATATAGACCACTGTTGATGATTTATGAGAACGTCTGAATACTTTGATAAATAATAAAGAAACCGTTATTTACATAGAACAGTGCAGACGGCAATTATACCATAGGGTAGGGTAGGGTACTTTAAAACGAATTTTCATAATCATAAAGTTTTTTCCTCATTCCTAAATTCACTAGTAGTCAAGAAGTCAACTGGTACAATTTAAAGTTACTTGAATGGTTTTTTGCGCGCACCGCGACGCAGCGGAATTTCCACGGTCACGAATGGTGATTTTAAAGCACAAAAACCGGTTAGAGGTGACGTCATGAAGCCCTGCTAAAGTTAAGCCTTTTAGTTGTTACATTACCATATACATACCTCATTAGTGTATTTGTTTTGTCAGAATTATTCCTTTGTAAATACTTAGTTTTTCCATTAGCGGTATCGATGATTCTAATTGGAAATCAGACTTTTCATGTTGTCTTATTAGGGTACTGTAAGCGTTAAGTTCTCTCACAATTCATTTTAACAGGTGATATAAAATGAATTCAAGGTGCGACAGAGGATTAATCCAAGGTTCGTATTTCTATCAAAAACTAGATAGGTATCTACTTACCTAACAGTATAAAAATCTGTAGAGTTAAATAAAGTAGGTAACAGTTACGTTACCATTTTACCCCGCAATAAGGATAAGTAAAAGAATTTAAAGAGGAAACGGGTTAAGAAAAAATAAAAGAAACTGCCTTGAGTTCCGAATTGATTAACCTGATTTAAAAAAAAACTATCGAAATGAAAACAACTATGTCATTTCTATAAATCCGCATTCTAATCGGTCCACACCTTTCAGAATTAAGATCGTTGCCAAGATAGACGCACGTGTTTTTAAACTATTCCATTATTTTGCTTCAGGGGTAAAAACTAAGTAGAATAAATAATTAGACGTTGCGTCAGTTGCAAGCATATACGATGCATGTTTGTGGAATTAACGGCGACGGGTCCCTCAGGCGATTTCGCGGAGCGGGTCTCGGCCGGCGCCGCCGCGGTCGCGCGCTCTGTTCGCTGTTCGCTCCGCCAGTCGACTGGAGACTCCGCACTGCGGCGGTACGCTACGAAACGCTGACGCTCCTTACACCTTTACCATTTGAATAATACCCGACGTACCTCATCTGTCATTCCCCAAATCAAGGAATCATTAGTTGAATAGTGCTTTGGCGATACATCGCTAGTGTAGTGAGTGACCGAAGCGAATTAGTGTTTTCTTAGAGGCTTCATCTCATCCCGCGCTTATTGAGGCTGATTTGTATCAAATCAAATTACAGGTAAGGAACCTAGGAGCAGGATTCTGAGCGTGGAGTTTTATTATTTGGCTCGATATTTATTTCAGCGAGCGGTGTAATGACACGAACAGAATGTTGTTTGTTATTTTTAAATTATCTAAATACGCGCGCACTTCTTTCAGCAACGATTTTCGCGTTTTCTTAACGACCGACAGTTTTAAACGATTTGTTTTAATAAGCTGAGAATATTTGAAATTTAGGAATTTGTTTACAGTCACACATAATTGTTATGAGTGTTATGATTAAGATTAATTTGTAAGTGCTACTAGCCGGTACATCAATAATGCTTTACATGCATACTCTAATATAATAGAGTTTGAGCACTGAAGAGGACCTCCTAACACGTTTCTGTTAAACCGGTTCGATCGACACAGTGTTTCGACGGCGAGACTTATGCAATCGACAAATAAATCGATCCATGATCCAATAAGCGGGTGTGTTAGCTGTTAGCCTGTTCAGTGCAAGTAACCTGCAATCCTTGCAGCTAAATACCATGAAGAATGCTTTACGCAACACATATCGCGCGAAATCGAAAGTTGATTAGAACAAGGATTATTGTTGGCCAATATGGCTCGTAGTAAGATGTCTCAAAGCATTCAGCATCTAAATGCCGACTTTGAGAACCAGTTTAGACCACAAGTCGATAAAGCTGTTACAGGTGTATCAGATCGGCTTAGAGTTACAGTCATGAATTCAAATGAATTAATAAAATGGGCGAGTTAAATAGATCAAGGCTATTAATGAACCAATGTCATAAATTATTGAAACAGATCGCTTTCTTGGTGTCACTTTGAATACGGCTTATGTGTCTAGTTAAATATTGTGCTCTGAAAAATACCTTCATCAAGGTAGGGTGGTGTTTGTCATAAATAAACCCAAACGCATGGGGACTTGAAAACTTATTTGAAGTTTTCTAAAGATTATCGATCCATCTAAACGTATTTGCAAAAGGTATAAATCGGTCAACGTCGAGATTGCACATTGTAGACTGCAGCTGCACCGCCACGTGTCTCTGCCACAATACGTAATAAATAAAAAATGCGAGAAAAAGCATTATGGCAGATACCAGCCCGCGGAATCGTTTACATCGGTATGTGATGCGCGTGAGCAATTGTCGAGAGCCTGTATTGTGTCGAAAACTTTGCATTTTATATGCAACTGTGTGTCCAGGTGTCGGGATTCGATTTGACAATGATTTACAAAATTCTATGGCAAAATCTCGGCTATTTTAATACCGGGACTCGGGGGACACTAATGTTTTTATAGCGACATTGTACCTATTATATCACTAACCCCTCGTGGCCTTACCCCCGCATGCCGAGTGGAATCATAAAAGGCAATAAATAGGGAAACGAACCTATATTTACCCAAGTTGAAGGTCAGGCCCTGAGCTGGCGTAGCAAAAACAAATATCAACAGTTCGGTTAGTGAACCGTCTGTCCCAGGCTAGGACTTCGACACAGGCGACGCCATGTCGCGAAAGAAATCATAAAAGGCATTAAATTATAGGGAAACGAACCTATATTTATCCAAGTTGAAGGTCAGGTCAGCTCGATATTCTGAGCTGGCGTAGCAATAACAAATAGCAACAGTTCGGTTGTTGAACTGTTGCTGGCCAGGACCATGAGTGGCGGCGCCGTATCGATCCGGCCCATTACCGGGCGGCATGGGGACATAATCCTCCAACAAAGTAAACAATTACGAATTGATTGACTACCGCTTTCAGCACACATTGCCCCAAATATTACTACTTTTTATTCTCGAATTCCGTTCATAGCATTCCGATGTTATTTTGATCATTACCGTGATTGCATTCATGTTGTTTCTATATACAGCAAGTTGTGTTTTATATTTGTACATAAGTAATATTTTCTTTTCCTCAAAGCACCCCCCGCTAGAGGGTTGTAGTCGGATCAGTTTACCTGCTTCTCTCATTTCCCCGCCATCACATCTATTTGCGAGTTCTAAGCGAATATAAATAAAGCTTACCCCTGAGACGATAAGGCATTACGCGTTTTTTCCGTTGTTTCTTAACACGGTGGAGCTATTCCGGTAGACAAGTATAAAATAAGTTTCTAGATAACTCCGCAAAACAAAAAACCGTTGCATTAACTAGAACAGCTCAAATATAAAGTTAATGCCCACCCTGTGCCTTCGGGATTTAAGAAACTTCGGTCGAACTCATAGGATTCTTCAAGAAGCTAGTAAACATGGCACTTAATGGTCGGCAAAGCTTGGGCAGCTTCTATGGTGATGCACATATTTCACATATCGGCGACTATGACCGCTTCCTGTCACGTTCCTGTTATTCACTTACTTATTTATGTCATAAAAACACGACAAACAACAAACACGAAGTGCTCACTGATATCATATAATAGGTACAAAATATATTAGCATAAATATTCCTGCTGACATATCCAGTTCAAAAATATAACCCGTAAAATCCACGTTAACCTAATGCGGCTGAAAGCAGGAAGTTTAACGATATGCGTAAGAACATGACAATGTTATCAGAGGCTAAATGGATGAGATCAAATGACGCCTCCCCGCGAAGGTGTGCTGAATTACCTTCCTCCATCAACTCGTCTCGACTGTGTAGTTGCCTATTTCCGTAGCCGCTCCGGTTCCAACATATAGATTCATGTACCTACCTACTAGTACTGTCTAGTACATACATATGTAACACAAGTTGTGTCATTCATTTCTCCGTCAATGACCGATCATTTCTATAGGATTCTTGAATGATAAAATCATAAAAATAGTTTAATCTATTTTATGAGATTACCAAGATAAAAATAACGTTCCGTTAATCGGATTAAGAGATTTTTAAGGCTTATGCTAATTGTCACAATCAAAAGATCATTTGATCATTTTATTCTAGCAGTAAATGTATTTGAAATTTATACTTTTTAGTTGAATTATGTCAAGGCAACGTTGAATTCTGTACACGAAACGACCGGTAAAACATTTATATACAAAACTCAACCTATTAAGGCTAAAGTAAAATTCATGTCACCTTATAAAAAGAAAATGTGCGTAAAAAAAGGAAAAACGACGTAAAGCAACTAGCATTAGCATATTAATTTCTTTCAGTTTAATATCCTCACAGTTGGTGTCGGAATTTACACCCTTACAAATCCACGGGACCCGCTCATTTCGCGATGCAATAAATAGGCGAGTTCTCAGCCGGAAAATTGCGTCAATTTTCAGTGCGGGCTCGCCCCCAAGACATAATCAGTTTAATAGCCTCGACAAGGAAAACTATGTAAGAAAAACTGGGGCGAGCGGTCGGAAAATTTAAATACCCTTTTTTAATTATACTTCATTTAGCGTTTCGTCATCTATCTAATTATAGTGCGCGTCTTGGAGCGTTCAATGTACTTCGTTGTAATGCAAGCGATATAACTTGCAAGGGGTATATAATTAAATCAGAGCTATCGTACCGTTATTGTCTCAGGGCGGATGACGTCAACAGACGGCGACTCCAGACAATATTTCCTTTAGCTTATGTCATAGTGTACCCGTGACCTCATCGTTGGGGGCGGTCTATAGGTGAATGTGTTGTTCTTTTGCAATCTAAACGAGGTCGGTCCCTCGGCGGGGAAATGGAAAAAGCTTTTTGTAATTTACCCTTGGCTACGTTTACGCGTCATAACATTGCGACATAATGGCTATGTCATCTTTACTTTTAGGTATGGGCGTAGGTACTTTGTTGTTAATTAGGTTTGGGGTTAGGTCACTTAATTGGATGGCGCGTGTTACAATTTAATTGCGTTATTAAGAGACATAAGGTGATGTCGTCGGCGACATAACAATCGGCCGGTGCTAACGAAGGGCCAGGGTCTAGTCGAGTTTGATAAGGGACTGAACGGGGGCGATTCTTGTATTCGTATGCAGGCCGCGCGGTGGCGCGATCGATACGCGCCCGCGCGACGCGCCACCCTCGCGACTTACCAACTCACAAGTCTTTAAACACAAATACACCTTCAACAATTCGATCAGTCGAAGACTCGCAGTCCAACTTTAAATAAAAATTCCCATAAATTAACCAAGGAATTACTTTCAGATGTTTTTGCCACTTGTATCGTGGTATTTTTAAATAAGGTTCAGGTTCAATGTTAAACTGTCTAAGTCTTTACAGTAGGTATACATATATAAATACTCTGTTATATTCATATGATATAGTACAAGGAACAACGCTTCATTTGTATCCAAAGTGTCAAGACTTAACGAACTGTTTAATTTACTCACAAACATCTTTATCTTTTGCAACGTTTTATCACTTTCATTATCTCGAACCGTCTAAACTCTGCAACTGTATAATTTTACGGCCATTAACCCGTCCAAGTGAAGTGATCATTTTGAGACACGGTTCCGGGGGCCAAGTCCAACGTATGCACTGGACTGCCACTTATTGCGGTCTTTAAGTGTATGTAAGTTCCATGGAAACTTGCATTGATTGGCAGAAAGAAATTGTCCGAGTAAGTAGTAAGTAACTACATAGTTGAGATAAGTAACTACTTGGATGACATCATCGGCGGCGACTGGTCAAGTGAAAAAAGACGGTGTTGACAC
The DNA here is from genome assembly GCA_947623375.1 of Apotomis capreana. NCBI lineage: Eukaryota > Metazoa > Arthropoda > Insecta > Lepidoptera > Tortricidae > Apotomis > Apotomis capreana. Next base: position 20,700,365 of record OX392504.1, read on the forward strand.
AAGAAACTTGTGAGCATGTGCGGTTCTTCGGCCGGTGACCGCGTGGCCCTGATCTTGAAGAAATAAGCGTTCAAAATGAGATCGCGGCTGTGGCCACGTGTTACTACCTAATGAGATAACCATTTACGATTTATGACTAGGAGCTTCACATTACAATTGCAAGGAATAAACCGAAAGAAAACTTTAGCTACAGATTTCAAATCACTTACCCTCCAACGCGATGCAGTGTGCTAATTGTTGACTAATAGTTTAATGTACTTCCAATGGTTGTCGGACGGACACAGATATTGGGGAGAGAACACTGGGAGGGGCCACCGCCGCCACTGCACGGCGAAGGGAGCCATACCCAACAAAATATGCATTGTTCCAGTAAATTTCACAACGGACAATTATAAATACCTATATGTACGTTGTTAACACAGAATCGAGTGAGTCATTTAAAAATAGCTACACCTAACAACTACGATAAAACGTTTCTGAATAAATTTAATACGGATGGCAACCACGTGGAGTAATTTTTTTTAACCACCCACGCACTTTAAGGAATGAAAGTACTACAATGTGCTCCATTTATGAAGCATTGTACCGGTTAGGAGGAGCACGTCGTAGATGTGGGTTGAGATACGAACCTGATGCATTCAACGATTACGATCTGGGCCCGTGATTATGCCGTGTACCTACCTATGTTGCTTCGTCATAAGACTTCAAATTATCAAACAAGTTATGAAAGCGTGCAGCGCCCGTAATATTAAATAGATGCATTTAATACAACAAAATTCATATTTGAAATTTTTAATCTTAAATTTGACAGGTCATTAATTTTCTTCGTAAATTTTGGCTGAACTAACAATTTGATTGTGTTGTACCTGAGTGGTTTGAAACAAGCAGTGATTTTCATTTGGTTTGGCAGACGCGAATCAATGATGCAAACCCGGTGCATTGTTCAATTATCACATGCACAGGAGACCGCGTAAACGTCAGAAGTGAATTAAAGCCGTGTTGCAAAAACATTGGACGCATTGCGAACAGTTAACTAGTCATTGACTACCCGCATATATATCGTTGATAGTGCAGATACGTGTAAATAGGTATTGGCAGCAGTAGCCATATTATGTATAGAAGGTGAAGAGTTCCTTACTGAATTATTCAAGGTTATTTATAAGGAACGATGAAAGGAATTTGTTGGCATTTTCACTAACGGGATGTTTGAAAAAAAAACGACGGTTTGCGCTCATAGCGGAACAACCTTATCAACTATACGTGCCAAGTACGCATCAATTACAAGCAATTATGTGTTTTTTGTAAACATAAACATCCCTTCGATTGTTTGTCAGAATATCAAACGCGAATACACAACAACACGATTTACATACTTCTAACTTACGAATGCACGTTAAATTACATATTAATATTACGTTTGCTTTCAAAAGTTAATAGTCTATAAACTGGATATCCGACTAAGGTATTCCATGCGTGGGTACCTGGATGTGTTCCCTTAATAAAGTTTTTTTTTACTGCGGCCATTACTCCCCGTTTCGGACCCTTTGGCCGAACAATGATTAGAGAGAGTCGAACCGAGGGGAGCGAGATGCAGCTGCTCTTTTATTTTTCCTTGTTGATACGCTCAAGGAAGTTACTGGGTCGCAAATAGATGCTGATTTCATAAACAGATACCGTTAAGTGCAGTTTTAGAGAAGAAAATGGAATTTGTACTGGACAATTTTGATTGGTAACTACGACGGAAGAACGGTATAGGGGATGAGCATGTTTAGCAACCTTATATTCGAGAATTAAAGTTTAATAATATAATACAAATTATTCATCGCGAAGCAAGCATCTGGGAAGCGGTGGTAGCCTAGTGGTTAGGGCATGCGACTTTCAATCCGGAGGTCGCGGGTTCGAACCCGGCCCGTACCAATGAGTTTTTCGGAACTTATGTACGGAATGTCATTTGATATTTACCACTCGCTTTTCGGTGAAGGAAAACATCGTGAGGAAACCACCTAAGCCCAATAAGGCCTAGTTTCCCCTCTGGGTTGAAAGGTCAGATGGCAGTCGCTTGCGTAAAAACTAGTGCCTACGCCACATCTTGGGATTTAGGTAGCCGACCCCGATTGAAAATTCATTCTCAAAAAATGGGACAAAGGCTAGGAGGATGACAAATTATTCATCGCGAGCTTCACGTTTGACATTTAAATCTCATCAAAAAGGTGACTTTAGTCATTCCCGGTCCCTTCCACCAGGTAGCTCCTTTTTCAATTTTTCTTTAAGCTTTGATCTTTGTATTTATGGTTTAAACAAAAAATCGTGGTGTACCCACATTAAAAAATGAGACATTACATGTTTCATAAAAATTTATAACTATAGTCATGTTCTTTCACTATATACTTAAGATTATCCAAAAAAAAAAAAGTTCCTAGCTTTGAAGGTGTGTGAATGTTCAGTTAGATCGTAGACAATCTTAGTGAGCCAGACAGTCAATCGTTTAATACTAAAGTTTTACATATATATGAAAGCTGAACCGGAACGTTTCTCGCGCGCAAAAAGTGGTCGGGATGCGTCTCGCGTCTACGCCGGAGCCTACATTTATGATGCAACGAGAAACGCCGAGAAACGCAATGTGGTTTAGTCTCAAAGAACGCACCTTTTTCCTAGGCGCCATCTCCCGTCTCGGAATCAGCTATAGTTTCTATCTCATGAATAGTGCTACTTTACTTGGGTGACATACCTGGTAACAAATTACGTTGCTGCTAAATACTGTGTCGTCAGAACTGCTTATCTTTCGAAACATTAAATTGAGTATTATTAACGTATAAACGCACAGCCGTAATCATAGTTAATAACACCTTTGGTTATATTAGCGACTATTTGCGAGTTGGTTTGATTTGGCAGAAACTTAATAACTTATCCGTTTGTACCATGTTTCGTTTTTCGAATTACAGACATATTAAGCGCATTTAACTTCGTACAAAATATGAAATAACGAACGATTCAATTAAAACAGGTAGACTCAACGTCGGCGAGTGATTAGAGAAATTAGATCTAACATTAATCTTTTCCCCGAGTTATAGACCGCTTCCGCAAATTGAGTTGGAACTTACAGAAACGTCGCAAAGTTATTGAATTGATACTGCAATATTATAGAAAGATACATTATCACTAATTTTAAAAATATATAGAAACGGGAACTGAAACAACAGCTGAAGACAAACAAAATTAACGGTGGAAAAAAGACCTCTAACATTAATGTCTTCTCAGAGTTATAAACTGCATTTACATTACAGCACAAATCAACTGCATTTACATTACAGAAACAGCACAAATCTTCAGTTATTATTCCAATATTAGGTAGGTACTGAAGAATCATGTTAAGTATTATTAAAAAGAAGAAGAAACAAAAGCTGAAAAACCAACGACTAAAGACGAAAGTGTTTCTATAACGAGTGGAAACAAACAGTTTTAATCCCAACCATCCTAACCAAGCACTAACAAGCCCCGGTCTAAGAATAGTCTCGTTACAAAATCTAAGGATCTCATGGAAGGGCCGTTATTAAGCCGTCTTTAACAGCATATAACGAAGCTGGGTAAAATTAATTACTCGCATTGAACCAACAGGCGGTATCGCGGTCACCGCGAGGAAATTAAATGAGCACGCGGACGCCTCTCGGTGGACTTTTCTTATTAGAATGCAGATACGGACGCAGCGAATGATGCACTAACGAGTAACACATATTTGCCGTGGTTTCACGTGTTTACTTGAGATGAGAATGAATTGATCAATCAGTGAGACGGTGTAGAGTAATTAGCAGCTTTTTTAGAACAACTGTTGATACGTGAAGGTGTTTTGTTTCAGTATGAGAGCGTTACAGAAAACGTTAACACATATCTTAAATTTGGCGGGAAAATTACTTCCACGCTTGTTACCACAAACTGTACTTTATTACATCAACACACACATGGCGTAAATTACTATTATTAGCAGTACCGTCAAATGTTGGTCGCGCGGATAGGTCGCAACGCAACTACTTACACCTTCTATGAATTTTGTAACACTTAACTCCGCAACCAAAATTTTGATGTTAACACCCCAACTTCAAACTAAAGTACTACTATGCAATGGTCGTCTATTTCATCAAGGCATCGGTCGTACAGTAAAGGAAACTGAAACGCGTAAATATTTGACCCTTATTGTCATAGTGACAAGAGCGAAAAAGGTACGTGTTTCAATTTCCTTGACTGTACTTTTTACTATGATGTATTCGACCACTTGACCACTATCTGATTTCGAACGTAAAATCAATCTAGAAGTTAATTTAGTATGTCGATATGGCAACATCTCTTTCATTTGTCATAGAAAACAAAAGAGATGCACCTCGATTTTTTATACAAATACAGGAAAGTGTAGTGATGGCCTTACATTTTGGTACGTCTCATTTACCATTAATGTGACAGTCGATCTTAGTACAAAATTAACCTTAAGTAGTAACAGAAGTACTGACATGACATCAATAGGTGTCGCGGGAATATTAGGCCGCGCGGATGTCCGGCGCGCGCGCAATACACCTTGCATCGCCTAAACGACGCGTGCCGACCCCACGTGGCCGCGTACGCATATCTACTATAAACAACTTGCTTTATGGCTCGTTTATTGTCATTACCGGTTAATATGGGAGGAAATGTTAATGGATGTTAACACTTAATGAAGGGCTACTACAGCTGTATATCAACTTATATTCAAACGGCCCTGACGAGTGATCAGTATTAGGGACTATTTGGTAGTCAAGTGAACCTTTGACGTTTATTTGGTATCTTCATTACTAGATGCCACGGAATTTGCAAATTCCGGCAACGTAGCTCTTACTTAACATACAGTTAGAGCAGTCTCTGGAACTTACACATTGGATTCATCGGGAATCAGGCGTACATTGGCCATAGTTTCGTATCTTTGGGTACCACGAAATAATCTCTGAATCCCGACAGTGTAAGGCCTTGTTACGCAGTTGGAGCGCACGTTGGTACTTTCACATTGGATCACGGCACGGCGTTCCCAAATCCACAATGACCGTTCATAATTGGCTCGTAAAACTCCGTCCACAATGGAGCCCGCACCTCACCGTCCGGCTCTCACCGGCTATAATTTAATATCCGCCCGAAGCCCGAAAATAATCCTATTTCCTCGGTAATGCCCTTGACAATACCGGGTTAGTTCTGCTACTCGGAATTGCTTCATATTTGAAACTTTTAGAACCGACAGTCGCAGAACGACGGACTGAAATCCTTTATAGTGAGGCAGATTTGATTTTCCGGGTAAGGTAACTACAAAAGGAAATGAAAATACGGCTCTGTTGGTGCAACAGGAAGGAACACAAAAAGGCGCGGCGTGTATTTGTCGAGAGTATACAGAGGAAAGCGATAACATATCCAAGACAATCGGTGAAGTCAAAGTGTTTGTGTTGACAAGCGGTATTAATCGATGAGAGTACGAGTCGCAGACGAGCGTATTAGTGTCGCGTCGCGTATGATTGATGTCGTGACGAAAGTGATGCATCGCCTGGCAATCGAGAACCGTTAGGTAGCTCAGAAGGAGCTAAAAGCTATACTTATCTACATAACATAGGTTACTGTACCTACTCGTATGTAAATGTCCAATGACTTGGTACTTCAAATAGGTGAAAGCATTTATGAGCGGCATACTTCAATATTTACAATGCTTTATTAACGTTGGATTGAGATTGGTCGGGATTGGGATTAACGCTACCGCGCGTAGATATCAAAGTCAAAGTCGCATCAAAATTAAACCGGGATGAGGCCTTGCGTAGATCCGCGGCTCATTAATCATTACGCATAAACTTGGCTGGATGGAAGTGGGTCTTAACTTCCAGTCCAAGGACGTCTCCACCATTTACCCTACAAGGTTATACCGAAGGCCTCGCCCGGGACGCAATCGGCGTCCTTGGCCTTTTCTAGGCTATCCGGGCTCGGCGTCGTTCCCGTTTTAGCCTACATCTTTATTTGTATACTTGATTAAAATTGGTAGTGATATTAAAATTACTTTGGTGTGTTAGTGATACAAATCAACACGTCAATTCATTCACGTAAATTTAATCCTAACACCAAGCATTTGCTTAATGGTAACTCGAGTTACCATTGCAAACTATAATTAATTTGTTGCTCAAATATTGCACGGGTGAAATTCCGGAAGCCGTTGTTGTGCAGTTCAGTATGTTACACTTCCGGCATTAGGTACACGTCCCTTTTTGAGGTCGTACCGTTCGCTAACGGTATTGTATTATATTAAATTATGGTAACCACCACTATTAAATACACAGATGAATGAGCCCTTGATGGTAAATTAATAGCAGCTTCAAGTTAATTCACAAGCCGACTAGTCACGTCGGCCAGTTTACCATTTTGAGCCGGCCACTAGATAAACTACACTGAAACACGAGTTAAATAATGGAGCAGACAGAATACAACTCCGACTATCTCAAGTAAACCGAGACTGTTTGCGCCGTGCGACCTTTTCATCGGTCGATAGAAGGGTTTGGGCGGGACTGCTAGCAAATATGCTTCAGGAGCCACCAGAGGGGATTGCTATTTAGATAAGCAAATTGCAAGACTTAATTACAGCGTATCATTCAGTAACAACATAATCAAGTCACCGTCGACATCGAGCAGGAGGGAAACGTTCATGAAAGCAGAAACCGTGATCGATTTGTAAGTGAAATAATGGGTTTCTGGTAACACGTTCTTGTGAAACAATACCTCAACTTTATTGCCCAAACAATCGCTCGCTAGTGCAACGTTAAACGTACTTTTGCTGTACAGCAAACAACCTGAGAACCTTCCATTAAGAGTGCATAAAGGAATAACTGGCGGAGTATTGAAGCGGACAATGCGGCGGTAACGGGACCAGGCACTAATTGTGAACCGAGCTCTTCCGTTAGCCGCGGCGCTGTGACTCCCGGGAGCAGATGGTACATACTGCACCACTAGGTATTACACGGCATTTCCTGACACGACTAAAAGCAAGGCTTATTGGATTCTCACTAGAATGAAGTCTGACTCAGACGTAACTTCGTTGAAATGTTCTTAACTTCTTAAGCTTTGAACTCTTTGAGTGTTAAAAATAAATTTCGTTCAGCAAACTTACTAAACTTTTCACTGACTAAGTAAAGATATGACGTGAAGCCCGCCGGTTGTAGGTTGGGGCGAAACGTGCAACGACTACCGAAATTTTCTTATTTTTGTTGCTGAGCACGATTTAGGAACAGAACACGTACAAATCTGTCTCGTAATTATACATAATCGGTTTCATGGGAACGACCAAACAGATATGAGAAACTTGTTAAGTAATAAACGATAATAGAGTTAATGGACGTGGTTCATTGCGAGTGATAAGAAATATAAGGCTATCAGATTTTGTAATGTTACAGTGTTTTGATTAGGGTATTAATTATTGTCATCTTTTATGTGCATAAGGGTATATTGAGTCATAAACATTGCGTTTAGAGTTATGTAAGAGCGAAGCGCACGGTTGTGGCGGGAGGACTAAACGCCGGCCAAACCGCAACCGCAGAGGCGCTTACCGTCAACACCTCACAACAGTCTATAAACACAACGACAAATACATACAGTGTTACGTATAGGTACTGAGCTATATTCAAGGTACGTACTGAATTGATAAAACTTTTTTTTTTAAATAAATATATATTAAAAATATATGTGTATATAAGAAGCCGCATATTTTCACGGTGCAACAATCAGTCAATGTCAAAGTCACAACGACAATGTGTGCATTAGAGTTTTTGGAAGCTGTTGATTTTAATGGTCAACAGACGCCTTTTAAGAGGTTCTTTACAACACTCAAAAAACTTATCTAAACGTCACTTAAGGCTCGAGTAGGCCGATAGCAAATACAATGGCACTCGCCCTCGACAAACAAGTACCCGAGTTCTACAGGTGTTCAAACCGATTTAAAGCTGTGATATTACCACGCAAAAAACGCTAACGCACACTTGGAATGATGATGATGTATATGTTGCTAATGTAACTCAATAAATATATGCAAACAAAAACAAGTGAAACACGCGTACAGAAAGACTTGAGTGGTCTAGGCAGGTGCTCATGTCCCGACGTCTTCACTAGAGCGCTGTTCAACGTGTGCTTCTTAACTTCAAGCCACTGCATATACGGTGAAGACGCTCAGACGCAAGGCAAACGCAAACACCGCATACTCGAGAAACCAACATTTATCTTTAACCTAACCCGTGGCAGACAGATGCGGACTTATAATACAAAGTTCGAATACTATTTCCATGATAATCAATTAATTTATTGTGTAATGCGTGCAGGGTACTCGAGGTGGGTGTAATGAATTATTTGTGTACGCGTTCCTCGTAAAACTGCTCCACTTGAGATTCAATAGCTGCAGCGCACGCAGACGACCGCCCATCGCAATAAACCACCGCTTTATGGTTGGCAATAATTACAAATTTTTGTTATTACCTACGTCAAACCTACTAACGAAACGTCTCATATCATATCTGGTCAATTTTGAATTAATGCGAGGATGATATTTTTTTTTACAACGATCCTAAATAGAACATCGAATTAGCGTTGCTGTAGAAATTGCAGCGCGAAACGGAAGGCGCTCTAAAAGCTTATCCTATCCTTTTTTTGCAGGAATTGCAAATTAATCCGCCAGCTAGAGATAAGTGCAGATCCTTTTGCTAAGTTTTAATTCTCGGGGCGATATTAAGTTACTGTCTCTCAGATATCAAATGCACTTTAAGTGTGTCTCCCGTTAATGCATGGTCCACCAATCGTGGTCTCGGGTTGCACTAGTGCATCGAACCTTTGTACTTTGATCAGCGTGTGAGCCCTAATTAATGATGACATTCACACTACTATATCGACGAGAGTTTGATTATAAAGATACATATAGGTACCTACAGTACAGTGCTTCTTTTTTCTAAATCGGTATTCGGTTGAAAATTATTACTTGAATGTGAATTTAATCAAATATTCAAACGAAGCAGGTTCTTTTTTGCTAATAAGCGCGAGTAACAATAATACTTCTTAGCTACAAAAAACATAATAAATTAATTGTGAGTCGACTATGCTTAGTCCTACGGCGATCACACACCTAAAATGGACAGGTAGGAACGCATAGAAAAAAATACAAAAAAAGTGTAGGAAACAAGCGATAATAGACTTATTGTGAATGACACACGGACTTTGGCTCTTGATGGTCGTTACGCAATCGCCATAATAACTGGCAAGAATAAAATGAGTGTATCAAGTGCCACTGGTGTTACGCTGCCGGTGATAGGCAGAGTAAATTGTTCGGCGACATGACCTCGCCCGAATCGTTTGCAATCACAATGTAATGATCAAAGGGAACAAAATATTCCACTCTAAGCTCCCATAAAAAAACACTGAGTCAACCGTATAATTTCATATTATACATAATAGGAAGATAGCTCCGTATCTGTGTTTGTCGACAAAATAACATTATGTGAGAAAGAAGCTTTTAGGCGACTATACATATATGTATTATATTTATGTAGTTGGCACTACATAATTATAATAGTTTGTAGGTATCTACATAAACTCATCTCGTATATCAATATCACATACAAGGAAGATCACCATTGCGATTCAGCGAGGAAAGGCTGCCAGCGTCTTCGGAAAAATGCCGCGGTGGCTGGATTTATCTTTTAGGTACATAAGTTTTTTTTTTCATTGTGTATTATAGGTATGTTAACTGTAGTATAGGTAATATATTATTTTAAGAAGTCAAAATATATGCAATACTACAGATATTATTGAAGCAGATTGCGATAACGATAAATGAAAATAATGCATTAAAATGTGATTCATCGATCGGTCAGACTCTGCATGAGAATGTGAATACAAAACGAAACGGGTCAAGTTTACACATCCAATGCGTAATTGAATGGAAAAGCGCCGGTTTTGGTAGCAGCTCGCTTTTTTACCGCCTCGTACGGATTTTAGTACGCGATAAACAAATTCAATACTGGCGAAATGAGACTTAAAAAAGATTCATTTAGATAGCGTTAAACTAATTCACGTCATGTCGAAATTTCATTAGACTGTTTTTTGGTTATTAATTCTTATAACATTGCGGTCAAGGACATAATAATAATTGTAATTGGTCAGTTCGAGCCGTCAGCGATTAATAACGTAGTTTATAGTCATGTCGAGTGGAATGCAGACTGTTACGTCATTTACGGATGCTGCACTAAATATAATGCTCAATGCATGCACACGCTGACCAGGATCCGATTGCTTTGAAAGGTTAACTAACGAAGTTCAAATGCCTTCTCAGGTATATGTGTTAAGTATAGTGACAAAAAATGATAATGTGCCGTTTGCGTGCGAGAGGCACGTTCATCATGAATTTATCTTTTGTACGTGACGGAGGAGTGTTAGCGCTTTCATTCGTCTCCCGAGCCCAGGCCCTTGCGTTTGTGCAAGTGCATGGTCGCTTGGTGACCGATGACTCAACGGTGCGCCCGCGATCGTCGACCTGCCTCCATGTGGTGTAGTTATCCTCAAATTTGCACTTTCCATGCAAACATAAGAGGTCAATGAACTTACAGCTTAAGTATTGTTGTCAATGTAAGAGCGAATCATTTGAAATCATTGAGCAACAGCAGACCTTAGACTTTTTGGACAATAGCAGCTGACTCATGATAATAGGTAGGCTCGTTTAATAGACTTCCTCTGGAAGTTCTGCAGAAAAGGCCAAGTCATGAATCACGTGTGAGTTTGGGAATGCCAAAGGGAGTAAACAAAATCATTGAAATGGCCTATGAGGTTGTGACTGAGTCAACTGAGTAGATCTGACGTCATTTGAACCGTGACTGGGTTGGTTGCTGATTGTACGAGGTAGTTTATGGTGACTCATTTGCCCTCGGAATAAATGGTCCAAAAATACAAACTGACATTATGAATCGGTCTGCTAACTGTATTTCATGTGGAAACGGCCCGCAAAAGCTCCGGTTTGCAAACAGCTCCGGATGGGGGACAAAAAAGTTTCATGCCGAAATTCGCGGCTGAAAAGCATTTAACGATATTTTTTACTCTTGTATGGAATGAAGTCGTAAAAGGGTTCGTTTTTAGGGATGTCATATGTGCACAATTTATCCTTAAATTGGGCAGTTTGCATTGTATTTTATCTCCTAACTTTGAAGGCATTGTAATCTTTATATCGAGTTTGGGTGGTAATAAAATGTAGGGTTAAACTTTGACTGTTTTGCAACAAGGGGGATATGCAGGATGTTTATTAGGCGCCAGTTTGTTCTCGGGAAAAGTTCGTCGTCAGTAATTAATGCAGAGTTCGGTAGCGGGAGCACGAGTATTGGTGTTACTTTCAGCGAATAATGTACGAGTCGTATTATACTCGAACTTTCTCGTAAATGATATGCACAAGTTTAATATTATAACAATATAATGTTAATAATATTATTAGTTTAATATTACACTTTAAACCAATTTTGTGGGAAAAAAACTAAATAGAATGCACTATTTGGCTAAAACTAATAAGTTAATAAATAACCGTTCTTTTCGATAAACTGCAGAACGAAATATTTCTGATGAAAATGACGTCTAAGTACCACAAATGTGCCCCGCTAAATCAGTACTACTCTATAATGCAGTTATCCATACGTTTCTGAGCAAAGCTTTGAAGAAAATTACTCTACTCGCACCGGGACCGGGAGTAAATGTCATTAGTGCTAAAAGCGCGCGGCGCGATACGACGGGAACGATAACCGCAGGTTCATTACTTAAGAATCCGACCAATAGAATAGACCGTCACTTATTATTGAGAGCTGCCTTTTATTCGATATCCGATAAATTAACTATCCTCGTAGTCAATAGAATAAATAATGGAGTACCGATACCGATACATGACTGGTTAGCGTGAGATTAAAGCGAAGGGAATCTTACGGTGCATCTGTATTCAATTTTGAACTAAATTGCTTTTTAATCGTGGTCTGTATCGATGTTTCGAGATGCAAATAAACTGGTTATGCGGAAGTTTTGGTCTATTTAATGATACTACGGTTTCATACATAATACAAAGGGTCGTAAAGTGTTTTTCACTGCTGTAGGGTTTGAAATGGTCTGTCAGTCATTAACGTGAACGATATATTCTTAGAACAGTTGTCACAATAAAGAGAATTAGTCTATTGTTATATTTTATACACTTATTAATATTTCACGGGTTATGGACTTATGAATAACGCATTGTTTAAAACCGCAAATACTCGTAAATCAATTTGTAAAGCAATAACTAAGCTTATTTTAACGTGGCTTAACCTATAAACAAGAATTACTTCGTCAGATATTGTAACAATTAAATTACAGTCGGAGCAATAGGCTGGTAATGAATAAGGAACTGAGTTGGTTGAATTATGATGAGAATAAAGCATAAACAAACTACCGGTGGGCCCCCCGGACCGTTCCGCATCCTTCGAGGGTACTAAAGGTGCTGAATAAATAAAATGCAATTAGACTAGGGTGTGGTGCCCATGGAGCAAATCACGCCCTGCGTAACTACCGGCGCTTTATAACAACAGTTATGAAAACTCTTATCACAATTGAAAAAGAGGGTGTAGTAGTTCAAATTACACGGGACACGGCGATAAATTCCTTTAGTTTAAGTTTCAATTCCCTAACAAAACATACGCGCCAGACTGATTGATACCATTAATGCGGTATAACACGAGTGATTACACTTGATGGAATATCCGCGGTGTAATCGGCTGCCACAAGGGCTTACCCATGAATTGAAGACGCGTGTTTCAGTCTGCTAATTCGGAGGCGGCGCTGGCGGGTCACGTGCGGGGCGTCGCCATGGCAACCAAGGAAACTACGTCGTTTCAACCCCCCGTACTGGGACCGTTCCACTTTTCAGATGAGATTTAAAATATCAAAATATTACTGATTGGCTATTGCCGGAACATTTTACTCATTAATATACCGAGTATTTTTATTCGCAATAAACCGCAAGAATGGTTTTAACTGCCAGAATAATATTGTTTTGAAGCTGAATCCTCATCAAATCAGTGGCCCGTAATAATAACTCTATTGGACAAAGGGTCGCGGGATTTTGCCAGGCAATTTGAGAGTACGGGGGCGGGCTTTATATGAGCATATCGCTACCCATATCTGTCATATGACCGCGATTAAGGGATCTGATGAACCGTTGACCACAAGGTTTTGATTTGAAGCTTTGATCTTTGGTCCGTTATTTTTTCCTGGTATGATAGCGCAGCTCTTTGTAGCCCAAAAATAAACACAATAAAAATTGTTTGAGAGAACATTATGTTTCCTCATAGCTTAACACGGGCCACGAATTCACGATCAGAGACAGCCTTAGAGAAACCGAAGAAAAAGCTGGCAGCACTCTTGAATTATGCGAAACACTTGATTCAGCCCTAACAGGCAGACTCGTAAAAACATCCGTTGGAATTGGAAGATTAAGATGGAGGTCAGCCAACACCCTCGACTCGCCCCTTGTCTCCTTGGTTATTTGACCCCTGTCAATATGCAACGTAGGCTTGCCCATTAGCCCCCCTACTATTGGAAATCGCTGCTTCTTGGCACGCTCCTGCGGTTAACTCTGCAATTTTGTAGACGGAACATGCCACAAATCGAAGAGAATTAGCTTTCGTATTATGAAAACGAACGCTGCATGCTACAAATACATTTCCATTGAAAGGTTGTTTATGTGAAATCGATACATACGGGTTTAAAACACAATAACCAGTAGTAAACGCAAATTTAAAATACTTACAAGTGTAGGTACATATGTAGTGGTAAAAAGGAAAGGTTCTTGCTATTTTTATCCGAATGAAATAGGGCAGGGCGGTAACTACCCATTAACTAATGAACCGTCTGATGCCAGTGCGTCCGGTCGGCAGCTGTACGTACAAATTGAAGGAGTTGGCGAATCGATTACGACATATTGTACGACATATCATCGAGAGTATTATGAATACGCTTCCTGTGGACATATCGTATCCTAATTACCTATTAGTAGAGTTAAGTTAAGAGACTGTCAAGCCGGTAGACACTAGGATCCAGTTTCCAAGTGTTCATTGTAACAAGTGCATACAATGGCTCCGTTGGCGTGGCGAAGGACGACCCACCGCCGCATAACGGCTGCATTATTAACCCGCGTTTGCACCTACAGCTATGACGCAGTTTTGTAGATATCGGTGTACAAATACTATAAGTATAGTTTCTAGTTGTGATTACAAAAGCTAGGTGTTGATTTCGCTAATGCGCCAATGAAACGGTAGAAAAAGTGTGAAACGTTGAGTTTCAATTATGAGGATGAATTCGAGGTGCACGTGATTTTACCCAATACGAAAGTGTCAGATTTATCAGATATTAATTCCCCAACACCGGTTATAAAATTATTAATAGAATAAGAACATATCTGATGAAGCGATAGTCACGATAACACTACGTTGCAATAAACTAGGAATTATAACATTTGTATAGGATAGGCGACAAACATGATAAATTGTAGGTGTTAATGTTAATAGTAACCGCTTTCAAAAAAGATAAATTCCTCGATTAGCGGCAGCTGCTGATGCTAAACCCGATACTGCGCATCTGTTGGATTAAGCCCGTAGACGTACTCGTAGGAGGAATTAAAGAGATTCACAAAGCGCATCGCGATGACAGCTGCAACGGTTCTGTGGTTTGCTTCTCCGGACCAAACCATAAATTCATAAAATCAGTAAGTGGCTAATATTAGCTGAATAACAGTTAAATTAAAAAAGACAGCTGCAACGTATTGCAACAGGTTTACCAGTGATTGACGCTAATAAACTCTTTATAATAATTGCGCATTATGTATGTATGTAATGTATGCAGTTGGGTTAGCTAATGTACCTATTGACTATTAGAATAAAACGTTTTATGACTACTGATTAAAAGGAGTTGAGCAAAAGCAATATTTATATGAAAATGATGTCGCCATTGAAAAACAAGGGAATTAAGCGTGTATTTATGATGGTGAAAATTAAGCGTGTATTTGTTGGTAAAGGTACCTTTACACGAATGTAACACCCAAAGAAACCCAAACTAACCTTGTAAATTTTGTTTCAGATTCAGTCTCAGCAAACGGGAAACTGGAAACTATACCGTAAAAAAAAGGTAAACTACACCACAAAATACTCAGCACTTTACAGAGTACCCAACCTTTTTAAATCTAACGCAATTCCACTCAGTACTGGCACACGTTAAATAGTAGAGAAGGAAATAAAACGTCCGGCGGGCTGTAAACAAAATACGAGCGCATAACAAATTGGCGAACCGAACCGGAACGACGCACGCCGCAAAAAGTGCCACCGAGTTCAACGAAATATTGCAGCCGTCGCCATCGACCTGTACTGTACCTGACCGTGAACCTCACGGTTTTCATTTAGAATATTCATAGAATCAAATCAATAAGTACTTGAAAAAAAATTTTATTCTAGTGTGAATAAGTCTATTGGATATAATAGAAGGGAGGAATAATTTATAATCAGTGTGTGTCGGGGAATCTTTTTTTACGTAAATATTCATATGGTACATGACCCCTAATAGGTACTAGGAACATTAGAGAAGTCTGAATTCTTTTCAGGGTTCCGTACCTTAAAAGGAAAAACGGAACCCTTATTGGATCACTTGGTTTTCTGTCGGTCTGTCTGTCAAGACCCTTTATCTCGGGAACGAGACCTGTCTGGTCTTTGGTCACCGGATGGAAGCATCCACTTCCTTAAATAGTCTTCTAGACTTTGCATCATTCACTATCCCTGTCACAGGTATTCTACATCCCTAACTCTAATCTCACACAGTGTTAATTAGAAGTTACTGAATAGATTTCTCCACAAACGACACACCGTATCTTGTGTTACAACTGTTACAAGATAGTGCAATGTAAAAGCGGATTCAGCCACATGTTTGCTAGGAACATCAAATCAACATCTTTCCATCAGTAGTTCATGTTCCGGTACGATTGTCCCATAGCTTAAAGACGAAGGAAATGCAACACAAGGCTCGTCACGTACGAAGAGGGATCATGCAATCCTGATGCTATAGATAGACCAGGCACACGTCCGCAATAAAATTGGGGCAGTGTGTCGTCAGAGCATCGCTGGTGCTATTATCGACAATCAGATGTCGACCTTGCAGCTTCGTTGTCGTTTGTCGCGCAATTCGTGGGGCGTCGGAGTTCTCCATCCGCCTTGCAGCTTCGCATTTCATTATGTAACCTCTGATGTATGTCATCCTTCCAGTTTTCATTTAGCAAAGCCAGAAATTTCCATTGTCTTGATTGCTTGTAAGTTGTTAGATTTCCGTATAACGTTCCAAATAGTCGTTTGGTTTCTGTCCTACAGATATATTGAGTACGCATACGTACAAATAGTCTGACATCATTGATTGTAGTAAAGTCCCTTAAAATATCGGCCTATACTCGTAGTTAATGAAAATAAGTATAGGTACCAACAGACATAAAATGAATAAATAAATGAGTTGTCGCTTGCATAATAAAATTGTGTTTAGTCTCGAAGTCTCAATGTCAAAGCACAATACCGCTTTGTTTAACATCTGTAGTGTTTTGTTTATTTGCATTGATCCAGTGGTTATACAATACATACATTATGTTTTGTATAGGCTATTTGCGTTTATTGCCTGACAGAAATCATAATAGACATACTTCGATGGCCCTAAAACGAAAAAGCTTTGCAACGAATGAAAAACGTTCAGGTTAAAGGTTCAGCTTTGATCTTTGGCCAAAAGGCAAGGAACACAGTTACCAACAACGTCGAAAGTATCTCTGATTGATTATTGTTTTTAAGCTCATAAATTAAGATAATCAATCACACGGAAATGTGTAATGGGTTGAATAATTGACGTTTTGCATTTAATGGTACTTTTTGCCAGGGACGCGTTATTGATTTGCTCAACTGGTCCAGCCTGGCAACAGGTGCGGGAGAGAAACTCCGGACTGTGTTAATTAGCCCCTCGCTGCTTGATTTATAGTCTAAGTTTGTCTTCTAAGACATACTACTTACGGTATCCATGCGATATCCAAGGCTGAGGCCGTTAATAAATATAGAATAACTTTATGTATTCCTAATTTACTTTAATATTTACGCTTAACGCATTCATTGCTAGGGGGCGTGGCCGAATAGGAACAAACTTATGAAAATGAACGCATATATGCGTTGCTGGCAGTGAATGTGTAAACTAACAAAACAGATAAATCAAGCGTCATACAATTTTACCATGATAGTAGTGAGATTGTAGATATTTTTAGTGATGTATGTTGTTAATTGTAGTAAGATACAAATAGGTAACAATCTAATTTTTCACGTGAGTCTAAATATTTGTCTCTGTTTATAGCACACACTTAAATACAATTACAAAAGTACGCATCGTAACTCGATGGACGTCGAAACATCCATGACCGAAGCGGCATTCGATTCTGACCCAATTCCGAATGCTCCCCAAGTACTCGAGTAGCTCCGCATTTGTCACTGTCCGTCCGATAATTAACGAACCTTCGATAAGGCTGTGGCAATCCTCCGGTTAACGGATCTCCTGTTTTTTTTCCTAGTCGAATTGAAAACGGAAACCATTGCGTGAGTGGCTATCACGCGACATCTCCGACACCGTCACGCCTCGCTCAGTTTACGTTGTACATTTACAGTGGCACTGACGATCTCATGATTCCGATTAACCTTGTTCCACACGATCCCCTATTTCACATAAATAACTAAAACTTGCCGGATGTTGGCATTTTAATCACATTCACGTAGTGCGCGTACAATAATTGCGATAACGTAAGGTAAATCGAGTACAATGGTGCAATCTAGGCCGCATAGAAAGGGGTTACACCGTTTAATTACTTAACGACTACCAAGCTCGAATCATCAGACTGTGCAGAACAATTAGGCATCGCTAAATAACCTATGAAATATGATGATAATAGCGTTTATAGCTCCAATAGCACTAAATCACGATAATGTTTCCTTCGCGCCGATATTCTCATCCATTAAGCCAGAGTGCAACCATGTAACACAATCTTAAGCAGATAGCTCCTTTGCCACTGAAGATAAAGTAAATAAATGGCAGCATTTAGATAGTCAGTCATGCGCTTTAATTTACGAAAATCCAAAGCTTAATTACTAATCGTTTAAAATGCCTCCATCTTAAAATATAAACAAAGTTGGATCACATATTTATAAATGTAAATATTGTTCAATTATACTACACCAAGAGTCGCTGAGCAATAATTAGTTAATTGTATTGTCAAGCAAGTTGATGGGCGCTAGTTGGAAGAAGAGATCCGCTACAAAGGCAGCCCGCATCCTATTGTTTTAAGAGCTTTGAAGGCTTGAGTGCATGAATAGTGCGCTGAGTGGCTGGTGTAAGTCAGCTCGACTCGACCGATGTCGGTTTCACTTCACTTGTGTAAACAATACACACATCAACACAAAGAATATGGCCAATTAAAAGTTCTGTTTTGAATCCGATTTAATTAACAATCGTATCTATCAATGTTTCTCAATTTAATCAGTGCTTTTATTTTCTAAGGTAAATGACAACTATTGAGTAAGAATGCAGTTGTTTTGTATTATAGGTATATGCTGGCATATTAATCATAATAACGTAGTAGTTGGTATATATAGTACGCGACTATATATATATACACGACATTATTCTCAGTCCGACGCTCTGGCACTTTGTTAAGGTCACTCAGTAAGTAACTAACATTTCATAATCCTTTATACATTGCTATCAGAACGAAAATTAGGCCGCAGCACGTATAGTTGGAGAGAAAACTTACACTTGCAGCGATAGAGTGAACGACCTAATATTCACTAGTAGACGGCACCGCGCCGAAAATACCAAACATTTGCACTAGTTGTTGCCGGATTTTGTAATGTTGACAGTTGCAACTATTTTTAAACAAGGTGAAAAAAAACAGTGATTGAAGGGGTGACAATATTATGTACTATAATAATTTAAGAGTCACGCCAAATATCACGAGTAAAACGCTCTTGAGGCTTGTTGTCAAATATGGCGAAAATATCACATCACATGACAATGTAGCGGAAAGTTATGAGACTCGACTCGGTTATGCATATTAGCTTCTTCGAACCAAATAGGCAAATACACATGTGGTAATTCAATAATCGCGACGGCTTACGTGTAATGACGAAGGTACACAGTATACAAATCTACTTAGCAACTTAGTTGGTACAAGAAGTGATTTGCCACCTTATTTTGTTGGGTAAGCTCGTATTTATATTTACATCTCAACATTTTCCACTGCAACTTATTAGCAAAGCATCGCAAATGCGAACTTTTTTGATATCAGTAGAATACGATTGCATAACTTTTTTCTATACATGGCTAGAACTGTATTCAGGGCTTAACCCTCACTACCATTAAAGTCCGAGTGAGTGACTCCAAGTGAAAGTCCGACTTTTTGTCATAGTACAAATCCACAAATGGGATCATCTCCGCGCCACAGCAGTGATTGCACGATTGCAAAACACTATCTGTAGTCAATAGCACACGGCATTCGGCCGTCTCAGGATGACCTGAAGGCCATAAGGCGTGAAGATATCGGTCTTCACTTCACGCTTGAAACATTTTAATCAATAATCGCGACGGCTTATGTATAACGACAAATCCATCACACAAGTCTACTTAGCAAGTCAGCTGGCAGTGTTAAGCTGTACCAATTTACTTCGAAATAGGGAATCACACGGCATTCGGCCGTCTCAGGATGACCTGAAGGCCATAAGGCGTGAAGATATCGGTCTTCACTTCACGCTTGAAACATTTTAATCAATAATCGCGACGGCTTATGTATAACGACAAATCCATCACACAAGTCTACTTAGCAAGTCAGTTGGCAGTGTTAAGCTGTACCAATTTACTTCGAAATAGGGAATGCAAAACGGTATTTTTTTTATGTACCGTGTGCATTCCTTACTCCTAAATTCGCCCGGAGTAATAAAAAGAGATGCACTTCCCGCGAAGGCGTAGCGTGATGAAACTGCACTTTAGTGTGTAAAATTTAAATTTTACTTATGGACTTAATTTTTACACACTTAATTACAAATGTGTTATGTTCACATATTGTTATCCCAGTATTTAGTGCCTTTATCATACAATAGTAGGTAGCTAGGTAGTCATACTCATAGCGCACAGCATTCAGTCTCGGGTTATGGTCTTCACGCATGAGGAGTTTCCCACGCTATCAGCTGCTGCACGCGCCGCTGCGCAGGCGCACGGTCGAGTCACCGGCGCCAACTGATAACACCGGAACCATGACTCCATCCATATGCATTTAATACTGCAATCTTTATACAGTTATGGCAGACTATTAAAACGTCTGTAGTCTGTACTAACCTGATTTGGGTCGTAATATTTTGCTACGTCAATCGCACGATTTTGCCAAGGCCTATTTCGATTCGTAACTGTCAATAGTAAATCATGAAAAGTTAACTACCTAAATTAACTGATCAGTATAAACGTAATGAAAAAGAAGCGCGAGTCACCAGCGCCAACTGATAACACCGAAACTATGATTCCATTCCATATGAATATGAATGCATTTAATACTGCGAGTTTTATATAGACACGCCAGGCCATTAAAACGTCTGTAGTACGCGCAACTTGATTTGGGTCGTAGTATTCCGCTGCGTGGGTAGCACTGACTTTGGAAAGGCCAATTGAGTTTCGCTGTGTTTTTTGGCATTATCATCTCACCAAATAAGTTCATATTGTTAAAAATATGATTGCTAAAGTTGGCTTGTTATGAATTCTGAAGGCACACCGTAGTCTCATCCTAGTCTCATACAAGTAATAGCAACTCGGTCTTGACAATAATTGTGAGACAACTAATTCGCTTCATAACTGTAAACAATAAATCATGAAATGTTTTAAATGACCCTGCGTAATATAGAAGCCAATTTGTCAGCAACACAGAGAGCACAGTAGCCGCGGACAATGTGATAGAGAGCATGATTTATTGACAGTTAAGTTAGAAGGTACACGTGAGCTCGGCTAACGGCGCGACTGGGGGGCAATTTGCACCGCCACAAAAACCAACAACAACGGCAGTTGCTGCAAGTACTTAGTCACATGTTCATTTGTTGCAACAGGACCCTAAGCCGGGCGCTAATTCAACGGAACATTGCGATATCTTCAATTTGGCATTACCATATGGCATTGAATCGAAGATGTATCTTTTTATCCGGCTTCCAAAAAGATTAGCTTCTCAATACGGTTGCTTTTTCATTTTATTTTTTAAGGTTTGTTACCTCGGTTTTTTGTCGTTTATAAACCGATTTGGAAAAATCTTTTTCATTCGAGTGCAGGTAAGTACCTATTGCAAAGTTGGTACCTGTACTTAAAATTCGGTGAAGTGGGACAATTGTCTTTCGTAAGCAGAAAATCAAAGGCAATGTACTGTAAAACAAAGACAAAACGTAATGTAGCGGGCATGATAAAAAACTAATTTCCGTCATCTCCGTTAGTAATTCGGTAGCCTGCCTTCTTACAGTTAATCCGTGCTCTATCGCTGTTGATCTTTGTTGTTTTATTAGAAAAACAAAATGAAATATGTACACAGCAGCAGCACTGAGCCATTCTTTATTCAACTACTTGAAAACATTGTTGCTTACATAAATATGTGGGATCTTGTAATCTTATCTGATTCGGAACTTAAAAGCGTCCGATAGGTAGGCTCTGTGACTGGACAATGGGCCATCCAAAGTGTATCAGCAGTGGCGAGAAAGCTGGCACGAGCATCATTAGCTTTGGAGATGAGGCGGCGACTGATAACGAAGCCATTACTGAGATAATTGCTTCCCAAAACCTAACCCGCTTCACGCCTTACGCCTAGCGAGAATACTGACACGAATTAAGGACATGCTGACGTCAAATGAGAACCTAAGTTGTTTACTATCAAGCCATCGCACGATCATCAGCCGTTGTAGTAACGGAGTTCTAAAATTGCAAGGTTAGATAAAAGGCGTCACGAACGTCTGTTCCTAGTGTGAAATCGGTAAGCGCTTTACTATAAAGGTATAAAGCTAAACGTGCCCTGGTTTAGAGCTGAGCACTTGTGGTTGACGGCACCACAGCGGGCATAACAGCGGTCTGAACTGGGGTCAAAAATAACTGTCTGTACGTTCATCATGTTCTAACGGTACAGACGTTTAGATGGATTAAATCGTTTGAACCCTGGAACATTCCTACCCACTATTACGAAGCAGTGTGAATACACAACACAGCTATTAGCCTACATTTATGTGAGATATCGTTTAAAATAATTAAAATATAAAGTAATTTAATTAGTACGTACTGAGTCACTAGGGAGTGCCGTAGTATGGTCACAAATGGAATATTTTGCACTAGGTGTAATGGCATACAAACTGGGTTAAAAGCGTTGTTATGTTAAAGTCAGTTTCGGATAACAATTACTCTCACGAAATATCTATTGAAAGTAACACAATTTAGAAAGCTAGGTCATTTTTCATCAACGTAAAGCTTTCAGTGATGCGTTAGTTAAATAAAGCCAGAATTTTTATTTCCTTTAAGAATATTAAGTTTCCAATAGCAATAGCTTCTTTTATTCACATAGAGGCCGTTAAGGTGTAAAGCCTTTCAAACAAACAATACAAAGATTAACACATTAAACATAAGGAAAATTCAGAGGTCTCCTGGCGCTAGGATGGTGGACTAGTTGACATTTGGACCGGTAATCAATCCAAAGTTACCAGGTTCGATTTCCAAGCTCTTCCGCCAGGTTACGCATTTTTAAATTTGTCTTTGTGCTTAAATCTTTGTTTTAGTGGTTCTATATGTATTAAAATGTAGTGTTAACCACAAAATCCACATATTTTAATAAAACATTTGACGTTTTACAAAATTTAGCTATAGCTTTGTATTGTATAGCATGTTTCTAATTATAAGAGCTTAACTTAATTGTCCGTATTGTTGTCAGCAAGAATCCCCCCTCCATTATCCATATGTATAACAATTGACATTAATCCGATCAAGTATTACGGATCGAATGTAGAGCAGCGGGCAATAGGATTACCGCGCAAGCAATTGCTCGAGCAGCTTTACGCCATTACAATAACAGTCTTACACTGAGGCGATTGGATCTCACAGCTCACAGGCTTACACTATCTTAAGGCGGCTCATCTTATTGTTCGTGACAAATGTCGCGATCTGTGCTGGCTGAGAGCACTCAACATGAAAATCTACTAGTAACTGTAATAGCACTATCTTATTCATGATCCATTTATTATCACTATTCACTATTCATTATGTTCTGTGATTTTTTGCTGTATACAAAGATAGAAAGATCACCACGCAAAGGAAAATTAAATTGCGCTCACACGTGGTCCACACAAGGAATCAAACCCGGTATCTTTAACGTCTTATCCAAAGATGCTGGGTTCGATTTCAGGTATGAGCTGCGTGTAAGTGCAATTTAATTTTTCTTTGCGTTTCTTCACTACATAGTATAAAACAAAGTCGCTTCCTGCTTAAAACTACGCAACGGATTTAATTGCGTTTTTTTTTTTAAATAGGTAGATAAAGTGATTCAAGAGGAAGGTTTATTATGTACTAGCGACCCGCCCCGGCTTCGCACGGGTGAAATGCTAACAAATTATGCATGTATTATACATATAAACCTTCCTCTTGAATCACTCTATCTATTAAAAAACCGCATCAAAATCCGTTGCGTAGTTTTAAAGATTTAAGCATACAAAGGGACATAGGGACAGAGAAAGCGACTTTGTTTTATACTATGTAGTGATAAGACATGCATATAGTAGCATTGCATCCGTGCGAAGCCAGGGCGGGTCGCTAGTTTTATCTATACAGCAATGCAAAGTTGGTTTTAATTTACGCACATTAAAAATAATAATTATGTTCCCAAATAGATATTACCCATGATCTCTTGTTAATAAATTATAGAATATTGAGGTTTAGTGCCAGAACTTAGATGTAGCTATCAACTTTTATAGCTACTTAGGCCTTAAACTGAACATTAAAATAATAATTTAATCGGTATTATCTTTCTATGCAGTAAATCGTAAATCTATAACCGAGAGAAAATTAAGGTTTTAACTGCACGTAGGTTTTATTGATATTACTTAGGGACATTTATGGTTAAACGTATAATTAAATGTTTTTTTGCCTGTCATGCAAAACAAAGTTTATTCATACAATATAATACAACTTAAAAACATGACCACATGTTTATGTCTGATTTTCTGATAAACTCTATTTTACAGTAAAATAATATAATGATACCTATATACTGATAAATATTTTCGGGTCCTGAAAGTTTTTTGTAGTCGACGTATCTAACAAAGACGAACAAAAATTACACTACGACTTAGATAAAAAAAAATCGTTCCTGTAGAAGACACTGAAATGTACAGGTCATTTGTAAACTAATATAAACCTTAGTACAACGTGTCAAGGTCAATGGGTGTATAGTTAACTGTGTTTTCGTTTGTACATAAATATATAAAAGATAATTCGTTACATTTATTTATTTAGCATATTTGTATTGTAGTAAACAGCACGATGATAAACGAGCTTGAATGGCACAATGCCACAGGCAGCGACGGAACTAAAGATAAGCACAACAAAACTGTCATCTTACGTGTCAGGTCCCGTAATAATGATGCACATAAATCACAACAGAGACATTACCACGGCACAGCTTTAAGGTCTTTCTTAGTATCACAATCATGGACGACCAAATAATGCCACTAGTTCCCACGAAGCATATTACAACTTTACTTTTCGACTGAGCGAGCGTATAACGTGTCCGTTTCAGTTGGGGCAAAAATGCTTTCATATATCTGTTTGTCTAGATGGCCAGATTTCCGTATATTCTCGTTTACAGTTAGCATAGTAATATCATATTTTGGCCATTTCGAAACTCGCGAGGTCTTATTACCCATTACGCGTGTCGACTCTGTTAAGGACTTAGGCATAATGTTCGACGTGCATCTCAACTTTCATGAGCATATGAGGACATTAGCTGCCAGCTGCTATCGAAAGTTGGGATTCGTAATTCGAAATGCCCGTGACTTTGATAATCCCATGGCGATTAAACTCATTTACACCTCGTTAGTCAGAAGCAAACTGGAGGCAGCTTCTGTTGTCTGGAACCCTCATGAGGTCACTTACGCCCTGCTTCTGGAGAAAGTCCAAAAAGCTTTTTTGCGTTTCTTGTACAGGAAAACTTACGGGTACTATCCATTTTTGTACCCAACTAAATTCCTGCTGGGCATGTTAGGGTTTAATTCCCTTGAGGTGCGGCGAAATCATAGCCTTCTGACCAGTGCGTGCCGTATCTTACGAGGTGATTCGGATTGTCCGGAATTGGTTTCGCAATTTGTATGCTTGCTTGTGCCCTCATTGTCTAAATCCAACTTTAATCTCCGAGCACGTGCTCGTCACTTCGCTTCTCGCATCAGCACCTGATTGCGATGTTTTTGCAAGTAGCTGGAAGGTTATATGTGATGAATGTCTGAAGTTCTGTGAGGCGATGGATGAACGTCCTCCTAGTGATTCGTGAAAGTTTGTTATTATCTGTGTTAATTGTTATTTTAGTTTTATTTTAGGTATTATTATTAAATTCACAGTGCCTAGCATAATGCTGTAATGCTGTGTAATTTGTTTGTAGAATAAAATAAATAAAAATAAAATAAATTATACAGCTCATAGAGCCGCTAGTTTCCACGTACGAACATATAATTTTAACATTTTTATAATAAGTAGTACCTATACATAGAGATAGAATGATTGATAGTCGTAATAAGCATTTAAAAAAAACCCACAGAACTCAAGACAAATTGGTTATCATTATAAAAGGGAGGAAATTACAGATGACAAAATGGGACGCCCCCTTGAAACTCCGAAATTGAAATCTATATTAGCTGCGGTTCACCGCAATCGCTTTCTGGAGATGAAAGAAAGTATTACGTCCCATATAAACACGGGGACATTGCCAAAGTCTTTATTTAACCTTGTTGGTAATTAGTACTTTATGAGTGTTACGTTATATATGTAGTTATTTTTAGTTGTCCATAAAATGTGACCCCGGACAAGGCAGTTAGACCATCGTAAATGTTTATTGCTTCCCGCGAGTAGAATATCTGTATTGTTACTATTACGTGAGTGAGAATATGAATATTCAGTTATTTACGAGAAGGTTTTGCTAATTTAAAACTAACATATAATTCAATAAGTATCAATAAAAGTCGACACAACTCGCGGCTTACGGATATTGTTTTATTGAGACTAGACAAGCGGGGAAGCTGGGGAAACGCAGACAACACGTTTCCTTGTTTCACCAAGTGTTGTCTCCCCTCGCATCGAGAGCCAGACATAAGAGCCAGGAATTGTCGGGACGTATGGGGCGGTTGAGCAGGCGATGTACCGCGCCGCTATTGTAAAACTTAACAAGTTGGTCCGTAAGCGTTATCACTGCTAATTTCTCGAGGGATTCCGTTTTAATTTCAGAGAAGGGGTTGCCGTCTAGCTGAATATACCAATATGACAAACTTGAAATATGGGGAAAATAGTGAATAGGGCATGGAATCCAGTTTCCCACCAAACGTCCGTTTTGGAAAGGTAATCGATTGTGTTAGGTGTCGTATTGGCGAGCATAGAATGCTCGGGCCGGACACGGACCGTGCTCCAATACAATGAGATTTGTTCTCGACACGTCGGAATGCGGCCAAAGTTACTCTTTTATTCTGGTGGAACGTTCAAAAACGCATATTCTACGAATTCTCTCTAATACTTACAGCCAATAGGTATTTAGATAAGAAAAAAACATGTTTCTTTATAAAGATAACATTTGACCTATACTCGGCCCAGTAATGATATCTAATGATATTTTTTCAACTACTAATTCTCCATTTATTTTAATATAACTTATGTTTGTCTGATAGTAAATTAATTGCAATAAAAGTCATAGTTATTTAAACTTGCATCAATTGTGGCGGTGTGACGTGACGCACCGATAGACTTTATCTGTAAGCCCATATATTACTACTTGATCAAATAAAAGAACGGTGCGTCCGGATTTGTGTCAGACCAAATGGGCCGTGTCAAATCCCAATTGAACTTATTAAATTGAATTTACTCTATTTGTTGCAACGCTGATGATGAATAATCGTTTGATCCGGGGATCTCGGGATTTATTATCATATTTAGTTTACAAATAATATAAAGCTGTGCTGTAGTGAACATTTAAAACGTATGCGTTAACAAGATACATTATTTTATTAAGTTCACTCTCAAGTGAATACTTTAAACCAAACAGAAAAATATACCAAAAGAAAATTCAAAACGAATCAATGCATAAAAATACAAAGCAGCCGGAAAATACAAAACGGCGAACGAACGCAAAACGGCGCCAGTTTGAAATAGTAGCGAAAGAAAGGCAAACAGAAACAGACAATTTTCCACCTGCAGTGTTATTCTATTGATTGCTTTAGGCGCCTCTCAGTCCGCGCCTTACTGCCCACTGTGCGCCGCCCACATTATTGTTTGCGTTGTTGCCAATTCCTTGACATTGGCACTGGCAGTGAGAAACATGAAGCCTTTTACGCTAAAAGATTTATCGACCTTAATGTCTCGTAATAATTAAATTGTACGGTGAAATTAATCATCTTAAAGTAATTATGACACGGACACACTCGTCTGTGTATTCAATATGTTATTTGCTATATACTGCAAAATTTGAAGAGAAAAGGGTTTCGAGCATCGGAGCCTTATGGTGGATATGATAGTCTCGGCTTCGGTAACTTCATAAACAAAATTGAATTTGAGCCCGATCGACATCACCGCAGCACTCTGTGCCACGCCACGTCGGGAACGTGTTTTATCTCTTGCTTATTTTGAGAGGTATCCAATAAAGTGTATTTTACATTGTACTTGACTTGGCAGTATAACATTCATGTATTAAATCGTCCAGAACTAGCCCAATCTACCAAGGAACTATTGAACCTGAAAAAGTAATTATTCCCTTTTTTGTTACAGATTTTCATAATGAAGAATAGAAACCGAATTTACGAGGGATGGTGGGTTATGGCACTCACGGCCATGCTAACCGTTCCCGCTTTGGCTGATGATACCAGAGCCGGAATATACAAAAAGAAGTTTAATTCAGTCACCTCATCGAGCGCACTTCAGTGGTCTAATCTGAAGCAAGACAAAATGGTGAATTACGTCGTTGGAGCACCATCGGAACAAGGTAATTGTATTAGTCAACTTATCTTTTTAAACCAGTGAATTTAGCTGATAAGTGAAAACGAGTGAGATTTACGTAAAATGCAATCTACATGAATGACATCGAACCATAATATTAATGCAAATTCCTACCTCATCTTTAACGTCTTGGCTTCGCTAAGTAGTTATAAGTACTGTTTAGTCAATCGATATTGCATGACGGAATATTTTGTTTGTTGCAGGTCCTGTATATGTTTGCAGAGCCAATCACGCGGGCGTCATGTCCCTAGGACAGTTGCGGCCTCCATATAACCAATGCACCGTGTCTAAAGGCAAAGCCTATACATCTTTCGAAGTGCTCGAAAACATCGAAAATGCTGCCTTCATTGCCTGGAAACCATGGTATAAGTTTATGCCTAAACCAGATGGTGCAATCGTAGTTGATTCTGCTTTTGATTCCGTTTTCATCGGCAGAATGAACGACAGCAGTTCGTCCTATAACATTGGAAGAATTTCTTACGATAACACCATCGGCCATCTGATTACTTTTAGAGACACAGATGACGAGATAACCGCTGATAATGGCGAGGTGTTGGTTGAAATTGAGCCCGTCAGTTACAAATTAGAGAATGTGGAATTTGATGCAAAAACATTACATATCAGACAAAAAGATCCCATCATTTTCCAAGAACTGACTCTCGAAAACTCCTTGGATGACGCAGGTACAATCAGCCAAGAAGTTGAGTACACGTACAACTACACAGTTTCTTGGGGTCACGGCCATGGTCTTGCTGCAGGCTTGAACACAAGTATTGAAACGGACGGACAAACTGTTAACATATATTGGACCATTCCGTTGAAAGAAGAAAGAAAAGAATTATTCAAATTGGAAAAATTCTTGGAACCCGGTACAGCTTGTAATGTAACTTTCAGAGGAAACTACACAGACCGAGATGAACAATACACTGCTATGCTAATAACTTACTTCAGTGATGATCTTCCTCGGTCAAGGCAAATGCAAGGAGAGCGCATTGAAAATACGGTCGAAGTTGAGGCAATTTATGGTGAAGTTTATTTCGTCAGTAATTATAGTTTGGTGCCCACAACAACTACAACCACCACGACAACGACGACAACCACAACGGTTGCACCGCCTGCTCCGCCATCTCCAGAAGAAATAGATAATAGCATTGGTGAGATCAAGCAGCCCGACCATTCTGCGGAAATGGGCAGCATGCAAGGCGATAGTGGAGAAACGATGCCAAAGTCAACCCCCGCCAAGGAAGTAGCCATTAAATCTGCATCTGTAGGCGTAGTAGGCAAACCAAACGGCGCAACCAGGAGTGCATTCGTATGGAGCTTGCTCGTTGTGACACCGTTATTTGCAATGCTGCTTTAAACAACCAAGATGATAGCATCTGTAAATAGTCAAACGGAAGTAATAATATAAATTTAATAGCTTTGTTCCACGATCAAGCTTGATGCTATTGTTTTTACTATATACCATGAACATTTCGCGGTACAATGTAGTGGAGGTTTTTTTGACATTCCCGTTATGTGATTCATTCCATGTAAAATAAGACGCCAAAATCAATCACATAACTGTAAATATATATTGTACATAGTTATCGAATATGAAATCGACGTCGCAGAGCGACAACGTAAGAGAATTGTGAAAAGCAGTAGAAGAATTGGAAATACCCGGCAATGTAGGTAGGAAAAAATGAATGATGCTGTATAATTACTACTGTTGTTACCAATGATACTATGTATTCAGACTACACAGAAAGTAATGCATGAAAATTCACACAATTTCGATAAGAAATAAAGTATATAACCGAAAGCAATGCGCCTAATGTAAATAGGAAGGAAACAAACGTCATAGAGAAAGGAGTTCGTCTCGAAACCAAACAATGTCTTGAGTTAAATACAGGCAGCGTTTTTCGTCAATTTAAGTTTAATTTGTAATGCAGGTCATAAGACCTAGGTGTTGAGGACTATTCCAATCAATATTGTAGTGCCCGTGGGCAGTATGTAGTTCAAATCTACGCAAAGATAATAAAAATAAATGTGTATTTTTCTATTTTAGTCGACTATTGCAAATATTGAAATTGTAAATAATCGCATTATTTTTATAGATACACTTAGCGATCTGGCTAATAATTACGAAAACGTAGTTACTAAATTGCAGCTTTATCGGTATTGACTCCAGCCTTTGAACCATAGCGTCTTAAAGAATATTATTTTTACATTTCATTCGTCAATTTCGACCATTGTTTCTCGTACAAACACTTACAATCATATATTTTATGGTACCTCGTTGTGTTGTAAGTTCCATATTCTTTAATTGTTTTTTTAGTTATATAAGTTACAAGAGTTTAAATCCAGAATTAAGAGATATTATTATTTTAAAGCTTTTAGTGTTAAATAATATTTAATTTATTTGTTTTCACAATGATGTATTACTTACTTAAATATTTTTATTTCGTCTAACGCAAACTCCATCAAAGTATTTACTTATTATTATGACTTTGTTATATTGCCAAAGTTGTATAATACTTAGATCATATTTTCTAACTAAAATAATCCTTAGAACGATCCCTCCGGTGGCATCCTAATCTAACATCGTCCTTGTCTTGACAAAATTTTGAATATTGACATTTTCGGTGTAACTTACGGTTTAAACGCAGTGTTTTGGTATGTGTATAGAAAGTGAATGATATTTTTGTATGGGTATATGATATCTATCGTAAGTGTTCGCCTTTAGAATAACTTCCTGTAGCGTCATGTCATAGCCTACATTTTGCTGAAATTAAAATCAATTGTTTCTCAGTATTTTGTTAAAGATTATTAGTTAAGATTTAATCCGTTAGTTTTTAAACATAGCGACGCTGTTTTATCGATACTTTACGTAGGTAGATAAATGTCCCACCTAGTGTACCATTATCGTATAAGATTTTTAGTAAAACTTATTGAATCTCTTACTTGAATCATTTGGATGTCAATTCCAAGGATACCTACAATAAACGCAAGAAATTGTTATTATAATTGTAAGATTCTTATTCTCTTGAAATGCTTTTGTCTGGGTACATTTTCAATTATCGATCATTGTTATAAGGAATGAATGTTTGCCCTGATTTGAAGTAGCCCGCTCAGATGATAATGGGTAGATATATGTGTGTTCACAACGGCCTTTGAATGTTCAACGTCTAATATTTCAAAATCGCTTATAATTGTTCTTTAGATATATAGAGAATCTCTCCGATAATTAGCGGTATTTGTGTCCGTATAATAATATTTTCAATATGTCTAATCAGTAGATATCGATCAATGGGTCTCAATGACACACCAACACTGTTTTGCGAAGCATAATTGTGATGTTAATTCCATGTAAGTTTTATTTGTTTAAACTTATTAAAGTGTAATTAATTAAAACATTATATTGTTTCCTTTACGAGTATCTTAGAAATCCTTTGAAATTGATCAGTGAACTCCAGTATCAAGAAAAACAGAAAAGTAAACAGTTGTAAAATTAGTAGCAGTAGGTTTTCGCCTAAGTTGGCTAACGTTTTCACATGTATATAAATAAAAGCAATTTACATTACTTATCCATTCGAATAATATTCCGTGGATGTAAAAACGTACTTATACATAATTTAAACAGTCGTAAAAAGTAGGTGACGTAGGGGAGGAAGTAGAGAGAGTACACGTATGCATGTATAAGTACCGTTCTTCAAAATTCCTCGGTCCCTTCAGAGGGGGAGGGTTTGAGCCCAATTTATAGCCGTAGTACCGTGGACGCGACCGATGGGGCGTATGGGAAATATGCGGATTGCTACTATAAAACAAAGTTTAGGCTACACTGAGCAGTAAGTGGACTATACTTGCCAAATTATTTCAATTGATCAACTTTGTTGAGATATCAATATATTATCCCTCAGTTTTCCAAATAAGAATGAAAAAGTTAAAAAGTTCCCGCATATTTCCGCTTATTGTATTTGATTTATTAAAATGAATTGGAATTGGTAGACATATTATTAGATTCTTTCGGGTAGTTGCGACATGTTCGTACTTTCGCGCATCTGCGATGCACATGATTTATTTTAATTTTATAAGTTATCAATAACAAACCAGCGACCGAAAGTATCACAGCTAGCTCATTTCGTCCATAACGGTCTAGCCTAGCTAAGTCACTCTTCAAGAGTCCAACATTATAATTATCATGATGAGTGCTATTCCTGAAAGGCTATAATATAAAATCATAGTGCTGCGCGGGTCTATCAGGTCGCTTTTGACTGAATCGTAAATTTGGCTGCTGTGAGCTGAAGCTTATTTTATTTAGGTACTACTAGTGAGCTACTGCCCATCAGAACTATGACGCAAAGCAAAGGAATCGTGGAGAATCAAGAAAAATAGACTCCCGAACAGTTTTAGCAGCATATTCTGCATATTTTATACATAATCTGAAAGTATATTACACTCAATTTGTATGGCTAACGACGCGGTAGGTCTGTCGCAAGTTCACCTCATTATTTCTTTTCATGTCTTGTCTTTCGACACCTTGGTTCTTGTTAGCGCGTGCCGTAAATAAAGCATAATCTAATTGCTGAACGCCCTCAAAACACGCCATTATAGCTAAACTATACTTATCAAGCAATACCTTATGAATACGTATACTAATAGTGTACATCACAACAAGCACCCAACCCAAGAGGGTACGAAACTGTTAATTGTTATACGCAGGAGTTAAAGTTAATTAACTTCTATCTGTACTATATAATTCTAGATTTGTATACAGAGTCAGTTTTCTATGGAGATGGGTCATGATTTCAAGGACCGCCTTTTGTTTTGTATGGGCGCCCTCTGTTGGTCAAAATTTCTTTATCCTCAGATGTTCACGCTAAAAGGGCTGGACGTAACAGGACATTAGTGGACATGCAAAGATAATTATAGGATACTTTTTACCCAACTGCGGTAAAAAAAATATACGGCCAAAGTTTCAGATTCCAGTAATTGTATAAAATCTGATTGAGGTGGACGCGTGCGAGTTTCCCGTAGACGACTTAAGAGTTTCATTTCAATGTGAGGTCAACTGTAAAGTGTTCGAGGTTCCTAGTAGGTACGACTGTAGGAACTTCCTACAGTCGTATTCGTCTAATGAAACTCGCTTTTTTATGGCTCTTGACCCAAACCTAGAGAGAGCTCTCGAACCCACTTAGGCCCTGTTGTTGTTAACCCACAAGCTTTTTAGGAGTTACGACGATGCGACAGTAAGTTACAGATAACAAACTAAATGCGTCTCGTTTTTGAGTTGGGGGAAAATAGCTCGTCATGTAACAGAGTAGTTACAAAAAATTCATAGTTCATTAGGAATATACATTACATTTATGTTTTCATCATAAGGTGCTCTCATTCCCACACAGCAGTTATAAAACCAATGGATAACAACAATAACATTACTTAATCTAATTATCATTTTTAAAATCTTTATCAGACAATTGGCAAACTTTTCATATTTCTAAAAGGTGGAAATTAATATAGAAATTAAGAGCTTTGCTTAAAATAAATTCCTAAAAAAATATTTAAATTTATTTTTCTGTATGTAAAGAAATATAAGAAAATACATCAAATAACCGAAATCTACGACAACTATGCCTCCATAGAGATGTTGTTTTCGACCTATCCGTAAAAAAAATAAGCTGTCAGTAACGTCAAGATCAACGTCATTGGTTTTTTTTATTACACACCAGACTAAAGTAACCAATACATTGCGTCATAGTTTTGGAGTTACAGCTTTTTAGAATTAGTAAATTTTTATAAAATAATTAGTAATCTCAGGAAAAATATAAAAACAGTGATTGACTCTTTTTAAGCGGAATACAGAAAAATAATAAAATTGTAGTATTCAAAATATGAAATGTTGTCAATTAACACTGCATATGGCAGAATTTATAGTGTCTGTAGAGTACAATACGGAATCGGTAGTAGCGTCCGCGATGTTGGCATTTCATCAGTGTCGATGAGACTGTGCTGACGAGAGAGTGTTGATTGAGTTGATGAAACAAACCTCTCATTTTACATTCAGGAATTCAGGCGACGTGATCGGAACTAACCATACCTAATTCAGTAAACTAATATGACATCAGCTACGACTTCGTAACACTGGTCCATTACTAGTATTGGTAAGAGTAATGTCTATTATCTCGAAATTTTATTGGGTGATTAGTAATAAATATAGCAATAACCAATACCATGGCCGTTATGATGATGGTATAGCGTAAGTCACGATCACGTCTCCAGAATCAGCCTGTTTAATAGAGTTGCATAATATCTGCATTCTACTTAAACAGTTGAAGGCTTTGTCTTCAGTCTTTTACGCGACGTATACAAAGTAGAGGTTTTCTGTTCCGGTTCCTCGCCCCGACAGCTATAAATAACGAAGACGCCTGCAGCTCGGCTCTGAAGCGGCACAAAGGCCTGAATGCCCTCCGGCAGAAAGAACACGTGCTATTTACTGAGACGCAACCTGTGCCGTACAAGCCAGAAGGGGTTTGTAAGCGTTTAATCCTCAGAAAAGTAATTTCCTTCCTTGCAAGGAGCCGTTTTGTATGAATTGTAACATTAATGTGACAAACGAAATTTGCTGCAGGGTTTTTTTAATGAAGGTACTTACTAATATTAGAACTCTGGGGAACTTCGTATAAATCAAGCTTGTCTTTTTTACCGATTAAATATTGTATAAATATTGTCATTGGTGCCTTTGTCTTTAATTTCACTATTTTACTGAACGACTTGGGCTCAAAGAAGCAAAACTGCATGTAATTTAACAAACCCACTGCATCTGCTGTATTGAAAACTATTTCTCAATATTTGATATACTACATATGTATTTGTTTTAAAACAAAATGCTTTTAAGCCGATTGCAAAAAAATTGTACATAATAGTTAAGGGCTTTAATTAAAACGATGTTAATTGATTCCTTTGTGTGACGAAAGTTACCCATACATTTTGTATTATTTATTTATTTATTTATTAGGAGAACCAACAGCTACATACCTACAATACATTGCTCTTAGAAATAGTTCATGGAAAGCCAATTACAGGTTCCCACCGGTAGTGACATTTTATACAAAATTAAAGTGCTCGCACAATGCACAACATCGCAACTACCTGTGACTACAAACTAAGTGTAATAGAACTAATTTAAATAAAACAACTAATATAATCAATACACCAGACAGCAGATTCGGTTAAAGCACGCTCACTTAAAAAATTCGTTCGTCATCTTACGCCTTACAGCCGGGATATTACTGTTGAAGATGTCGATATCCAGCTCTTTTGCTACTTTATTATGACTAACTTTCGTCACACAAAGGAAGCGATCGTATTTTATGTTAACAAAGCTTTTAACTATGTACAATTTTTTTGCAATCGACCCAAAAATGCGATTAAAGGAAATGTTTTCAATTCATGTATCACAATGTTTTCCTGTTCTGGTATTAGAATTCACTCAGTCGTTCTTGCCATCTGTCGCCCCATAAATTTTATAGAAACCCCGTTTTTATTGGAAAGGAAGTCATAATAAGTTACTTGTAGCAAACAATGCAAACATACAAACTCCTAAATTGAAAACTTTCTCAACAAATATTAGATTTAGAACAAAAATGATTTTAATTTAAGCATTTAAAGTAGGTTGAAAATGCTCTTTTAGGTTTCGTGCTTTCCCCTTGTTCTGACCGTTAAGCTGGAATGGCACGGGAATGGTTTTTTTATGGCACAACGGGCGCATTTCGCTGGATCCATGAAAATGCCACTACGTAAGGTACCCTGAACTTTAAAAGATTCATACTTTTACTAATATAGGTATAAAAAGGATAACTATGAGTTCATACTGTTGTAACCCACTAGGAAAACAATAAGTTCTAGTGGTCTCTAAAAAATAAAGAGATCAAACTGATGTTATTTAAGTAATATATGAATAAACTAGTATTATACTTGGAACCTAATAAAAAATGCAAAAAAGATATTTGGGCTCGTCCGGGATTTGAACCCGGGACCTCTCGCACCCTAAGCGAAAATCATACCCCTAGACCAACGAGCCGGTTGAGAATCATGACGAAATTTCCCAGTAGTTGTTACAAAAGTCACGTGTTATACATTTAAGATAGTTTGTATTTTATCTGTGCTTGTATATTTAGTAAAATCACCACATTATAATATGTCATACAATAAAATGTATTGACTATAAATAATAATAAGATGATATTTTTTTATTACTGGATTTCAATTTAACACATAATCGTCATGCTTCGACATTTACTATCAAATCACATAATATCATATATCATGTACACATTAGAACGCACGGCAATAAACGTAAGCGCTCACATCTAGAGCGCCACCTATCGTGGAATAGCGTAACTGCCGCTCGTATATTATTGCATGGCGGCACAAAATTATGATTATGACAGTGCAAAGTACGCTGTGGTAATTTTCTATGATAACATTGATAACATCCTGTACCTGTACTCAACTACACTTTAGAAATAGATGGTAGTTAAGTTTCGATTGCAATAACTTTCTCATTTTATGCCTTATTTGTATCTGTTATGTGGCAGGCATTGCTGGTAATTACATAGATTATAGCGAATGGCTATTTAACCGAGATTAACGATGCCGACGCAGCATATTTCGCAATAAATGCAACCAATTACACTGTAGTTCAAAGAAAAATCAATAAAATGATTGAGAAACAGATTTTATGCGAAAGGTTTCTAGTTTCATCTTTAAGGTACCAAACTGGGTTGATTGCAAAAAAATTGTACATAGTCAAGGGCTTTAATTAAAACAAAACTTAATTGATTCCTTTGTGTGACGAAAATTACCCATACATTATGTATGACTAACTTTCGTCACACAAAGGAAGCGATCGTGATTTTCTGTTAACTAAGCTTTTAACTATGTACATTTTTTTTGCAATTGACTCTGCCTATTAACCCAGCGTTATAAAATAATGAAATACTCGTATTTCGATGGAATAACAACAAAGGAGAATGGGCAGACTGGGACCACGCTCCAATAGCAATAAGATATATATCGTTGGAAAGCTATTTTCAATTGGAACAACAATTGTTATGGCAGCTTTGTTGTTACTACTGTCCGTTTGGAGTTATAAGACTAATAAGTCTGAAAAAAAAAACAAAAAAAAATATACCAAGTATTTTCAAACTCATGTACGTACTTTGGTCTCGTATATACATTGTTACACTAAGAATACGTTCACTCACTGGCGACGGTGAACGTCTACCCTCATTTTCACGCAAATTGTAAAATGTCGGGTTGCACACAACACTCACTACTTCACTTGCTAAGGGCTCGTCCCGCTCGTCGTAAGTCGTTCGTTGGTTTTGTGCGTGAGTTATCGTTTGTTTCACTTGTTGACATTTGGACACTGATATTTTACTCCGCTTGTTTATTGAACTTATGCTCTTTTAACGAATTCGGCTTGCCCACTGGACTTTTGAATTGTATTTCGATCGGGTAATTGTGACAGAAGCTCATTGTGATGTGGGGAGTAAAAGATGTGTTCGTTGCTTGAGT
The DNA here is from genome assembly GCA_947623375.1 of Apotomis capreana. Taxonomy (NCBI): domain Eukaryota; kingdom Metazoa; phylum Arthropoda; class Insecta; order Lepidoptera; family Tortricidae; genus Apotomis; species Apotomis capreana. The sequence goes on from OX392504.1 coordinate 20,738,300, forward strand.
ATAAGGTTTATTGTGTCTCGAATTAACATACAATGCATTTATATAGCATCTTCATGAAGAGAGTGTGTGCGTTACATATACGCACACTACATCATCATAACTGTGTTATGTGTCGGCGAGGACTGCATCGCAGAAGATATCAGCATGACGTTCTGGTAGATAATCTCCCAAGAGTGCAACCAGAGCTTGCTGCATATATCCAGCAACATGCATTATTGGAGGTGTGTGCTTATTTTTATTTTATCTAACGTTAAAAAGTCGAATTATAATAAAACTAAAATAAGTATATTTGGTTGTTCAAAATCATATTATTATAAAAAAATAAAAATAAATATTAAGGGACAATCATACACAAATCGACCTAGTCCCAAACTAAGCAAAGCTTGTACTATGGGTACTAGACGACGATATACATAATATATAAATACATATATAGATAACATCCATGACCCAAGAACAAATATTTGCACAAATATTTGCCCCGGCCGGGATTCAAACCCGGGACCGCCGACTCAGTAGGCAGGTGTCTACAAACCGAGCCAAACGCGTCGTCATAATAACATTATAAAGGCAAAAATCTGCTTGGGTGGATGTTTTACAACGTTTTCAATTGATTAACTAATAACTATTGACATTTTCAGTATCTGACCATATTATTAGCGCTACTATCTGTTTAAGTAAAAAACAAGCTTACATCTCGTTATTGTAATGACTTTTCTTTACTATAATCAGGTGGTGTTCGACAACACAAGACACGTATGCCATAGATGCTGGCAGAGAGCCGTCAGACCACCTGATGCAGCACAAATACCAGATGTTCCTGAAGAGAATCAACATATTCATGTTCAACGTTAGATAAAATAAAAATAAGCACACTCACCTCCAATAATGCATGTTGCTGGATATAAACAGCAAGCTCTGGTTGCACTCTTGGGCGATTATCTAACAGAACGTGATGCTGATATCTTCTGCGATGCAGCCCTCGCCGACACATAACACAGTTATGATGAGCTTCCATCACAATTACCCGATCGAAATGCAATTCAAAAGTCAAGTGGGCAAGCCGAATTCGTTAAAAGAGCAAAAGTTCAAAAAACAAGCGGAGTAAAATATCAGTGTCCAAGTGAAAACAAGTGAAACAAACGATAACTCACGCACAAAATCAACGAACGACTTACGACGACCCCTTAGCAAGTGACGTAGTGAGTGTGGTGTGCAACCCGACATTTGAAAATGTGCGTGAAAATGAGGGTAGACGTTCACCGTCGCCAGTGAGTGAACGTATTCTTAGTGTAACAATGTATATACGAGACCAAAGTACTTACATGAGTTTGAAAATACTTAGTATATTATTATTTTTTTGTTTTTTATTTTCAGACTTATTAGTCTTATAACTCCAAACGGACAGTAGTAACAACAAAGCTGCCATAACAATTGTTGTTCCAATTGAAAATAGCTTTCCAACGATGTATATCTTATTGCTATTGGAGGGTGGTCCCAGGTTCCATATATTTTTGCCCATTCTCCTCCTTACATTATTACATCCCTTCGAGACCACGAACTATCATCCCGTTTGAAACGTCGTGAACGCGATTAAGTCCCGTTTTTATGATAATGTGTGAAAAAAGTGTAAGTTTAAATCAATATAACAACTTGCCTGCTAAATAGTACCTACGCATCCAATACTGACTACACACTAACACGCAGTGACGAGAAGTCGATGATATACGTAGTGTAGGAGTATACTACGAGTGCAGAAGAAGATCAATACGTATTAACTTCTTTTAATTTTCCTGGATAATTGCAGCAGTGCTAGGAGGCATTATGTGAAAATCCTTGTTTTTTTACCATCTGTTGGTGAAAACGTCTTTGCCCGCTCATCACGCCGAAACGTCAGGAATGGTTTGAACCAATTTTGGTACAGAAATAGCTGAACATCCAAAGATTGTTAATGGATACTTCTTACTTGACTAAAGACTGAAAAAAGTTTTAATTGGATAAAGTTGCGGACACCTTCTTGTATAGTGGTCATCTTTATATAGTTCTCGGCTATATAATATACACGAATAACAGAGATACACTTCTCGGCTATATAATATACACGAATAACAGAGATACACTTCTCGGCTATATAATATACACGAATAACAGAGATACACTTCTCGGCTATATAATATACACGAATAACAGAGATACACTTCTCGGCTATATAATATACACGAATAACAGAGATACACTTCTCGGTTATATAATATACACGAATAACAGAGATGTCACGACTTTGCATCATAGAGGCAGCGACAGCGGTGCACGGTACGTGTGTCTCGCACACTCGTATGGCCGCCGCGATCGCATCTCTCGCTCAACCGCTCGCCGCGCCGCTGGCTGCGCAGTCGTGGCATTTTAGTAATCGTTGCAAAAAAAGACTAAGTCGAGCTAGGCTTAAACTACGGTACTTTTGGTGTGTATACTCAGTCGGACCCTTGAATGTCTGTCTGTGATTGCCAATTCGCCACTGTCGGAATAAAGTGTTTGAAAGTTCTGTTACATCCATCTACTTAAATATATGATAGACGAACCAATAAATTAATATTAATACTTTTTGGGAACTTGAAAAAAAAATACATTGTACCAATTAAATAAGATTTTCATACGGAACATCTGGTCCACACTGACAAATGTGATTAGGACATTAAGTACTTCAGGAATGGGAGTCAAAGTGAACTGAACGGTAAAAACACTCCATAGAAAAAGTCACAGAATTGTGACGTTACAATCGAGCTCATGAAATTCTAATTGTATGAAAAAACATACATTTTACAATATGTATAATACTGCGTTTAAGTATACGTGTATTTTTATATTATTCTGTGTAGAATTTTATAGCATCATTAGTATTACTGAATGTTATGAAATATTAATTGACATATTTTTCTAGTTTTCTTTGTTACACGTTTGTACATATAGTTTTTTAGTTAATCTAACATTTATGAACTGGTATTATTTAAAATTTTCCCTGTTGTAATTTAACTTCTTATCTGTGTTTGTTTGGAGTTTGGACTTATTAAATTACATTTGGACTTATCCAAATGTAGATCATACACTATTCCTAATTGTCATGCTGAGACATACAATTATGACACGTCAGTTCAATAATAGCGTGGCGTAATCGTAACAGTGACGCATCTCAAAGGGCCCGAGACAATGGCGGCACCCGTTAGCTCCCCCGGGAACGCATGTCCCGCCCCGACCCACTGACACCGGGTGATTGGAACAGAGACGTGACTATGCTAAACCATGCACTTTTTATTTAACGTCTTAAAGGCCCCAAGACTACGACATTTATTGCGACACTTTCTGACATCAATGTTTGCTTTTTTGTTTTCATTCCGACAGCGATCACAGGCTGTCTATGTATCTGACTAACGTCCAAAGTTTTAAATAGTGTAAACGTAACTAATGGCTTGATTTAATCAACTTGGTATAAGGAGAGAACTTTTATTGCCAAGCATCATCTAGCTATACTTTATCAAATAACTAGCGACCCGCCCCGGCTTCGCACGGGTGCAATGCTGATAAATTATGCATGTATTATACATATAAACCTTCCCCTTGAATCACTCTATCTATTAAAAAAACCCGCATCAAAATCCGTTGCGTAATTTTAAAGATTTAAGCATACAAAGGGACATAGGGACAGAGAAAGCGACTTTGTTTTATACTATGTAGTGATGATGATGTAGTGATACATACTATAAATAGTAGATAGTGAAAAGCTACCTCTTAATTCCCATTTAAACAATATTCACTTTGAAATGTTAAATACTAGTGCCTATACAATAGGTTTAAATAGTCTGGCAGACAAGCAAATCAATGACTCCATAGAGCCATATCTATCAATGTTGAAAATTAGTTTCTGTTGCTTGAAATATTAGATAAAAGTTTACGTGAGAACTTTGTACTCGTTAGTTGATATGCTTATCAATATCATACCGCATTTAATCTAACGCGTTAATTTAAACTGACAACTAAAGTTGGTACCTACATTTGTATGAAATACATACTTATGTTAAACATGAAATAAGGACGAGAAGTTTCGTAGTAAAAATTGTGGCCGTTTTTCTTCTAACGAGAACAGGATTGTTTGATGAGATTACTATACCTAATAATTATGCATACTTATCGATTCGTAGAATACGTCGATAAGCAAGTTTCTCAAACCAACATAGCCACATAAAAACGAGAATACAACGCCTGACAGCTAACTTCATCAAAAAGCGGGCTCGTCCGGGATTTGAACCCGGGACCTCTCGCACCCAAAGCGAGAATCATACCCCTAGACCAACGAGCCACACTAACTGCGAGCAAATATCGCGATTCCGGCTGGCTCGATGCGCTAGACGTCATACGAGGCTTCGGTGAAAGGTTCCAGTCCATTAAGTGCATTTACCATGCTGTGCTAGAGAAAAAAGGAGTAAGAGCATTCATTTTCTTTATAATTAATGCGTTCTTCTTTTGGGTAATAGTGTATTATAACATACCGTGAAGGCAAGCTAGACGAATCGTTAAAGTTAAACACAAGTCAGGCACAATTAGCATCTCTTCAGAGCGCACCATACCTTACCTCATAATACTTGTATCTATCTTATCTTAAGGGAGCAGTATATTTTATGGGATAAATAGTATCCTATGCCACTCCCTGTTTTCCAATTCACTATTCCATCCACATTCTATCTATCTCATACTCATAAGAGAACGTACATAAGCAAAATTGGTTGTTTAGCTATTACGTGAAAGAAAACACTGTAAAAACCCAGCGAACTGGCTTTCAGATTTATAATAGATAGCTAAGGCAGGATAGGAGGCTAATGATTATACAAATATACATTGTAGCATGCTATACTTAGATAAAAATATCATGTTTACGACCTCCTTTGCAAACATTAAACTTGTTATGCAAATACTGGCAGTTGCTATGATTGTATTTTTGTTGGCGACGACGCGTAGATATTGCGATAATATTCGAATGCCTGCGCGATAAGAGCTATATCTAGACTTTATGGGGAACCTAGACTGAGAACATTACTGTATGCGAACTCAACGAATATCTATCTCGTATGATGATAATAAATTCAAGGCCATTACATAGAGTAACTTTATCCATAATCTATAGAGTTATATTGTCGTGTTTAAGTTTGGCATTAGCGTTGTCCCCCAATGTCGTTTAAATTACCATTTGTCTAATGGCTCTACATGATTTGCGGTTGTCGACGCAAATTAACTAACAACCCGCCCCTGCTGGTGTAAATTCGTATATTAGAACATATTCATATTCCACGCAAATTCTTATTACACTAAATTCCAACAAGACTATAGGTAGGAAGAGGAATGTCCTATAAAAATATTTTTGTCATCACTCGTTAAATTTACAATACAGACCCAAAGAACATTTTATGAATTACTTTATTGTTTAATGTCAACAAATGCACAAAGTTTTGATATATCCAGTCCTTTTCCCGTAATTATATGAAACTGTGAAAGTATTAGGAAACCATCTTCTTTTTCATGAGATCAGAGGAGGCCCAAATAACATGGAGATCGGTCTAAAAGTTTCTATGGGGACAACCCATTGTCCCCATAGTGAAAGATGCTCAGTGTGACCCTCCCCAGTACCCCGTTCACTCCTGCTCCATGACCCCGGAATCACCCTGTATATGCGTACAAATTCTAAGATTTATTATTACAAACTGCTTTAAGATACATAAAATAACGAGTTTGTAGGTGAATTATGTTGTGTTAAAGTAGCAACCCACCTGACAAAGTACGGTTATAAATAGACACATCATCTCCCAGTGGGTTAAGGCAAGACAATACAGCACTGACATCAGAAATCGTGCAATGTTATGATACCTTGAAATATTCGCATTATTGCCAACGTGGGAAGCGGGACTACAAATAGTTCTAGTTCTAGGTCTCGGCTATCCGATATCGAAGGGTTTTATTGAGTTGCTGGGTGGGTTCTGTTGCGCCACGCATGTGCAGTGTGTCACGTGGGCGATGCAGAGGGAAACGGGACAACATTATATAACTGAAAATCTTGGGTGCCTTATATAGGTACCGTCGGGCAAAGTAAATTTAATGCAGCTTCTCACACCGACATATGTATATACCAAGGGAGTTACTTTTATCTGCAGCTGACGGTACCCATTTCAGCGATGCCTTAGGATAGGATGAATAAGGCATTAAACACGCTAACACGCTATTGGTGCTGAATAGGTACTCTATCCCATTTAGGACAGTCATATTGAGAATGGGATAGACAAGTAGCTATGCTTGCATCGCATACCAAATTACCACATGCACAATAAGGGTTTTTATATCGGTCCATGGAGTATATAAAGTTTATTTGGACCTCAGCAGCTCAATGAGGCTTTTGCTGTGAGAAAACAGAGTGTGCAAAATGTGATTTTGCTCCGAGTGTGAGGTATTGTAATTTTTTTTACAAACTTATATAAAAAACTTGCAATAATCTACCACTTTCTGGCATAAGTACCTACTTTGCGCTGACATTTAATAAGTATAACTGCAATGATAATTAGAATAATAAAGCACCATTGATTGAGCCGGATGGTACTTACTGGCATGGAAACTCTATAATAAAATAACGCAATCCTACCGAGTTTGGAGTCTTTTCAAATGTCTTCATTAGAAGTTGATGGATATTTAAAGAAAAGTACAGCCGGCAATAAAATCTTATCCCAAAATGTGTTTTTATTTATTTAGAAATTCGCTATTAAAAAACTATTTGTCGGAGCCGAGTCTACTTCTGATTGGAAACGTATTACGTACAGTCAGCAGCAGAAGGTGCGACGTACGCCAAGTACACACAATCACAAAATGATATGCCCTGTGCCCACGGTCTCCATTTTCTAGAGGATAAGGGTTGCACAGATAATTGTAGCAGTGTTATAAATGCTTAGCTACTTTTGCTGCTGGCTGTACATACTCGTACTTTGTGAAATCTGTTAGGACAACATCCTCATATAAATATGTGTCAAAGGTTACATCACCAGCAGGACGAGTAGGCAGCGTCACAGTCGCGTGGGCGCAAGGTGACTCCGAATCAAGATACATCAGCGAGCGTCCATCATGGCTTTTGACACATTTATAAAGTGGGTGCTATATGATCATATATCCAGGCAAAATTAGACAAGGCTGACAGAATAGGTACATTATTTTGTGAAATATAAAAAAGTAAACACTTGACTCGTTTTCCAATGTCTAATTTACGGTAAGTTGGTTATTTAAAGCTTTTTATATAGAAAACTACCGTGAGTCTCGACATACTAAAAAAGTTTTCAATTGACCGCCGCCGCGACGGATCGTTAGCTCCTGATGAGTGATGATGAATCGCGTACCGAGTCGAACGAAAGATATCGAGCGGTATTCGACTTCTATGACGTAGGTTCGTTCACTCACGATCACGATTCGTTTGCATTTTAATATAATTTAAAGCTTACTTACTATAAGGGTGACTTTCCTCGTAGCGCTTATTACTATTTAAGTTCCATTAAGATTTAAAGTTTTGGACATTTAAACGAAATTTGGTACACAATGCCCTTAATGTAGGTACCTATATCTCGTTTATAATCTCAAACACGGGACAATGTTTTTATAATATCCATACATTCGACGTGTAGAAAAATTGCGTAAATATACCGATTATTATTAAAACACGATGAGATTTATATACATAGGTAGCATATTTATTACCTCCCGCCGTAAAAAGGTCTAATGGTGAATATATTAAGCCAGTTATAAATATACAATAGATTGATTGTGTGTTATAAACTCCGAGATCACTTCCGTCAAATATGTTGTTGCCATCTGTTCGATTGAAACAAACAAAATAGTTAAGCAACTTGTCAATAACGAACTATAGTCAAGGACAATTTATGTAGATTCTGATTATTGAACAGTTACTTTCCTAATACCTACTGTATTTATTTTCGATATTTAGATACTGGGATCATTTAGTTTATAGGACTGGAGAAAGGACGGCCATGTAACATAAATAAGTACCTAATAGCAAAAAACTGAAATTGGTTATTGATTTCCCATAACCTAATAATCAAAACCTACTTAAATATTCTACATAGCTTTATTCGCCGACTAGGTATCTATCCGGTATCAGGATGGGAACATAAAACAGCACTGCCGGATGCCTGGCTTTTTTATAAGACCTGGTCGGCCTTAGCCATACTGGCGCCCTGGGCGAGTTTCATCGTGTGGCGCCCTAGCCGTTTAAAGAAACGCCCGTTGGGTTAGGAGCCAGCGCCCCGGGCGACTGCCCAGGTCGGCCCCCCTAAAGCCACCACTGTATGAGACTATAACTGAGCTATTGACAATAAACAATTTCACGAGAAATAACAGTCCGGTAAAAACAGGGGGACGTGTCGTATCAGGACAACAAAAAGAAAGTTGAAGATAGAGAAACATGGAAGTTGCTCCACCGACAAGAGCTAAGCTCTTAAATTTCTGATGATGAAAAACAGGGAAGAAACAAAAAAATATGACTTAGACAAGGACAAAAGTCCCTTGAAGTTGACATTGTTGCACAACTAGCACATAGATAACAGCATAGCGGAAAACTGCAATAGTGCCTAGACCAATTTTACGAGCTCCGAGAGGCGACTTAATATAACGCTTCCTTAAGCAATTGAGACATTATCCAATAAAACGTAGAGTGCAATTCTCTCCGTCTATCAACACGACATACGTATGAAGGGCATAAGGTAAGTAAGTAGCTATATGTGGGTGGGTAGGTAACTATATCAGAAATGATAGTGACGTAAAACACACTAACTATTAACCAAATCTCATTCATAAAATGGATGTCACCCCTCTTTCATTACTAAGCACTTAAGTATTTGATACTTTTTTAGATAATAATATTTTAACAATAAATACAAAATTAATTAAATCTATAACTCATAATTTTTATATTTGTAAGTATTTTAGATTCTAAGCAAAAGCAACCCAAAATTTTCAAATCATATTTTGAGGAAACACATTATAATTTCAAATTTGATGTGAATGCCATCTACATACAACTTCAAACACTAATAAGTAAAGTCGTGTGTCAATTCTGGTTCAAGTTTGACTACTCGACAAGAGATGGCGCTGTAATTTTTCTTTAACAACCACTGCTATAACATCATTTCCCAAAATTTGAGAAACAAATTTCATGCAACATTTAATGAATGTTAATACAAATACTGCTGAAAATAAGGAACCACAATACCATTCAAACCACATAACTAATTTATGCTGGCGCCAAACTGCAGTATTTTAAGTGAAATGAAAGGAATACAACGCGAATTTTTGACGTATACGGTACAGTGTAGTGCTAGTCACAAATACTGTTATGGATAAGGTAATTCACTTTAAAAAATGGATAAGGTAATTCACTTTAAATAAATATACTACTACATATAAAATCCTACAGCTTTAATTTGATGATTTAATAATTGGCTACTCCTCAATAGAGGGCACTATTTTAGATCACTAAAGTAGGTCAAAGATATAATATGTTTGTATGCGCAAAAACTTAGATTTAAATCTACTTACCCATAACACCAAGCTGCTGTGGTGAAAGTGGCGCGGCATCACCTCCTCCCGATCCAATAGACCCTGATGCCATTGACAGCCGCTCACTGAAGCCTAGCGGACTGCTGCGGCCACCGCTACTTGCAACTGATCCCATTCCTTCACAAAACAAATATACAAATGAATTAACTGCAATGGAAACTGTTGACTGAGTATTTCAGATACTAAGCTTAAGATATTACTGCCATCTGTTTAATGAACCCAAAATGCAATGCAATAAATGAAAGCAGCACAGCAAAATAAAATAACCCATTAATCATGGTTAGATTGCAATTAGTTATATTTACTATGGAAAAAAACGATTTATAACCAAAACCATGGATATTTACATACATTTACGGTGAACTGTTACATTCCCTAATCAGGGTTTTAATAGAATAAGAAGGTATTTGTGATGGTGTTATTAGCTTACATTATAAACCATCACCAAATAATATCGAGACATGATTTTGTGACTGCTTCCTTTCTATGTATAACATGTAATTTTTTAATTGATATTACCTCCATTGGGGCTTCGCATTCGAGAGATCCTCTTGTTGATTGCCCTTTGTATCCGAGGGTTCAGGATGGGCTTGGCCCTCCTTCTTGCTAAATATCTGGACAGTATACCGACCACTACCGCACTTGTACCCACTACTCCTAGGCTCCATAACACCACCTGAAAGTGCAGTGCCAAATCATTTGATTAAATTGATTCTTGAAAGAAAATAGTTACTAGTTATTAAATTTAAAGCGTTATGCTAGACTAGAGATATACTGTGTAGGATGTCTTGGAAAGTATGTATAAATTATACCTAGAAGGTGAAATAAATAATTATATAAAATAATAAAATCCTAATTTCCTAAATGACTGGAATTATTTTTGGTAAAACATTTTGTATACTATGTATAGATAGGTGCTGAACTAATTCGTTTCAAGTGTGAGAATATAAATGAATAATTAGAATGAGCAGAACTGCAAAAAATGTAGTTTAACTGGAAAACATAGTCATAAGAGTCATATCTAATAATTTACAAGGACTACCAGTGTATTATTGATCACACTTGAAGTCTGCTAAGAATTTATTAAGACAACTTTGGGAATAGATGGGTATGATCATGACCTAGATAATGTTTATCAACAGTGATAGCAAACTTTTATTGACACAATTATTAGTAAAAAGTGTAACAAACCTTTTGGGATGTTGTTAACTGCAATTCACTAAACGATATTGCCTTTTGACAGTGTTTCAGCTTATCCAGCAACGCACTGGCTTGAAGCTGCATTGCTTATTTACAATATAATCAGAAGGAATCACTTGAAATTGCGGCCAAATTGTGGTCGTAATAGGTTATCTGTCAAATACTGTCACTCCCCAAACAGTCTATTTGCTTTGGGCAAAATGTATTTTGATATCCTTGTTAGTAATTGCACATATAAAGTCGTAACACATATTATAGTTTGTTTATATTTTGGTATAGAGACATGATAATTACTTAAGCTCACAAAACTTGAAATTCCCGGTTAAAACTGAAACGAGTACAGATAATACACAGTTATGTACACATTATATTTATTGAAATTGAAAACTTCAGTCAGTCGGTTTGCTTAATTTTATTGTTGTGGCACAAACACAAAATATAAATGTGTTCCTGATTTTTTAATACAAATAAATATTGTTCATAAAGAATTTAAACCACTAAGGAAAAACTGTTATTGTCACGTTATTGTGCATAAAAAATTCAAGGGAAAAGGGAAATTAGGACACATTATATTAGGATGGTTTAAAAGGTTACTCAAGCAATAAGATACGTTCAGATATCACACAGGAAATGCCCAGGAACGCCCCAAGAGAAAAAAAATGGATATTTTAAAGTATTAAGAGTTCTACTGCGATTCTCAAAAATTACCCCCGAAACAAGTTCAAATCTTTATATTTATTTCAACACTGTCGAAGCGTTTGTCTCTTCTACCGTGTGTAATATCATTTTAGTGACATTCTTGTTGCTTGCAAACATTAGACCAAGGGCCATATCTGAATGCACCTAGGTAATTAAAGTCAAATGTCAAATTTTGACAACCAACAATGTAAATGTAGTTTCCTGTATCAAATTCAATGAGTGAAATTCCATTTTATATATTTATATAGGTACTTTGTGCTATGGAGAAAACAAAGGCTATAGCAAAAAATATTTAAATTTTGCTACAGTCGCAATTCTGTGGATCTCACATACAAACAATTAATATGGACGTTATTCATCAATCTTTACAACACCAAACATTAAGAAGTACCATCGACGATCTTCCTGATGAAGTGTTAGAATTTATTTTGAGCTTTTTGCCTCCTTACAAAGATCTACAGAATTGTAAGACAGTTTGTAAAAGATGGTACAATTGTGCAGAAAGTATGTAATGATTTACAAGTGTTTTTATACTTATTTGTGCTTTTAAATGTTGGTCTTCATATCGGTCAATTTTCTTACAGATGTCTTGCGCAAAACATCCCTGAAGCTAATTAAAGCAGTTGGAGAATTTAACATATTATGGAAGAAAATAGCCCCCACTGACTTGCTGCCAACAATAACGCGAAGATTTTCTCACGCTGCGTGCATACTCGATAATAACATGTATATATTCGGTGGCTGCACTACTAATGCCACATCATTCAATGACTTGTGGCGTTTTGACTTGTCCAAGAGGCATTGGGTGAGACCACTAGCAACTGGAACATATCCAGTGCCAAAAGCATACACATCTATGGTCAGCTATAAAGACTTCCTGATTGTGTTCGGCGGGTGGACATATCCATCACTATCACAATACTATCAAAATGTTACCATGTTCAATGATATCCATTTTTACTGTGTCAGCACTAACAAATGGATCTTAATAAATGCTACTAACAGTCCTCCCCCTATGGCAGGACACTCGGCGTGCATTAGAGATAATGAAATGGTAGTTTTTGGTGGGCTTGTGATGTCAGCTGCACAGAACTTTCAAATACAATGCTCAAATGATGTGTGGGTGCTGGACCTTACCACTTTGAACTGGAAAAAACAAGCTACAACCAAGCCGAGACCATCTCCTAGATATGCCCAGTCACTTGTGCCCCTGGACTCAGAAAAAGTTATGCTATTAGGAGGTGTTCAAACCTTACACAATCGCTTTGTATACAGTGATTGCTGGATATTGACTATGAAGGGTCCAACATGGACATGGAAGGAATTGGCAGTGAAAAATAAAGAGTGGGCTGCAGCTAACATATGGTGCAATCCTGCCTGTAGAGTTGGAGACAAGATAGTCAGTTTGAGCAGAACTAGGTATGGTTGGAACTGTGCTAAGCCGCTAGTGACATCAGCAGTAAGGCTATCTGCCCTTAGCAGGCCTGAAGGAGCTCCTGTTGCAGTAAGAGTAGAACAAAGTTTACAAAGGCCATTAGACAGAGACCAAAATATAAATGGGAGAAGAGGGGTCCTACCAAGACAGGCTTTGAACATTGCACGACAACAACAACTGAATCCAAATAATGAACCAGTTGCAGGGCCTAGTCATGAACCAGGAAGAATTCCAATATTTAAACAGAGTGATGAAAATGCTAGTGCCAATGTTAATAACTCTGTCGCTGGTCCTAGTTCAGACTCAAAACAGTCAGGCAGTACCTTAGACTTAGGTAGGAAAGAATCAATTTTGAGAAGAAATAAAAACAAGGTAAGTCATTCTTGAAACTCAAATCTTAGAAGAAATATAAGTAAAGTAATTGATATAACTTTCTAACACAATTCACTTTGTTTTCAGAATAAAGGTATGAAAATAGTTCGACAACTGCAAGAGGCTAACAAATATAGAATGGCAGCATTTGCTTGTGATAATAGCATGAAAGCTGCTCCTCCCGAAAATGATTTAATCAATCAAAGACAAATTGCTCATCTAGAGAACAGGCGGGAAGAGCCTCCAGCCGAAAATCCACTGCCACGGCAACCAGCTGTAAAGAAGATCAAAAGAAACACCTTGACAATGCATGTGCTTGATATATCAACAGTAGTAAATGGAAACTCATTTAATTATGTGTCATGGTTGTGTCCGCGTCTTGGTGAGACAACCGGCGCCCCAGAGGAACTAGTCATGTATTCTCTGGTTAAGGGAAATGGAGAACTCATAATGTTCGGAGGTGTACATAATGATATTAGCGTTCTAAATTACTCTCAACACCAAAGCATGTATTCAAATTCATTACATTTTATCACTCCACCCAGAGATATAATTTGAGATAGGTATCATATTATGTTGGATTATTTCATAAAATACAGGAATTGTACTATTACTATGTTTAGTGCATTTGAGTCTGCTGATAACACAAATAATTTTAACTTACTCTGTAACAAGGCTCGATGGACGTCACCCTCATTTACACCCAAAGTCCAATATTCTTTAACCTTTTGACCGTCACAGTCGACTGTGGCCGTCAACAAAAAATCGTGCCCCTGACGCCACGTCGGCCACAGCCGTCCAAATTTCAATGATCAAAAACTTTGTAATTCTAACCGCTACAAGTATTTTTCAATCCCTGTTGATTTTGGGGCACATCTTTTTTTTTTACTCTGGTGTCAGTGGCACGGTAAATTGCTAGACCGCTTGGCGGTCAATAGGTTAAAGATGATTACGATATGCATTTACTTTAATATGAGAGAGTATCCCGTGCTTAAAACATTGCGCGACAAAGGGCATTGGAGGGTAGTGGGAGATAGGCTTTCAAACTATTTTATCGTTCTACCCCTGCACCTCTTACCGCGGACGACCACTCTGATAAACAATTCAATTCCCTTTACTACCGACCTATTACGACCACAGAATAAAACACTATAGAGGATCTTACCATTTTCGAAACAACCGTTTGAGGTTTGTATATTTATTGGTTTGTGTAAAATGCAACGCAATTGGTTGTGGGGCGCGACGACGCGACGTGACCAACCGAGTCAGAGTCTCGATAGCCGATGCCCAGCCACGACTTCTGTCTTAGCGGCGAGCGGCAGCGGTGCGCGGTACGTGTGTCTCGCTCACTCGTGTAGCTGCGGCGCTCGAATCTCTCACTCCGCCGCTGGCAGTCGAAAGTCGTGGCATGACCGTTATGGCCGCCGCGCTCGGATATTTCGCACAACTGCTTGCCGCCGATTTTTGCCACCCAAGTAATTTTGGCATGACCCATGTCCGTTAGTGGCGAGCGGTGAGCGACACGCGTGTCTCGCTAACTCGTGTGGCCGCCGCGCTCGGATCTCTCGCTTAACCTAAATGTCCGTATGAGCTAGCTACAAACGCGCGCTGACTTCGTCTCGCCGAAGGCGGAGCAGTGAAGTGCTGGTGCAAAGCCTATTTAGCGTCTAATTCGTATCTGATTGTAAGCACAGTTAGCATCAAAAATAGCTGACAATTTTAGTATGCCATTTGGCATTGCTTGCGTTGCCGTTTTTTGCATGCATTGACATTTGCCGGTACTAAAATTGCCAGCTTCCTTCTCTTAATACTGACCGTATCTACTAAGTTTTGTTGTGCAGTCCGTGACCTGGTAAAATCGAGGGTTGCGTGTTCAAACCCAATAATTTGAGATAAGAGCTACAGTAAAGACCAATTGTTTCGACACATCGAGTTTGACCGCTCAGCCCTCGAAATGGACTTCGCTCTTACTCTCGTTCGCTCTTATGTGATTGTGATCAAGATTTGACCCTTCCCGATTTCATCACGGACTGTACTAACTAACTTGCTGACCTAAATTCAATAGCCCTGGCCCCTGATTTAAAGTTGTATGTAATTAATATTTTTTGCCTAATGTGTTTCTGTGTAAATAGATATTATTACAAACGAGCATTCGAGTATCTTGAGTTGTAAGTGTAAGTAGGTATTCAAACAAGCTAAGCCAGCATTCATAATCATAACTTATAGAAGCGCGATTATGTAAACACTTATTAAAATAATTGTTGTCATGTAAGAAGGTTAACTTATCACAAGATATGAAGTAATTGAATGCTTTGCTTTGCTACTTTTCTTGCATCCTCATATTGGAGTCACCAAACACTTGGTTGAAAATAAAACCTGAATACTATCATTCTCTTGAGTTTAATTGTGAAACCTTAGTTTTAATGTATTTCCACCACATAAGAATAAACTTAATAGAATTATTAAAATTATCAAACTTTTAATTCTCTTTACCGTAGTTGGGTAAAACTTTTCCTACAATCTTTGGATGTCCTATACCAATTGGTTAAAATCCATCCCGCCGTTTCGGCGTCACGCGTTGCCCTTTTACCTACTTCCCGGTGGCGGTGTAAGACCGGCGGCGCCGCGCGCCCAAGCAAATCCTGTATCGCGGCGTTAAGATTTTTCCTGAAATAATGATAATAATTTCTATAAAGAGGGGTCATCAATTCAATTTTAGAATTTTATACTACTAGCAATGTGTGTACTTTGCAATGTTAAAAAGCATCTCAATGTTACTTAGTTGAAACTTGTTCGAATCCATTATATGTACTTGCTAGATTAAATTAGAATATTCAGCAACAGTTGACTCTCCTTGAAATTACACATTCATATTAAGGTGTTTTTTTTTCTAATATAATATTGTTACAATGTTAGAAAAACACGAGCACTTTTTCTGCAATTAGGTAGTAGGTAATCTGCGTCTGTACCTACTCTGTAAGATTGTATATGTAGATCATTTTATTATTACAAATTTGCCAACCTTTTCTGGCCATGGACCACTTATATTGCTTTGTTGTTCGCGGAGCCCAAATGGAAGCAAATTCTCCTCCTGCGGCATATTCCGGCGATGTATAGATCCCTAACCATATTTTGGTGACAATTGGTGAACCACTGTTATATCAAAATGAAAGTAATATGTATTTAGTATCAAAAGGATGATTTATTATAGTAACCATGTATTGTTCCGTTTCTTAATCACTATCTTTGCTTGTACTGGGCACAAGACTACCAAATACAGCAGCTGGTATTTCTTTCTTCTGAACTGGGGCCTCAACAGTGTCATCTTCATCATTACTATTTCCAGAGGCCTCATCATCATCAATATCAATTTCGTCAGGGTTGACCACCTTTTCGGCCTCTTTAAGGCCTTGTGTTTCGCCACGTACAAACATAATGTTACCTTTATTTGCAACAGCCATTTCAGCCGCCTTTGCTTCTAACATTCTCATGCCATCCTTCATTCCAGGAGCCAAATCGGAAATAGTACCGGCGGCCTGCGCTGCAGAACTCAACATCTGTGCAGACATCATATTCACTTGAGTGTTGTAGGTAGCTTGAACACTTCTCTTTATTCTCAGCATTTCGCGCATCGTATCTTCATTGCCATGACGAACTTCGAATTCTTTCCATGTGTTCCAAAAGTCTGCAGTTATTCTGGGATCGCACATTTGGCTGCAGTGGGCATATATAGCACGCGCTCTGTCTACCTCTCCAAGACGAGTTTCCATTTCAGAGAAACGTATACACATCTCCCTAGCTCTTTCTTCCGGTAGAGTTTCTATTGCCTTTTCGTATATTTGACGTGTTTTTGGAACACCATAAATTTCCGCGGCTTTCTTAATATATATATTGAACATTTCGAACATTTGCTCTGGTAGAACAGCAGTGGTGGCACGCTCATACACTGACATGGCATGTCGAGCTAACCCATGTTCCTCTTCTAATTTTGCGTACAATAAGAATATAGACTTAGCAAATTCTGCAGGACAGTTTTCGAGACATTGTTCAAATAAATCTCTAGCTCTCTCGAGTTTAGACCCGCCATATCTTTTCAGAAACTTCGTCAAATATGTATTCCATATATCATAGACATTTGGCCATTTGAAAAGAGCAATGCCCTTTTCATAGGCTCTGAATGCTTCCTCGAAATAATTATGCTCCTCTAAGAAGAGACCGTAATTTATTATGATCTGGGGAGTGGCGATTTTCAAATCAATGATGTGATCGTAAACAGCTTTGCAAGATTTATAACTGCCAAAACTTTCTTCAAGATCCGCATACATGGACCACACTTTCAGAGATTTGTATAAACGCATCTGTACTGTTTCTGTATCGTCATGATAAGCAACTTTCCTGCTGGGCAATACAGTCGCTTTTTGCATCAGTTTAAGTGCTTCTTCATAATTTTCATGTCTAATTTCCATTTCAGCCCATTCACACCAAACAGACGCCAAATCATCTACTTTAGCATAGCTTACTTGAGTTGCTTTTTCAAAAATTAACCTTGCATCCTCAATTTGGTCATTCTCTTCATAGAACTTTGCAAAGCCCACCCAAAGTGTGTACAGTTTTCCAACAGCTAGTTTTGGATCCACTGTTTGGACAGCTTCAGTGTATGTATCAATTATTTCGTGTGGTTTTCCTTCATATAGTTTAACTCTTTTATGCCATTCTGCTACATTGTGAGGATTTTGTCTCAGAAGAACTGAATTGAGGAGCAGTAATCTTCTTTCCATTAGATATTCAAATCTTGCAAGTCTCAGTTCCAAGTCTATGTCATCATCTTCAGAAGGGTTAGATTTTTTTGCTACATCTTCCATTTTTTTGCTTAAACTTAGTTCCTCAAATTGAGCATATGCATCAAAAACCTGAGTAAAGTCTCTGACAGTGGTGACTGTTTGAATAGCTTCTTCATAAATATCTCTTGCCCTTTCAAATAAGCCACTTCTGACATAATAATCTGCAAGAGAGTTCCACAAGTGTCCTAACTGATCTGTATAGCGCCGCAGTCCTCCTCGGATTATAGCATCTACATTCAAAGAATGTATTTTATCTGGATTTTTAGAAATCAATTCGCACAACTCATTCCACACCTGGTGGTTTGATTTGCCATGTTTAGACTGAAAATTTTCATTGTTTACTATTTGTGCTAATTTAACAGCAGCTTCATCCAATTTATTAATTGAAATAAGGTAATCAATATATTCTTCTGTGTCTTCTGGACTCAATTTCAGGTACCGCCTGAATACCCTCACTGCTGTCTCTGGAATATTGTGTTTTTTTAAAAAGCTCAAGTACAAGGGCCATATTCTGTGGTGCTGGGTGATTGGCAGAGCTCGGAGGGCACTGTCAAATGCTTTTCTAGTAACTGTTATCTTACATTGATCAGTCAAAAATGCACAGTAATCCATCCAAATTCTGGGCATTTTGTGCATGAATACTAATGACCTTTCGAAGCAATTATTGACATGATCATAGCCAGGATCAGTAATGCAGCGGCCTCTTATTTGTGATCTCCTGAGTTTTAAGTAATTGTACCACAGCTTGAAGGATCCTGGCAGCTCCTTCAAAGCTCTTTCATAAATCATATTTATTTCATGTTTAGGTGCACCTTTTTTATGTTCTATGTATCTTAGCCAGTGTTTCACAGAAAATGGGTTTCGTAATATTTCCTCTTCATATGGTAAATCTTCTTCACTCTGAAATGCAATCATAAAAATATTCATTTATTTGTAATTAGATACCAATGTTGCCTTTCAATAAGCGCATTTCTGTTTCAAATTGTCTTAAAATATCAAAAATAAACAGAGATAACAGATACATCAACACTTTTGGGCGAGCAGACTGACAATGTAGGCCTACAGAAAAAACAACTACACAACATCTATAGACGTTGCTTACCCAAAGTGTTAAATCCATATTTGAAAAAAAATAAACAGAACAAATTCCTTTATTCAATATATTAACATACAGTAACTAAAAGTTGGATGTGACTAATTTATTGCGATTGTGATTTTTGTCAAAAAAAAAATACTATTGAAATAAAACAAGTAGCAAGATGTATATGAAAAATAATAATTGAAATAAAACAAGTAGCAAAATGTATGTGAAAAATAATAGGATATTCATGTTAACACGTAAAATTATTTCAACAAGTCATGCCAGTTTTACATAAAACTGGAGGGGACCTTCTGGATCTAACTTTGTCCAAACAGAAAACCAAAGTAAAGTGAATGATAATAAATAATAATAATAAATATCAGACAACCTCACACAAATCAATCTAGTCCCAAATTAAGCTCAAGCAGGCTTGTGTTATGGGTACTAGACGATGATATACATACTTATATAGATAAATATATACTGAAATACATTGAGTTCATCACTCAAATATTTGCCCTGGCCGGGATTCGAACCCGGGACCGCCGGCTCCAGTAGGCAGGTGTCTACAAACCGAGCCAACCGCATCGTCAAATGATGTTTTGCTATTGTATCTTGTCAGAAAAGTTATGTATAGTTTACTGTCTCAATTATATAAACAGTGAAGAAGTTGACAAAGAAATATAAAATATGAGCTTTGCTGACAAAATATGATGACAAAACATTATTTACTAGATCTGTATAAAGTATCCTATGCCTAGCCTCCTAGCTAACAGTGTACCTAACAAAAAAAATGGAAGCCATTATTAACCTTTTGAGTAGCAGACATCAAATCATGTCAACAGAAAAATGTGCACACTGTTAAGGTGTGATGAAGCTGCCATATTAAGCCAATTAATGTATTAGCACATTCACTGTATGGCGGTAAATGCATATATGCGTCGCTGGCAGTGAATGCGTTAAGCCTGCATGTTATCACTATTCCTTATTCAACTTGGACTGTAACAGTCCAGTCGTTGGAAATGTTATTAACAGTTTTATAGGTGGACCATGTTGAGTAATATATAGTTTTTGATATTTGATTTATCTATTATATCCATTTCGTTTAAAAGGTGAAAAATCACAGTTTAGTACTGTTAAAAGTCAACATCAATATTATCACATTAGAACTGAAATTTAAACAAAATAACAAACTAATATAATGCTATGTAGAGCATCAGATTTCAAAATTATTTGGAAATACCTAACAGCGTACCCATGATTATTAAGAGCCGTGCCAGTAAGAAGCATCCAGTTCGGCGCTCCAGTTCTGATAGAGATTGTTGTACTTCATATTGAATAGTTACAAATAAACTATACTTACGAAAAATATCTCGATCTCTTTGCCATCAAGTAAAGGCATTTTGATACTCCTTGGCTCTCAATATTGCTGTAAATTTACTATCCTAGCTTCGAGCTTCGTAAGCCGACAACGATAACGCCAAGTGTAGAAAATAGGAATGTGAAATGTCTACTTGACGTTTGAATGCAGTCTCGCACGCGCTCTGCAAACGGAACGTTTAATGAAAAAAAAAATGAATTCATGAGGTGCCAAGTCATTTTACGATGCTAATTTTGATTTTAAATAAATTAAATTAGCAAAATACTTCATTACAACTTAATTTCATTCTAAAAATTGATTTGCATTGAATTAAGTTTCTTTGAGTTTTAGTGTGCGTGTAAAGGAATTGCTCAAAATTGTTTGAGATAATCTTAAAACGGCTCTTTTGCACATGAATATACCTCATTTTAGTCTATGGTAGATGGTGGATTAAAAAAAATAACCAACAATAAACAATAATGGCGATCGATTGGCGATTGTTGGACGCCGGGGAATGTGTTTTATTATAAATTCTGATTCTAAGTGAGACCAATGTTTTTCCATTATAATGTCAAAACAAGGCAAAAGAAAAATTACTGTCGAAATTCCGAAAACGAAAGACCTAGCCAGCAGACCTAGTGTTTTCGAGCGCCTCGGAACCAAGAAAACCAGTGCAAAAAAAACAACTGAACACTGTAGACAGTGGGCACAACACGGAAGTTGCGCTTACGGTAAAAGCTGCAAATTTGCTGCCACACATACTTTGATTAGCCCTTCGAAGCAACGGGCGGCTAATAAAGACAGTGAACAAAAACGATTAGTGAAAGATGATGGTAAAAGTAGGCTCCATTCAACTGTAGTTGTGCGGTCGGGTCGCAGTCCCGATGGAGAAATAGACAACTGGGATCAAAATGACCTAGAATACGCGGACACAGACGTGCTGGAGAAAAGAAGGCTCCAGCTTCAGCGTGAACTCGAATTGCAGCTGAAGATGGAATCTGGTAAAGACATGCGAAAAGAAAAGAAGAAACCCGTTTCGAGCTCCTCGTCTTCCAGGAGCTCCAGCTCTTCAAGCGTCTCCTCGTCTTCATCAGATGGCAGCTCTTCCTCCTCTTCCTCGGGCAGGTGAGAAGTGTTAACTTAAACTTTGACAATTACACATTTAAAAATAATGAGTCTCATACAAAGATGTAACCTTTTGGAACCTCATGAAATTATGGGTAAAATAATGTTTTTATTTCTCATAATCTGAAAGTTGATCATTGTGTATACATATAGCGGGTTGAAAATGACCCAATTCAACCCTAGGGTGGAAGTTATTAAAAAAAAAAACTGCATAGCAAATCTAAATGTACTTTACTAACTTGTACAGCCTACAAAAACCTAAAGAGGAGAAAGGATAAATGCATAACAACAAACTATTGTTTTTTATGAATAGTAAAGGTTTAACATTAAAATCCTATAAATAAAACGGAATGTGTTCAAATAAAAAAAGAATATTATTTTTCTTTTTTATATGAGCCACATGTCTTAATTTTTTAAATTTTAATTAAACAAGTTAGTGCCTTTCATACCTTGTCTACCAATATACTATTTTTGTGATAACTTCCTTCTGTTGCTCTGTAATACCAGTAAAAGTGAGATTTTTTGGTTGGGTTTCTACTATCTTAGGACAATAGTTTTAATGCTTCCCTTTAAATGATGTTAGGTGCATTGTGATAGTGATTAGTGCTACTAATTTATTGCTGATTAAAAACTAATTACACTTATTCTGCTATTTTAATTACTTTCTATGATTTCATTGATAAGTACTAGTGATTGTTATCAAAATGCAAATTCTATGGAATACAAGCTAAGTATGGTTGGCATAAAAAGAAATGCCTATTTATTGCCTAAGTATATTAAAAGAAATATTTTTAAAGAAATATTGTAGTTGTGCTTACCAAATCTGATATGTGCTTCAATAGGCCCATTTTTGAACCATATTTGTAATGGTTAATAATGATCTTACTAGCTCTAAAAAAAAGGCCTGTATTTTTGTGAAAGGTAGAAAGCTAAATTTTATTAATTGAAAATTAGAAATTTCATGAACAGTCATAAACACCCTCTACTATTTTTGCCTTTTGCTAATCTGTGGCATGACATAGAATTGCGCGTAAATTTCCGAAATTCGACCGTCGGCATCATTCACGGCGTCATTCGAGTGCCGGCTGACTCCAATATACTTTGTCAGGCGATCGAGAGGGACGGCACTATTCAAAGTCGTCAGAGTAGACCCTTAGTTTGCTTTACACTGTAAAGTTTACAGGATCGTTGACTTCACTATCATAAGCGAAAATGGCAGACAGGGTTTTAAGCGTTTCAAAATACAGATTAAAAACCATATTTTCAAATTCAAGTTTTCAGCCATCTCACTGTTATGAATTGAAATATATATATTTAGGTTTCCTATGCTAAATACTAAACAAAATAATTGCACATATTGTTATTTCTATTAATTAAAATCTTACACATATCACTATCAGTTTTGGGAAGCGCAATGTCAATATGTGATTTAAATCTACTCATAATATACTTAATAAGCTACTAGAATTTGTTCAAAGGAGTCTCTGTCGGTTATTTGACATTCATGAGAACAAAAATTATTTACAATAAGTAAATTACCCGGAAGTTACAGGAACTGTTAAAAACACTGCATGTAATTTTATTACCCTATACTATAGGGTAATGTGAATGCTATAGGGCCTATAGCATTTCCATTTATTTATTTTATATATTACTAGCATTAACCCGCGGCTTCGCTCGCGTGCCTATATAATATACATCATCCTAAGGGAACAATACTCTTTTTTTCAGGATTAAAAGTAGGCTATTTGTTAAGTTAGGGTATAATCTGCAATCTGCATTTTCCTCGTGCATATCCGTCCAGCCGTTTTAGCGTGAAGAAGTAACAAACATACACAGACTTTCGCTTTTCTAATATTACTGGGAAATACTTTTTATGTTATCACAACTCCACTATAACAAATCAAACCGAAAACTCAAGCACTCAAATCAAGCGATTTTAGCTTTTACTGTACCTATCCAAATAAAGTTCGCTTCAAAATTCATAACTCGAAGTGAAGCTAAGATACCGGGATATGTGTGCATTTTATTTGTATAAAGCTTTTATAATGTCCCGAGCCTCCGCTTACCGACATGGGATATTCGAGATTGGTTTAATGATTCTGAGCCATGTTCTAAGTTACGTCATGTTCTATTGTAAGATAATGAGGTTCTCTTCGTTGATGAATGAAAAAATTATTATTCTGAGCCAGATAAACGTAATCCAGAATTCTGAAATGACTTAACATAATTATTGAAAAGCTTGAATGTATTTATTACGGATGCAGGAATTTTCCCGATCATTACTCCTCCCGTCCCAACGCGACGCCCGCCTAGGTACCGATTGACGATGATCGAGATGCCACCAAATAGTTACTATTGTTTTAATCTATTAGAACGCGGGTCTCTATCCATACCACAAAAGCAAAAATAGAACCCTCTTATAGGATCACGTGTAGCTGCCCGTCAGTCCGTCTGTTACAACCGAATTGCTGCAAAACTACTGGACCGATTAAATTGCAATTTGGCGCAATGCTTTCAAGAATTTTAATTTCCACAATATGAAATTTCAAAATCGGTGGCATTTTCGTAATTAACGTCCCAAGAAACCATATAAATTACACCCATACTCATATTTAGTCATTTCAACCCCATCGCACCCCAACAGGCGAGACGGTATTTCACATCCACCAAGTTTGTTTTTAAAATCGTTGTTGTTTTGGTAATCAGCGACCCGATAAACCATAGAAACATTACCCTTGTTGATTTTCACACTTTGTCACCATATTCTCTTCCTTTAGGGGTTGAATTCTCAAAAAACATGAAACACGTGCTTACTCATTTATCGTTAGAAATACTCCCTGGAAGTTTTCAATAAAATAGTCTTTTGATCCCTTTGGGGGGTGACTTTTGACAAATGGCGAGCTACATCCTCGACCCCGTAGTCACTTTCCATCAGGTGATACTGAGGTCAATCGCCGGTCAGTCTGTGAATAAAAATAAAAAACCGGTCAAGTGCTAGTCGGACTCGCGCACCGAGGGTTCCGTACAAACACTTCCATCCTTAAGTGGTTAAGTTTGCACCTGGTGTGTATAGCGCTCCATACAAATGAGGTGCAATGTTAACGCAACCAATCCCTTTGATGTATGGGAGCCCCCCTTAAATATTTATTTTATTTTATTCTTAGTATTTGTTGTTATATAGAAATACATCATCTGAGAAAATTTCAACTGTCTAGCTATCACCGTTCTTGAGATACAGCCTGGTGACAGACGGACGGACGGACGGACGGATGGACAGCGAAGTCTCAGTAATAGGGTCCCGTTTTTACCCTTTGGGTACGGAACCCTAAAAAAGACATTTCAAACCCATTTCACCCCACCAGGGAAGATGGTAACTCACGTCCGCCACGTTGGATTTTAAAATCGTTGCGGTATTCGTAATCAGCGACCCGATAAACCATAAAAACAATACCCATGCTGATTTTCAGACTTTGTCACCACATTTCTCCCTTATAGAGGTTGAATTTTCAAATACCTGAAATACGTGTTTACTCATATATCGTTAGAAATACTCCTGTTTAGTTTCGAATAAAATAGTCTTAACTAATCTTGTTTCCCCATACAAACTTTGGAACCCCATTTCACCCCTTTAGGGGGTGAGTTTTGAAAAATCCTTTCTTAGTGCACCCAAGGAACCTACGTGTCAAATTTGACCTCTCTAGAACCAGCGGTTTAGTATTTAGACATTTCAACCCCATTTCACCCCAACAGGGGAGATGGTAACTAACGTCCGCCACGTTGGATTTTAAAATCGTTGCGGTTTTCGTAATCAGCGACCCGATAAATCATAAAAACAATACCCATGCTGATTTTCAGACTTTGTCACCACATTTCTCCTTTTATGGGGTTGAATTTTCAAAAAAAAAACTGAAACACTTGTGTACGCATTTATCGTTAGAAATACTCCTGTGAAGTGTCGAATAAAATCGTCTCACTAATCTTGTTTCCCCATACAAACTTTGGCACTCCATTTCACCCCTTTAGGGGGTGAGTTTTGGAAAATCCTTTCTTAATGTTCCCTTACACTTTATAACCACTCAATTGCTTTTGGTAACTACGGCTACCTGTCATCGTTCTTATTTTATTATATAAATAGAGTCCAACTCAAAATTCGAAGCAATTGAGTGGATAAGGAACCTACGTGCCAAATTTGAACTCTCTAGAACCAGCGGTTTAGTATTTAGACATTTCAACCCCATTTCACCCCAACAGGGGAGATGGTAACTCACGTACGCCACGTTGGATTTTAAAATCGTTGCGGTTTTCGTAATCAGCGTCCCGATAAATCATAAAAACAATACCCATGCTGATTTTCAGACTTTGTCACCACATTTCTCCCTTATAGGGGTTGAATTTTCAAAAAACCTGAAACACATGTTTACTCATTTATCGTTAAAAATACTCCTGTGAAGTTTCGAATAAAATAGTCTAACTAATCTTGTTTCCCCATACAAACTTTGGAACCCCATTTCACCCCTTTAGGGGGTGAGTTTTGAAAAATCCTTTCTTAGTGCACCCCTACACCTTATAAGGAACCTACGTGCCAAATTTGAACTCTCTAGAACCAGTGGTTTGGGCTGTGCGTTGATATGTCAGTCAGTCAGTCAGTCAGTCAGTTTCTTCTTTTATATATTTAGATAAAAAAATATTGAATATTTATGTCTGCTTATTTTTATGCCAACCATACCATACACATTGCCATGAAAACTGCATGTTGGAAATGGTTTTCCTATAAAAGCACACATATTACATATTATACAATAGTTATTATTAGTGTTGGGACTTTTAGTGGCAACATGGCTCTAAAATCTATGGTGTCGCTTGTTTACCACAATCTTGGAATTTTATGATGTTGCAAAAAATCTGCTTGATAAAACTGAAGTCACTAAATAAACTCAATACATGACTTTGATCTTATTTATATTTCGAAATCGAAATTACTTTCAGTTACCTGTTGATTGTGATGGATCTGTCATTAAGATTTTTCCTTATATAAAGGGTGTAAAAGATTCACGAACATGCAAAACCATAACTATTAATTTAACCATAAATTTTGACAAATTGAATAATTTTCTCCGTCAATCTTACGAGGGGTAAGATTAAAGGAGAAAATTATTCAATTGTCAGACCTCATGCCTTGTGTAACATTAGATGTACCTTATTTTAGGTGACCTCATTTAAGATAATGATTAAGGCTCTTTTATTTTTCTAGGGAGGCTAGGAGAAAAACAAAGAAAGGAAAATTAAAAAGAAATTCTAGTTCGTCATCAGAAGGTGATGCCCCACCTAAAAAGAAAATTGTGAAAAGTGATACTAAAAGGGACAAAAGTGAGACCAAAAAAACTAATGTGAAAAAAGATGACAGGTTATTGAAAAAGACAGATATCACAAAAAAGAAGCCCTTGACAAAAGCTGCTCTGGGGAAAAAATCACTATCGCCAGGGAAGAAATCCGGTGGTACTCCGCCAATTTCGTCAAAGAGTCTATCAAAGCCCGTTGTAAAGCATGCTAAGTCTCCAGCAAAGAGAGACAAAAAAAGTGCATCGCCACATTCAGTTAAAGACCGCGAAAAAGAAAGAGACAAAAAGGAAAAAGAGAGGGACAAGGACAGGGAAAAGGAACGCGATAAAGAGAGGGAACGCACTAGAGGTCGCAGTCGATCACCTAGAAAAGCTAGATCAAGATCACCACGTCCGCATGGGTCACATCCTAAGGACCCCAGACGTAAAGAGAGTTCTGAGAGAAGTCGGCCAGTTTCGCCGAAAAAGCAAGTTAGACGGGAAGGGAGCACTGAAAGACATAGAAAACGGTCAGCGAGTAGAGACCGTGATAGAGGCCGCGATCACAAGGATAGATCATTAGAAAGAAGAAAAGAAAAGCATGACGACAAAGATAGACATGATCGGAAGGACAGAGGTCGTGAAAGAAATAAAGAAGGTAGTAAACGTGATGATAGTAAGCGTAGAGGCCGTGATAGGGGTCTCGGCAGTCGGGGACCAGATAAAGGTCTTGAAAAGCCAAATAAACCAATGGAGAGATTGCTGCCTAGGCCAGAGGAGCGCTTAGCCGCTCTTGCAGCTATTTCTAACCGAGCTCTAGAAACAGATAAGAATTCAACAAATTCTAAAGATCGCCAGGATACTCACTCTGATAGAGGTGGTCGCAAGCAAGATCGATTGGAACGGGACAGATCTAGTAAAAGAGATAGAATTGGTAGTCTTGATAGAGAAGCGGGTGATTATGAAATGGGCTTGGAACGTAATTATGATCATGGGATAGATCAATATGAAAGAATGGATGATCGCTATGACGAAGGTCCCAGAGATGACGACCGGTCACCAGGTTACGGTAGAGATCGACATTACGATGCCGGATACGACATGCCTGGTCCGCCTAGAGGGTATCCTGAGGACGAAGATAGGATGTATGCTGACCGCATGGGTGATCATCGTGGTGTTGACATGGGTAAAAAGTTCAGCTTTATCATTTTCATTTGGTTATTTAATAATAGAAGGAATATTTTGTGCTTACAAAGGCGTTATGTAAAATTAGGGTGCAACCGATGCCGATGTTTTTTGAAGTTTTTTTTTCTTAAGGTTACGATGATCGTCGTCCTCACCGCGACCATTCTTGGGAGGGTCGTTCGGGCTCTATGGACAGAGAGCGTTACATGCATCCCAAAGAATGGGACAGCGAAGACTACCGCGCCGGTGGAGACTGGGGCAGGGATCGGCATTGGCCCTTACATGAACCGCAGGTAGACGCATAGACATTTTGTGTTGGATTGTTAGATATCCTTGTTCCATATGCAATACCAATTTTAATTTTCTAATCATTATTCCTTACATTTCTGTTCTTAGGTGAGCATTTACTACCCAACCCTCTACCAGTACCAATCAATCGATTACCGTAACAGAACCTATCAAAATCCCTGTTTTATCCTGTCCCATATTTTTCTCGGGTGCCCTTACCATCATTTCGGTATGTTTCAACATTACTTAAACTATTGAAATTTTTAGCACACACATTCTGCATATTCTTAGTTTTGTACAATTGGTGGTTACAGATGAACGACTGGGGTGACAAGGAAGCGGATATGGAAGGATGGCATCACAGGGGCCACCCCTCGGGGCCTCATCGCGGTCGAATGCATGGTAAGAAATTATAATCTATGTAGCTTTATATACGAGTATCTTGTAGTGTTCTATACAATAAACTCGATGTAATATGTGTTGCATCATTTTGTTCAGAGGACGTGAAGATGAAAAGGTCAGTATAATTACAAGCACACTAGACGTTACTACGTTGCTTTTTTTTTTGAGATGTCGTTCTATGCTTTAACACTGACTAACGAACAAACTATCTGGGATGCAATGTTTTCAGATGACTACAACCGTGGTATGAGAATGGACATGAGAGAAGGCACCAAGCGCCGGCCGCAGCGGATAGAGGGGGAGACGAGTGTGAAGGAGGCCGCGGCCGCCGCGCCGCCCGCCGCCGCGCCGCGCGACGCGGACGCCGACGACAAACCCATACCCGACGACCTGAGCGAGATCAGCGACGATCCAGACGATATCCTGAACAGAGAAGACGTAAGTAGCTTCTACTATTCACCTTTCGAGCGCCAAGCCGCAAAGCAATTCACCGTGCCACTGACGCCAAACAAACAAAAAAAGTGCTCCAAAATCAACAGGGATTGAAAAACACAGATAGTGGTTTGAATTAACATGTTTTTGTTTTGACCATTGAAATTTTTGAAGTCAATAGGCGTCGTTGGCGTCAGTGGCACGAATTCCCGATGACGTGATTTGCCGTCTTTGGCGGTCAAAGGGTTAACCAAACTGCCTTGTCTCATACATATCTTAATTTTTTTTAAATCTATATGAGTTATAATCGATTTATTTTCCACAGATGATGGACCCATCTATGGATGAGGACAGTCAAACGGCTCAGCTTTTGGACGATATTGCGAAACCCGATGGATCTGAGAAAGAGTCTACGCAGGTATTATTTTTTATAATATTTCTGTTACCACAAGAATAATTATGAAGAGGCGTTTTAGAGGTAGGTAATAGGGTAGTCGCTCTTCAGGAGACTGTTATAGATAATCTGTGGTGATAACGCGTCAGGATCTGTGTTCGAGTTTAAGCTACCTCATATTTCAAGCCGCCTTTACAGATTTGTTCATCTTTTAAATGCACATTTGTTTTTTTTTCTCGCATACAAACGGGTTATGCTTAGAAGTTAAGGCTTGTGCACAAATCACGTGAGGTTTTTTCGGCTACTTTTGACCCCCCCTCCCCCTTGGTGAGGTTTTTTGCTAACTGACATTGTTGCTGTTTTTAACTGACAGATTTTCCACAATCGTCATGTACGGAGTCAATTCTTAGATGACGCTGCTTTCACATTTTTCAATATTCTAAAAACTAGTCTCTAGTTTTGGATTGGCTGTGATACTGATAATAAAATAATGAAATTAGTTTAAACTGAACACTATTTGAAAATTTGATAATAAATAATGGTCGTACTAATGTCTATGAATGTTTATTTAGGATACAAGTGGCGCTGGTGAAGAGAAGGAATCCCAAGGTGCTAAAAATGATGAAGATGTTACTGATTTAGACTTTGAAGAAATATCTGATGGAGAACTGGAGGAGGAGAGAACTAGAGGTTTGTTCATTCATCAGTTATTGTTTCTTACAGTATAGTCAGAAATCTGCATAGCAGGATAGAAAAGTTACGATTTGGCTCACTTTAACCGCTACTTTTTAGGGTTCCGTACCCAAAGGGTAAAAACGGGACCCTATTACTGAGACTTCGCTGTCCGTCCGTCCGTCCGTCCGTCCGTCTGTCACCAGGCTGTATCTCAAGAACGGTGATAGCTAGACACTTGAAATTTTCACAGATGATGTATTTCTATTGCCGCTATAACAACAAATACTAAAAATGAAATAAAATAAATATTTAAGGGGGGCTCCCATACAACAAACTTGTTATACCTAT
This sequence comes from Apotomis capreana, assembly GCA_947623375.1. Taxonomy (NCBI): domain Eukaryota; kingdom Metazoa; phylum Arthropoda; class Insecta; order Lepidoptera; family Tortricidae; genus Apotomis; species Apotomis capreana. The sequence continues at coordinate 20,769,109 of OX392504.1, forward strand.
ATATACATATATATAGGTACGGAACCCTTCATGCGCGAGTCGGACTCGCACTTGCCCAATTTTTTAGGTTAACTTTCTTATAGTTATGATGCTGACTGTACAGACAGTGAAACTTAAAAATCCAAAGACCAGAAGGATACACTCAAGTCAAAATATCCACAATAAAATTAGACAAAAACTTTCTATTACGCTACGAAATGCAAATGTTTTAATTATTTACAGCTGGTTTAGGAGATGCTCTGGGAGTGGATTGGGCCAGCCTAGTAGCAGACGTGCACCGTCGCGAACAAACCGCTCCTACCGGTGGGGCTCGTGATCGTTGGAAACCAGAGAGAGTTCTGGCGCGTCTTGGTCTCTCCATACACATGGCCGGCAAGGATACCGTACAAGAAATACTGCACAAGAATGCTGAAAGCTTAATGACTGAAAAAACTGTCAAGGATGAACCAGCCCCTGAGGAACCTAGTGAAAAGCCTGCTGATCAGAATGGAAAGCATGAAGAGGATGAGAAGCCAGTTTCACCACCAGATGTGAACGCTTTGCATCCTGTTGCTGCTATTCAGGTGCTATTTTTATTTACTTTTTCATCATCCATATTGGTCATAGAGATGAATCTCCCTAAAACAAAGGAAAGATTACCTTGGGCTGAAATGATGATTTCTAGCTATCTTTGCAAACCTTTAACCTGTTTTAAAACATTTTATTTAGTATCAGAGGGTGTCACACTGTAATTCAAAAGGACAACAATTGCTACTGTGTGGTATTCGGATATTTCTTAAATTTGGTTTATATATTGAACAGGTGGCGGTGGAGAAACGGAAACGCCAGCGCGCCGTGTTGTTCGGCTCCGGGTGTGAGATAACTCGGGCGCTCAGCGCGCGCCGCGACCTGGCGCTGCGGCGGTACCTGTGCCACCTGCCGGCGGCCGAGCGCTCCGGCCAGGCGCGCGCCACTCCGCAGCCCTCCCTCTTCCATGCCGCGAGGGCGCTGCTGTTGCAACCCTCTGTCACTGGCTGACCGAGCCGAGAGGACTAATTAGACTTCTGTGTAATAATCAACAATAACAATGTGGGAAAACTGATTGACTTCCAAAAATAAAGCATAAATTATTGAGAATGTGATCTGAAGTGAAATTTACTGTGAACTATGTGTGCATAGTCATACTTGGATGAAGAGGTGAAGTGACTTAGGTATCATATATAAGTCATAGTTAATTTAAGGACTACTTTTTCGTGGTTTATATTTAGGAGGGTTATAATTATAAAAAACCACATATAACTGATATATGTTGAATTTTCGTTCCAACTCATACTTGGTCTCTCAGTGTGATGTCAATTTTACATTATGTATGTTGAAATTATTGAATATACACTAATAAATTTATTTTGGTCGTTTTTATTATTATTCTTAGTAAATACATTAACCCTTTAACCGCCGTCAATTTTTCATCAAACTTGCTTGTGTCGCCACCGATATGTATATACATAGATATTTGTCTTATTTATCAGACTGTGGCGAAATGAGCTGGAAATGTTATGTCTTATATATCAGACTACGGCGGTTAAAGGGTTAAATCTTTAGTATTAAAATAAAATACAATACAAACTATTTTGAGCCCTGAGAATGGGTTAAAATACTTTTTAACGCCTAACAGAAATTGTGCACAAATTTTGATTCAATGTAGAAATAAATATACAAAGTATGATATTTCATTTGTTGTTCAGAAATTTACATATTTTCTGCTTAAAAAAATGACATTCAATATGTAAAGGGACAAAATGTTAAGACATTAATAAGTATTTTGGCCCAAATAAAAAAAATACATATGTATACCTAACCTACTCAACTTTCCATGCTTATAGGAATAATTTGCCAATTATTTTGATGTTTCACCAACTAGTCTCTTAATTCTTATTCTGACTGTCCTTGTATAAGTATGTAACATCCTCACCAACGGGAATTTCAGTTTTCTGGCCCCTGAAATGAAAAGAAAATTATACAAAAAAAGCTGCCTAAATACTGTTTTGTGTATGATGTTTGTTACAGGAATATGATATCTTCATAGCTTGGAATTCTGATAGATAATATAGTTCACTTGATAAGTTGAAAGGTGATATTAACACTTTCGTAACTAGACGGAAAAAATATACTATACTCCAAAAACCAACAGCCTGTCAGTTGTCCTAGCCATAGCCTGCCCAGTGGACCAGGCTGGCATACAAAAAAATACATAAGCAATAGTTATGGGCACTGGGCACCTGCTAGGCAGTTGCAAAAGTGTTATCTCAATATCCAATTACTTGAAAAATTATTATTATATGGTAAATAATGAAGAGATAAGTAACACTTACTTTCTGAAAAGGACAGCACCAGCTATTCCTTTAATAATCAATTGGTTCGCATTCACATGCAAAATTGCTCCTTCCCTCAAACCAAGCACTAAGCCAGTATCAGGCATTTCCAGGTATTCATTTATTCTCTGGTCTCTTGTCTCTCCTTTATGAGTCTCACTTTCAACTTCAATGTAATGCGGATTTATATTAAAGGGCACAATGCCAATGGCATCAAAAGATGGTGGGTAAACAATAGGCATATCATTTGTTGTATGTATACTTTTAGTGGCCACATTGGATCCGGCACTGCTACCAATGTATAAAAGGTTGCCTTCCTCAACTCTAGCCCTAATTGGCTTTACTAACTTGTTTTCATACAGACGTTTCAGAAGTAGAAAAGTGTTGCCTCCTCCGACAAATATTGCTTTAGCTGATTGGACTGCTGCAGCCGGGTCTGGATAGGTATGCAGGCCTGTTACATTAAATCCCCATTGGTCTAAAACTAGTTTTATTTTAGATGTATAGCCATCAAAGTCGTTTTGAGCATAAGGTACAAATATAAGGTCACTCACATTATTCCTAAAACAAAATAAACGAATATGTACAGGAGTAAAATAGAAGCAGTTTAAGATTAAAATTAAAGCAGAACAGAAGGAATTAAACGAATCTCTCCAATTTTATTTTAAGTTCCTTAAAGGTAGTTAAAGTCGTGTCAAAGTACTTACTTCTGTAAAAAGGAGGTTATCTCCTGTTTAGCAAATTCCAGCAGAGAGTATCCATGGCAATTCGATGAAGAGAGCAGTAAAGCTTGCCGACGTGACTCCATATTCGTCCTTATCCTTACACTTGCAAAGCGACTAAATACTGATACTGGCTTGCCAACTACAATATGCGATAAAGAAAACAATGGAACATGTAATTGTAATATTGAATACCGCATTATTAATATAACGGTTACGTATGTGTTTTATCTGCTACAAACAGAGATAACGATAAAATATATATATTACAATGAAAAATGATTCATTATCAATAAACTACAAAGTTGCTGGATTTGCTTGCTGCAAAGAGTGCAAAGTGGATTAGGATGATAAAAACACGATAATAAATAAACAGAAGCGAGCGAGGGACTACTCCGAATTCGAAGATCGAAATTTGTATCGTATCGTGCCATTCGTGCCGTCCCTCTCGTTCTCAGCCGAACAACATCACAACACTATTGAAATGAGCGGGACGGCACAATACAAAAGTTCGAATTTCGAACATCGGAAACAAAAACATGAAAGTCACTTTTTGACGTTTGAATTTCGCGTTTAGTTTATTGTGGTTCAGTTTCAGTATACATTTAGTTCATTCAGTTGCGTTTCAATAATATAGTTTCATTACTTTAAATATCTAGGGATAGGGAACATGCATGATGTTTAAGTCCTAACTTTTTTAGTCATGTTAATTTAGTTTTCAAACACTAAATTTAGTTCACACGATAAATGTGTACTTACTTTTAAAAAACGAGACTTCAAAAACATTAGTTTTTAGGGTTTCGTAGTCAACTAGGAACCCTTATAGTTTCGCCATGTTCGTTTGTCCGTCTGTCTGTCCGTCCGCGGCTTAGCTCCGTGATCATTAGTATTAGAAATCTGAAATTTGGTATCACGCCGACAAAACGGTATTTTTTTTTTGCCAAAACTGTGCAAATTATTTAATCCATTCTTTTTATAGACTAATGAGAATGAGATGAGGCTAGTCTAGTAGCTACAAGTGCTGTGGGGTTATTTGCATAATGGGGGTTTTATCGCCATAATAGTTATTAGTTCTGCATCTACTTTCCCACAGAAATCTAACGAACAGTCGGATACGCTTTGGTTTTCCCATCCTCATGTTAAATGAGGCTACTTGCCAAACGCGGAACTGACTGTATCCCGGGCCTGGTTCAGTTGTAACTCAGGCTATTCTATCTGCTTCGCTTTTATATGAGTGTTAAGGTATTGCCAGCTCTTCTATCCCTGTATAACTACAGCATGATAACAAGGTCTTACAATAGTTATTCACCATACCTTCAAAGTTGTAGTCCTAACGCCGGACTCGCCGCGCCCGACGGGGTGCGCACCGAGTCCCGCCTCCTCACCATGGCGGTCGCCCACGACTTCCCCGCCTGTGGTTAAATAAATCATTGATTCTCACAGTCGAACCTCTAAGTGCCCAAGCCTGTCACCTGTGATAGGTACTATACTGTTAATGATATATAATAAAGATTACTAAATTGGAACTGTTATATGTATATCTCAATGATGTGATCTTTACTGACAAGTTAACTCAATTATCATACTGTTAGACTATACATGAAACTATATGCCCAGTTTAATCATTAGTGTTAAATATCTTACAGTTGGCTTCGTGACAGCAAGTATATATTGTTATTAGTTTGCTCGTTACACGAACCATAATTAGATTACTCATGATAGAAAATTACAATTAAAGTGATACCATGAGTGTTACGTAAACTAATTGGATTGGTTCCTGCTCCAGGAACGTCTGATGATCCTGGGTCAATTAATCCACCCAAGGTTATCAGTCTGGCTCTATTCTCTTATCTCTAGATATTCATAATCATCATACATGGGCTGACATCAACCGACGTCAGCCCGTCGCAAGGTACCATACGACGAGTAGACCGGAGGATCGACTTAAGAGCGAATCATTATCACTTCACGCAAATCCTCCCTTCTCTGGGTGCCTGTCTACCAGGCCACCCGCTGGCTCTCAACACGACTCTCGTGTATGCGTGCACGACTTATGGTTAGTACAAGCTGCTACACAGCGTTCAAGTTTTGGAAGGCTCTTTAACCTATGATTATCGATAGCTAAACAGCTGTCACGAATCGATAACCCGACGTTATTCAGTACAAGGAGTTAAACAACTCATGCCAATCCTGCAGAAGTCAAACGACTCCCCAGGGCTTACAGGCTCTTGCCGCCAACCCCGCAGGAGTTAAACAACTCCCCAGGCTTTACAGGCGGCTGGGCGCATGCGCTATCCATCAGTAATCAAAATACTCGGGTTCAACAACCCAGCGCATGCCCCGCCAGCACATCATGGAGGCAGCATTCATATCGCTGCCTCATTCCGCCTGCAGGCCGGAATATTGGTCTACTCAAGGAGAAATAGTCAAGCCAGGACACCACAAAGTGTGCGTGTCCTCCATGATGCTTATCATCATAAATTACAATTAAAATCATAAAGTTATAATCATCAATACACTGGCATATAATTACATAAAGAAATCAAAGTTATGTTCATAATGGTCTCTGTGATATTATATTCAGACCAATATAAGAATCATGAGATTCCTAGGATATGCTGAAAAGTCTGGCCAGCGGTCCCTTAAAGTACCTTCACGTTGCTATATAAATAAAGAGAAAATAAATAAATCAAGATTGTAAAGGCTTAGGCTAGAACACTTAGCTTTCGCAGATCTCTCCGGCTGTTGCACAATAGAATTTCTCGCACTGATTCCAAGCACTTTATTTATCACAAATTACTTTTAAAAACACAAGAAACTTAGTGAAAGAAAATTTGAGCAAGTAGCAACTTGATTCTTACCATAGACAATATGTATTTCTTAGGTGCGTTCCTAAACACGCAAACATCGCGACATTTCGCGACACTCCCGCCTCGCGAAAGTTTTAATTTATGGTAGTCATCAGGTCTCTAGTCCACTTCTGGATTTTCTCCAATGCCTGGACTGCAGCAGCTCTACGTTGTTTCTCTTGTGTCATTGTATTATCTATATCATTGATACTTGGCATCTCGTTATCAGAACCCTCAGTATTCTGTTCTTGTGTCATTTCTGATTCATCAATCATACTTGTATTCTTTAGCTTCTCTCTCGTGTTGTTGGTTGAGTCATGTGTGTCTTGGTCATTAATTTCTATGTTTCTTGGCTCTGGATCAACATCCATACCGCTTAATTCCATCAATGGTACACGAGGTAGATGTTCGTTTTCTATGTGTGTGTTTTCTTGCATGTTTTGCTCATGCATTTCTGTCATGTCATCATGAAATGCATCCTCCTCCGCTTCCAGCGGGTACAAATGAGCAATAGATCGTGTGAAGATATTGTCACCTACTTTCACACGAGCCACTCTACATAAACCGTCCGTACCTTTTATTACTTCAACAATCTTTCCAGCTTTCCAGCCTTCTCGATTCCTCGATTCTCCTTTTATTTGTACTATATCTCCAATCTGAGGAGTACTATGAGCTCTCACCCTAACTTGCTTAGGCGAGTTCCCATACCTTTCTCTCAGGCTCAGTAGATACCGATGGATGAACATATCCCTATATTCTTCCATAATCGTGTTTCCACGTTTCCATCCTTCGATGAGTTGTTGTTTAATGATAGATCCTGAGATCGGTAGTTGTTCAGTGAGCACTTGAACATTCAAACATCTTCCTGGAGTGAGGAAATCGGCAGGTTTTAAAATATGGTCAACACCGGATCCCACGTATGTGAGTGGTCTTGTATTTACTACCGCTTCTACTTCTTTGATAATTGTTGACAGTTGATTATCTTCAAGCATGTGTTTTTCAAGTGTTTTCTTTAAGCAGTGCTTTACAACCGCTACAAGTCTTTCATATGCTCCCCCGTGCCACGGAGCGAGCTGAGGAATGAATTTCCATTTTATCTTCTCTGTTAATGTTCCTTCTTCTGTCATAACTTCAGCTAACAGTCTGAATTGCGGAGCATTGTCAGATAATATAAGTGTGGGTTTTCCTCTTGTAGCTATAAAGCGTCTGAATGCCATTACGCATTTGTCTGTGGTTAAGTCTTCAACCACTTCCAAATGTATTGCTCTGATCACCAGGCATGTGAACAAACAAATCCAACGTTTCTTCGATCCGTTTTCCGATTTAACGTACATTGGGCCGAAATAATCGACTCCTACATAGTTGAATGATGTTGTATAATTTACTCTTTCAGCTGGCAATGCTGGTGTCTTTGGTAATGTGTAAGGTCCTCCTCCATGTTTAACACATTTTGCACATCTGCTTAATATTTTTTGGACTCGCGTCCTCCCTTGAGGAATCCAATACTTTTGGCGTATGAGGCTCAGAGTATGAGGCACTCCTACGTGAAGATTTTTCTCATGGATGTCTTTAATTATTTTATCGGTGAATTCGCTGTTCTTTGGAATTAATATTGGATGTTTCGCGTCGTATGATAAATCTGAATGTGTGATTCGCCCATCACATCTCAGTATTCCTTCATTGTCCATGAATAATCCTAAGTTCCGAGATAACGAAGTTAATTTTCCTTTGCATTCTTCTGGAAATGATATTTTTTGTAGTTCTTTTATTTCTCTCATTTGTGAATCTGAGATATTTGTTTCAAATGTTCTACTTGGTGTCTCTATTTGTGATTGTTCTTCTGTGTCCAACAGACCCTCCCGCGACAGAAAAGAAACTGAACTAGGTAGGTCCGAAGGCCATTTGCTTTGGTCTTTTCGGAGAAATTCAGGACCATACAACCACGTGTTCTTCTCATCTTCTGACGCGGCAGGACGTGTAGCAACGTCTGCTGGATTTAATTGAGATGGAACGTATTTAATGTTTAAATTTTTATTCTGTTTTATTTCTTCTATTCTTCTGGACACAAATGGTTCAAGTAATTTATCTGAGTTATACCAGTCTATGACTATCTTACTATCAGTCCATAAAGTTATGTGTGTTATGTTCAAGGGTAGGAATTTGCGAACATATTTGATAAGTCGACTTCCTATAAGTACTCCCAACAGTTCTAAGCGTGGAATCTTCAGATTTTCTTGGTCTTTAATAGGTACTAATCGTGATTTACCTATTATAAAATTGACTTTGTCCTTTTGTACTAAATAAATCACCGCAGCATAAGCTATCGATGAAGAATCCGTGAAGCAATGCAATTGAGCATTCTTCTCATCAGGTATAGTGATTTTTCTAGGTAAACATATACTTTCAATTTGCTTCATTTCGTCTAGAATAGTTTTCCAATTTTGGAGTAAGTCCTCTGACAGCACAGTGTCCCACTTAGCTTTAATCTTCCACAGCTGTTGGAGCAGCAACTTAGCTGATAGCAAAGTTGGGGCACTAAATCCACATGGATCGTACACGGATGCTATAGTTCTCAAGATCCCTCTTTTTGTGTATTCATTGTCTCTATTGACTTTAGCCCTTAAATGAAGCATATCGTTGGCTAAAATCCAATTTAAGCCCAATGTCTTTACCGTTGTTTCTTCTGCTGCGTCAGGTATTTGTTTCATGAAGTCTGAAGAATTGGAACTCCATTCGCGTAGATTCATCGAGATTTGTGAGAACATTTCCTTGCCTTCTTTGTAAAGATTTATAGCTTCTGATGCAGTATCCGATCCAGTAAGCACATTATCTACATATATATCATTTGCTAATTGTTTACTATATTTTCCATTTGTATTTTGTAGATGATGTTTTATCGTAGCGTTCAGTAAAAATGGACTTGAAATAATTCCAAAAGGAACACGTTTAAATCTATAATGTAGAAGATTCTCCTCATTAATAGGTTTATTGATATCCTTTAACCATAGGAATCTGGTAACGTCTCTATCTTTATCTTTCAGTCCTATTTGCAGAAAAGCCTTTTCCACATCAGCTGTTAGACCCACAGAATAACATCTAAACCTTATCAGCAATCCTGTTAGATCCTCAAGCATCATTGGACCGCAGTACAAACATTCATTGAGACTCTTTGTATCTTTGGTTCTTGCAGAAGCATCGTACACTATACGAAGAGGTTTCCCTGTTACGATGACACCATGATGAGGTAAGTAATGAACAGGTCCATCCTCCTTGATGTTATCCGGTACTATTTCTATAATTCCTCTTTTTAATTGGTCTTCTAATGTTTTGTTGTAAGAGTTCAAAGCGTCTGTATCTAGTCGTTTCAGCAGTCCTACTAAGCGACCATATGCTAGCCCAAAATTGGTTGGTAATTCTGGTGGATATGTTTTCCAAGGCCAGCTAACGTAGTATCTTCCTTCAATTAACTCGGTATTTTCGTTAAAATGTTTGATGGCTTCTTCTTCTCGGTTAGCCTTTGGAGAGTCAGTGATCCCGATGGATTCCAAGTCCCACAAGACCTTGACGTTTCCCGTGTCCAAGGGTAAGTCTGGCTCTGACAATTTGGTCTCGTATGAAGCTTGAAAATACGTGAGCACTGACGACTCTCGCATAGGTTTCTCCTTTGTTTGTCCCGAAAGTATCCAACCCAGTTCTGAATTTACTAAGTATAAGTTTTCCTGCAATTTTATCTTTTCTGTTGACATTAGTGAATGATAATAGTCGTTTCCTATTAGTATGTCTATTCTGTCTGAAAGAGATCCATCGTCAGCTAATGTAACGTTCTTATTATTCCATTCGACCAGTTCTTCGTTGTATGATGAAATTCCTTGTGTGATGTTCGGTACAACATTAGCGTAGATAGTTTTGTGTTTATTCGTTCTTGTTTGTATGTCAAGTTTCATCAAAGAACTCTTTATTTCTTGAGGTTTTTCTGACCCGAATGTGAATACCATAAGATGATGTTCTTCCAACGTTGGTAGGTTTAATTTCTTGGTCACTTCTTGAGTGATATAGCTTCTTTGACTACCAGAGTCTAGCAATACACGACACTTCAACGTCGAGTGGTCAGGTCCTTTTAAATTAACTATGGCTGTCTGTAACACCGTCGATCCTTTGTCATGTACGTGCATTGTATTAGTAGACTCGGGTTTTCTAAATGTCTTGTTTGGGCATAACGCTTGGTTATGCAAACCTCTGCTCTTGCAGTGAAAACAAGGTTTATCCTTGTTAGGACAAGTGTTGAGATAATGTCCGCTTCGAAGACAAATGTAACATTTGTTTCCTAATATTTGTTTCCTTTCCCTAATTGTTCTAAATTTGTAGCAGGAATTGCTGTAATGTCCTCCATTACAGAATAAACAGGATGGCTTATTTCTTTTTGGACTAAATCTAGGTTGATCTCTGTTTTCTCTGGTATTAAAATTCCTTTTAAGATTGTTGACTTTATTAAATGCTGTAATATTCGGTTTCCATTGTCTAGTTGTATCACTCATATTGTTAGGTTTCCATTGCCTATGTGTATCATTCATTTTGTTTGGTTTCAATTGTCTTTTAGCATCATCCATTTTATTAGGTTTCCTTGTTCTAAACTCTTTTTTGACCTTTGTTCTCACATGAAGAGTTTCAGTTGTGTAACTGATGTTTTCTTTGTTACCCTTTTCAAAAGTTCCTCTTGCATCTTCTCGAGCACACAAGATTACATGAAGCTGCTTTCTTATTTCTTCTATAGTGTTGTTATTCAACTTGAGTTTCAACTCATATATAATATCTTCAGGAAATTTCTCCATAATCATGAACCGCAGATGGTTCTGATCTGTGTTCTCACCAAGAGTACTCAAAACTCTGAGATGTCTCTCAATATCATCAAGCGTTCTCCGACACTCTTCTGGTTTTTCTGCTCTCTTTAGTTTATAAAGTGTTGAATAATGTGCGTCAACAATTTGAGTAGTCTTGCCATATCTGTTGGTCAAGATATCCAAAGCTATCTTATAATTATTATTCGTAGTTTCTAATCCATCTAATATGGTTTTAGCTTCACCTTTCAACGATGCTTTCAAATAAAGCAATTTATCAACATCTCTTAGATCTCTCTGATCAATGTTTGAGCTAAATTGATCCCAAAACTGGTTCCACTGAAGTACATCTCCTGAGAATGTAGGCAGATTTAAATCTGGTAACTTTCCTCTATGTACGTTTGCTTGACTGGAGCTTGAAGTAGTAGCTTTATCTTTCTTAACTTGAATTCGTGCATTTAATTCTGCTAGCACTTCTTCTCCATTCAGCTGTTCCGTTGTCAACATAGAAATTTCATCCGCATTAGGATTCGTTGAGGAGTTGAAGTACTGGTACAAGTCATTGTTAAATCTGGTAAGTACTGCTTGTAATTTAGAAGAAGTAATTTTTGCTTGATCAACATCATCATCAGACCATAGACTCAACTCACACAAATCACGAGAGCTGCTAGCCAAGTCTTTAATATTTGACACAATTTTATTTAATCTATTCAGATATATTTCGTCCATAATGATAGTTAACTCACACGTGAATCTGAAATTAATAACAATAATCATTGAAATAAATAGCAATTGATTTGCTTCTACAGTCCACTAACTTCATCAAGTCATCATACAACCAGTTTATTGACTGTCAGTAATCATACTAACATTCACTAAAACTGTCCATTAAATTTCATTTATAAATTTTCACGTTGAGTAAACTATGTTATTTACTAAGTATGTCATACCACCGACACACTTTATAATTCAGTATCAAATAAATCTTAATCTTTCATCACAACATGATCATACAATAAATTTAAATTTCTGTTCTGTTTCAGAAAATGTTGCCTTTTGAAGCTTTCTCATGGAAAAGTAAAGAAATAATAGGAACCCGCCCCCTCAATTGAGTGTATTTCATTTCATTAATATTGTTCAATGAATAACAATTACATAACAGCACATTAATTCAAATAAGTTCTGTCTAAACTATTCGGCCCGCCTCAGTCGACCGGCGCAGTCCACCGACAGGTTGGCCAACCAAATTGTATCTCTACAATTCGTCATGCCAAGTGTCGCTACACAACACCTCATTTTTATGAACCCACTGGTCCTCTCTTTTGAACCTGTCGACGCGACCCACCTGAAGCACTAGACGGCCAGCTGGACCAATTGAGTTGATAAATCTCATATAACTGGTCCCATGTTGTCTCATACTTTGTATATTTTAATTCATAAGGGTGGTTAAAAGCATCAACCATACAGTGTCAACTCACAAATGCATTAACCAATGCATAAGTTATTTCATAATCACTCAACTTTATAATTAATCAGTGAAGTAATAATCATACCAGGCTCACATAACTATGTACCACACAGTAACGCTAGTAAATTGTGTTTGCTTAGTATAATGCCCGAAGCTACTAAGAATGCTTTCCCCTTTTAACAATCATAATTCAAACCAAAATTTTAATTCTTGTACTTCACCTCACACAGTGAGTGGACGGACTCTTTCTACACTTTTCCTTGTCATGATCAAAGTTTAAATTGAACTCACTATGTTCATATAACTATTGTCATATCACCAATCAAACTATCAACAGAGTAGTCATAACCTGATTTTTCATAAGTGAAAATTGTTGACAGTGACATAAGACTAGATTCACCAAAACAATGTTATATTCTTCATATGATGTGCATATTATGTAACTACACAAATGTTATACCAATACATTATTGACTATCTATGAACTAGATATCAATTCTTCATCCATATAAATCAATCCTTCATCCACATAAAGTCAGTTCTTTATGTATACGTTTTAGTAGTTAATAATATAACTATACGAATTGTCATGTATATATTTATATATAATGTACATACCAGCTTTCCTTGTGTATTTTATCGAAGTGCTACACCAACGGTACCTCTTATTTATTTAATGCGTTCCTTTGACGTTCCGCCCTATAGAAAGAAATATAAAATTATCTTTCTATAATATGTGAGTGTTTATAGATGAAGCGAAAGAATTTCATCTTGTTGTATCATTGAATTTACTCGCAAACATAATTTTGACTACAATTCTGTGTTTGTACTCTTCTCACATTGGTAGGCAAGTTAATTTTTTCTTGTTTGTCATTAGAATTCCAATAAGTCTTATAAGAAAGACCGTAACTTTCTAATCAGAGGCTAGTTTGTTTGTAAATATATGACCATAATATTTGTGTACACAAACACTCTAATTTCATGATATCCACAAGAATAATACTTGATATCTCACCTGATAACACCTTTCAATTGTTTTTTCACTTTTAACTTTTCATTTCACAGCTTTCTTTCACATAAACAATTGATTTTCACTCTCAAGATCACACAGCGTCTGTTTTTGTTCGACAGTTGTCAAAGGATTTCGGCCATTTTGATTTTGCGTAATAGCGTCGGAAGTTATTTCCTCCACTTCCGCTTCTCGCTAAAAGATAATTAAGAGTGTAATTATCTTTTACCCTTACCAAGTCGTAATATGATGTCACGAATTTATATAAATTCGTAATGTTTAAATATCGATTCTTATTAATAAATTACTGCTTAACCTCAGTGCGAGAAATCATATGAGTTATAATCTATAGAATGCGCCCTCTATTGATCGATAGCCGTATTACCGACGACCTATCTTTAACGTCTATATATCACCATTTCTATACCGCCCTCTATCAACGGATAGTCAAATCATCATGACGTCAACCATTTCAGTTCGCTTCTCAAGCGAAGCGAAGTATGTAGTTCGGAATGCGCGCCATCTACGCGTGAGTAGTGGCACTTATTTAGTTTGTGAATGCTCGCATAGATGTCACTTGTGTCTATGCATAGAAGTTTTTTGTCATTAATAGTAATATAATGACCTTAGATAAATACTTCTAACCTGAAAACATCAAATACATAAAATGTACAGTATTATCGTGGTACGTATGTGCCATACGTGCCATATGTGAATGAAATGTATTCACTCTTTTCAATGATGTATCATTGAAGTTTCACTCTTAGTTTTCCTATTTGCCCACAGATACCGCCACTTTCCTGTTCGCCCACAATCTAAATTTCAACTTCTGTATAGTGACTAACCGTTGTAGACCTTCTTGTTTTTAATAATAATTTTTAATCAAATGACAGAATGTTTTAATTAACTTTGTTTAGATCTGTATGAGCGAGCAATGCTAAAATTATTATCCCTTGTACACTCACTACCATTGATCCCAGCACCTCCACCATTTTGTGGGGTTATTTGCATAATGGGGGTTTTATCGCCATAATAGTTATTAGTTCTGCATCTACTTTCCCACAGAAATCTAACGAACAGTCGGATACGCTTTGGTTTTCCCATCCTCATGTTAAATGAGGCTACTTGCCAAACGCGGAACTGACTGTATCCCGGGCCTGGTTCAGTTGTAACTCAGGCTATTCTATCTGCTTCGCTTTTATATGAGTGTTAAGGTATTGCCAGCTCTTCTATCCCTGTATAACTACAGCATGATAACAAGGTCTTACAATAGTTATTCACCATACCTTCAAAGTTGTAGTCCTAACGCCGGACTCGCCGCGCCCGACGGGGTGCGCACCGAGTCCCGCCTCCTCACCATGGCGGTCGCCCACGACTTCCCCGCCTGTGGTTAAATAAATCATTGATTCTCACAGTCGAACCTCTAAGTGCCCAAGCCTGTCACCTGTGATAGGTACTATACTGTTAATGATATATAATAAAGATTACTAAATTGGAACTGTTATATGTATATCTCAATGATGTGATCTTTACTGACAAGTTAACTCAATTATCATACTGTTAGACTATACATGAAACTATATGCCCAGTTTAATCATTAGTGTTAAATATCTTACAGTTGGCTTCGTGACAGCAAGTATATATTGTTATTAGTTTGCTCGTTACACGAACCATAATTAGATTACTCATGATAGAAAATTACAATTAAAGTGATACCATGAGTGTTACGTAAACTAATTGGATTGGTTCCTGCTCCAGGAACGTCTGATGATCCTGGGTCAATTAATCCACCCAAGGTTATCAGTCTGGCTCTATTCTCTTATCTCTAGATATTCATAATCATCATACATGGGCTGACATCAACCGACGTCAGCCCGTCGCAAGGTACCATACGACGAGTAGACCGGAGGATCGACTTAAGAGCGAATCATTATCACTTCACGCAAATCCTCCCTTCTCTGGGTGCCTGTCTACCAGGCCACCCGCTGGCTCTCAACACGACTCTCGTGTATGCGTGCACGACTTATGGTTAGTACAAGCTGCTACACAGCGTTCAAGTTTTGGAAGGCTCTTTAACCTATGATTATCGATAGCTAAACAGCTGTCACGAATCGATAACCCGACGTTATTCAGTACAAGGAGTTAAACAACTCATGCCAATCCTGCAGAAGTCAAACGACTCCCCAGGGCTTACAGGCTCTTGCCGCCAACCCCGCAGGAGTTAAACAACTCCCCAGGCTTTACAGGCGGCTGGGCGCATGCGCTATCCATCAGTAATCAAAATACTCGGGTTCAACAACCCAGCGCATGCCCCGCCAGCACATCATGGAGGCAGCATTCATATCGCTGCCTCATTCCGCCTGCAGGCCGGAATATTGGTCTACTCAAGGAGAAATAGTCAAGCCAGGACACCACAAAGTGTGCGTGTCCTCCATGATGCTTATCATCATAAATTACAATTAAAATCATAAAGTTATAATCATCAATACACTGGCATATAATTACATAAAGAAATCAAAGTTATGTTCATAATGGTCTCTGTGATATTATATTCAGACCAATATAAGAATCATGAGATTCCTAGGATATGCTGAAAAGTCTGGCCAGCGGTCCCTTAAAGTACCTTCACGTTGCTATATAAATAAAGAGAAAATAAATAAATCAAGATTGTAAAGGCTTAGGCTAGAACACTTAGCTTTCGCAGATCTCTCCGGCTGTTGCACAATAGAATTTCTCGCACTGATTCCAAGCACTTTATTTATCACAAATTACTTTTAAAAACACAAGAAACTTAGTGAAAGAAAATTTGAGCAAGTAGCAACTTGATTCTTACCATAGACAATATGTATTTCTTAGGTGCGTTCCTAAACACGCAAACATCGCGACATTTCGCGACAAGTGCCAGTAACAGATTTAAACATTCTGTTGAAACCAGGGCCTGATTTACCCACAGGCTAATAAGGCTAGAGCCTAGGGCGCAAGGACCAAGGGGGCGGCGGACGCGGCACTGAGCTGACTATAGCTGTAGCTGTGACTTAATCCTCGAATGACGAGACCACATCGTGATCTGCTGACATAGTCTGACCGTCTGACAACACAACTTAACAGTATCACTGGTCATTTCAAGTAAATTAACGTCAGTGTCCACAAATTATAAACATGTTTTTTACCTTTACATGGTTTTTTTAAAACATTTTCTATAGTACATTCAAATAAATGAAAATCAGTAGCTGATGGTCGGTAAACACATAAATATAATTACATAAGTCTCTGATTCTACACAAGCAATTTCTATGACTCGTTCTATTGAAAAAAATAGCAATATCTTCTCGTTCTTTGGATTTTAAGAAACTTTTAACAATAATAAGAGAAGCACCATGAATGGATTTTTTTTTTCTAGTAAAACAGGTCACTAATTTAAAATGAACAAAATCAAAAATAACTGTTCTTGTCTCAGCCAATGCTCTGTAATACACATAACTTGAATATTATTATTATCTAAAAATAAACCTATTTCTAATTCCTTGCTGGAAAAACCCTGAATATTTTGGTGAACAATGTTAATATTTAGAGATGCATATGGTAGTCATAATCTTCCTATGCTGAGCTGATGATGGAAGGTACAACTTCTTAACGGTTAGGGTTAGGTTAGGGCTTAGGGGATAATTCAAACGAGATGCATGCCAGCAAGACCTCCCCGATCACCCCGCCATAAGTATTTTATTTGAATCCGAAAAAGCAAAAATAAACTGTAACAAAAAAAAACCGTCCTAAAAAAAAACTGAAAAGCCATAAATACCCGTTCACGTACAGATTATATTTTAATCATTTTTTGAAGTCGGTGCCGAACGAAAATACTCGTATACGAAATGGTAATAATTTATTTTTGAATAGTACCTAATAATTGAGTGGTTTGGCACTGACTCTTTATATCAGCAATCGTGGCAGGCACATCTTTTTAGGGTTCCGTAGTCAACTAGGAACCCGTATAGTTTCGCCATGTCCGTCTGTCCGTCCGTCCGCGGCTTAGCTCCGGCTCCGTGATCATTAGTACCTACTAGAAAGCTGAAATTTGGTATGAGTATGTGTATGTATCACGCCGACAAAACGGTAAAATAAAAACTAAAAAAAAAAAAAACCGGTACCTCTCGAACACCCAAAGTGGGGGTAATTTTTTTTTCGTTTCAACACGTGTGTGGGGTGTCGTTGAATAGGTCTTTTAAAAATAATAGGGGTCTCCAAACATTATTTTTTGATAAAGTCAGTAGTTTTGTAAATATTCGCTCCGAAAATAAAAAAAATAGTGTCCCCCCCCCTCTAACTTTTCAACCACAGGTCAAACAAATATAGAAAAAATCATGGAAATGAGGCCTTATAAGTTCTTTCAATGAAAACTATATTGATCAAAATCGGTCCATCCGTTTTTGAGTTATCGCAAAATTTTATAATTTTCTTTAAAAGGACGTAAGTTGACTTCCAGAAGGTAATAAGTAATTACAGTTACTTTGGCGTTCACGACCTTTTTATAGAATTTGAAATCTTTCTCGTAACTTAAACCTCGGGCTTAAAACCGCTTTTTTAAGCCCGTCTCTTGTGAAGGATGAGCAACTACGGAACCCTACACTGAGCGTGGCCCGACACGCTCTTGGCCGGTTTTTTTTTAATTTCTTCTTGTATATTTTTAGGATAAAATAAATAGATACTAAAAAAAGCATTGGAAATATTTGGTTCCTTTCGACTTTCGTTTACTTACCTAATTACTGACAGTGTGATTCAAAGATGTTAGGTTACGTAAGCCCTGTACTTGTAATTTAATTACATAGTTGCTTGCACCTGTAAGTCAATGAAAAGGAAGGACTGGACAGGCTGGATGGGGCGCATATTCATGGTTAGCCTAGGGCGGTCAGAACTCTAAATCAGGCTCTGGTTGAAACAACGAAGTTTCCAAAATTGCTTACCTACTTACCTAATTTTCAATTTGGAAAGAACTAGAACTAGGTAGGTAAGTAATTTCTCGAAATTTACTAAGTAAGACACTTTACCAACGGAAATTATTATTCGAGTGAAAATTTGTATAATCAGAATCAATGATCGGGAACGGGGCTCCCTGGAATAATAAAATGATACTAAGTAGGTACAAAGAAACTAAAAATATATTTATTTTCCATAATAATAACAGAATCTTTATCACTTGCACTAAACAAAATGCAAAATTCAACAATTGGCTGGTACTTATTTGCATAGATACCTATACATAATTGAATGAAACTAATGCTGAGATAGAGATAGGCAGGCACGAGGATGGTCCATTAGGCGTAGGTACTGTGGAAAAACTCAGCCTATCACTGAATATATAATTGTATATGTGAATAACTACCTAACTTACTTCTAATAATCGTGACTTCAAATCATGCAAATATTTTGGGCGGTCGCTTGAACCTAAATACAATAAAATACGATAGGTACGAGTATCATCATATCACTAAGGTAAAGCGTAATTATAATATAATCTTATGTTCCAAACTTTTAAACTTACTCGAGGCAAATATTTTAATTCCCATTTTAACAGTTTTTTCTGAACGAGTAAAGATTTCATCAAAAAGGCAAAATCTAATTTGGGCCCTCCATTTAAGAGCCAGACAGATTTACAGACATTCAGGTATATTACATCAACCTCCAGGGGGGTGATCTACGACCATGGGTAAAAAACCCTCTTTCCTTTCCCTACAGGCGCAGATTAAGAACTAGGTAGCGGCAATGGGTGTAATTGCCTCGTTCCCTCCCTAACACAATCCACGGGGGAAGCATCATGACTCTTGACCCTGTCCCTGGACTTATTCAAGATGTGAGTGTCCTCGATTTCAATAGTGTCCTCGATTTAACAATATCATTACAAGAGGGCCAAAGTCCTGAGGTTTGCCGTAGTCGGGGCCGAGGTACCTAACGTTATCTCAGTTCGAGCACCGACGTGGAGACATCGCCCTGAAGGGTGCTGTACGCCTGCTCAAAGGTGCTCTTGATATAACATCAAGCATCAAGGATGAAAAACCGCTCCTCTTGGGGTTTATCGCAGCCAGGGCCGAGGTAACGACGTCTCATTTCAAGATCGAGCGGCGCGGAGACGTCGCCGCGCAGGATGTTGTACGCTTGCTCAATGGTGCTCTCGATTTCCGGCTTCAGCTCCTGGAAATAAAAAAAATACATTCATTTATGGATTGTGGAGACAATGGAAGCGATTTTGGTTTTCTTTGAGATATCGGGCTTGGAGAAAATAGGGCTGTCTTTGTCCGAAGAAAGAATCATTAACATCAAACTACATCGAATGACTTCGACTTACTTAACTACCTAACCTTCAACAAAAACCTTGAAAACGACACCCATCAGGATTAAAAAAAAATGAATATTTAAGCATTCGTGATTAGCTGTTGCCTTAGCGTCTTACGTAGATGCCACGACTTTGCCTGACATCGGCAGCGGCAGCGATGAGTGTTACGTGTGTCTCGCTCCCCGTATGGCTATCGCGCTCGGATGTTTCGCTCAACCGCTCGCCGCGCCATTGGTCACGCAGTGGTGGCATGGGTCACTGTTCGTGACTGTTATCATTTTAAACAGATATTTCAAGAAAATAGTAAGTAGTAAGACCTACATCTATTTACCTCATAATCATTCGGTGGTGGGTGTCGCCCGCGCTCAGTGAAAGGGGACTTTGTATGTATTAGGTAACCGACGCCAATCTTCATCGTTCTTTGTGTGATTGCATGTATGTTTTTGTTTTACTATCTGATCTCTAACACTCACTTCATACAGGTCGGGGCGGCGGCGCGCGCGCTCTGCCAGCGCGGCGTGCAGGTGGTACAGCAGGAGAGGCCGCGGAGGTACGCGTCGCCCGCGCTCAGTGAAAGGGGACTGTATGTAGGTAACCGACGTCAATCTTCGTCGTTCTTTGTTTGACTGCATGTATGTTTTAGTTTACCTATCTGATCTCTATCACTCACTTCATACAGGTCGGGGCGGCGGCGCGCGCGCTCTGCCAGCGCGGCGTGCAGGTGGTACAGCAGCAGGCCGCGGAGGTGCGCGTCGCCCGCGCTCAGTGAAAGGGGATATTGTATCTAGGTAACCGACGTCAATCTTCATGTGTTTTAGTTTAGCTATCTGATCTCTAACACTCACTTCATACAGGTCGGGGCGGCGGCGCGCGCGCTCTGCCAGCGCGGCGTGCAGGTGGTACAGCAGCAGGCCGCGGAGGTGCGCGTCGCCCGCGCTCAGTGAAAGGGGATATTGTATCTAGGTAACCGACGTCAATCTTCATGTGTTTTAGTTTAGCTATCTGATCTCTAACACTCACTTCATACAGGTCGGGGCGGCGGCGCGCGCGCTCTGCCAGCGCGGCGTGCAGGTGGTACAGCAGCAGGCCGCGGAGGTGCGCGTCGCCCGCGCTCAGTGAAAGGGGATATTGTATCTAGGTAACCGACGTCAATCTTCATGTGTTTTAGTTTAGCTATCTGATCTCTAACACTCACTTCATACAGGTCGGGGCGGCGGCGCGCGCGCTCTGCCAGCGCGGCGTGCAGGTGGTACAGCAGCAGGCCGCGGAGGTGCGCGTCGCCCGCGCTCAGTGAAAGGGGATATTGTATCTAGGTAACCGACGTCAATCTTCATGTGTTTTAGTTTAGCTATCTGATCTCTAACACTCACTTCATACAGGTCGGGGCGGCGGCGCGCGCGCTCTGCCAGCGCGGCGTGCAGGTGGTACAGCAGCAGGCCGCGGAGGTGCGCGTCGCCCGCGCCCAACGCCGCCACCGTGCGGAGGGTGCCACGGCACAGGCTCTCCTTCAGGGACAGCCGGGACTCCGACAGCTCTGTGAAATAATGAAATAATGAACTTTGTTCTGCAAGTAGGCCACAAGGGCACTTTTACATGTCTGAGTCTACCGGCATTTCACAAGAGGAGACCACTGTTGAGAAGAAACGCCGAAAGAAACTCAACAGTATTAAGTCATTTTTTCAGAAAGCATAAGTAGTTACTTAACTATTACAATGATATGAACTTAACTATAGGTACGTAGTTCTAGAAGAAAACATATTAAAAGTGTATTTTAAGATTATAAGATATAAGTGAGGAAAAGTGTAAGAATAAAATAGAAACTACAAGAAAGCCTGACGGTTTATCACAATTTATCTACGTTTGATATGCTTTGTTATTACCTACATTTAGAACCAAATACGATTATTAGTCGAATTTTGATTATTGTTCGATCAAGGCACTTATTATACCTAACCTAACTGGTCTATGGATGATGCCCACAGTTTGTTATGAATTATGATTAAATTTTGTATGTGCTTTTGCACAAATGGGTGTGCCAAAAAGAAAAATTCCAGTAGCCGCGTGAAGCCGTTATTGCAATCACATTATTATAGGTGCTAGATCTATTTCTATTCTACGTATAATATGTTTGATTTTATAATTAGGTATTGTATTTGTAAGAGGTCTTTACACTGTCTGTAACGAAATGTAATTAAAATAGACCCATTTCGAGGTTTCACATTTTACCAGACATTTGCATGTAAACGTAAGCTCAATGCAATATTATTAACATATGGAATCGGAACGCTTTTTTAGGGTTCCGTAGTCAACTAGCAACCCTTATAGTTTCGCCATGTCCGTCTGTCCGTCTGTCCGTCCGCGGCTTAGCTCCGTGATCATTAGTATTAGAAAGCTGAAATTTGGTACGCCGACAAAACGGTAAAATATTTTTTTTTCGGGTACCTCTCGAACACCTAAAAAGGGGGTGAATTTTTTTTTTCATTTCAACTCTATTGTGTGGGGTGTCGTTGAATAGGACTTTTAAAAATAATAGGGGTCTCCAAGCATTATTTTTGGATAAAGTAAATATTCGATCCGAAAATAAAAAAATAGCGCCCCCTCCCCTCTAACTTTTCAACCACGGGTCAAAAAATTATGGAAAAATTTATGAACATGAGGCCTTGTAAGTACTTTCAATGAAAACTATATTGGACAAAATCGGTCGAGCCGTTTTTGAGTTATCGCAAAATTTCATAATTTTCTTAAAAGGACGTAAGTTGACTTCCAGAAGGTAATAAGTAATTATAGTGACTTTGGCGTTTACGACTTTTTTATAGAGCTTGAAATCTTTCTCGTCACTTAAGTCTATTGTGAAGGATGAGCCCGGAAGGGTGGCCCGACATGCTCTTGGCCGGTTTTTTTATACTACGACGGTGGCAAACAAGCATGCGGCTCGCCTGATGTTAAGCAGTTACGTTACCGCCGCCTATGGACACTTACGATTTCAGGAGCATCATACGCGCGTTGCCGAGCCTTAAAAACGTGCTAGCAAATCTAGCAATGGCACTTAAATACTAATAAAATGATCCAACCCGATCGTCTTTAGGCTCGTCTGATTCGTTTTGACGAGCAATTAAGTTCAACTACCTACAGTGGACAATAACAAAGAACCTCACCAAATATATCGTGTGATTTGTGCACAACCCCCTAATAGTCAGGCCAAGTTATTAAATATAAGTAAATAGTTTATTGTATTATTTCTATTTCATGCATCCAGCCAGACATAGCCCGTAATCATGAAAAAATCATTAATAATATCAATCCTGATATCCCGTAAAGGCCCTAATAAAGTCATTAATTTATTAGTCGAACCATGCCGGACACCCACATTCCTGTGCTAATGCAGTACTTACTGTCAACGCTTGAAAGCAATAAAATTATAAAATTACACGAGCGGATAAATTGGCTACGAATAGCTAAGGGACAATTATTGTTCTGCTAGAATCTATCTCCGTAACACGAGTACGCAACACTCGTGCGTGACCCGTATTGAAATTCGATTCTTCAGTAATTCTTGGCGCACTACAATAGAAATAGTTGGCTGTTGAAAAAAATTAGGTCTGCATCAGCAGATTTCAACGGCAACATGCCAAGCATGCTACGTTTCTTCTGTCACGATGACCCGAATGGGCCAATCGACCACGAACATTTGAACTTTGTATTGTTATATATGAGCACGGAGACACGTTCTTCGCTTGATGTATCCTGCCGCTTTTTGGCGCGCTCTTATCAATCAAACGGGTGACAAAAACTTTAATAACGTCTGACGAACGAAGTCATTCATCTGCTACGTCAAATTAACGCGTGGCACGATACAATAACTCACAAACACTGTCGTCACATCACTCGCATAAGTATATCATCGCACATCACACACGCCAAAAACAAGACGGAACAGATTGGTACAGTGCGCGTGAATTTATGTGGTCGTTTGATGAATGGGTACTAACGGCACAGGTAAGCAGATCCACCTGGTGACGACGTGCGGGCGGGCGTTTCTCGCAGCGGCGCCCATGTCACCGGCGGTCAATCGTACAACTGCCCTCGCGATAATATCGCCCCTGATTTTATTGACTTGTTGCGTATTGCGTAGTACGCCTGCATACCGTGACACGCTATTCTGAACGCGTGCTGTAACACTAACTAAAATTAATACAAGCCGTCAAAATGTTGTTATGCGTATGAAGACTATACGGAATGGCGCAGTTGTAACGTGCACTTGGAACATCTATCGGACCATTACTGTCGTTTATGATTTTGGGGGTGGGCATGTCCGTTCTCTCCACGAGCTTATGTAATAAATAAACAGTTGTTAAGTGTATATTACCATGTTAATTAGCGGTTACGCAGCGGTCGCGCCGGCTAGCCGACGGCCTACATGCCTACATGCGCATCGCCGTGGCGCATCCAAATGTGGCAATGTGATGACGTACATCCATTGTTCTAACTAACAAGTCTAGATGCTACTTCAGTATTTGTTTTGTAAACTTGGACAGAGTTTGCCTCCGCATATCTGAAGGTGCGTTGAGGTTGGTGCCACGTTTATGCTTTCGACATATAGACTGAGATACGGCTGTTAGTAGCATTACCTGATCTACGACTACTATTAAAATCTCATATCTCATAGTAAGGGTATTATTGTTGATTGTTACTACGACACTTCTCTATAGTGTACGTGCAATCAATATTTTAATTTTATTTGATTGATTTTACGACGCATTCAACTATTTAAGTAAGTATTCATACATCTAACTAGGACCATAGAAACCCAACCCTGATATCAAAGTTGCCAAGGTTATTAATAAAACCTTGACTGGATGCGAACCGCAAAACGTCCGCGAACATAACACACAATCTGTAACAGCGAACAGCTGTGATATGCTGATATGTTTACTAAGTAGGTAATAAGTTGAAGTAACAAGAAATAAGTCATACTATGACTTATTTCTTGTTACTTGATATGACTGTCATAGGGTTGCCAGCCTTAGTGCACAGATCTGCGGTATATTTGCGATCAAATTGCGGGACTTGCCTATAAAAGTGGGACTCCTTCACACTGCCTAAAACTGGATAAAGTGTACTAATTGGCCGTTAAAATATTGAAAAACATCAATAAAGGAAAAAAGAGGGAGCAAGGTTTTAATTTGAATTCACCACGACATCACATGTTCTGAAATAACTACTGAACGTTCGTTTCAGTCACCGTACCTCTATGCATTATGTTTTTCAATAAATGTATTTGTATTTGTAATGTATAAGAGGTGCCTATATGTAAATTATATAATACGAACATGAACTAGGTATGTAGATATGCAATCGACAAGTACGTATCGACTCTTTAGTTAATCTTTGAAATGGTTGAAAATTGCTTATAGGGTATAACAAAAAAAAAGTACATTTTGGGTACACATGAAAAAACCGGCCAAGAGCATGTCGGGCCACGCTCAGTGTAGGGTTCCGTAGATGCTCATCCTTCACAATAAACTGCTGTTTTAAGCCCGAGGTTTACGTTAAGAAAGATTTTAATCTCTATAAAAATGTCGTAAACGCCCTAGAAACTGTAATCACTTATTACCTTCTGGAAGTCAACTTACGACCTTTTAAAGAAAAAATATGAAATTTGGCGATAACTCAAAAACATCTCAACCGATTTTGTTCAATATAGTTTTCATTGAAAGTACTTATAAGGCCTCATTAACATGAATTTTTCCGATTTTTTTTGACCCGTGGTTGAAAAGTTAGAGGGGGGGGGGGGACACTATTTTTTTTGTTTTTGGAGCGAATATTTACAAAACTGCTGACTTTATCAAAAAATAATGTTAGAAGACCCCTGTTATTTTTACAAGACCTATTCAACGACACCCCAAACACCAATGTTGAAAAGAAAAAAAAAATTCACCCCCACTTTAGGTGTTGGAGAGGTACCAGAAAAAAAATTTTTTTTATTAATTTTATTTTACCGTTCTGTCGGCGTTATACATACACATACTCATACCAAATTTTAGCTTTCTAGTACTAATGATCACGGAGCTAAGCCGCGGACGGACGGACGGACGGACGGACGGACAGACGGACATGGCGAAACTATAAGGGTTCCTAGTTGACTACGGATCCCTAAAAAAGAACAATGAGAATATGTAACAGGTATAAATTGTGCAACCACAGAATCCAGTTCCTAAATACTTCCGCGCAGCTAGAGCCGGCATGGATGGACATACTCGTAACAACACCGACCGTGAACGCTTATAGTTAATTTCCTTCGCTTGTTGAGAGATTTCTCGGACATTTTCATGTCGACGTGTTTAATTTTTATTAACAATTTGTTTTTCAGCGCTATCATAACAGTTCTAACCTACTTACTGCTGTTCGAAAAGTAGTTCGGTAAATATAGACTAGGGGTGACCGTACAAACGGTCCGGTAGTTTTGAATTTTTGATATGTTTTTCTAAGATGGTTAGTGAGTTAAGTGTTTAAAATGCAAAATGCACAATTTTCTTCCCTCCGCGCCCGCCGTCATATTGAAAAAACCGGCACTTTCTTCAGATTTTTTTCTTCAGACTTCAGAGCTTAAACAATGTTGTAGACAATTAAATGTACTATAAGTAACATGCATTTTAAATTTTGTTTCAAGGACAGATAGTTACGGAGATATGCACATAGAGAGGAGGCATCTCTGAATTGGTCCAAACAAAACGCTTTTAAGCGCACACTTACAAGTGTGCACATTTTCCTCGCCATCGAAATGAAAAATCAACTTTATTTTACATTTAAATCAGTATTATGATGAAAAAGTTTATTAAAGTTGCTAACACAGACTACTTAGCCCATGGATGTCGCATACCAAGTAAATTGTATAGAGGATATTTTTTAGTTATTACCTAATTTCGGTTTTACAAATAACAAAACTAGGGAACAGGCAGATATTTACTTTTTTAATCAATCGATGTCGATATCGATAACTTTTATTACTGTTGCTTAATATATGTATAGAAAAGGTTTGTTTTTTTTCATACTCTATTTTTACTTGATCTCCATTTTTAGGGTTCCGTAGCCAAATGGCAAAAAACGGAACCCTTATAGATTCGTCATGTCTGTCTGTCCGTCTGTCCATCCGTATGTCACAGCCATTTTTTTTCCGAAACTATAAGAGCTATTAGCTATACTGTTGAAATTTGGTAGGTAGATGTATTCTGTGAACCGCATTAAGATTTTGATGCAAAAATAAAAAAATAATAATAAATATTGGGGGCTCCCCATACTTAGAACTGAAACTCAAAAATGTTTTTTTCATCAAACACATACGTGTGGGGTATCTATGGATAGGTCTTCAAAAATGATATCGAGGTTTCTAAATTTTTTTTTCTAAACCGAATAGTTTGCATGACAGACGCTTCCAAAGTGGAAAAAAGTTGGTCCCCCCCCCCTCTAACTTCTAAAATAAGAAAATCAAAAATCTAAAAAAAACATATGACGTACATTACTATAAAAACTACCAACGAAAATTGTTTTGAACGAGATCTAGTAAGTAGTTTTTTTTTAATACCTAACTTTGCACCTAATTTATATGGGGCGCTATACATACCAGGTGCAAACTTAACTTAACCACTTAGGGATGGAAAGTGTTTGTACGGAACCCTCGGTGCGCGAGTCCGACTCGCACTTGGCCGGTTTTTCTCGATTAGTTGCGTCAAGGCATTAATAAAATTATATAACCAACCAGATTTTATATAGATGTAAGAACAGGGTAATGCAATTTCATGGTATAGACTAATTTTAATACTTTTAATACAGTGTAGGAATACGATGCAACCAATTTTTATAATATCTTCTTAAAACTGCTCCGATTCAAACAAATAACTGCATTAACCCATCTCAATAACTTTTCTAAGTCTGCCCAGAAGCAAATCTCTATGATTTTTTAGAAGCCGGCTACTGTTTTATCTAGAATACACCTTACACTTTGCGTGTAAGCAGCACATGTAAAACCAGTCCGACTTAACTTAAATTAAAATCTGCAAGTAAGACGTAATTGTAAACTTCGTTAGAACGTCGCTTACGATTAAAAATGTATGCAGAAAAAAATTGTAAGTATGTTGTTCCTAAAAGGCTATGCGTAGGTCATCCGCGTAACACTGAATAGCGACTAAGTTTGTTAGGAGAAGCGTTTTCCGTGGTTTTCCATAGGCTACGTTGATACCGTGGTGGTTACTACTAAGTATATTTAACGGAACAAAAAAGACAATGTAAAAAAATATGTATTGCGAAAATTTAAAAAATGTTTTGAGTGTTTTTAGCTGTATGATGCACTCTGATAAGTATGGTTAGTGTATAATTCAAGACAAGACAAATGATAAGTGTAAAATGATGCAACAAATACCGATTAGTTTCAAATCATCAGCAAATCCAAGCTTCATTGCGAGCCTTAACCGTAAATCAACAAAAATGTGATTCGTGTAAGGGATTAAAGCCGCTAGTCTTTCTAGCACGAAAGTTTCTAGCTGGAGGTGGTTATCCAGGTCCAGGGTGACCAAGAGGCTTCCAAGGACGCCCTGCACCATGTTCACCCGGGCAGGCGGTTCCAGGAGTTCACAGTTGTCACATCGCCAAACACACCGAGGGTCCAGAGGAGTTACCGGTAAAAGAACTCCAATGCACTCCTTGTTCAAGCACCGCAGCGCTGAGAGTCTCGTTCCCATTTCTGTTGAGTCGGAACATCGGTCACATTTACACCAGAATCCTTTAGTCTTATACAACTGGATGCGTCTCGCGGGGGTACACCATAGCAGTCCTGTGTAACTGCTCACGATCTCTTCTCCAACCTCGATATCTTTGCTTGCGTAAACCGACATTGCATAACTGTCACCGAATTCGTTTCTTGTGTTTGTAATACAGCTATGATTTAGGAATGCAGATAATGGATATAAAGCCCGTAACGGTACCCTTTTCTTTTGACTGTGGTTGGATACCCTAAATGAATTTATTTTTATAATCTCAGAGCATATCGTAATAAACTTTATTTGATCTTCAGGAATAGTATCTTCTGGTATTAATGTTTTTAACTCTGTCCAGTCTGCGTTACCGGAGTTGCTTCTCTGTAGTTGAAATAATGATTCCATCTGTTTCTCCGGTAGCAGCAGACACTCCAAATATATCAGAATTCTAGCCATAATTTGCGGTTTGTTCTCGAAATTCTGTTCAAATTTCCAATGACTAACAATAAAGTCGCACTTTTGGGCATGGCCCGAAGTTCTACAGCCTTCGGAGCAAACCATTAACGAACACTTTTCACATGCAACACATGTAGCACTTATTTCGAAACATGTGGAACAAAACTTATCCAAACCTGGATCCGATCGGGATCCCATTACAAGTGGTTTGTTCGTAAAAATTAGGCTTCCTTGTCGGATAAACTTTGATGCGAATAATCCTCTTCCACCAAGGTTGGAATACTTGATATCCCAGGCAAGATCTGTTGAGTTCCCAGTGTTCTTCATGAGATTCTGCTTTACAATTTCTAAGTTGGAAAGTGCCATGATGATGACGCTACAGGACTGCAAGTTACATAGCGTGTCCAGGACCGTCCGCGGTTGACTGACGGCCCGTCCAACGGATATCTGTGTACCATGACCCGATATGAAAATAGAAACACGAGCAAATCATAAATCTGATTCATGGGGCCATTTACGTGTCGAATCTGACGTAATGGGGGCTGGTATTCGAATGATGTTTACGATCGTGTCGCCATTAAAAGCAGTCTCATATTGCTTTGCTTCTAATTCTCAAAGAGCATATAATCACTACGTTTTACTAATTCTAAAACACGAAATATTTCTACATGACTATAATGACTAAAATCGTCAAAACTGCAATATAAATAGGGGCAACTTCTTGTATACATAGTACCACTATAGTGCAACATAGTACCTATACAATAGTATGACAGATTAAAATTGATATGTGGCTTGGTTTTTTTTTCAATTCGGCACACTAGGTAAGATAATCTGTCTATTTATCTAAACTATTATAAAATTCTAGATTGAAAATCAGTTTTCTATAGTGTGGGTCATCTTAATAGTAAAAATCTAAATCGTCATTTGTCTTGTATGCGCGCGCAGCGCCATGCCAGCCTGGCGCCATCTGATGGTTATAATTTCCTTTGTCCTCTAATACGAGGGGCACACCGAAATGATCGGGAATAGAGTACTTTAAACTGAGTTACATTAAATCCTTTTTTGTCACATGCATACTGGCGACTTACAATCAGGATGCCGTTTTTACAATTTAAAAAAAGAACGATATATTTTTTTAATTCCATTTTTAAATTGACAACTCGATGAACAAAATGGAGCTGACGCGTGAAAATTTTCGTGCAATTATTTACCATAACTTTCGTCGTGGCTTATCTCCAGATGAATGTCGCAATGAGCTTGTTACTATATACGACATTGAAGCACCTAGTCAGACGACAATATATCGGTGGTATGCTGAGTTTCGACGGGGTCGTGCCTCTCTTGGCACCGTACCTTCATCAGGTCGGCCGAAAACGGCGGTTTCGCCTGAAAACATCGCGGCTGTGGAAAAACTACTAAAAGAAGATAGACATGTGACATACGAGCAGATTCGGGCAACCATAGGCATTGGAATGACTGCAATTCACACTATTTTGCATGGTGAATTGGGTGTCAGAAAATTGATTTCCCGATGGGTACCCCATAATTTGTCTGAAGAGCAAAAGGCGGCTCGTGTTGATTGGTGCCGATCTATTCTGAAATGCTACAATGGAGGAAAGTCAAAAGCCGTTTATAATATGGTCTCGGGTGACGAATCCTGGATTTATTCTTATGAGCCTGAAAGAAAGCACCAGTCGGCAGTATGGGTCTTCGATGACGAGGTCAAACCAACGAAAGTTGTGCGTTCTCGAAGCGTGTCGAAGAAGATGGTGGCTTCGTTCGTCTCAAAAAAGGGGCATGTTGCCACAATTCCTCTAGAAGAACAAAGAACCGTTACCGCTGATTGGTATATCACAGTTTGTTTGCCGGAGGTGCTGGCCGAACTTCGCCAAGGGAACCCGAGACGCCGCGTCATCTTACACCACGACAATGCGAGCTCCCACACCGCCCACAAAACAACTAAATTTTTGAACGACGAAAACGTTGAGTTGATGTCCCATCCTCCATACAGCCCTGACCTGAGTCCAAATGATTTTTTTACGTTCCCTAGAATTAAAGATTTATTGCGTGGTCAGCGGTTTGAGAACCCAGAAGCCGCTGTGGAAGCCTATAAATCGGCCATTTTGGCAATGCCTACTTCAAACTGGAATTATTGTTTTAATGACTGGTTTAAAAGAATGCAAAAGTGCATTGAATGTAACGGAGAATACTTCGAAAAACAATAAAATATAATTTATGTATATAGTGCACATAGTTTTTTAAATTCCCGATCATTTCGGTTTGCCCCTTAAAGCCGAAATGGTTGGATGAATTTTAACCAATTTTGGTTCAGGGGATAGCTGATGGACATCCAAAGATGGTTATAGGATACTTTTTACCCATATACGGAAAAAATACGCGTACCAAGTCGCGGGCGCTTCTAAGTTATAAATAAACTGTATATTTAAATAAAACAATTTAAACGGATTATCTCGCGTATATTAATTATTTGAGCCTCCCTGAAGCTTTCCAGTTACCGTTGTCAAAGGTTGACTGAGAAAAACACAATTTTTCTCTGTCAAAGTTACATTTGTGCAAACTATCCATTTAATAAATATGAATTAAAAAGTAAAGGTGTACATACTTGAGCCTTGATGTGTAAAGACAGTTACACATGTGCCAGAAGGACATTAATTATTTGTTTGAAAACATCAACCAGCGGTTCACTATAAGGCTTACTGAAGAGAAAGCACCGGAGAAAGAAAACTCCCAGACTGCATACTTTAAAATAAATCTATCCTATATGCTCCGCTCGGTGCCCCCTAGGACCGCAGCGCTCGTGGACAACGCACACCCTGCACCGTAAAGACGCCTCTGATTTTGTATTACCAATTGGTAATAAGATGTTCTGATCACATAGGTTGACTTCTAATTAGAAGTCAACCTATGTGATCAGAACATCCTTTCCGTTGAAATTGTTTTTCTTAAAAAATGATTATATGTAGGTACGTTTTAGGGTTTTGTACCTCAAAAGGAAAAAAAACGGAACCCTTCTAAGACCACTTTGCGGCTGTCGAGACCCTTTATCTCGGGAACGCGTGGAGGTATTGAGTTAAAATTAAAACCACTCAGTTCTACAGTTCCTAGAATTGAAGCTGTGAAAAAATTAAACTTCTACGTTAATTAACGGCTGTTTATGTTGCAAAAACCGTATACATATTTCGACACACTCAAGGGAATCATAATAAGTAGGGTGTTTCCCGTTGACCTAGAACTATGAAATTTGGCAAGTAATACCGTCTTATATCTGAAAACTATACTTTTAAAATTCAATCTATCTATCAGCCACAGACTGCTGAACATTGGCCTCCCCCATGACTAGCCACAAAAAGCGATCCCGTGCAGCCCGCATCCATTGATTTCCTGCTATCCTCACAAGGTCATTCGTCCATCTAGTCGGGGGCTGACCCACCACGCTGCGCTTTGGTATACGTGGTTGCCACTCCAGGACTTTGCTGCCCTAACGGCCGTCCATTCTCCGGGCTACATGACCTGCCCATTGTCAATTATCAACATACCACCAACCCACTGCGATCGCCAACCCGCCTGCCCAGCGTGGCGATTAGATCATAAAAAATATAGATAGTCTTTATTTAAAGTTAGTTTAATTTGTGACATTGTAATTTTAACGAAATGCCTATATTTTATTGTAATAAGCACCATACGATTAAATGAATAAATATTTAAAGTACTTACGTATTGGTACATTACATACCTATAGGATGGTGAATTGGTAAATGTCCCAGATCGCAGGTGTTGGAGAATAAGCAATATGCGAAAAACAATATGCCTTACTAATTACCGCCCGTGGTTTGTCTAAAGTTTACGTCTTGCCTTGGCTAGGAAGTGAGATTTTCTCCCAAAAATGTCATTTGCGGCCGAGGGTGACGTAATAGTACATTACATCAGAGGCCGGGAAAATGAGGATTTCCGGCCAAGTAGGTATATACGGATAGTGATACGAGGCCGGGAATCCGTTTTCACGACGAGGCATGTATAGTGCTTTTCTCAAACATACATTGAAATAAAAAAATTAACTTCAAAGAATAACACTTAATATTGTTTGTCCGATATTTTCCGAATTTGACCGAATTTTAAAAATCAGATTTCAGAATCTGACTCAGGAGCCCCAAAAACCCCCGGATACCGAATTTCAGCCTCCTAGGACCAATTTGAAATTTTCTCCATACAAATCGTTTTTTTTTTCGATATTTTCCGAATTTGACCGAATTTTCGGACAAAATTTCAGATTCATATTTTTGAGCCCCGAGAGCCCCCCGATACCGAATTTGACCGAATTTAAAAAATCCGATATCAGATTCTGACTCAGGAGCCCCAAAAACCCCCGGATACCGAATTTCAGCCTCCTAGGACCAATTTGAAATTTTCTCCATACAAATCGTTTTTTTTTGACATTTTCCGAATTTGACCGAATTTTCGGACAAGATTTCAGATTCATATTTTTGAGCCCCGAGAGCCCCCGAATCCGAATTTGACCGAATTTTAAAAATCCGATTTCAGATTCTGACTCAGGAGCCCCAAAAACCCCCGGATACCGAATTTCAGCCTCCTAGGACCAATTTGAAATTTTCTCCATACAAATCGTTTTTTTGCGACATTTTCCGAATTTGACCGAATTTTCGGACAAGATTTCAGATTCATATTTTTGAGCCCCGAGAGCCCCCGAATCCGAATTTGACCGAATTTTAAAAATCCGATTTCAGATTCTGACTCAGGAGCCCCAAAAACCCCCGGATACCGAATTTCAGCCTCCTAGGACCAATTTGAAATTTTCTCTATACAAATCGTTTTTTTTTCGACATTTTCCGAATTTGACCGAATTTTCGGACAAGATTTTAGATTCATATTTTTGAGCCCCGAGAGCCCCCCGATACCGAATTTGACCGAATTTAAAAAATCCGATTTCAGATTCTGACTCAGGAGCCCCAAAAACCCCCGGATACCGAATTTCAGCCTCCTAGGACCAATTTGAAATTTTCTCCATACAAATCGTTTTTTTTTTCGATATTTTCCGAATTTGACCGAATTTTCGGACAAAATTTCAGATTCATATTTTTGAGCCCCGAGAGCCCCCCGATACCGAATTTGACCGAATTTAAAAAATCCGATATCAGATTCTGACTCAGGAGCCCCAAAAACCCCCGGATACCGAATTTCAGCCTCCTAGGACCAATTTGAAATTTTCTCCATACAAATCGTTTTTTTTTCGATATTTTCCGAATTTGACCGAATTTTCGGACAAGATTTCAGATTCATATTTTTGAGCCCCGAGAGCCCCCCGATACCGAGTTTTAGCCACCTAGCACCAATTTGAAATTTTGAAAAAAAAAAAGTCGCCATCTTGAATTTTTTTTTCCACAAGTGTCCTAACAACCAACCTTTAAAAACAAAACCTGCTTTTTGTCAAACCAGCCAGCTGTGTGAATGACCTTGTTGAAACAAAAAAAAAGTTACTTTGCAGGCCTAGGCCTGAAAAGCAGTATGAATTCCCTTTACACTCCTCTCGAGTTGTTGCGCCCAAAAACCGATACTTCCGAGCCTATTATAAGGAACGCAAAGACAATATTTCATTGCATGTTTGAGAAAAAACGTTTTCCAACGGCAAATTTAAGTTCGTCGATCAGTACAGTTTATCGTTTCGTTAGAGCACAGATTATATAATACTATACTAGTACAGATTGACGAAGCGGTACAAGGAAATGGAACGACCCTAACTCTGGCTATTCAACTGGCTATTTTCTTTCCCTCGATTATCCAACAGATGGTAGTAGTGAGACTGCGATTTATGCGTCCCGGTCACGCCATCTAATAAAGAAATAGGAACATGATGTGCGTGTTGTCGTGTTCTATAGCCTAACTAGAACATCACATGATCGATAGATGGCGCTTTATTCTGTTACGCGCGGACGCAAGTCAATGCAGAAACGAAGGCATCGTACTTGTACTTACGAGTAGCATCTCAATGTTTTATGCGCGCTGACCTTGAATCGTATCGTGATCTCTTTCAGACGGGCCGTGCCTATCTATACCTTTTTTCGTAAGCACAACAGCCACAAACAAACTACTATTTCTCGGGCGAGATAATTAATGTGGGAGATTGAAGGGTTTCGGTATTCGTTCGGAGAGTCATTATCATCTGTAAATGTATTTAATTCTAATTTATCCTTACCGGGCCATAACTGTTAAGGTTTTAAGCCTTTTATCGACTTTATGTTTAAACTTCACGGACCTTGTAAAAACTTTATAATGCACAATAATGTTTAGGACCGGTAAGGATATTACATTTGACAATAAGAATGACCCTCCACTGCTTTTAATATTAAATAAAAACAATATAGGTACAGGATCATCGTCTGTTTTATTTCATAATAATCATCAATTCATCACGTCATATTTACACTACTTAACTAAAAATTGTTATTTGTGCAACAAGAGAGCAAAGTTGTTTTTTGTTGCGAGTGCTGATTTTGAGCCCCGAGCAAGCGAAGGATTCTATGTTTGAATTACGAGCGTAGCGAGTGATTCTAATTTAGAATCCTGAGTGTAGCGTGCACGAGATGCAAAAAACTTTGCTCTCGTGTGGCACACACAACTTTTCACCTCAACAGCGAGAACATATTACACATACCTTTGCAAAGGTAGAAATTTTAAAGTACATAAATCGACAGGTAGAAATATATACCAACTCGATTATTTAGGACCTAAGCCATAATTACATGGGGTCCCGCTGCATATAAGTACCTATATGCTGATTTCAATGACATTATTAATTAGAAAATAGACACCGCTGAAATGAAATAAAAATATAATTAAATTGAAATAATAACCTTCCAACACTGTACCAGTCCCTCACGACCACCATAGTTGTCATTATTTGATCAAATTGGAAGGTTGGACGGATATATTACGTGTTTATTTATTTCATACGAGATTTTGTTTATAGTTTAATAAATATTTATACTCGTAAAGCACTAAACAAAATTGATGCAAAAGAAAATAACAATTTGAACTCGATAATTTTTAAAGAACGTTTCAAAACTGCGTCTATGATAAATTGATAAAGTCATAAATTATTGGAGAGGTATTTACAGTATAAAGTTAAAAAATCTTATTTTATTTAAACAATAATCTATTTGATTTATATGTAACTAGCTGTGCCCCGCGGTGTTACCCGCTCATCCCACGGGAACACTAAATTTATTCGGGATGAAAAGTATCCTATGTCCTTTCCCGGGTCTCAAACTATCTCCATACCAGATTTCATCTAAATCGGTTCAGCGGTTTAAGCGTGAAGAGGTAACAGACAGACAGACCGACAGACAGACAGACAGACACACTTTCGCATTTATAATATTAGTATGGATGGATAAATACTTCTTCGGGTATTTATTTCTTGGTGTAACGCGTATTCGGAACATGTTCAAGTTATTCGAAGTCGGATTCGAAAATCGAATTTCGAATCGATAGCGTCTTTATTACTCTCTTTTTCATATAGACATGAAAGAGACAGAGTGCATCGAAATTCGAATGATTCGAATTTTATACCGTGAAATACGCCAACTTTGCCTCCACAGGGAACTTTGCCCAAAACGCTACTTAAAAAAAACCGGCCAAGAGCATGTCGGGCCACGCTCAGTGTAGGGTTCCGTATTTGCTCATCCTTCACAAGAGACGGTCAAAGACGGGAAAAGGTCGTAAACGCCAAAGTAACTGTAATTACTTATTACCTTCTGGAAGTCAACTTACGTCCTTTTAAAGAAAATTATGAAATTTTGCGCTAACTCGAAAACGGATGGACCTATTTTGTTCAATATAGTTTTCATTGAAAGTACTTATAAAGACTCATTTCCACGAATTTTTCCATATTTTTTTGACCTGTGGTTGAAAAGTTAGAGGGGGGGACACTATTTTTTTTTGTTTTCGGAGCGAATATTTACAAAACTACTGACTTTATCAAAAAGTAATGTTGAGAGACCCCTATTATTTTTAACAGACCTATTTAACGACACCCCACACACTAGGGTTGAAACGAAAAAAAAAATTCACCCCCACCTTAGGTGTACGAGAGGTACCCGAAAAAAACATATTTTTTTAGTTTTTATTTTACCGTTTTGTCGGCGTGATACATACACATACTCTTACCAAATTTCAGCTTTCTAGTGCTAATGATCACGGAGCTAAGCCGCCGACGGACAGACGGACAGACGGACATGGCGAAACTGTAAGAGTTCCTAGTTGACTACGGAACCCTAAAAAAGAAACGTTACTGTAGACAATTTCAACATGATTATGGCAACACTACTATTTTTAGTGGAAAATAGATTATATCTGTGGTATCACTTCATTCCGTAACGTGTTGGAACTAGTTGAATAAGGTGCGTGATTTGGCGGGGCAATTCTAGGTGAAGTTCTGGTGTATTTTTTGCAGAATGGGGAAGCATCAGGTGAATGTATCTTATTACTTGTTATAAAATAAGAACTGTAGAGTATTTTTACTGTAGTTTGTATTAAAAATACTTATTAAAACCAGTTATGATGGTGTTATCCAGTAACTTGCTAACCTATGAATGCTAACATTGCCCAGCCTAAAAAAGGGTTAGGGTTGTCACCTTGTCGTAATTTTACCTGACTGCGTAACACAAAAACATAGAATATTCACGACAATTTTTATTTAGATTATTCTAACGTGGAGTAAAAAAATAACAGCCTAACTATTAGTGCCCAATAATAAGCATACGTTTTTCATTTTGATAATGGTATTGGTGAAGAACGTTTATCAACCAAAAGTGACAACCCTGACAATTTCAAACTGCTTGATGCGGGTCATGCGGCTTGTATGGGGGTAAAACAAAATACCTATGTAACATTGCCCACCCATATTGCACACGTGTTTGTATAGTTAAGACCAAGATATTTACGTGGAGCGCCATTATTACCCAAGATTTTATACTGATCCTTATCTTAACGTTGTAGGGGCTATAGTTACGAAAATAATCGATTTGGGCAATGTTGGCAAAAGTTTAGATAACTTTACCCAAGGTGAAAATTGATAAAACACGTTGGTTAAATGTAGATTTAAAAATTGTTTCTCGTTATAAACGCATGCATATGAATACGACGGATGCGTTAGACAGAAAAAAGCTTTAGCCCGTCATAGAAAAATAAGAGAAATTCGGGTTTTACGAAAAAAGCGGGCAAAGTTGGCATGTTTCACGGTAATTAACCTGTGGCTGAGAAATGACAATTCGCAGTCAAAAATTGTAAAAATTAAAAAGCTACTTTCTACTCACGCTCGAAACAAAATCGCATTTTGTTCACTTGTTTGTGTTTTTATCGCATGCCCTCCACACCGCCGCTTGAAATACGGAGTCGGTACGAATTCGCAGTGACGCATCGTATCCGTACCGTTTTTAACGCATGCCCTCCACACCGCTGCTTAAAATACGGAGACGCTACGGAATCGCAGTGACGCATTGTATCCATTGTATAATAATCCAGTGAATAAAGAAGTTTGACCTTACAAACGGTCCAAAAGTTTTGAATTTTTGATGTTTTCTAGGATGGTTAGTGAGTGTTTATAATGCATTTTTTTTAAATAAAAAAAGAACCGACTTCAAAATAACTGAAAAGCCAAAAATAACCCGTTCATATACAGATTACATTTCAATCACTTTTTGAAGTCGGTGCAAAACCTCACGTAAATATATAATATCCAACAAAAATATGCGCGGCATAATTTTTCATAGTAAAACTTGAGTGGTTTGGCACCGACTTCAAAAAGTGATTCAAATGTAATCTGTACATGAACGGGTTATTTTTGGCTTTTCAGTTATTTTGAAGTCGGTTCTTTTTTTATTAATTTTTTTTTGCTTTTTAGTGATTCAAATAAAATACTTAGGTATGGCGGGGTGATCGGGTAGGTCTGTTTGCATGTATTGGTTTGGAAGGTTCGCTACAAAAATCTTTCGTATGGGAAAGTCACGACGTACACGGTGCGTCTCCGTATTTTAAGCAGCGGTGTGGAGGGTATGCGATAAAAACGGTACGAATACGATGCGTCACTGCGATTCCGTAGCGTCTCCGTATTTTAAGCGGCGGTGTGGAGGGCATGCGATAAAAACG
Source organism: Apotomis capreana (assembly GCA_947623375.1). Classification (NCBI taxonomy): domain Eukaryota; kingdom Metazoa; phylum Arthropoda; class Insecta; order Lepidoptera; family Tortricidae; genus Apotomis; species Apotomis capreana. The sequence continues at coordinate 20,808,059 of OX392504.1, forward strand.
GTACGGATACGATGCGTCACTGCGATTCCGTACCGACTCCGTATTTTAAGCGGCGGTGTGGTCGCACCTTTATCTCGCAGCAAAGCCGCTATGTTTGAGCTGGTGAGGTGAAAATACTATTTTATTCTTTTTACATGACCGTCGCACAATTAAAAAGGATCATGATTATATCGCGTACATTACTTATCAACATACTTGCTCGTAAATCAAGGGTTTTTACATTTGAGTCCGACCGAAATATGATTTTTTGCCGAAACCGAAGGTTTGGTTTAGATTGTAGTTCCGGCCTTTGACTTTGAGTAAAATGTCACTGAGACGTTTTTTCCACAAATTATTGAAGGATCAAATATGTCGCTGGCTTAATTGACCGCGCGAGCGAAGGCTCCGTTTCAGCTTGGCCCAAAATTACTTCGTATGTCAAGATATTTGGATGTCTAGATGCTTTCTGGCTGTTCTCCCCTAAAGGTGGTATTTCTTAATTGATTCTCAACCAATTTTGGGAGTAAGTTTGATAAATATAAATATAGGTACATATTTATTTTTTGCTGATTCAGTTTTCCAAAAGTTAAAGGATATGCGAGTTGAAAACATAAAAAAAAACAAATGTTAGCAATTCCAAAACTAACTCTCACAGTCTACAGCTCAGGCACTCCGCACTAGTATTACAGGGTTCTTTAATTCAAAGAAATGCTAATAATATCATATTGTTTGAATAAAACAGTTAAAACGGATTATACCGCGTATATTATTAATTCAGCCTTCCTGGGACTATCATAAGTGACACTGGGTCTAAATTAATATACCCAAAAAATTTAAAAATATTAGGAACAAAACAATTGACACAATATTTTGAGTAAAATAGAAAAACTAAATCAAAGTAAAAATACATTTATCGAGCCTAATCGATATCGGTTAATTAATGCAACACCCAAACATTTGGATATACAAAAGAATTTTGGGTGCTTCAGTGGCCGACGGAGTCAGGCGGTAAGCCATAATTACGCCGTAAGTTATAATAATCAGCATAGTGTGGTAAAGTATTTTTTTAATTGAAAATCTTTACATTCAGTTAAGATCAAAAAGTTTTGCTTAAATTTGGATCTCTCATCTAGTGTTTTTTCCTCTTTTTGCAAAAATCGTGAATTTTTACTTCTAATAAGTTTTCCATTAGAAAATCAAAATGACTATTTATTTATATTTATATTAATATGTACAAAAAATATTAAGCAACCGCTTCGAAGAAAATTATAATAAGTTTTAAAAAATCAACAAAAATTGGTTTTTACCTGCCAAATCAACTTAATCATTATTATTTTTTTTTATTTATTTATTTGGTTCACCAACAATTGTTTACACTAAATACTTACAACCTTTTATAACACAATGCTATCATCTAAGTGTAACAATCACTTATAGGTAAACACTGCATGCGTTTTATTATAAAACTAGTTAAATTATTACCTACTTAACACTAATTGTACTTAAAAGTAAGTTATGCGTTTTAGTGGCCTAAGCTTTTTATTTATGAAAGGTTTTTCCTAAACATTTATGAATAGTTTTTTTAAATTGCTGCATCGAGTCAAAGTGCACATCCGTCTCATGACAGCTATTAAGGGTTTTACAAAGCCGTGGTACAGGTAAGTTGCTGCCGAGAACAGTTCGTCTAACATTGAGCAAAATAGTACATAATTATAGAGCAGTCAAATTTCTCTGCGCACACTTTGCCCCGCCAGCCCAGAATACAGAACCGAACAAGCTTGCAGAGTTGCGTCTTGTGACGATGATATGGACTTAGCCTCAACAGTGTGATGATATGAAGGTACTCCACTCCATGTTGATGGACCATCAACTGCCACCGCAGAAGATGAAGTTGATGGTTGTATGTTTTGCTGCCAAACTTTGGCTGATGATGCCCTAAAATTCTTCATCTGATTCACAATTTCATTGTTTCCAGCATAGTGTCCTCTTCTTCCTCCTCCATAGCATCCTCTTCTTTGTACTTTGCAACTTCATTTTGCACTTTATTTTCAAAATGATTGATGCACAGATATCTGCTACGCAGTTCATCATGGCTTAAGTGTGGTTATGCTTCCTAAAACAATAAATTAAGTATTTTAACATAAATAAAACTCAATAATTTGCTTTAGGAGGACTTTTTTCTCTAAAAGAATTCACAATTCACTTAACTTGGTAATAACAAATTATAAATAAACTAAGTACATGTGTAATTGGGTAACCAATGAGGTACTTATGTGAATAACAATTAATTTGTTACTTTAGTATTAGCAGCAACACAACCTTTTTGTAGCGCAGATTTGAGAAGTACCAATGTACTTAGATAAAATATTTCACATACAAACACCAATACACTTAACTTCATTCTTTACAAATGTTTCAACTTGGCCCAAAGTTCTATAATAGATGCTACACAAAACGGAAAACATAGAACTTGAAGGTCAAGCAAATAGTTTAATTTTAAGCATGTGCTTATCTCATTTAGCGACTTTGTAATTTGTTTGATTTGAATGATGTTCTACTATCTTACAAATTACAATAATTTGGACTAGGGACTAATTATTCATTTTGTTTTTATATAGAATAAAAGCTGGCTATAAAAATGTGATTTGTTTATCGATAATATCTACTTTATTTCAAATGTTTAGTTCGTCTTAAAGACAATACTTACCTATATACCTAAGTGGACTTGCCTACCTATATACTTAAGTGGACCTATATACCTAAGTGGGTCAATAGATAGAAAAAAAAACTTACCGCAATTAGAAATTTCGTTTGTCAGTTTTCACAAGTCGACGACGTGTTCAGATCCAAACAATGTGTAGGTGCGGTTTCGAAGCCGTATCTTGATATTAATATATTAATCCGCTTCAAGTCCGTGTTAGGTAGCGTAGCGTAGGTCAGTTAAAAAAAACTTCAAGCATGGTTGCAAACTAAAATCGCATTCAAACAACAAATCGAATCGGAAGTCAGTACTCAGTGCTGCAAACTCCCACAGGTAAGGTAATAAACAAAACAAACAAAAACCAGTAGGGCTAACTCCGATGTTCAAAATTCGACCGTCGTATAGTGCCATCCCTCTCGATCTGCTGTCTAAGTATATGGGTAAACGGGACAGCATTATACGCCAGCCGATCGAACATCCAAAGACAAAATCAGTCGCGTTTCGTTCCACTCACAAATCGGTTGACGATTATCGGATTTCAACGTTGCCAAATGACCGCACACTTATATTAAATATACATACTATTTACACCACTTTTCTCGATTCCAAAAAGTAATTCTTCTAAAGATTCTTAAAAATCATATAAATATATTTATAATCTGACAAATCAGGAGAGTTTGCAGCACTGTCAGAAGTATGGGAACGGTCTGGAAGGAATGGAATGCCCAGTTGACAGATTCATACTGTTGCCAGAACGAATTTACGTTTTCGGAAATTTCGCAAAGTGCATACCTAATCCATAAAGGGACGGTTTTGAACAAAATCGGACGAAATCTAAAAAATTAACAAGATCTAAATGAATACTACCTATGGGATTGGGTACAAGTTATTAATATTGGTTTATTCATCGATATATTCTTTATTTTTCATCTTTTTGAGCGTGCATAGCTTAAAATAAGCTAGTCCTCCAATCATAATAAGCTCGACGAGTCTCCATTGCAAAAGTCTTTAAAGAAACGACGATTGTAAACGGGCGCTCAAGGTACGATTTGGAGTTTCAAAAAGCCGGGAAACTGACATTTTTTTATTGGTATGGCCACCCCGTCGTAGGCTGTGTGTGAGCGCAACAATGGGATACACATAAAACGCCATCTAGCGTTACCACTGCAAACAACTACGAATGCTTGGATGCTAAAACATAGCTAACACTTTCGTGTTCTCGGTTGATTATTTATAATTATTGTTTTCTTCGAAATAAGATGATAAATCATTTTATGTTTTAGGTTTTGTTTATAAAATATGCTATAGTTTATTTTAATCACGAAAATTCTGCTTAATTTGGCTGATTCATATTTTATTAATTTACAAATGTTAACGGTAGAGCCATCTATTGTTGACTCTCAGTACTAAAAGTAACTTCTTCGGCTTGGGAGGCCCTGGTTAGAGCAATATGCAGTGCTTTCATAGATCGTATGGAACCCTCGGTGCGCGAGTCCGACTTGCACTTGACCAGCTTTTTTATTCATTATCCAGGTATCCATATCCATACTTAATACAGCGTTCTTTAAAATTGTAAACATCCAGAAAACCGCAACTGAGTGTGATGTTTAGGAATATGTCCTTAGGGCTTATGTGGGCTGAAATATCACACTGAATATAATGTTTCTGGTTTACCTATTTCTATTTTAAATTTTAATCAATAATGGACCTATGCGAGATCCGGTCGAGAGACCATTTTTAGCATATAGTTCGAATCACATTTGTTAAGCGAATCCCATTAGCTTTGTACCCGATGAACACTACAGTACAAACATCTCTGTTCTCTTTGTTTAAGAGTAAACCTTATTTCGTTTGACTTAAAGACTAATTTAGTGTAAAATTAATTTGCACTTATAACGCCTTACCTTTTGAAGTGGCAGTTGTGGCCGCAGCTAACAATACAGATAATGGTATTGTTCATCGGGTACAAAGCTAATGGGATTCGCTCAACCAAAATAATTATTTCTATACATTTTATAATAAAAAAACTTAAACCTTTTAACACATTAATGGGCGGATTTCTATTTTGTTGTCGATTTCTCTTTTTCTCAGATTTTAATAAATTGTATTACATAAATTGGCCCATGGACAATAATTTTATTTTGCTGTTGATTTATTTCTTTTTCCTTTCGTGCTTCACATTTTGTACTGTACCTACAAAATACGAAGTTTAGTTAAAAAAAATCCATAATTTTTTGTAACCCAATGGAAAATTTTGTAGGACATAACGTGAAATTGGGCTTACCTCGTTCAGAATAACCAACTTTACCAACGCACCTAATTTTATTAAAATCGGAGAAAAAAAAATCGACTACAAAATAAAAATTCGCCGTAATTTTCTATGTGGTTATTTGCAATTTTATGAATGGGTACTAAATTAATATTTACCGTATGTTCGCCGTGTCGGAGCTATTAATAGACAAATTTATTAATAACCATGTGAAGTGTGTAGTCAGGTGTAGCAAAGACTATTCGTAAATTGGACTACTCTCGTACTTCTGGACAGTGCAGTGTTTTAAAGATGGTTAGGTAATCACGGAGCAGTGTTTATATGACGTTTATTTTTAAAACTTACCATGATAACGAAGTCCTTCAACTTCTCCGAACTCCCATATAAGTCGGCACTGGAGGTCCACTACTACTTGGTTCGTTTTCGGAATGTATTTATGTATTCGAGTGGTGAGAAAACTCTCCAAGGAGTCTACGTTCCCGAAGTCTACAGAGCCCAGCAAGCTTCCGATAGCGCTCTGTATAGCGCCGATGTTCTTTCTAGGTACTCGCAGTCCACATTCTAAGCATTGCCATGCACTTCCCGTGTTCAAGGGTTGAATAGGCAGTAGGCTGCCGGGACACTCGGTCACGAAACACTTGAGAGCGGCTAAGAGAGTCCCTCGTTCGGTGGGGTCCGCGCAGCGGTCACACTTGCATAAAAAATGCTTCGTTTTATAGAGCTGGGTTTGCCGGGACGGGGTCCCCCATAGAAATCCTGCATAGCATGTGAATATCTCCGCACCGGCGGGTATGTGCTTGATTGCTTTAACCATCATTTGAGCATCGCTATTGTAACTGTACCTCGTGTTTGGTACGCAGTTATGATTCATTAACCCAGAAACAGGATATAACCCCCTTCTGCTCATTTCATTCTTGCCGTACGCGATCGCAATCTGATACGCATTTGCATCAAGTGCACAGCACGTGAATATCATTAGCTCTTCATCAGACTCAGGTATTTCAAAGTATCGCTTCAGATCTCTAATTTCAGTTCCGTGTTGTGGTAACATGTACGCCTGGAGGGCATAGAGCAATTGTTTTTGTTCATCGTTTAGTAATAACGCTCGAATGGCAGTGAGTGCCCGTGATACGGTCTTATCGTCAAACTCTTCAATAGGTACAATTTTATTCCATTGCGAGATAACGCCACAGTCACTGAAATGCGCGTTACCATGTTGACAATCCTCAGAACACAACATCAATCCACACTTAGGACATTTGAATGAATTCTCTGGGTCGATTTTGTAACACACCGTGCATCCACGCTGCTCTATAGACGCCGCGCGGGGCCCGCTGACGAGAGGGTGATCCACGAAAAGTACTTCCCCAGGCGTAATATCTTCGGTGGCGATGAGCCCGCGGCCTCCTACAGACGATTCACCGATGGCCCATTTGCTGGAATGTAAAACTCCATCGACGGAGTTGTAGAGTCCTAGGTGTTCCTTCACCATTTGCGACAATTGATCCAACGACAACATCCTGCCGTGACGCGCGCCGCTCGGTGCCGGCAATGCACTGCGCGCTCAATGCGAATAAACACATCAACGAGTTTTATAACATCTAGTGTCCTGCAATCGAATACATCACTGCCAAAAACCGAAGTGATATTTATTTCTTCAATCAATTGAGCCTTACTGACGTGCACCAACTGCGTGATGTAGATAGTTCCAAGTATCTTGTCACAGAGTCTGCCAAGCGAGTAATAGATCTATCACTAATTGATTAGTCAAAATAATAAGGCCCTAGTTCGATTAACTCGCGGCTCGGCGGTTACCTGAGCGCGCCGCGGCCCGAGTGCGAAAGACAAGACCGCGACATCGGGAAAGAACAGGCTGAAAATATAGGTATAGGCACTGGTAGAGATCGGTAGATTATTTTTAAACATCGAGAAGTAAGTAAAATCGCTACTCAGCTCAGCTCTAATACAAAAATATTCTTCACGAGGTACTGATTGGTTAAGCGTTACGTTCAAAAAATAGATGCGGAAAATAGTTGCGCAGGAGGGGCAGCAGGCGTTACTACCGATGATTTATAGTTTTGTTCTCGTTTCCTCTACTGTAATATTTCATCGCTAAATGTTGATATGTATGTATTACGAAAAATATTTAACATCGATGTTATTTAGATACAATCAAGGTACTTTGGTGAAAAAAATTTAAATATCGTATCGTTCGGAATAAATATAAGATAAGGAACGATTTTTGTACCTATAGGTCTACGATAAAATTGAGAAACATTAACAATATCAAGAGCTATACATTGTGGTACTCTCGCCATAATTTCTCATTTCCTACTTCAACTAGCTGAACGGGCATACGTTCATGCCCCCGATGGCACACACAAAGTGGCGTCAGTTGGAAACCCGATCCTGGTCCATTGTGATCCAGCGGCGCTGGTTCGAAAACCTGCCCAGTCTCTGTGACCTCTTGCGCTATGTGGACGTCCCCGGAACCCGTCTAAATGCGTTGTAGCCACGACCTTTCCTTGGTGCCAGTGAGATTGCAATCATGATGCAAAATTTGTACGATTACCAGGAAGACGACTGTCCGTGGTATTACTTCGATAGTTCCTATAAAACTTTACTGGGGAGTTGTCTTTTTGTTTTCGGTAAGTAATCCAAAACAGTATTTGTTTTTAATATCTTAAAATTGTTCAAAGGTTACATTTAGGGTCTGCAGAACCGAAAAATGTTAGTTACGAGTATGTGAGGACCGGGGATAGCCGGTAACTACTCTCATGCTTCTATTTTCCCGGTTCTGCAGGCCCTAGTTACGTGTCAGTAATACCGTGTGACTTTAAATTATTTCGGAAAAATATGTGTGAAAGTACAATCCTGAGACAGTCCACCAGAATATCGTTTACGTCACCCTATACCCAAAAGTGAGATTTAATGCCCACTACGTTACGAGAAAATTTCGCTTCCTGGCTAAGGCAAGACAAACCAAGACAGACAAGACAAGATAAACTTTTGACAAGCCACGGGCGGTAATTAGTAAAGCCATAGATTGCATATTTATGACCCTCATCTTTGGTTCTGGCTACAAACACCTTCACTCTGGGACATTCACTAATTCCCCACCTTAAGTATGTGCAATCATATAACGATTTTTTTGGTAACATTTTATAGATTCACTATTTGAATTTGGCATTGACAATGAATTTTTTTACATATTTAATTAGGGTAGCTGCCGTGACTGGTACTTTCTTTTAGATAGTCCATCGTCCTTTCCTCTCATCTTATATTGGATCAGCTAGTTTGTACGAGTCCGATTCGAAAACTCAAATGAACAACATAAGAAGATTAATATATTGTTTTCAGGCGTGTTCGGGGTGCTGCTAAACGGCTGGCTGTTCATCACGTTCATCCACAGTCACCTACTCACGTTCAGAAGCCATATTCTAGTGCTAAACCTTTGCTCGGCGTCTCTCGGCAGGAATTTGCTCGGGTTCCCCTTCGCGGGAGCGTCGGCGATAGCAAAACGGTAATAATTTACTTTCCAGTTGCACAAACGTCCTACTACTACTTTGGACACCGATAAGTGTTCGTAATCAGAGCTGGACATAAATAATACATAATTGGATGGGTTAAATTAAAAATAATACTTAGGTAAATTAATATGTTTAAAATTGGTTACCATGATGAAAGAATTTGAATATTGATTTTGTTTCAGATGGTTATTCGGGTCTGCGTGCTGTCAACTCTTCGCATTTTTAAATCAATTTTTTGGTGTCTTTCAAATGACTGCCTTACTTGTTATAGTTTTAGAGCGCTATTTATTAGCAAAGTTCTACAGACGTGGTAAGTTTTTCTAGGTAGATTTATCAATCCTATATCCCTGCATGTAAGCAATATACCCTACATAGAAGAATGGGTCTAAATTGGTCTCAGGTCTATTACAAGTACACTCGCCCTAAATTATTTTGTCAAACTCGTAGGTGCATATACATGTATATTAAGGTTTTTTTACTTTAAAAGCTGTTACATCAACAGATTATTACCACTTTGATTTTACATTGGGCTCACTCAAAAGATACATTCAGTAAACATGCATATTAAAGGACTTGGTCTACTATTCCAGAGAGGATCCTTCATCTACGACTGTACTACATTTTAGTGGGCGCGTGTTTCCTTAACGCCGTGGTGTTCGCGACCCCCCCACTATTCGGCTACGGGGTGTACTCCTGCGACCCCACCGGTACCGTGTGTACCTTTTTCTGGCCCTCGGGGACCTCTGGCGCCAAGCAGTTGGGGTACACTGTGCCGTACATCGTGCTGTGTGGAGTGTTACCGGTTACTGCCATGTAAGTATGTGACCCACCCCACCGGCACCGGTACCTTCTTCTGGCCCTCGGGACCTCTGCTCTGGCGCCAAGCAGTTGGGGTACATTGCGGTGCCGTACATCGTGCTTTGTGGATAAATATTTGAATTAATGAAAGATTTATTGCCATATTTATAAACCTCAAAGTTATATAAAAAAGTGAGATACGAGTATTTTTGAAAGTTACGATATACGACAAGATTTTCTAGCTTGAAAAAGGTAGTGCACACATCTTCATTGGCCATTATTTTATAAAAAAGGTTCTATGTATTTTCCCTTTCCAAGTTTGTTGGTACAGTCAGTTGGTAAAGTGCATAAATATGTACCGAATCCTCTCTTACATTATGTAAGTACCAAAACTTTATTTTGTTGTAGTGAAAGCGAGGGGACATAATTTTGAGAGTCCACACATATTTTTACACTTGATTGTAGTTGTAAATATATATAGTAAGTAACAGGTATTCACAAAGTGGAACCCAGATCAGCTAAATGATTTATGTTATGCCCTTTTCAGTTTCTATTACACTGGCAAAGCCGTACGATTGGAAACCATTTATTATAGAAGTGAACAACAAAAAGAACAGAAAAGACTTACAAAGGTAAGATAAATGGTATTTCCCAAAGTACCTAACGCCTGAATCTAGCAATCATTTCACTGTCCCCTTAACAATAGTAGGTATATATTTTTCTCTTGAGGCAAAGTTAAGTTTGGGCCTAATCTAGGGCTTATCGAAGTTTTTCTGTCTGTGCCGTATCTATAAGTTAGGTGTCTTGTCTCGGCTCAACGCCTTGCTGCGCGACCTTTGCTCTAATGGGCTAACCTTAAGTTGGAGTCTAGAAATGCCTGGCACATGTTCTGATCTCACTAATTTTAAAATGCAGTGTTGTCTTGATTAAAATTTGCAGAGTATCCATGTCCTGACCATTTCCACGCTAGCGCTATGGATCCCAAGCGCGGTCCTGGCCGGCTGGCAGTGGTTCCCTTCGCTGGTTCTGAGCTACCGTACCCATGTGCCGCCAACATTGGCGCTCATAGCCCCTATTGCCTCCGAGGTATGCATTGATTTGTATACTCTTACTCTACTCATGTCACTCCTTAAAATGATAATAAGTTGGTCGTTTTTTGGTGATTCAATTGCCGTTATTCGCCATTTTGTATTTTTTTGAAATATGCAATAAATTTGAAACCAAATAAATATTCAATAACAGATTTACGAATAGAAAAAACACATCATCCGCGTTACGACAGAAGTAGGTGAACATAAGCGCGGGTGTCGGATGTGGAGAGAAGCATTAAGGATTTAGGACACTGCTCTGACATTCCGTTCTCTCCCTTAAATCTTCTTCTTCCCGTGTCTCTGTCTAACTGTTGCGGGTGAAGACTTATTGAAACGGTCAACCCATAGCTAAATTTTTGTGACAGGCGGCGACAAGCGTCCCAGTGCTGTGCTACCTGTTCGCGGACGAGCGCTTGCGCGCGGCGTTACTTGGTCGCATGCGGAAGCAATACGCGCTCCTGCGACCCGACCGCGCCAAGCGGTTCCAGGCCTAACAACACCAGCCACCAAGTGGATCCAACACCAACAAGACTGGCCGCGCCGAGTGGTTCCATACCTAACCGACTTGACTGCGCCAAGCGTTACCAGGTCGAATAGACGCTTTACATAGCCCTGGGAAACCAAGTCGCAATTCAGGGTGGCTTAATTCATATTTCAGGACCGGAAAGAATGGCTGTCTGAGCCTACCTGCGTCGAAATGTTTCCGATAAGGCACGCTTCTTATATCCTGAAAAATTCTCAAGACGTGACTGAGCGCTGATATATTCAGAATTCAGGGCCGGAATAGCAGTATTGGCCGTTATAGGCTTTTTAGCTGCTTCTTAACTCTACTACCTATCCTTTGACGAGCATGGAAATTGTGCGTGACTAGCCCAAATTGGCTTTAAACCCGTCTAATACTTCCTAAAGTGTTCGTTTGCCACATTCGTCATGTTCATGTTGGTGGTCATGAAAACGCGAAAGGAGTGGAAATTTCGAATTAAGAATGTCCAAAAACTGAGCGCGACTGTACTATTATGTTTTCTGTGGCGTGACTTCAATGTGGATTTAGATTAATTTCAATAAAACACTGCCGATTACTTTATTACTAGTTATAAGTGTGATGTTTAAAATGAAGCATTCCTCGATATTTTAGTAAAAAAAATATTGATCCTTTTATTTTTCAACAAATCTTATGAAATAAATGAAGTCGGTTAAGAAATAAAAGTAAATATTTTGTAAATGCTTTGTATGTTTTATTGATCATCGGCCGCTTTCCATTGCTAGTTTTTACTTACTGATGTAAATGGGCGTATCGACTTTATAAACGACTTCAAAAAAGGAGGGGGTTCTCAATTCGATTGTATGTTTTTTTATTTTTTTATTATTATTTTTAATGTTTGTTACCTCAGAACTCCGTCATTTATGAGTCGATTTGGAAAATTCTTTTTAGGTTCATGAATATACCATGTCCAAGTTGGTCACATAAAATTTTGGTCAAGATCTGATGACGAGATCCATGAGGAATCGAAGGAATTCCTGAAATTTTATAGGCACATAATGTTTTTCATATATTTTCTAAAACTATTTAAGTATTTGCAAATGGTAGTTATTATCTTCTAATGCTGAGCTGATGACGGAAGGTGCAACTCCTTAACGGTTAGGAGTTAGGAGATAATTCAAACGAGATGCATGCCTTTTAGACCTCCCCGATCACCCCGCCATAAGTATTTTATATGAATAACTAAAAAGATTGATTTTATTCTGTCCCGTGGCCCACAGGACATAACAAGAATTTACATAACAAGAATTAAAAAAAATAGTAATGGAAGTATCTACGCAAAAACTTGTGGCCAATTTTAGGTTGCAACTTGAAACATAAATTACATTTATAAACGCAACCCAAAATTGAACACAAGATTATGATGGTGATTTAACTTCTTAGAAAACAAAAGTGTAGATAATTTATATTACTAATATTGTCAGGAGATAGTCTACATAAGAATGAGCTTACGTATAACTGTTGCAATTTCAAAGATTTTGGTAAATGTAACCGCCGAAATTATAATAATAATACAATACTTTATTGCACACCAATAAAAGTTTACAAAAGGAAACAAGACAAATACAATTTATAAATAACGGTAGACAACAGGCGGTCTTATTGACAACCTTTGGGTAGTGAAAATGATGAAAATTCTAACTTAATACAGAGTAGGTGCAGCAGAAGGTGAAGGGAGCACATAATTAGATACTAACAGAAAACAAGTACGCATATGGGTAAATATACACATACATAAACTTACATAATACATACATAAATACAATAATATAAATAGACACTAGACATATACGAATCTTATATAGGGTAAGGTTGCTCAAGTCGTACTACCGCCTAAGTCGTACCCTGATGATATCCCAGCCGTTTCCTATAAAAAGTGCCATCTAGTGACGTGAAACTGAACTAAATAGTTGAGCGAGCATGTGAAAACAATTGGACGGCCGGCCGGTCTTGCGGAGCAAAAATAATCAAAAAGTTAGTTTTTAACACATTTTTTTATAAAAATTTTAGCCCATTTGTAAGCTTTTTATAAAAGGAGTGTAATATTCAACTTATTTTTTTGATTACATCTATTTTTAATGATAATCTGTCCGTCGTTTAGGCACATTCAAACGGTAGAATGTTTTTAGCTTATACCAGTAATTTTGTTTTGAAACTTGCTGCTTAAGTCGTACTTGTGGAGAATTCTTTACTCGTACCGGTACGACTTAGGTATTCAGAAAATGTTGTGTTTAATTTACTAGTTTTTTTTTTACTGGCAGTAAATATGGAAAAGAAAAAGTATAATAGCTGGAAGCAGGAAGATATGAACGAAGCTTTAGAGAAACATCGGAACTGTGAAATTGGATTTAGTGAAGCTTGTAACATGATTCAATGTATGAAATGTAAAAGTTGGGTACATGACCTATGTGCTGGTGTCGAAAACAAAGTAAAAATATTTTTTTTTGGATATCTGTGTTCAATGTTCAACCACAATAATTTCCTAAGCTCAATTTTTTATGTTAAAGAGTATATAATTTTCATTTATATGTTTAGTTTAGTTTGTAGATCACTATGACCTGATTCTTGTGACTATTAACCAAAGAAACATATTTTAAGTTGATCTGAGAGATTCAGACTGAATTGTTTGTAATTTTTGTTTTTTGTAATGTGATCTCATGTTATTACCTGAACGTTTTCAATATAGTTTATAATGTCTTCACTGAAGCCTTTTTCTAAGTACGACTTAGGCTATAGGTGGTACGAATTAGGCGACTAGGTGCCTTAATCGTACCGAAGGTACATTTGTAATAATCGTTAAAATATCTATATTGCTAAGAGCTTTTTAAATTTCAATGAATGTTGATTGAAAGGTAACTAAATAAAGGTTCCATACATAGAAAATATTTTGTTTTAGTTGTATGACATTAATATTACAGCATTATTTCCTTAAGGGGTACGACTTGAGCAACCTTACCCTAACACAACGCAATACAGTCAGTGACGAATAACAGTTTCATATATTAAACCAACAATTTTATTGTTCGAGAGATAGGTAATGCTCTTTAATTTTATTTTATTTTATTATATTTGTAATCGTAGTTTTAAAAAGTGGCCCGAGGGACATCACCACGGTAACAAGTTACAGAAAATAGACAAATGACCCAAATACAGGTAGGTATACTGAATTAACTAATATTGGATTGTTTCAACATGTCTGTGGCTTTGTTACTTTGGTATAGATACTCGTATTTTCGATTATGAGTTATAAATTACATTATAGTTGATTATAGTTACATAACAGTTTAAAAGGTCGTGGCGATGGCGATATAGCAAAATGTCGATAATAATCCGAATAGAAATTATTGATAAATAAAATAGTCATCAATAAATAAACTTCATCGAAATTATAAGTCTCTAAGAAGATACTTATAATGTAAATACCTCCAAAAAATAATATGTATAATCCATATAATATGAAAGATATCTCCTATGTTAGATAAAACTACACGTAACACTTAACAGTTTAAGGCGAGAATAAAGTAGCTTCAACGAGTACTCTAACATATTGTTGTAACGAGTTTAGTACTATGTTAAAACAATGCCGTGTAGCGGAGCGAGTCGACTTCATCTCTGTGCAAGTGGTTGCAACCCAACCCGACTGTCCTGCCTATAACGAAAACAGCGTATGTTCTTTACAATACAAGTACATTTTAGTCCTTTTGAGTAACCAAGGTGCTTCTGCCTGCACCTCCCCGGCACGCACGACGCAGTCGCAATGGACATCTCTTGGTCCCCTCTCGTTTTCCGCTGTCCTCTAAAAGTGAATAATTAATCTCAGCTTCCGACTGCGTAGTTCAAAATGTTGTACGATACGTGCCCTTGGCATTTGTTCCATGAAGAACAAAGAAAGGATATTGAAGACCACCTGTTTACTTTAAGTAAGTTATTTATGTATTGATAATTCGGCGCTGTCGATTTGTTATAAACGATTTTATGTGGTTGCAAGGATATTTGTAATTTCTTTGTATTTGTATATCATTTCAGGACTGTTTTCTGGTATGCTGAGCTTTTGGCTCACTTTTGGTATATTATGTTCTCCTAGTTTGAAGGATAACTTGAGTTACCACAATATTTTGGCTTTTTTTACATCTGGGTTTCTTCGGAATTCTATGCCTACTGCAGTTAACCACGTAACATTTATGAAGAAATTCAGGTAAGTTTTATTTTTATTAATACGTTGATTTTAAAATATGTAGGTAGGTGCCTACTGAGTTTGAGAGATTCATAATCATAATATCATGTTACAGCACGCGCACACTGCGCTTTTGGAAATAGACGCAAATGCCATTAAACCATTAAAAAACTTTTACTTATAAAAAAGATGATTTTACAAAAGAGTAACAAAAATAAGGTTTCGTTGTTTTTATAACCACACCACTAGTATACGAGTAAACATACATGTATAAGTGCTTAACCCTCGAGAATAGTGCAGTACCTAATCATAAAACGTAGTGGGTACCTAATCATACATTTTGACGACGCGGTTGGCGCAGTGGTTAAGCAACTGCCTACTGAGCCGACGGTCCTGGGTTCGAATCCCGGCAAGGGCAAATATTTGTGTGATGAGTTCGAATATTTGTGCCTGGGTCAGAGATGTTATTTGTATTAAGTATGTATGTATCTATATAAGTATTAATTATGTTTATCGTCGTCTTGTGTCCATAACACAAGCCTACTATTTAGAGCTTACTGTGGGACTAGATTGATTTGTGTGAGCTTGTCCGATATTTATTTATTATTATAAAAAAGTCCCGATCACATTAAGTTATATATATCTACTAGCTGTTGCCCGCGACTTCGTCCGCGTGGAATCTTATCTTGAACAGTTTACATCTTTATTATATTATTTTCAGATCTAAACAATATGTTGAAATTACTTTTCTTTTTTTTGCAAGTTGATGATTTTGATGTTGGTTACTGTAATTCAACAAAAAATAAATAATAATAAATATTGAAGTGCTGCTCTCATACAATAAACGTGTTTTTTTTTGCCATTTTATACGTAATGGTACCGAATTTCGTACGCGAGTTCGACTCGCTCTTGGCCTCTTTTTAGTTTTTTTTCGGCTAAATTGCTCTAATTACGCGGAATCATTATGAACTCAGGTTTCAAGTCCCGCACTCAAAATAAATATTTGATCTTCAAACAAATTTTCAACCCCTTTTTCACCACCTTCTGGGCTGAATTTTCGAAAACGAATTCACTTTTCTTGTATTCTGATAATATGCCCTTATACAAAGTTTCAAGTCCTGCGCTCAAAAAAATGTTTGATCTCAATACAAACTATCAACCTCCTTTTTATCGCCTCAGGGGTTGAATTTTCAAAAACGCTGAAATAACTTTTTTTGATTTCTAATTATATGCCTTTAATCAAAGTTTCAAGTCCGGACGCTCAAAAAAAGGTTTGATCTCCATTCCATTCCAAACATTCAACCCCTGTTTAGGGTTCCGTACCCAAAGGGTAAAAACGGGACCCTATTACTGAGACTTCGCTGTCCGTCCGTCCGTCCGTCCGTCTGTCACCAGGCTGTTTCTCAAGAACGGTGATAGCTAGACAGTTGAAATTTTCATAGATGATGTATTTCTATTGCCGCTATAACAACAAATACTAAAAATAAAATAAAATAAATATTTAAGGGGGGCTCCCATACAACAAACTTGTTATAGATATATATATAGGTACGGAACCCTTCATGCGCGAGTCGGACTCGCACTTGCCCAATTTTTCACCATCTTCAGGGCTAGATATATTTTCAAAAACGCTGAATCACTTTTTTTGTATTCTAATAATACGCCTCTATTTAAAGTTTCAAGTCCCACACTCAAAAAAATGTTTAATCTTCATACAAACTTTCAACCCCTTTTCACCACCTTCAGGGCTGAATTTTCAAAAACGCTGAAATTTCTTTTCTTGTATTCTAATTATATGCACTAATACAAAGTTTAAAGTCCCGCGCTCAGAAAAAGGTTTGACCTCCATTCAAAGTTTCAACCCCTTATTTACCAGTTTCAGGGATGAATTTTCAAAAGCACTTAAATCAGTTTTCTTTTATTTTATTTTAATACCTATTTACAAAGTTTCAAGTTCCTAGCTTAAAATTAAAATTTAACCCCGAGACAAACTTTCATCCCCCTTTTAACCCTCTTAGAGGTTGAATTTATAATGACGTTAAATTAATGTTATTTTGTTATTATTATATATGCCTTAGTCAAAGAATTTGTAATGGAATCAAACTTTCAACCCTTTTTAACCATTTTAGGGGACGAATTATTGAAAACGCTGAAATAACTTTCCTTGTATTTTAATTATATGCCTTTATACAAAGTTTAAAGTCCCACGCTCAAGAAAAGGTTTGAGCTCCATACAAACTTTCAACCCCCTTTTTACCACCTAAGAGGCTGAATTTTCAAAAACGCTGAAATCACTTTTGTTCCATTTTATTTGCATAACTTTTTACGAAGTTTAAAGTTCCTAGCTTAAAATTAAATTTGAACCCCAAGACGAACGTTCATCCCCCTTTTAACCCCCTTAGAGGTTGAATCTTTGATGATGTTAAATTAATGTTATTTTGTTATTATTGTATATGCCTTAATAAGAAGTTTCAAAGAATTTGTAATGGATTCACACTTTCAACCCCTTTTTAACCCTTTTAGCGGACGAATTTTTGAAAACGCTGAAATAACTTTTCTTGTATTCTAATAGTATGCCTTTACACAAAGATTCAAGTCCCGCGCTCAAAAAAATACTTGATCTCCATACAAACTTTAAACCCCTTTTTTACCATTTTAGGGGTCGAATTTTTTAAAACGCTGAAATGACTTTTCTTGTATTTAAATAGTATGCTTTTACACAAAGATTCAAGTCCCGCGCTCAAAAAAATACTTGATCTCCATACAAACTTTCAACCCCTTTTTTACCACCTTAGGGGATGAATTTTCAAAAACGCTGAAATTAGTTTTCTTTTACTTTATTTTAATATCTTCTAACAAAGTTTCAAGTTCCCAGCTATAAAAAAAACTTGTATCCCATACAAACTTTGCACCCCTTTTTAACACCCTTAGGGATTGAATTTTTCAAAATCGCTTCTTATCTCTAGCCCACGTTATAAAAGTAACCTACTGTGCAAAAATCAACTCTCTAACATTAGTAGTTTCGGCTGTGCGTTGATGAGTCAGTCAGGACTTCTTCTTTTATATATATAGATAATTATTAGTGTGAATTTCGATTTAATTAAGGTATAGCCCTTTTTGCAAAAAATCGCGTTTGGTTGAATAAATGCATTGGTAACATTTAATTATTAGCTATCTCATATATCAGCAAAAGCGGATAAGCTAAAATAGGTTAAAATTCTCGTAATAATTACTTGTTCTGTGTATCCGTTACTGGTGACGGTACAATTGACCAACTTAACTGTTCAGTTGGCACTGTTGGCAGCGTCACGGGTACGGTCAGAATCGAAAGTAGCAAATTGTATTATAATTTTTTTAGCTAATATTATTGCTGACAGTCAATTTGTATTACCATAATATATGTAAGTAATGTAGTAAGGGCGTGGTTGGTAGTAGTGGCATTGGTCCGCCGGCTCATATCAATTGGTGGGGCTGGAACAATTGTTTTATGATGAAATTTGCAGTCGATTATCCTATTAACCGGACAAATACGGGTGCACTCCTCACATAATAGCCAAAAGTGGCGAGAAATATTAATATTGCCGTATCATATTATCACATATTATATC
The DNA here is from genome assembly GCA_947623375.1 of Apotomis capreana. Classification (NCBI taxonomy): domain Eukaryota; kingdom Metazoa; phylum Arthropoda; class Insecta; order Lepidoptera; family Tortricidae; genus Apotomis; species Apotomis capreana. Next base: position 20,826,750 of record OX392504.1, read on the forward strand.
ATTTATTTATCTGTACCTATTATTGATCGCAAATGATTTGATGAGACAACATCGAAATTTGCAATACTAAAATTACGATGATTCAATTTACTTATGATAAGATCGGATATATCTTGATTCTTCATGGTTTTACTTGGGTAGTAATAAAACTTCCGAAAAATAAATAAAAAATGTGCTCATTTAAAATACTATTTTTACTGCTTCTTTTACTAAACTTTTGAAAACTTATGTACGAATAAAAATATAGAAACGAACTGGTAGCAGCTCGGTTTTGGCGCTTCGCCGACCGCTGCCGCGGCATGCTCGCTTCGCTCGCTCGGCTCGCGCGCTGTTGTAGTCGCAGTTCTAACCTAACCTAACCCATTAAACTACATTTGTGGTAGCAATTCGGTTCTGGCGCTAGTATTTATTTCGGAAGTTTAGTATTTTTTTCGGAAGTTTAGTTTTTTTTTCAGTAATTCAATTAAACGCAGCTTAGTTAGTATTACACAATGTACCACTGTGGTACATTGTGTAATACTAACTAAGCTGCGTTTAATCTGTGACAGATCGCTGCACATTCATTTATTTTTCGGAACCTTTATTATTATCCCTTTTACTTTTACCTATGCCTACAACATGGTTGCGTTCTTAGAAATCCAAATGTCCGTGGTTATCCGCTTTTCAGGGCTTTACTCGAACTTCCCCTACAATATTATAAATATGAGCTACTTCACTTAGCTACGATAATACTGAGGCACTTCAACTATAATAAAAATAACTTCACACACTTTCTCTTAACACAAACAAACACTTAAATATGCTAACATAAACACATACTAACTAATACACACATTTTCTGAAAAACGTAATGGGTACCCGATTTTTTTTCCATTGTTTTTGGTGTCCCTATAGTTTATATACGTTTGATTATTATTTTAGTTAATAAGTAATTATGTACATTAGGTTAAATAATTAAATTACCATGTTGTTTCTGGAAGAGCGGGCCCTCCTGTCCTGACACAGGTATATTTTACTTGATAGGAATCCAATCCCAACAAGATAAACCTGTAAATTTAACCTAATAAACTTTTTCATTTTCATTTTCATGAGCCGCTCTTACTCGTATAAACCAGGTTCTTTTTTGTTTGTTTAGCATGGATTCGCCAATGTATCGACACTGCGGCCTCTATGGATTCCTTCAAACTTTTATGGCGATACATGAAGTTGAATGTCTGACTCACATCTGCATCGAAAGATACGTCGTGGCCAAGTACATCACTAACGGTTTGTAACTTTTTATGAATACAGAGGTTAAATATAAACTGAAAATTTTACGTGATCCACTACTGACTACATTGCTTATCTGGAGTATAGTAACGCTCTGATTCCTGAGCTACCGCGACATTACGCACATCGCGAGAAATTAAGCCTTATATTCCGCCAAAGAGCAGTCTGTACAGAGTGCTTTTGAGGTTTAAAATGCGAAGCTCATCACCATATGTAGTTGTTACTTTACTTATTACTGTTACTTTATTTATAAAAATAAAAATGTGGTATTTTCACATAAAAATATGAATCGATAAAAATATTCTATACAAATGTTACTTTACTGTTAATTCATACCTATCCGATGACTTAGCCTTAGGCCCAATTTCATCGTCCTCTGTTAGTTTTTTATGGCAGGCCAGCTGATAACGCAGGTGTAGGCGACAGGGTCAAATAGTTAATATTGACTATCGTTAAATAGTCAGCCGTTAATAACTGACAGCCTATGGTGCAAACAGACCTTTCCCAAATTCCCACTTCACCCACTTGTATCAGTAATACATTCCTCTTTTTTATGGACCTGACTCTTTTTTATTTCTTTGAAGTTAGAACTTATATACTACAGGAATAGGTATACCTATCTACAGACAAGTCTAAATATATCAGTTCACGTGAAATTGTGAGGAACGGCCCGACATGTATCGAACTCGTATGGAACTCCTCGTCAGGGACAGCTATAAACGTACGGCTGAGCGGTTATCAAATCACTCACATGTCGGGCCGTTCCTGACAATTTCACGTGAGTTTAAACAGCTTAATACATTTACAGAGTGTTGTCTGCTAAAACAAACAACTACAATATTCTACCTATTACGGTGCCAAGAGCCATCGGCTTGTGTGTACCTCCGTTATGTATATAGTATAGTAAGTCTAGTTATTAACAGCAATAAGCCCACAGGAGAATGCGGGCACGAGTGCGGATATCACTGTCCCTATGCCACAAACGTGCCCCGTGACATTTGATCGACCTACATTCATTCGTTGATCGATATTAATGTTGGATGGCAATAGTCAGGTCTACAATTAGGTTTGCGGTTGAATGCTTACAGCGATCCCGTGACGCTCCTATTTAAGGAGGTGTTGGCATTCGTTGATGGTTTTAGACGGTAGCCCGACGCTGCGTTAGACAACCATAACCATATCATACTCTTTCTGGTCCCCTAGCTGAGCAAGATGCATTTCCGTAATAATAATAAAACAAGGTTTTTAATTAGAATATCGCATGTGCAATATCATATATATACGATCCGTGAGCTCTCAGATTGGGTTTCAGGTTTGTGTAAAAATTTAGAGGTTCTTAACACGTTCGCTGCGATAGGAGGTCTAAAGACCTCCTGCCAGTACTTTCGGGCTGTACGGTTAAAAATATTGTGGTTTCGCTCTGGTGCGGAGCTCGTAGCTTATAGAATTGTATAGGTAAAAAAGAGTCCAATATAGGGTTCAATTCCTACCATAACGTAGATTTTTTTTGCACTTTAAAACACGCAGGAGGTCTTAAGGCCTCTCATCGCACTGAGACTGAAAAGTGTGCGTCCAGTGCGGATAGGGGGTCTAAAGACCTCGTATAGGTAGTACGGGCTTATCGGCCCCCTCCCGCACCTGTTTGTATCTATGATAGTTGAACTATGGCCCAGTGATGTGCACACGTCTATGAGCAATGCACGTAAATATATTTCGTTTGCTAGTGATTCAAAATAAGCGTCAATTTTGTTCAGTGTTTCAGTTGATCTGTAGTAAATAAATACCCAAGAAGGTTTGTGACTAATATTAACAATAAGTAACGAATGTGTACATAGCTGAATCATGAGTTAGTTAAATCTTACTACCGTGATTGTAACAAACCACTGTGTCTTACATGTTTCTATTTCAGTCATATGTAATTTCCTTACAGTATATGATAAAGTTGTATGATTCGATATATTGCCTATATCGATAAATTGCCTTTTTATTAGGAACATCACTAGAAGTAAATACAAATGTACCTCAAATTCAGTGCTTTAAGAGGTCTAAAAGCCTCCTAATTATTTTTTGTCATTATTCCATATTCTGACATCAGAACTTCGGGCGAAGCCAAAACAAGACAGAATAGTCCTTTAGCTACAGCATTATATAAGTATCATATATAAATTTGTGAATTTCATGAAAAAAATGCATTTTAAAAGTCTGTTCCTTGGTATGGTCTTAAGGCCCCTAACCGCACCTGTGAAATGGTACAGTTAAGGCGTAAAGACCTCTTACAGCACTAGTTGAAAGTCAGCAATATTTTGAGCCGCAGTGAACGTGTTAACTGCATCCCATGGGAGCGAGCGGGACAGATATAAAACTGGAATCACATTCTCACAGCGGACGCACTGTACTTTGTCATATTTTATGCCCTCGAAAATCACGTCTCACGTGTCATGCTGAATGCGCTGTTTATGTCGAAATAAAACCGAATTGCTGTATAACTATCTATTTATTTTGAACAGTATTATTTCGGAAATGTTTTATTTTCTAAACTAAAACCAAAAACTTACACTTTCTGATATTTTTTCGTTCTTTAGAGTCAAGTAGGGTACGTGTTACGTTCGTAAGGTTAGGTACGCTAATTCTATAAATTTTCGGATTCAAAGAAGAGCATCATGAAATGATAACCATTCTAAGATATTCCCATATTCTGAATCTCAATATAGTTTTATTTACAAATGTTTCAATTATTTCAGGCTGGTCAATGCCAAGATGGCATTATTCATTGTTCCGCATCCTGTGCGCGTCCTTTGCCTTCGTGTATTCGGTGGCCCCCCTCCTGGGCGTGGGGGGCTACGCACTGGACTTCATCTGCGCTGACTGTACCATGGATGTGATCCTGATCGAGGGACTGATGAAGTATTTCGTTGCTGCCATATTCGCTCTGAGAAGCATCAAGCCGGCAGGATTTATGTATGTTAGTTTTGCTATTAACTGTTTCGCGTCCTTTGCCTTCGTGTATTCCGTGGCCGTGCTGACTATACCATGGATATGGTTCTGCCCGAGGGACTGATGAAGTATATCACTGCTGCCATAATATGCTCTCAGAAGCATCAAGCCAGCAGATTCATGTATTTACTTTGCTATGTCTATTTCATTTTATAAATTTCTATGTACAAAAAACCAGCCAACAGCATGTCGGGCCACGCTCAGTGTAGGGTTTCGTAGTTGCCCATCCTTCACAATAGATGGGCTTAAACCGCGGTTTTAAGCCCGATGTTTAAACTACGAGAAAGATTTCTAGCTCTATAAAAAGGTCATAAACGCCAAAGTAACTGTACAAAACTGCTGACTTTATCAAAAAATAATGTTTAGAGACCCCTATTATTTTTAAAAGACCTATTCAACGATACACCACACACTAGTGTTGGAACGAAAAAAAAATCACTCCCACTTTAGGTGTACCGGAGGTATCCGAAATAAAGTTTTTTTTTGTTTTTATTTCACCGTTTTGTCGGCGTGATACATACACATACTCATACCAAATTTCAGCTTTCTAGTACTAATGATCACGGAGCTAAGGCGCGGACGGACAGACAGAGAGACAGACAGACGGACAGACGGACATGGCGAAACTATAAGGGTTCCTAGTTGACTACGGAAACCTAAAAATACTGGTTAAAAAAGGTTGCTTTAATACCGTAAAGCAAGTTATCTAGGTACCAGGCAATTTGAGTAAAAAATTTGAAAATGCGAGCTGTTCAAGAATAGGGATAACTAACTTGCAAAATAAGTTTTCACCAAAACGGACTATGGTGACCAAAATTGAAAAATAAACATAAGTAGGTTAAGCATTATTAAGCCAGTATGGCATATCTTTTCAGTTTTGGGCCTACAATACCCCTAACAACGTAGAACGAGAGAGTTATAGTTACAAGTACAAAAACCTAAGTGAACGTACACTATTTCAGTGATTATTAATTTTAACTTCATGTAAATTACAGGGTTCTTATGCTGCTGTGGGCTAAACGACTTGAAAGTAATTTTACGGACAATCCCAACAATCGGGTGCAAAAAGAAACTACTCAGGTAATTATTTAAACAAGGTGACCTAGCCGAAAATCTGTTGGGGACGTATTTATTTAGTCCAGTTATTTAGTGTCGGAATTGTCCAAGAACAGGTCCAGGATACTAATCTAGCTAAGGGATATTTGTGTGGTGAGTCCTTGGGGAGCCCATAATGAAATTGTTATAAACATACTGAAAAAAAAAAGTAGCTGTACTTCAACTACAGAAGTGGTAGGTACAGCGATCGAACATTTAAAATACCCTATGGGTTTCAATCTGTCTCGCTCGATCTTATGCGGCGTCTTTTTCTTTTTATATATCATATCACAGAGATAGTAGCAAACACAAATCTTCACCGAATTTCCGTAGCATACGAGCTCATGAACTGTAAGACGTAAGACTTACAAAAGACAATTTTATCAAAAATATGTGAACACGCCTATAATACTTATTGCAAATAAATTTGCTCATAAATTACAGAATTCAACTGTACCTTAATTCCAGGTGGTGGTATGGCTGAGTGCGGTGTACGTGGCCTGCTTGGCGCCCATCGCCTTGGTCCAGGGCCGGGTAGTGCTGTCGCAGCTGCTGTACGGGTCTGGCGTGTTCGCGGCGCCCTCGCCGTTCTACGTCCAAATGGCGCTGTATTTACATGCGGTAACAGGATTTTATACATATTTACTAATCAGTAATCACGATTCCTCTGTTTCGCAAAATGTTTCATTTTACATTTAGTTGGACACCGTTTTTCCTGTACCTATTAATTTTTCAGAATCTATCAAGTTACGTGGGTCCCAAAAGATATCTCTGTTTGGCCCTGGCCTGGACCTGGAGAATGACTTTGTAATGTGTAATAAAGTTTAAGTAAATAAAAAATAGATACAGGTTTTAGGAAACAACTTTCGGTGAAGTGAATTATCGATCGATGAATGAAACCATGTTTGTTCTTCTTCCACGGTACAGGAGAGGTGCGTGCCGATGTGTTTTTGTATTGATATAGGGATAAAATCACAAGTTTCTGGAACAATAGTACATTTACTGCTGACGCCGGGCAAGCCCTTTTCACGGCTAAATAAAAAGGTACCTATAGTGCTTTTATCAAACATATGCAATGAAATAAAAAAATACACCACTCAAAAAAAAAAATTTGCCGTTTAACTTGTTCATGAACAAGACGCCATGTTTAAAAAAATACTTCCCGGCCTAGGCCTTAAATTTTGTATGAAATTACTTTACAGTTCTCTCGCGTTCTCCGCCCGAAACGTGATACTGCGAAGCCTGTTTATACGCACCTTATGACGATATTTCGTTGCATGTTTGAGAAAAAGATATATAAAAGAAGCAGTTGTTTCCTTTTTTACAGTCTGTGGTATAAACAGTTAGTATGAATGAAGCTTAAAGTGTTTGTTCGTTTTCCATTCTGGTTATAAAACATACACATGAGCTTGTGGAATGATACTTACAACATCTTTAGGATTAAGTTGTACCCTTTTTTTAATTCCAGCTTTCGTTTCATCTCTTTTCAGAGCGCGGTGGCTAATTCCGTCATAGTCTTGTTTTTCCTGAGCCCAATCATACGAGAGGCGTTCCTCAGTCTTCGACTCCCACACATTTATCGACTCGTTGTGAATTTATTCAAAAAAGATTCATCTTCAGTCCGTGAGACCTTAAATACCCAAAACTAAAATAAGTGTGAAAAATCATCTATGATGGTCGCATAACAGTACGATAGATAAATGATAAAGTATCCGTCATTCTTGCACTCACATACATTCCAATGCTTTGGACGTAAGGTAATTTGGGACGAGTGCGTCAGCGGGTCAAGCACATCTACCATATCGAAATATTGAAAAGTACATTATACTACTAACGCCATCTTAGTTTTGCCAACTATTGTTGCGTGGTTGTAAGATAAAATCTGTACTTTTCAATATTTCGATATGGTATAAGGAAACAAGGTATGCCACTCCGGAATGACAGGCGTGACGTTATCACGCTCCTGGTTGGTTGGTTCTGTCAGTCTGTTTCTGTGTTGCCAGTGGTGTATCATAATACTCTCCAATTCCCTTGTAACCGGTATGAATCTTAAATCGTGAGTTTTTTTTATCGATTATACGACAAAATAAAATTCAATCAAAGAACATGACAATTGTTTTTTCGTACGACTTGGGGCATTCTTTTTTTTTCCTAATGATTATTTTGTAACCACAAAGCGGTAACTAATCAGTAATCAGTGACGTATAAAGTCTCACTAGCCGTTGTGTCATACCTTGGTTTCATATAAGTATACCATGTATTTCGATATGGTAGGTGGTAGGTGTGCTGAGTGCTTGCCCCGCTGGCGAGCTTACATGGCGCGATAAACCCGACCATCTTAAGCATGCTAAAGTGGATGGATAAAGGATTGAAATGGATAAGTCATTGTCAATTCCAGTAGATATATATATATTAATATGATACGTACATAAGAAATGTACAAGGTAATCGCATTCCATACGATATCAAGACATTTAACAATATAATTAGAGACACAATATTTGTACGAAGAATATCAGCACAGTTCATTGTAAACGATATAATGTTAATCTAAGTCTTTCAGTCAAATACAGTATGTACATTCAACAAGTTTAATATTTTAACTAAACATGATATAGCGAACAAATAAAATATGATTGTGAACTATAAAATAACAGGCTATCTATGCTACTGAACACAACTTGGAAAGTAACTTCTCAAAAGGTCTTAGACATTGTGTTGAAGGTTTTCATTTTAACTCACAACAGATGGATTCAGTAAACCGATTAATATATAATATCATAATTAATTAATGTAATATAATAATTTATAAATTAATAGCTTTTAATGCTTGTAAAATGAGTTTTCTTTTTAACCCCCGACAAATAAGAGGGGTGTTATAAGTTTAACATATGTATCTGTGTGTCTGTCTGTGGCGTAGTAGCTTCCAAGCGTTTCATTTAATCAAAAAGCTTGTCTGTCAAGATGATTCTTGGTTATTATTGGTTGGGTCGGGGTTCTTGAATTTTCAGTTTATTAATTTTATGAATTTGAACACAATGTCTCTCGATGAAACATCCAAAATATAAGTACTTACCTAAAATTATTTGGATGCCATTGGACCACAACAGTCATGCTCTTGTATGCCTTTACTTATTAAGGATATGCATAAATAGAAAATGTCTAAGGCCTTTTAAGACAGAGTAGATGTATATAAAGTGAATGATGTACAATTTACCAGACTTAAGTAATCACAAAGGCATCGTAGATTGATTGCCAGATAGTAGTGGTACGAGTAGTCACAGTTACCGGCGCTTCTTAAAAGACAGACGCAGAAGCCGTAAGTCTGCGCAGAAATATTTTTTGTAGTTATTTTAAGCAAAAGGCTTGTTAACTTTTTTAAGAAGTGACGGTACCCGAAGGTAGTAGGTATATACGTTGGACCTCACCATACAATCTAACCTCGATTGGTCCGCATTAAGGCCATATTATGAAGTTCACCTCGCATTCGCATCAACATTTAATATTATTGTAGCTACTTATTATATATCATTAGTACTTAAGCGATTGTACGTCATACGTCACATAAATAAGGTATCGTATTCCAACTCAATTTGTTACAGTTCATAGAATAACCGAAATATATAAACGTATCGGCACTTTGTTTTGTTTCGTTTTATTTACAACGATCGAGTAAGAATAAAAAGTAATTATTGCACCTTTTTGTAACACTATTCACATTATCCTCGCGCACTATTCTATCTTTGGAATGAGTTTGACCGTCGTCAAAACTTTTATCACATTCATCCGTCGTTAAGGTAAGCGATATTTACAAGTTCTTAGCTAATTTTGTCGGTATAAAAATCATTCTCTTCTATTATCGTAGTAGAATATACCCTGTCGCTGAAGGTGTCGTCGGTGGAGGCGGTGGAGGAGGGCGTGGAGGGGGAGTGCAGCACGATGGCGGGGCAGGGGGGGCAGCGCCCCCCGCCGGCCTGCTAGATGTGCTCGAGCGGCAGCTCTTGTGAGCGCCGCGCGCGCCGCTCCAGCACAGGGATCACGAATAGGATGATGCCACTCAGCGAGATGGCGGCCCCTGCAACGCTAAATGCCGGCGCGTATGACTGCGTCACTTCAAACAGCCATCCTGAAATATAAAACCACAAAATGTTAGAGATACCACGGATTTGTCATTCATACAGTCGTCAATTCTGGAATAATCTGGAATCCCACTAACATTATAAAAGCGAAAGTTTCTATATATGTTTGTTACTTCTACACGCCGAAACGGCTAGATGAATTTGCAAGATATTTGGAACCGAGCTAGATTAAGTACCTACCCTAACTTAACACATAGGCTACTTTTTAACCAGAAAAAAAGCATGGTTTCCACAGTATAGAGTATATAATAATTCGTTTATCAGTGCAAAGTCGCGGGCAAATGCAAGAAGTATTTTTTTATTACGCTCGACCCCGTGCTCTACATATTTTAATCGTGTAGTGATTGTAGTTGCTCTAAACTAAACATCATTTTCGTAGATAATTTCAAAATAAGGGAATTATATAGGTAACTGTTACTATACAGTATGGATGTTACCAAGTTGAACGAAACCATCATTGAAAACTCGATCGATTGATCGATTGGAGTAGTAAGATTCGATTTTTTATTCATACTTTCTCACCTGCAAATGGTGGCCCAATCAGTGATGCGATGCCTTGGAACAGCAGTAACAATCCAAAGGCATTGGTAAGTTTCTCCAACCCGAGAAGGTCCACCAGGACCACCGATGTTAATCCTACATATGCTCCGATAGTGAACCCAAACGTCATCGCATACATGGCCAATCCCCAAAACTCTGTACACGCCACTGCTGCTGCCGTACCTGCAAATAATGTGATTGTTATGTGATAGTTATGTGATAAATGTAAAGTGACTAGGGTCACAAACTAATTTGGAGGCGAAGTTATTCATCACAACAAAGTTTTACTGAGCAGAGCGTGTGGGATCTTATGACCGATTGTTTTTGTTAAAGATTAAATATAAATTGAAATAAATTATCAACGCAATATTTAAGGGCACCGTCAAAGACAATTTCTCGAAAGCACTAAAGTTTGTGGCTAGGGGCGTAATGCGTGCGAGAAAAGTATCGAAGAAAATAAGTATATATATTTTTTCAAGACTAATAGCTGTTCTGTTGTGATAATTTGTAGCACAACGTAATGGTAAAAGTCAATATAACGCTATACTTACTAATGCCAGCTATGGTTAGGCACAAATTGTACGCCAACAACCGGTTCACCCATGGTTTGTCACTGATGAAGCCAAGAACTATCCTTCCCAATAAGTTAGATGCGCCAATAATAGATATCAAATATTCCGGGTTTGCGACGCCCAAGCCTTTGCTCATGTTTACTGTGTAAACGTAGGGGATATAAAAACCTACACTAGTCAAAAAGTTTGATAGTGAAAACAGTAAAAATATGGGATCGATCAGCAGAGACAGATCGAGCATTTCTAATAGCGCTGACTTATATTCTGAAGAGCAAGGCAGCCATCCACACTTTTCCTCTTCATCATCTTCAATTTTGGTCATTATTTGAGTTCTCTCTGGAGATGATGCTCTGAATTTTGTGAGGCTGGTCATACTTCCTTGATATAGTACATCTGGTCTATGCATGATGCCACTACCATGTCTCGAATGAGGCTGTTGTTTCTGCGCGTGTGATTTGTTAAGAGCAGGCTGGGAAAGAGTTAGTCTAGCAACATCTCCATCCTCAGCATGCCCGTTTGCTCGTGCCATGTGTTCTGTACTTTGCGATCGTTTAAGCGGAGATTTCTTGTGTTTCGGAAGCATCGGCTCATTAACCGGTGTTCTTGGCACTTCAGGTACTGGTCGGAACATGAGTCCTAATGGCACACAGTTTAAAATAAGGGCACCGATTATAGCCATAGCGCCGCGCCAACCGTAGTGGGAGATTAAACCTTTTGTTAATGGCGGAAATATGAAAGTTCCAAGCCCTGAGCCGCATACCGCTATGCCTGAAATTGAGAGATACATATTTAAGTTTGCAGATCGTGCCATATGTGAAACTGAAGCTAAATATTTACCCTCAGCGAATTTTCCACGACAATTGTCATCAGTTTATCACCCGTAAAAATTATGTTAAATCGGTGAACAGAATGTTATTCTAATTATGTGAAAAGGTATAGGTATCTTACCAGTAGCAAGACTCCTGTACCGCTCGAACCACACAGTGACGCTGACGATGGCGGGTAGGTATATGAGGCCACAGCCGAAGCCCGTGCCCAGGCCGATGGTGATGATCAGTGTCAGCACATTGCCCGCAAAGGCAGATAGCGTGACGCACGTGGCAGCCAGTAGAGCCCCGCCCACCGTCACCAGGCGGCAGCCCCAGCGGTTCACGAACGAACTCGATATTGGACCTGGAACATGGGGTTGTCAGATTAGCTTTGACACAGTTCGCTATCCATATTTGAGGGATCGTTTCATCGACCACGTGAAACGCGGTGGATAACTTTGAAACGAATGTTTTCAGACGGATTCAGATAACCAGTCAGTGATATTATTGATTATTGATTTTCCAGGGAAAGACGAATACAACCGACCTAATTATGTCATTCATGAGATAAAAAGCTCGCTCAATTAATGATATTCGTACGAGTAAGTAGTTAAGGTGTAGGTTATTTTATTATTTAGTGGATTTTGTTTAATAATTATTTAATTAATTTGAGTTTTCTTTATATTATTTGACGACGCGATTGGCGCAGTTTGCAGACACCTGCCTACTGAGCCGTCGGCCCCGGGTTCGAATCCCGGCCGGGGCAATTATTTGTGTGATGAATTCGAATATTTCTTCTTAGGTGATGGATGTTATCTATATATAATGTATTTATATATTATGTATATCGTCGTCTGGTACCCATAGTACAAGCTTTGCTTAGTTTGGAACTAGGTCGATTTGTGTATGATTGTCCCATAATATTTATTTATTATTATTTCTTTATTCTTTATGATAATTATTAAGATTGTGTATGTGTATTGTCTCTTGTAAAATTAGTTTGCTCTTATCTATTTCCAGATGTAGAACATTGTTTCATACCTGAACTGAGTGTGACCCCAACTAATATAGAGACGATCCATGCTGTCTTGGCTTGTCCCTCATTGAAGTAGTCCAGAAACTCGTCGTAGAAAATGCCAAAGGAATAAGTCATGCCGTCGGCTGAAAACAAAGAAAAGCTTTCGTGAATACAATTGTAAAAGTGAATGTAAATGAAAATGTCGTGGAGAGTGTGAAATACTGTAAAAATATTGTTTTTTAAAGAATAAATTGATTCGGCAGTCGTATGGGCAGACTGGCCGGCAACAAACGGGTACCATAAGGATAGGGTTCTGTTTTTATTTTAAAGGCAGGGTACCAAAAATATTCAAAGTATTTACATATAACTACGACTACTGAAATTCTTGTATGATGTTTGAAAATCGAGTCGTCAAAATTTACCCCTACCTTGAAATGACGAGGATAAACCTGTATAAATAAATGTGTCTATGTAAGTTTATGTTACAACTTCCATCTAACGTAACGCCCGTGGTGTTTGGTGTTTTGTGTTATCGTTTTACAAACTTAAAGCGAACTAGGTTAACATGATGGGTTCGCAGCTATTTTCTATGCCGCACAATATCGGGGGAACTAGGGGAAGTGGTGAACACGTGACGGCAACAAAGGCTGCATGCACCATTTGAGCAGACAAAGGACTGGCGATTGTCTACGACATTTCATTAAGAAAATAATGGTCTCGTACCGTATCGATTTAATAGTAGTAGTATGCAACTGTTACATAATGTTAGGTTTTAAAGCACGATTTTATGACGTTTTTTATGCCGTATTATGTACGTTAAATATTATAACTTTATCCACGTAGTATCAGCTATGATTAATTTTGGAACCGCAAGCTAGAAACTACATCGTTGTTATAATGTAGTAATCCAAGTATTATAAAACAGGTCAAGATAATGTAGTTCATACGGCTTCTTACTCGTAGTTCTAGATAATATCGTAAGGTTGTAGGTAGTAGATAAAAGACACCATAATAGGTATTGTTTTTTTGCCTTATTGTCACAAAAAAATCTCCAAAGTGATATTGCTCGTGCTTAAATCCGTTTAATAGTCGGAAAACCCTAGGACAAATGAAGTGCACAGTACGCTGCACGCTGTGACAAGCGTAGTTATAACAAGCGATAAAACATTGATGACTACATTTTTAGGGTTCCGTACCCACAGGGTAAAAACGGGACCCTATTACTGAGACTTCGCTGTCCGTCCGTCCGTCCGTCCGTCCGTCCGTCTGTCACCAGGCTGTATCTGAACGACGGTGATAGCTAGACAGTTGAAATCTTCACAGATGATGTATTTCTATTGCCGCTATAACAACAAATACTAAAAATAAAATAAATATTTAAGGGGGGCTCCCATACAACAAACTTGTTATAGATTATATATATGTATAGGTACGGAACCCTTCATGCGCGAGTCGGGCTCGCACTTGCCCAATTTTTTTATTCACGTTTCATTCAAGTACTCAGGCAATTGCCGACATCTATCTAGAATTCTAGATGATGCTATAAGAAAGGATAATAAACTTTGTTTAAAATCTTTAATGCCAAGAGTGAAACGATCTGAAATTAAATGGACACTTTATACGTAGTTAAATGTTATTGTTTTGACAGTTTTGTAATTGCTTGGAAAAAAAATATCGTTTTGTATAAATATAGATGCTGACGAGTCACACGCGAGAAGTGAAATCGAAGTATGATGTTATTGTACGCAAAATTTGACAAACAACCACTAAAATATTTTCAAAATAAACTTTGAATACTCGTGCAAATATTACTAAAATGGCTGTGCTTATACAATTGCGCATAAAGTAAATACGAGTATTGCTTACACGGGCGCCCTGTCGGCAACAAACAACCATTATCGGATACGACGAATCCACGAAAAATCTGAGTAAACAATAACCATTAAATAAATATGCCCTTAGTACATTATTACACAAGTCAACACTGTGATTGTTGCCGAGCCAATGTTTCTTCTTAAAAAAATATGCTCAATGTTCCTAATCTTCTATGAAACCAAGTTGTTTCGAAGTTAGAATTTTGACCAATCGAAGGCTAAAGTTCTTTAATTTTATTATCTTCGTGTACTTTGTGAAATCGAAACATGATATTGAAACGAATGATTACACAGTAATCTTTAAATATCATTATATCTTAATAGCCGTTTAAATAGACGCGTTATGGTATTCGGTCACTGAGAAAGAGTTTTAAATTTTGTTTGTGTTTTGCTATACATTACGAGAAAGTTAACGCCTGATTTAGATTTAGGATACATACATAAGTCTTCACAAAACAGCTGTTGGTACTTCGGGAACCAAAAAGAAATTGATTGTATTGGCCTCTGTTATATTATTACATATTCTTGGAAAATAAAACCCACCAAAAACATTTTCATGTAAAATTATGCTAAGACCATAAATGGACTCGTCAAAAAGTTATCAGATCTCATATAGGTAGAGCCAAGCTTCTGACTCTACACGCCAAACTCAGGCCTAACTTCACAAACATTACACCTTAGTCAAAATAAATGTATCTTGGCCATTTTGCTACATTCACATGGGCGTAAGTAAGGTGAAAAATGTATTCACTGTTCATTACTTTTCCGTTATAAAACAGTTTTGCAGTAACGAAACGGGCAAGCCACAACATAGTTTGACTAATAAGGTGTAGAGTTTGTAAAGTCAGGCCTTGTTCAGTTGCGGCGTGTAGAGTCAGAAGTCGGGCTCTACATGAGATCTGATAACTTTTTGACGAGTAATATATATGTATACGTAAATAACGTCACGATGACGATACAGTTACCGTGAAATGTAACTAAGGTACGTTACAAAATCACGTAGGTCATCGTCCACCGTCTAATAGTATTTGTTCTGCCTTTTGAATCACTGCAATCATCTAGTGTATTTTAAATAATTAAATTACTCTGTCCGGAACGCATTTCGTAATGTGAGCAGCATGTGTGCTCAAAGCACGGTTCCATCATTACGACAAGGATCTGCATTCATTATAATTAGTACCTAATATCAATGTACTATTGTGAATCGCAGTGACCTTTTCGGAACAGGTATCTTATTAGGAACTATCTCATTCAAGAATTTATAAGCTCGGATGTGGCTGCGTCATTTCTTTTACGTAAAAGGCGTCCGCTAATTCTGCGTCGTCCGTGACACACAAATATTATAAAGCGATGGTCACGGTACTTCGCCGCGCATTTGTCTAATAATACATAGGTACATGCGCAGGCAGGCCGCGTGAATAATTCCAAATTATAGCTTTATGTTTCTTGTAAAAACAGTGCATTGTATTTTGTTATCTAACAACGTCAACTTTTTACATTGCGTGACTTTTCGTACTTGTATTTTTCGGTATCACAAATTTCTTATCAGAGTCTAAGTAACTGTGACTCAGGGTTATGCATGACATATAAAGTACGAAAGCGCTGCAATGCCATCTATGCACATAACAAGTAGGTAAATGAAAAAACAGACACGTTTGGATTGATTGTAAGAGTTTTCATAACCGTGATAAATGAAATTAAAAAAGAGTGGATTATAACAATTTCTTGCAAAGAAAATAGAGCTATCTCTGGACGAACTCATGATTCTAGTTGTTCTTTAATGTGTTTAAACTGCGGGGGGTGTTGGCAATGAAAAGCGGAGTGGGGCGCCTACTACTTATTTGTTATTCTGCGTTTCGGCCGCTTTGAGCGTAAAAGTGACCTTCAGAATAATTGGCAACAACAATGATCAACACACCTATACACGTAACTAGGCAGGGCAGAGTAAATAATAATCATTATATAGTTCAGTACCTAAGACTTAATTAATTATTCAGCTGAAATTAACAGAAGGCAAATATAAAAGGGGAAACATTATCTACTTACCTATTCATAAGATCATTGTTAAGTTTCTCATATGTACATCTCTTTCTCTTTCACATATGCATATGTAGGTACATAAGATTATTGTTAAGTTTCTCGTAATAAGTAATACAAGTCAAACACGGGCGCTAAACAACGCACACGGTTTTGCCACAAGAAAATATAAGTAGGTACGTCTGTTAAGAAATATTGAAGCCAATTTTTGTTAAAATTTCAATAATTCGACATTATTTTGTTCCATGTTGTAAATACGTGAACGCAATCTTTTAAAATTAAAAGCCGTTAAACAATATTACTTTAGACACGTCTAGTAAAGTTATTTTCGTAATATTATGTTATAGGTTAGTTAATAGTATGTGGAGATTTTAATGTCGACCTGCTAGATGCTAATGATATCCATACTGTTAGATTATTGAATCTATTTCAATCATTTCACTTGTTGCCTCTCTTTAATGAGTCTACCAGAACTACAGTCAGCACGGCAACATGTTTAGATAATATATTTTGCAATTGTGAAGCTACTAATAAGGCGATATTCAACTGCTTCAACTCCGATCACAGCGGCCAAAAAGCCTATTTTAAAGTCAATGTACATTTGAAACAGCATATTCTTACTTATAGGCCCATTACTGATAATCGCATGGAACTATTTCAAGAGAATATACTTTGCAAAGTTCCCTTGCTCCCTACTGATAGTAATGATCCTAACGAACTCTATGGAGAACTATCAGATGTGATACATAACACACACGAGAAAATTTTCAAATTTAAAACACTTAAACATGGCACAATGAAAACAAAGTTTAGTGACTGGGCCACGCGAGGCATACATAAGAGTAGGAATAGATTGTATGAACTATATGAAATGAAAAATTACATTCATGATGATAAGTTCACAGCATATGTTAGAAATTATTCGAAGGTGTTTAAGAAAGTTTGTGCCTCCGCCAGGTCTATTTATTTAAGCAATAAAGTTAAGTCAGCAGACAATAAAGTTAAAGCAGTCTGGAATGTAATTAATACCGAGACTGGTAAAACAAAACCCCGTGAAGGCCATTATAGACTAAAAGTTGATGATCATATTGTGACTGCGGATTTGGACATCGCAGACGCCTTTCAAAACTTTTTCTCTGACATAGCTGTGAATACTACACAACATTTAAAATCATCAGAGGTAAAGGCTGGCTCCTATTTGGATCCCACTGTTTGTGCCAAATTTGATGGGAAACTTTACTTTCAGTATACAGACCCCACCGAAATCATAAAAACATTCAAATCCTTGAAGTTAAAGAACACTGAGGACCTTTGGGGTATATCTGTTAAAGTCATGCAATCTATAATTGATGTTATAGCTCCATATCTTACTGTTATGTTTAATGCTTGTGTAGATCAGTCTGTGTTCCCCGATCTGATGAAATATAGCAAAGTTGTACCTTTATTTAAATCGGGAAATAAGGACTACCTTGGAAACTATAGACCGATTTCTGTATTACCTGTTCTTAGCAAAGTTTTTGAAAAAATTATACTGAACCAGCTGCTTCGACATTTCAATAAGAATGAATTACTTCATAAGCAGCAATTTGGTTTTACAAGAGGTCGTTCAACAACGGATGCCGCCGCTGCGCTTCTAAGGCACATATATGACGCATGGGAGAATTTGCAAGACGCCATAGGCGTATTTTGCGACTTATCTAAAGCGTTTGATTGTGTGGAACATAACACACTCATACACAAGTTGAAGCACTATGGCCTATCCACTGAAGCACTAAACCTTATCATGTCATATCTAAGCCAAAGAATCCAGATAGTAGTTGTCAACAGAATTGAGTCAAATGGTTCCACTGTTAAGCTCGGAGTTCCGCAAGGATCAATTTTGGGGCCATTTCTCTTTCTCGTATATATAAACGACCTACCATATTACCTAGAAAACAAATGTGAGATAGTATTGTTTGCTGATGATACCTCATTGATTTTCAAGATTAATAGAACTCTGCATGACTACGGTCACATCACTGAGACACTAAACGGAATTCTGGAATGGTTCACAGCAAATAATCTTCTTCTTAATGCGAAGAAAACGAAATGTGTTAAATTTTCAATACCGAATGTAAGGCACGTTAACGCTACGATTACTTTAAGTGGAGAGATAATAGATCTTGTTGATGACACACTTTTCCTAGGTCTTACGCTGGATCGTACTTTGCAATGGGCACCGCATTTATCGATATTAGCAAATAGGCTCAGCTCTGCCGCTTATGCAGTAAGAAGAATAAGGCAATTTACCAATGTTGAAACAGCTCGCCTTGTTTACTTCAGTTACTTCCACAGTATTATGTCTTATGGCATTCTGATATGGGGTAAAGCAGCAGACATTGAAACCATCTTCGTTCTACAAAAGAGAGCTATTCGATCCATTTATAATATGGGGTCTCGAGAATCTCTGAAAGAACGCTTTAAAGAAATAGATAT
The DNA here is from genome assembly GCA_947623375.1 of Apotomis capreana. Lineage (NCBI taxonomy): Eukaryota > Metazoa > Arthropoda > Insecta > Lepidoptera > Tortricidae > Apotomis > Apotomis capreana. Next base: position 20,845,572 of record OX392504.1, read on the forward strand.
TCTTACAGTAGCTTCACAATACATACTGGATGTGATAATGTACACGCACAGAAACATAAATAGCTTTAAGAAGCAGTCTGATGTCCATAATCGAAATACACGGAATAAACATAGATTATTTGTTCCCAAGTTACGCCTTCAGAAAGTCAAGAAATCCTTTGTGGGTAATTGTATAAGATTTTATAACAAAGTACCCCTAGATGCTTGGGAAATGTCTTACAATACTCATAAAAAATATGTAAAAAATGTTCTTCTGAAGAAGGCATATTATAAAGTTGAACATTACTTAGAAGACGATGAACCGTGGCCAATTATTCCGTCTCAAAACCAGATCTAATCCGTAGGCAGTGTCCCGGAGAGGTCTGTGTCGTTTAGGGCGTCGCTGCTATTGCCTGCTTCACATATTGTTATTTTTGGTTATTTTATTAGAATTAGTTATTGACATACTCAATACATACTTGTTATGTATAGTAGCTTAGTTTTAATGACTTTTAACTTAATAGTCTCTTTCGATGTATGTATTTTCATATTTGACGTTTGGAGGCACTATACACCTCCAAAACCTGACAGCTTTTACACCCTTTATTATTATTATTTGTGTTTCTTCCTTCTTTTGACATTGGAGACGCTATACATCTCAGCTAGTTGTAGGCTCCTGACTATGTATTTTTAATCCATCATATTGTATTATTGACGCATAGAGACCCTTTACATCTCTGATAGTATAGGTTAAGAGTATTCTATTAATGGACCCGGAGACAGTTTACATCTTCCGGCAAAGTATGCCCAGTGATTTGTCTGTTGCATTGATTTACTATTATGTTGTTGTGATGTAATCATAATTGTAATTTTATATTTATTATTGTTATGCAATGATATAGAATCAGACATGTAAAAGTGCCCTTGAGGCCTATTTGCAGAATAAAGATTTGAATTTGAATTTGAATTTGAATTTGAATTTGAGGTGTAACATTTTCCCACAATCGGTGTTCCAATGAAATTCATCATGATAAAGAAGATTCTGATAACGTTTAATTGTCAATGTAATCAAGGATCGCGTGACCAATGCGGTTATCATTAAGTGTCATTAACTTAGAGCTTGTAAACAAATTATAATTTCGATTGTTTGTTTGTTTGTGGGTACGATTATTCATTGTTTCCGTAATTCGTAGTAATCTAGGGGTAACATCAACATACCGATAGTCTTTAGATCATGACGCTATACCTCGCTCGTACTCGTTATTTCTTCGAATAGTCGATACAGACTAACAGTGTTTAAATTGCAACGCAGTAGTAAAATGGCCATTCTGATGTATTTGACGTAAGCCATGAGATGGGATACACGCTCTTTTTAGCGTTCGTTCAATTTATAATTCTGTCAGGTTATTCATTCATTTCCTCCAGTCCGCACCCGTCGGTACGAAAGGGTTACTTACTCGTACATGTTCATTCTCTCATCATTCTGAGCAGATTGATGGATTGAATTGAACTGACACCTGACTGAGCGTGTAACCGTAGCTTAACTGCATTTTAATCAAACTGCAAATTCACTATGCAGTAAGTTTGCAGTTTGGATACAGTTACGCCATACATCAGAATTGCCCTGGAAATGCCACTTTGCTGCTGGGTTGCAGTTCAAATACTGTCCGCCTGTATCGACGAGAGGCTCAGCTTATGACAGTTATGACTCTACCTGTACGTTTGTTTTGGCGCCTTAAGATATTTAATTGGTTCAAGGAATTGAATAACATGCCCTATAACTTAGATCAATAGGTATCATAGATGTATATTAATATATATATAAATATAGATCAATTAGTTAGATAGTTTAGATACTAGCATTTATAATTAAAATATGGAATCTAGAACCTTTTAATGCCAAGGCGAGTCAGATTTTCGCAACTAAGTAGGACACTCGTTCTTTAGATAAAATAGAATTTACTTATTTACTTCAAATGGCAGTGCACAGTAGCAAGCAGTATGTCTTATAACTACATATTGGTATATATGCCAAGTTTCAACAATATACTCGTTTTGTATGTTCTAATAAAAATAACAATTCTATAATGTTTTCTTCCAGTTTGTCCTTACTACCCTGATATATAAAACTTAAAATGTACAATTAAATTGAAGGATTTGTATCTTCAGCTTCACAAACTAGGCTGGTCTACTTATTCGCACGAATACTTATTAGTGATTCAAATTTAACCACTTATTTTTGAACATTTGCTCAAATCACGATAGATTGCGAGATAGTTATACCTGTTGATAATTATTATAACAAAACGGGGCGTGATGGAAGGGAAGTCCCTACGAGAACATGAACGAACGTAACGCCACGTTCGAAACGTCGAGGTAATTAAATAAACACTTTTTGAACGCAGTTAAAACTCGTTTTGTTATAATAATGTGTGAAGATCGGTTAAATCAATATACCTGATGATAGTGATAGGATAGGCCTCATGGGTAGCTCATAGCAACGGAAACAATATTTCAATCCTATCAGGCCTTATCTTAGATTAGGCTGGTCGATCAATATGTCCTTTGATAAAATCAAACCGTCGTACTAGGATAATCCGTCGATATGACTTGATGTGTACCTGATAAATGATCCTAAATTACATCAATACTTTTTTAACTGATTTATACCTAAATAGGTAGCCTTGTTCTTTAATTTGTAGATTATATCCACTTAGATATATAATAAAATAAAATAATAATAAAAACGTTTATTTCGGACTATCAAAAATCCATATGCTGTTGTTAGTAATTAACTTAAACTCTATGTTAGTCTATTATATATGTAGCTCTAGTAACAAGCGTACACCTGTATATATACGATATAAAAACATATCAGTGACATTATATATTTTTGTTTGAAAAATGACTTTTTTGTTAATGTTTTGTCTGTGATGGATTGATGCCGTGCGAAAAATAATCAATACTGGTAATGTGTGAGATTGGAAAACAGGTGATCCATCATTACCTATCAATAAATAGGATGTTTGTTAAAATTACCTGAAATATATTTTGCGATATTAGGTATAATTTACGCGTATATCTGGTTGTTCGTAATTAACCTTGAATTTACCTACTTAAAGTGAGTTATATGAATTACTTGGGTCTATATTGACTCCAAGAATTATTTAAACCATTGATACAAAGATCAATAAGCTTAAAGAAAAATTGAAAAAGGAGCAACCTGGTGAAAGAAACCGGGAATCGAACCCGGTACCTCTGGATTGCCGGTCCAGCGCGTTAACCACTTCGCTACCCTAGCTCCAAGTAACCTGACGCATTTTTCCTTATTCTTTGTGTGTCGATCTTTGCATTGTTTATTTAAAAGATTCTAGACCAAGAATTATTTTTCGTGTAATGTTTCATTTCGCCTAAAAATCATATCGTAGAAAGCATTTTTCTTTGCAACCGTAAACTATTTAAGATTGTTTTAAAACTAACCTAACTTAATCAATAGAATGATATTTGCAAGAATTATGAAGAATGTATGACTACAGTACAGAGGAATAAAAATTAAACATTCGGCGAAATAAGTTTCAGTTTTTTCCCATTTAAGGTACCTACGGAACTCAAAAAAACCGACTTCATAGAATGAAAAACCCCTCCCTCCTGGTGATATTTGGTGAGGTTCTTTGTTACCCCTCCCTCCCCCTCACAACCTCACGTGTAATTTTTTTCGCCAGAATTTGGTAAAATAGACGCTATTTTGAGCTAAGTATGTAACAAGTGAAAATTTAATTTTTCACGAAACCGAGAAAAAGTATAAGTATGTTGTATGATTTTTTCTTCGTTCACTGTAGAAAAATACACGTGAGGTCACCTAATATCCCTTCCTCCCCCAACGTGATCTGTCGTGATTTTTTCGTGTCCCTCCTCCCCCCTATCTAACCTCACGTGATTTGTGTACAAGCCCTTACAGGTAACTAAGTATATGTAGCATATTATCCTTTCCGTGCACGGCGCGATGGGACGGGCCGATCCATTTTCATCGAGAAAGGAAGTCGTATTCTTTGAAAGCAGAATTAATTTGACAAATTGGTTCATGACACGCAAACTGCAAGATCTAGGTACCTATATAAAACAATCAAATCACATACCGCTTCCTAATGTAATGTTGCATGCACGAGCTTTTAGGGTGCTTTCGCTAGTCATTGATATTTCTATATTAAAAAAACGAAGATAGCTTCAAAAACACGAGAAAAAGGGAATTTGTAGGTTAACCGAAACCTACTGTACCTATGTGTGAAGTAAGGTATCGATTTATAGAAAATGGTATACTACACCTATATTACTAGTCCACGTTAACTCCTAACATAACGGTAGGAAAATCCACTTTCAATACCTTTTTACATGGAAGTCACAAAATCACCTAAATTTGAAGTCATTAATATGACATAAGGTTATATTAGTAGTTACTCGTAGTTAAAACACAACGGTTACTGCAATTAATGGTTCTCTCCTTTGTTATGCCATTGAAGAATTGTTTAAACACAAGTTACAGCACACTAAAAAAACGGAAGCAAATTAAGGATGATTATAATTTAACAAAACCGGCCAAGTGCGAGTCGGATATTACTTTATTTATTCCTTAGGGAAATTCCATAATAAATATCTTGAACTTCGCTGTGTTAGGATGCGAAGTATTAAGTATTTTAAACTATTCATAATAAAAGTATATATAACAAATTATACCTAAATATTCATAATTTTAGAGTAGAACTATCTCGTCTAATGATAATAAGTAAATAGTTGATCGCGCTACTAATGTGTTAACGTACATTAAACCAAATATACAGGATGTTTGGTACATCGTTTGCCAAATTGAAATGGGGGATAGAAGGGGTCATTTGCTACCTCCTACTGCCCCTAAAGAAAATCTTAGGCCCACGGATTTTTTTATGGCACTTATTTTAATTTTTTGGAAAATCCTAGAGAAAGCCTCGTTTAAACTTAAATTACAAAAAAACCGGCCAAGTGCGAGTCGGACTCGCGCACCGAGGGTTCCGTACAAACACTTTCCATCCCTAAGTGGTTAAGTTAAGTTTGCACCTGGTATGTATAGCGCCCCATATAAATTAGGTGCAAAGTTAGGTATTAAAAAAAACTACTTACTAGATTTCGTTCAAAACAATTTTCGTTGGTAGTTTTTATAGTAATGTACATCATATGTTTTTTTTTTAATTTTCATTTTCTTATTTTAGAAGTAGAGGGGGTGGGGGACCAACTTTTTTCCACTTTGGAAGGGTCTGTCACGCAAACTATTCGGTTTAGAAAAAAAATATTTTAGAAACCTCGATATCATTTTTGAAGACCTATCCATAGATACCCCACACGTATGTGTTTGATGAAAAAAAAAATTTTGAGTTTCAGTTCTAAGTATGGGGAGCCCCCAATATTTATTATTATTTTTTTATTTTTGCATCAAAATCTTAATGCGGTTCGCAGAATACATCTACCTACCAAGTTTCAATAGTATAGCTCTTATAGTTTCGGAAAAAAATGGCTGTGACATACGGACGGACAGACAGACGGACAGACAGACGGACAGACGGACAGACAGACATGACGAATCTATAAGGGTTCCGTTTTTTGCCATTTGGCTACGGAACCCTAAAAACGGTTTAAACTCAAGTCAAAATTTTCAGGAACCCGGTGTGGCTCGCTTGTTGCAACAGCACAGATAGCAATCCCTGATGAAGAGCTTCATCCGAGTTCGAAACATGTCGGGCTGCTCCTGACATATTTTAAGTGTCTTTAAACCGTTTTTAATAATTATTAAAGAAATCTCACGATGGTTTTAAAAAGCGTACGACTATAGTTTTATCATTTTCAATGGTTGTTTCGACCATTGCTACGTATGTTACGAATGTACGGGTAAAGAACATGTCTCTCTCCTTACGATTAATTTCCGTCTATACCCTTGATTGTTTACGTATACATACCGAAGAAATCATCCATTTTCTCTCGATACATTTATTTATTAGGCATATCTAACTAACGAACTCCTCAACTTAACAACCTCGACAAAAATAACAAAGCATTTTAATGAGTAGCGAAAGCACCGATAGATCGCACATTTACAAATATAAACTCATATGTTTTCCACTCGGTCGCCCCTGAAACGCTCTCTTCACGGCCCGATCGTCTCCCATCCTCTCCAGGTGACCCAGCCAGCGGAGTCGTGTGGCTTTGATTTCGCCAACTATGTTGGGTGTAGCCACCAGCTCTTCCAACTCCTTATTCTTTCTCCTTCTCCAGCTGCCATCCTCATTTCTTATTGGTCCCAGAATCTTTCGCCAGATTTTCCTTTCCGCCACTAAGACCTTCTTTTCTTCCTTTTGAGTCAGTGTCCAAGCTTCACACCCATACATCAGGATTGGTCTGATTACCGTTTTGTAGACGCGAATCTTGGTTGGTCTACTGATCAACTTGGACGCTAAAACTCTATGGAGTGCTGCAGAGCATCTTAGGGCGTTCTGGATTCGAACATCAATCTCCTCCGCCCTGTGGTTGGTGTCGGTAACTATGCAACCAAGGTACTTAAATCTATCTACGCCTTTGTAGATGGTTGTTCCTACTGCTAAATCCGCTCTTTTTGCTCTGACGTCTTTGTACCTTTTCATGAGGAGATATTCCGTTTTCTGGTGATTGATTCTGAGACCAATTTTCTCTCCCTCTTGTTCCACCAACTGTGCCATGGCCTTCAGGTCCCATTTGTTTTGCGCCAATAGCCCTAGGTCATCGGCATAGCCAATGATTTTGTGCTTGCCATTCAGCTCAACACCCCCATCATATTGTAACACCTTTCGTATGACGTATTCGAGTGCCAAGTTGAACAGCATTGGCGAAAGTGAGTCTCCCTGTTTTAGGCCAGTAACAACCTCGAACTCGTCTGACAGACCTCCGCCTGTCCTAACTCTCATCCTACTCATTTTAGTGGCAACAGCAACTAAAGTCACTAATTTGTTCGGTATGCCAAACGATCTCATTATTTTATATAGTGTCTCCCTGTCAACACTGTCATACGCTTTGGCGAAATCGACGAAGAGAATGTGGATGGAGTATGAGTATTCCCACCTCTTTCCATCAGCTGTTTCAGAAGGAATATTTTTAGAAAACAAAAGCTCATTATATGAAGTGGAAGTATGAAACGGAATACGTTTGGGGTACGGGTTCATTCTTCACAAACGCGGTTGGTTTTATATCTGTACCTACATATTATATTTATCGTCGTAAGTTTCTGGGCTCTTCTATGTATTGTTTAAATTTATTGCTTAGATTGCTTGTTTACTTAGGATGTAAGTACTTAATCGACGTTTCCAGGATATTTGCACTCTCGCAAATATAAATAAAAAAACAACAGCAAAAAACTGCACACAACGGTTACGTTATATTCGATTTTAGATTACACACTGAAAACATAAATTAACGAAAATTTACCAAATGTGTTTGCTTAGTAAGATAGCTAATTAAACTAAAGATTTTTCAACGTAATCTTGTAGCCCAATAAGGGGTTGTGTTTTGATAATTCTAATTAGTTCAGTGTCCATATTCCTAATTGATATACCTAATTACTGACGCCAGCGCGATGACCCATCGTGAAATCATAAAGAATACAAACTACCACGACCGCGATACCTATCCGATAACCGAAAGCTCTTCTCTCTAAAGGTATTTTAGGGATGGCTCCAAAAATTTACAACAAACTACCGAAAACTGTTACAGAACAAAATACTGCTATGGGATTTAAAAAATGTTTCAAAACCTTTTTGATCGGAAAAGCTTACTATAATATTGATGAATACTTTAGTGATAATATTGATTGATCTTAGTTATTGTGATAATATATGAATTAATAATAATTTTATTGTATGTAACGACTGTATATGTATAATATAAGAATTTATGAAATATACAAACAGATTAATAATATAACAGTAAGTACATAATAATAATAAGACAATTTAATATGGTATGGATGTAGCCTGGCTGATCCACACATTTTATTTTTACTTTGCATGCCACATGTGGGCAAATTGTGCCGTTCTGAAAACATGCTCGTATCATCTCTAAATGTAACATGTAACATGTTCAGCAAATAAATAATTTGAATTTGAAAGGAATATTGGACTTTATATGATCAGTACAAGAGTTCATATGACAAGTTAAATTGACTTGGTTCTTTCTCGCGTGACTTCAGCTCGTGTGGCCCGGTCCGGGATGACGGGCATGATAATGCAATAATACGCCATCAGTGTAATGAAACGTTATCTTTCGCCATCGAGTCCGGTATTTTGCAGAATGTTCCTGAATGCTGATCTCGTTTTAAATTGCTGTGTTAGTAAGTACGGAATTATCTAGTTGCCGCACAACTACGAGATCTACGAGTATGTACAAACAAATAAGTACTACTTCTTAAAGAGCCCGGTAATTTATCGATTTCTAGATTCCACTGCGCAACTTCTCCCGTTAGCTTTCTTTTTTTTCATACAAAAATCTCATCTTTGGTTTCAAATATTTGGGCGAAATTTATGAAATTTGTGTTACAGATTCTGATATCTTCAGTTTATACAATCAGTCAATTATGACATGGATATATGCATTTTTATATAAAATAAGTAAATGTTTATGACTCTGTACTGCTGGCGCCATGCATGAACCCCATATCGTCATAGAAAACCGATTTTCAATACAATTTAAGAATTTTATAGATGTTAAATTTAACATAATCATAAGGCATTCCATTAAGTGTAACGTGACTAGGTAGTAATATACCTACCTGTAAACTTCTATTGTAATAGTAGTAGGTAATAAGACTAATACGTAACTCGACAGATAACTCATTGTTATTAGGTAATATCAAACGATAATATATTGGTATCGACTCAATTGTTGATTTAATTGATAACACAGGTAAACAAATGAACATGTGGCGATAATATTTTATTCACTCGTGGGGTCAAAGTGGTACTTTTAGTTCCTTTAGGGTTTAAATGGAAACCATATAATAATTTATATTGAAAAGAACCCTTGATAGCGGTCAGCAACATACCTACTAGATAGATACGGATAATTTAAACAAACCACCCTGATCAAATCGGCCTAAGTGCAAATAATTACCTAAAAATAAACCAAGAAGTTTCTGCAGTTACTATAAAGTTTTTTTTTATTTGGAATGCTAAAATGACAACACGAAGAATTTTCAAACATTCATTGTTAATTAATTAATACAACATAGTTATGGATTTAAACTTAAATAAATACGTAAATAAAAATTGTTTAAATACGAAACTACGAAATGTAATTTTAGTATTCCGAATAAAAAAAAAATGATTATAGGGGTAGATATTTATGACTTGTACAGTAAAAAAAAAAACAAAAGTACATAAGTATTTTATCCTGACTTAAAATATTGAATGATAAAGTCATTTTAAACCTTAGAAAGGAATACATATACACTGCAAAACGATAAAGATAACGTTAGGCGCAGTTAGGCCTATATTTACGATCTAATAATGGTCTTAGGCGCTTTCCTGATCTTTTTTCGAGTTACCTATTTTATTTTATTTTCTCGCAGTCGAAGTCAAAACCAGAGTATTTACTCGCTTCGTTCGCTCGTCCAAATAATCACTTCGTGTCACAATAGCTTATTTTAGTCCCTTGTCAAACAATTTTACTATTCAATCTTTGCTACTGCACACGGCCGATGTCAACAACGTGTGTTCTACCTTTTGGCCGAATTATTTTTCGTCAAAGTGTCATTTCGCAGAAAGTGTTTTTTCAATGTGTGACTGTTTGCGGACGCGGAAGAAATTATTAAGCATGTCCTGTATAATGGCCCGCTATTTATTTATTTATACCGCATTGTCATGAATAAAATAAAATTAAAAGGGTTACGAACGTAATGTCAAATGTCCAGTCAGTGTTTCGGCCTGCTGTCGATCAGCCTATTTAAACACACAGATCGACTGTACAAGGTTCAACAGCTGATAGCCTATTAATGGGTGGTCCAGCTCAATCGGATTCAATACGCCACAAACATGAGCACCTACGCACATGTGACAGCGCACCGCGCATTGTCGCGAATAAATTGGATTTATAAAATTAGAAGGGTTACGAATTCAATGCCAAGCGTCCAGTGTTTCCATTTCATTTGAAAATTCAACGTACAAACAACCGTTTAATCCAAAACCATCTAAAGTTGATCCGAAGATAGAATGGTGAATGGTTTGGATTGCGAGTATGTATTCGAGCAAACGATTTTTAGGTTTATGTAAGCTTGACACGAAGCTTGTGAAACCATATCTATTTATTCGTAATTCAGTTAGAATTTATCATTACGTGACATTATTTAATGAAATACGTAATTTGACAACATTATCATTTCTTTACTTTAGAATACGATAACACAACATACATTAAATGTAAATATGTATACATTGAAGTACAGACTTGGTTTTTGACGAAAGTTCGAAACCCTGGGATTTGTTAAAGAGCAATGGGACGTATATAGTATACTGGGCGTAAAACTGAAAGAATCAAGAATATGTAGTGTACGACGTTCCAAAATTTGGATAGTTCATGTATACCTACCACCTATAGCCGCAAAGTTGAAATGGGACTGGTGCGGACAGGTATCTCGCATGTCGGACGACTTGTGGGCTAAAGTTGCTACCAAGTGGGTTCCACGAAAAAACATCCGGCCTCGTGGTAGACATTGAAGAAGATGGTGAGACAAGATTGATACCTTACACCGAGACCGAAGAGAGATTGCTCGGATCGGGGCACGTGGATAAATGAGTGGGAAGCCTTTGCCCAGCAGTAGGACACTCCAGGCATTTAGATAAATAAATAAGTAATGGTACATTGAATAGTAAAGATCTATAAATTAACTACTTTTTACCACAGCATACAACATTCTAGAAAGATGTGATTATAATGAAATACTATTAAGATAGCAGTGACATGGGGAATCAAAGTCAAGTGATAACCGTAGCTCAAGTCGTAGAGCGGAGTGATAAATGTCCGCACACTTCGTCGGTTATTCATCCTTGGCTCGTTTCACCCGCCATTTTCTACAGGATATTATACTTCTCGGAATATCTATGAGTAGTATTTGTGAGCAAAGATGTGTATTGATCGTGGTTTTCACTTCATTTAAACGTCCATATGGGAGTAACTGCAAGTAGAGCACTGCAAGGGCCAGTTGCTCCTATCCCAGTTATAACTAAAGCATTATAAAATTTACCATAAGGCAACATTTCTTTCTAAATACTTATTACGTTTCTGATGCCATTAGTATGAGGTCTTGCCACTCTTTTCTGTACTTAGGCGATGTGGATCTATTAGAAGTAATGGCAAGGCAAAATTTTATACTTTGTCGTCTCTCCCCGATGAGATGAACAGATAACGTACTTATTTCCATAAGCGTAAAATTTAAAATACTAATAATAGTCAATTAGTCATACCGCATAAGTACTAATGACAGACGTGAGTAATAATTTCTAATAATATATTTGTGTCAACTTATTAATGTAACTTGGCTGCGTGATGATAATGATAGCGGAAATACTGCGCAAAACCTCGTTATACTCGTATTAGGCCGTAGACTGCAGAGAAGGTATTGTTTGAAATCGGGTTGAGTTGGCTTTTGATTGACATATATTTCAGCCGCTCCCTTATCAAACAGACAGAGGACCGAGGCCTCCAGGACCTCGTTCTGCTATATCTTCGGTATGATGATTGCATTATTTGCGTCGTCAAGTTGGGGCAAGGTTGGGGCCAAAACGTACATACCCACATACATGCCGGTCAAAATCATAATCCAAGTTTTGCTCCGTCTTAGTCGGGTAAAAATAATCGTTTCAGTGACATTCAATCAGACAAATTATTTATCTTGTTTTTTATTGAATATCTTCATGTATTTAATTTTCCCATATTTATAATAGCATAAATAGAAGTAGGTAAATAGCTTACTAAGCGGTAAGTACCTTTTTTAGCCTGATCGAGAAAATCCTTTTAGTGGCAAAAATCATTGCAAATAAATTATACCTTATCTTATCTCTTCTAATTATTTGAAATATTCTATTAACCCAAATAGAGACTGACTAGCTGCTTACCGATATGCAGTACTATCTTTGATACTCTTTTTGCATGATATTTACAGAAATGTATATGTATTAATAGCTCAACCAAGTTATCGACTTATTCAAAATTGTCGGCAAGGTTTCAATCGTTCAACTTTTGTTTGACCCTGACACAACAGAGAGATGCGTGACTATACCTACCTAATCAATTCCAATTTAAACAATAATACGTATTTTGATAGTTATTATAGTTGTATCGTGTTCAAAGACAGATAAAGCAATGCACGATATGGTAAGTTAGTGATATCTAACGTAGCATATACTTCTTGTTTGTAATTTTAAGGAACATGCTACTTGCGTCCTACAATTACATACCTAGACAAACAAAACCACTTGTTTGACGCGTTAATACTTGAAAACTCAAGATAAACAACAGTCTTGCCACCGAATTATTAGTCTTGTGATCAAAGTTAAACACTGTAATTAGATAAAGTGTTCCTTTGTTTCACACATTTCGTTAAATAAACTGTCAAAGGAAATACACGCAGAAAATAAACATGCCAAGTGAAATTAAGTAATTAAGATGATACGTTGACTCCACGCTATTTGTTTTAGGGTGCGTTTTGACTGATGCGGAGTTGAGCGGAGCGTAGAGGAAGGAGTTGCATGACCAATTCGTGTTCGGCATTTCCACCCTACATCACTAATAATATAAACAGTAAATAGGATCTTGAATGGACTAATCACAGTGCAATCTTTACTCCGCATCAGTGGAAAGTGGAAAAAGTGGAAACGAAGCCGAGCGGGGTTGAGCGTACTCAAATATTAAACTCCGCCCAGGGCGCTAATTAGAGCGTACTTCGAGAAATCGCCAAATTAGCGATGTCCCAGGTATAGTGCGACCAACTTTCCTGTGAAATGGCGAAATTAGCAACTACGACTATCATGCTGAAATTTCATACGATTTTCAGTGTCTGCGTTCAAGTGTTCTGTGTGCGAAGATTGTGGCGCTATATATCATCTTCAACTGTCATTAAAACACGATGTTTGCGATTCGAGCTGCATAAAGTGACATTTCACGTTACCCGGTCAAGTTAAGTTAGTGCCTGATATCTATGGCATCGCGCCGCATCATAAATGAGGAGTGTCTTTTCAAAAGGACTTATTTTTCTATGACTTCCATACTAAAATAAGTCCTTTTGAAAATACACTTCTCAAATGACGCGCCCGGGTTGGCGAACTGGTGATGTACTAGGTATATAAGTTATATCGCCACTTCGGAAATCTCTCCGAGATATCAGAGAGATATATATGTTATTAGAACCCAGGTCCGGGCCGGTGTAAACACTATAGTCACTTTTCACTGCTCTTTTCCACTTCACTCCGCCCAGCTCCGTCAATGGACACGCACCCTTACAAACACGGCTTAAAGAGCGACAGGATAAATATTGAAGGAAGATATCAAGACTTGAATGCTAAATGGCCCATAAACCCCTTACGAGCGGTCCGCTCGTTGGAGGAGAAGTAAAGTGTATTACGTAGGGATTGTCTCATAGAACATTGGAGCGACTAAATTGAAATTTCATAAAACCTGATGACATCTTTCCAACTTATATTCTATCGAACAGTTAATCTCTAGTACATTTCGTCTATCGAGTGAGGTATTTTAACTTACAATTCCTAATACTGGTGATAGGGAAATCTGAATTACTGGATTATGGTGACTCACTATTTTCGCCGATTTCCCCATTGGTATGTATGTCATCATTGGGGAAACATTTAGTAACGCGACCATGCAAGTATTTTTATGAACAATGGTGGTATCCCTAACTAGTGCTGATTACTACAGCAATACTGAGTTTAAGTATAAGCCACACACAAAAAAGAGGAGTAAAATTTTCTAATTTGTAAGAAAATTATAGTCGTAACACGATTTTTTTACCATTTTCTAGAAACAGAAATAATGTATAAAGATTTTTTTCACCTCACCAGCTCAAACATGGCGATTTTGCTGTCAGATAACAGTGAACAAAATGCGATTTTGTTTCGAGCGTGAGTATAAAGTAGCTTTTTAATTTATTCAATATCTGACCACGAATTGTCATTCTTCAGCCAAAGGTTAATTATAAAATTCTAATCATTTGAATCTCGATGAGCTCTGTTTCTTTCAAATGTAGATAAAAGAGAGGGATAGAAACTTATCAATTTGAAATTCGATTTTCGAATCCGACCTCGATTGCGAACAGTTCGAATACGCGTTATACCAAAAAATTCATTAAAAACACCCGAAAAAGTTTTATTGCAACGTATTTTTTTTTCTTTATTATATTTTTATTTAACAACCGAATATTAAAATTATTGTGCCATTTATATAAAACAATAGATCATTGCTCAAATAAAATAAGATTTTTCAACTTATTACTTATTGTAAATATAATAATAATTTATAATTTCGCCATTTATCATAGATGCATATTCGAAACATACCTTAAAAAATATCGAGTTCATATTGTAATTATTATTTCCTTTTGCATTTATTTAGTTTGGTGTTTTATGAGTAAAAATATTAATCAATTTATAAACAAAATCTCGTAATATAATATGTAAGTATAAATAAACACGTCATGTATCTGCTAAATCTTCCAATTTGATCAAATAATGACACGGTTACGTGTTGGTTGGTTGATTATAATTTCAATTAAATTATATTGTTATTCCTTTTTAAGCAGCAATTTATTATCTTTTTTCTGATTAATATTATTGAAATCAGCAACAAAGACTATAAACATACGTTGGAAGAAAAAGCACAAAATGTCGAATATGTTCTCGCTGATGAGGTGAAAAGTTGTGTGTGCTACACGAGAGCAAAGTTTCTTGCATCTCGTGCTGTTGAGTGCCTCGCTACACTCAGGATTCTAACATAGAATCACTCGCTACGCTCGTGATTCAAACGTAGAATCCTTCGCTTGCTCGGGACTCAAAATCAGCACTCGCAACAAAAAACAACTTTGCTCTCTTGTTGCACAAATAACTATTTTTTCTAATTTGTTATTTATTATAGATAATAAATCAATAAACTGTCCATTGTTAATGTCCTACAAGTTTACTTATTTGGAGAATTAGATCAAGTGTTAGTTTCCTAAAAATCTTAACCCCTTACCGCATACGAAGCCATATATGACAGATAATAATTTCGACCTTATTGACACGAGTTAAAGTTCAAAAATATATTCGTTTTTTTTTTTATATATGCGGCAAGGGGTTAAATACCAGTAAATAAAGTAAAAAGCAGCCTGTACATGCGATATTTGTTCTGTCGTACAAACGTAGACACAGTTTAACCATACAATATACATCCATACACCTTAACGAGTTGAATTAAGGTTTATATTAGTTTATAAATGTCAAAGTCTTTGATAATAAGTATCCTTTAGGTAAATGCTTGATGGCCAATACATATATTACATATATGATATTTGTCACTTCGCGACGAATGCCTGACAGTTACAAATACAGCCCATAATTTACTAGACACAGCACAAACTCATATCATAATCGTATAGACGTCTAAGTTATTTCTCATTTCCCAGTACATGCCCGTACCGTGGCGCAGCGGGACTCGACCTCGAGAACACGACACCGGCGGGTAGCTCGTGGATTCTCATTTCACTCGCATAAATTATACGACAAAATTAAAATGCTTTCCGTCCTTGATCAAACTGTGAAGCGGCTTCTAAACGGGCCAATATTTTGCTGCAATCGTGCTCTAGCGTAAGGTGTCAGATAAGGAGACGGCCATAGCAGAAAACCACGTCTCGTTTAGAAGCCCCTTTAGCCACGAAATGTTAAAAGTAATTCTGTCTTTATATCTATTATTTAAAAAAACCGTTTCAATGATATTCGTAGAAAGAAAATATTTTGACCGTGTCGTACGATAGGGAAACATACATGTTTAGTTTAAACTATACGACACAATTAAAATGCTTTCAATTTCAGATTAAACTGCTAGCCATGAAGTACCAAAACAAAATAATGTTCTCTTTCTATATAAAATGAAAGCGTATCTGGCATATTGTAATCGCTTGTATTATTGACGACGCGTTTGGCTCGGTTTGTAGACACCAGCCTACTGAGCCGGCGGTCCCTGTGTGATGAACTCGAATATTTGTGCTTGGGTCATGGTTATTCTATGTATTTAAGTATATATTTATCTGTATAAGTATATATATCGTCGTCTAGTACCCATAACACAAGCCTTCTTGAGCTTAATTTGGGACTAGATCGATTTGTGTGGGGTTGTCCGATATTTATTTATTTATTTATATATTGAGCCGTACGAGTATCTGCCTTAAAATTTCAATTTTTCAATATTTCATACCATTAATGAAAAAGAGAATATTTGAAATCATAAAATTATAAGAATCAGTCGAGTTGAGGTTGAGACCGTCGCTTAACTTGCTGTAATTATTAAAAAATATGTATATTACTTTATTAATAACACATTGTAAGATATAAGATAATTATCATACAATAACTTAATTTACCAATGTATAAAAATATCTCTTGCTCATGTCTTGGTCTACACTTATTGGTAGACGAAAACGGGATACTTCGGGCGTTTCATAAGTAGTAATAAGTCAAAGCCAGACCATAACTTGTATATAATCTGTGGCCAGACGCGATGACCTACAGACCGTGACTATTAACCCCAGCGATAAGTGTACGCTGATAAAGGATTGCAGTGCACACTGTATGTGCACTTGCATTGACTTGACAATAATGATGTAAATGACCTATCTGCCAATACGATCATGGTTATACTTACTTAGATTACATTTTATTACAAGGCCCAAGGTATAGAGCGCCGATCAGGGTGGTTGGGGCTCCAATTAATTTTGATCGAGATCAAAATCTTTGGTAAGTAGTTAAATTAGAGAAAAATACTTAATGGATGGCTATGCTGTAGTAATCTTTTATCCGCGCAAATATAGTATGCCGTATACAGTAAATAGGATAAAACTTAGTACCTATTCTTTACTAGCGTCGTCATATAAGTCAAGATTCTATACTCTGTCCTAATAGACGTAAATAAATCTTGAATTCATAGGACAGAATTATGATTAATGAATTATGATTGTTATTGTAAGTACCTAATGATCAGTTTGTAACTACGAGTAGCTACTCGTAAGTAAATGATTATTGATTATAATATTACTTTGAATGCTACATTTTGTGATTGTAATTATAATCACGCACATTACCCGACTTTAATCCGAGAAACACTATATCTGAATAAATAGATTCTAGAACAACTTATTTGAGCGATATCATATCATTAATTTCGCTCGTAATATTTTGGTGTCTAATTTATCGAGTTTAGGTCGGACGTTGCCGTTGTATAGCACACCTAAAGACAACAAAGAAAAAAAAAAGAAATACTCACTGACTATGTGGATCATGAAGGAGGCGAAGACCACTACCCAACCCCATCCTCCATCTGGCGGCGGCGGCGGACTCTCCGAACTCTCCCTTGAAGACGGCGATTGTCCGTTTTTTCCATTTGCGCTCTTCACTCCTCCGTGAGACATCTTGATCTAGCCCTCTTTGGCACTATATTCTCGTAGCTTATGATTTATAAGGCAACTTAATTTCTGATATGATTCTTGAAATGCAGTTATATTTATATAAAATATTCTATGTATAAATTTCAACAGTGAGTGACTTTGTTTCATATATAATCAATAGCTTTATAAATGCACCAGCGGAAAGGTCTAGGGAAGCACAGAAATCAAATTAATGGTAACATTAAATATAAATAATGGGTAGTCTACTAGTATTATCTATTTTCATAAACCATTGTAGGGCCTATCTATGGTGTAGGGAGAAGTGTGGGGTTTGGCTCCTGGGTCTGCGGCGCATACACGACATGGTGGACGCAGCTCGCCTCTTTGAACTGGAACAAACGAGAGAATCTTGCTTAGTTTACTTTACATTTTAAATACCACTACATGGTGTTTCATAGCATTCATAAGACGACGACTACATTCTCTGCAAATCTTACATAATACCGTCCCTCTACTTTGAAAAAAATAACCGTCTCATTTTACTCCAACGATAAATGTGGTGTGGTAAGTGTACATGAGGCTAGCTTGGACTTACGCTCGTTTTACGGTTCCGTACCCAAAGGGCAAAAATAGGACCCTATTACAAAGACTCCACTGTCCGTTCGGCGTTGCCGCTATAATAACAGTTACTAAAAACAGAATAAAATAAATATTTAGGGCTCCTTTACAACGAACGTGATTTTTTTGCCGTTTTTTTTTATTTGATGGTACTTATGCACAAGTCTGAGTCGCGCTTGGCCGGTTTTTCCTTTTTTTCTTCAAAGTAGTGACGATATTATGCGTTGATTTGAAAATACAATTCGAATGCTATCATTGTTTACTCTTTAAATATTTGATTCACATTTGTGGCTTTTCTAGACCTCGAATTGCAATTCACCCCATTCCAATAATTTTTTCCATAAAATTCGATTGTTTCTTATAAGCGGCCATTGTAGAAAAATGCCTGTGGTTGGATGCAAATTCATTAATATGTATAGGTAATAACTTTACACATGGCTCACGCTTTTTACTACAACGGCAACTGCATAGAGGCAATGTAGGCCACGCCGTTTCTTCTCTGTATCACATTTTAAACATATTTGCTTGCTTGCAGCTGTGTACCTAATTACGTCAACTAGTAGGTAATTTACATTATTTGCGAACGAGTACCAATTAAGTATTATCATTTCACATGTTTGCAATAACATAGATACGAGTAACTTGGTGTGGGTAATATTATAAATACAAGGTTTTTTTCCAGGTTGGGAATACGGATGGAAAGTAATAATCTTTGACCTAAATCGTTATCTACAATACATTTCTTATTATGTGGAATATATGTAAGCATTTGTATATAGTCCATTTGTTGCTTAACAGTAGTATCAATCATGATAATAGTTTTTGCAATTGAATCGATATTAGTTTTATGCAAAATGTCAATTGTCATTAAGATACACTTTATTATCTGATTCTTTAAGGTAATATTATCGGTCTTATGATTTGGCAAGATCTTTCTTATTTTGAATAATAATTTTCCCATCAGGAGAACTTGGAATGTAACTAATACTATTCCCCAAATATTAATTAATTATTGTATTAAATAATAGTCATGTACTCGTAAGTACCTACTCGTACTCATACGTAACTTTATCACTTAGTCAATTTCGAATGCCAATCTTCTGTTTGACAGTTGACATTTTGTAAATGTATTAAGCGAATCTGTCAACACGAGATATAGTGCGTAATGTTTATTCATCGTTGAAATAAAATACTAGGTCGATGCAGAGTCAGCCACCGGCTAAGCTTGCACCATAGATTGGAGCGGAGTTGTGCGATCTTCGATTTGTATAACGCAGTAACTACAAAATAAACTACAACAGAAAGTTGAAAGAAATAATAATTTATTTAGAAAAGTTCATGGAAAATATTAATATAGAAATTAATTTTTGATGATGATTTGACTGGCGTTCAGATAGCTCTACCAAACGATTCAGCTCTGTGCGCTTTTCAGCCAATTTCTTCTTTTCGTTGATTTTTTTGATTCGTGCGAAAGGAAATCCAGGCTCGAAGAATAAACCATTGATGTTTCGGACTCTGGAAAGCGCAACATAAGACATGCCTAATGCAAATTCAGTGTCTCCAATGTTTACAACTGCTTGATCTAGAGTTAAGCCTTGAGAACGGTGAATGCTTATTGCATATGCAAGCTGTATGGGAAATTGCTTCCTTGAGAACGTTGTTGAGCCTTTCCTGAATGAAACTGTCACTGGTGGTATTGGCAATATGTTGCAGTTCTGGAGTTGCGGACCTGAATATGATGCAAATTCCACCATAATGCAAATTGGAAAATCGTCACTGAAACGGTTGTCTTCGCGGTGATTGTACACAATGTCTACAAGTTGCGCGCGCTTTTCACTTACAAAGTCCATTCGAGTCGATCCATGGGAGCTTTTTGTTTTTTTATCATAACTTTTTAATTAAGAACAATTTCAAAATTTTCTCTTCGTCACGACCTAGCGAAATTTAATTTGTGCATTTTAAAACAAAAAATTCCAAAATCGGTTGAGAACTCGCTGAGATCTGCGCATTGTTACAAAGTCCATTCGAGTCGATCCATGGGAGCTTTTTGTTTTTTTATCATAACTTTTTAATTAAGAACAATTTCAAAATTTTCTCTTCGTCACGACCTAGCGAAATTTAATTTGTGCGTTTTAAAACAAAAATTTCCAAAATCGGTTGAGAACTCGCTGAGATCTGCGCATTGTTACAAAGTCCATTCGAGTCGATCCATGGGAGCTTCGCTCGCTTCGCTCGCTCCGCTCCAAAAATGCACTTTTACAAGTTAGATTGTGAATCTACCGGCATTTCCCAAAATGAGACCGCTGTTAAGACGAAAGCCGAAAGAAACTCAAAGTAGGTAATTAATAAATTTTTGCTTAGTCGTTGTTTGCCGGATAAGTTTGTTTTAACTTAACATGCTTTCTACCAACTTAAAAAAACTGGCCAAGAGCATGTCGGGCCCCGCTCAGTGTAGGGTTCCGTAGTTGCTCATCCTTCACAAAAGACGGGCTTAAAACAGCGGTTTTCATGAGTTTTTCCATATTTTTTATTTTTATTTTCGGAGCGAATATTTACAAAACTACTGACTTTATCAAAAAGTGATGTTTAGAGACCCCTATTATTTTTAACAGACCTATTTAACGAAACCCCACACACTAGGGTTGAAATGAAAAAAAAAAATCACCCCCACTTTAGGAGAAGTACCCGAAAAAAATAATATTTTTTTAGTTTTTATTTTACCGTTTTGTCGGCGTGATACATACACATACTCATACCAAATTTTAGCTTTCTAGTACTAATGATCACGGAGCTAAGCCGCGGACGGACGGACAGAAGGACAGACGGACTTGGCGAAACTATAAGGGTTCCTAGTTGACTACGGAATCCTAAAAAAACCGGCCAAGAGCATGTCGGGCCACGCTCAGTGTAGGGTTCCGTAATTGCCCATCCTTCACACTTTTTGCATAATTTTTTGACCCGTGGTTAAAAAGTTAGAGGCGGGGACACTATTTTTTTTATTTTCCAAGCGAATATTTACAAAACTGCTGCCTTTATAAAAAAATAATGTTCGGAGTCCCCTTTTATTTTTAAAAGATCTATTCAACGACACCCCACACACTAGTGTTGGAACGAAAAAAAAAAAATCACCCCCACATCAGGCGTACGGGAGGTACCCGAAAAAAATTTTTTTTTTACTTTTTATTCTACCGTTTTGTCGGCGTGATACATACACATACTCATACCAAATTTCAGCTTTCTAGTACTAACGATCACGGAGCTAAGCCGCGGACGGACAGACAGACAGACAGACGGACATGGCGAAACTATAAGGGTTCCTAGTTGACTAGGGAACCCTAAAAATGATATAGAAGGGTCAAAATGTGCAATTTCTCTGTAGTAAATAGTCTACTTTCCATGATTTCCGTAGGTTAAGGATAACTTCTAGAATTCGCGTTTAATTAAATCAATGCCAAAATTGGACGAATGTGGTGTTACGAAACGAATTTCCTTTGAGAAAATGAAGCTTTGTTGCGATACTCCAGGGATAGAACGGACCAAAGCTGGGAATTCCGGAGACGGCAATATCCGGCAAGAGTCCAAGCGTTTCAGATCAATCGCATCGGACCGGGTCCCATGTATGCTTCTATATAAAATAAAAATACACATACATATAATGTACTTGGTGTAAGGTCATCAACTGCATATATGTATATGTATAAATTTTATTTTATAGCAAGCATTCATTCATTCAGTTAACTAATCCTTTTTAAGTTGTATTTGGAAGCATACATAATACAAATGTTTACGTCAATGCTTTGAAATCAAATTTCGATATTGGAATCAAGTATTTGACACCGTTCATCATCATCTCAGCCATAGGACGTCCACTGCTGAACATAGGCCTCCCCTTTGGACTTCCATATATACCGGTTGGAAGCGACCTGCATCCATCGCCTTCCGGCGACCTTTATAAGGTCATCTGTCCATCTTGTAGGTGGACGTCCTACGCTGCGCTTGCTGGTCCGAGGTCTCCACTCGAGCACTTTTCGGCCCCATCGGCCATCTGCTCTGCGTGCTATGTGGCCTGCCCATTGCCACTTCAACTTGCTAATCCGGTGAGCTATATCGGTCACTTTAGTTCGTCTACGGATTTCCTCATTTCTGATTCGATCACGTAGAGACACCCCGAGCATAGCCCTCTCCATTGCTCGTTGAGCGACTTTGAGCTTTGAGATGAGGCCGATAGTGAAAGACCACGTTTCGGTGCCGTAAGTCATCACTGGTAACACACATTGATTGAAGACTTTCGTCTTGAGGCACTGAGGTATGTCGGACGAAAAGACATTGCGTAGTTTCCCGAACGCTGCCCAGCCGAGTTGGATTCGGCGGTTGACCTCTTTCTCGAAGTTGGATCTACCTAATTGGACCACTTGTCCTAGGTAGATGTATGAGTCAACAACTTCGAGTACCGAGTTTTCAACAGAGACTGGGATGGGCACAACCTTGGCATTTGACATGAGTTTCGTCTTGTCCATGTTCATTTTTAAGCCCACCCGTTGAGAAACTCGATTGAGGTCATCGACCATCATGCTAAGTTCCTCCATCGACTTTGCCATGACTACGATGTCGTCGGCAAACCGAAGGTGAGTGATGTATTCGCCATTGATGTTGATGCCAAGTCCTTGCCATTCCAGGAGCTTGAAGGCGTTTTCCATAACGGCCGTAAACAGTTTCGGGGATATAACGTCCCCCTGTCTTACGCCTCTTCTCAATGGAATGGCCTTTGTGCTCTGCTCCTGAACTCGGACCGACATGGTGGCGTTACTATACAAACACTTCAACACTTCAATGTACCGATAGTCAATATGGCATCGCTGAAGTGACTCGAGCACCGCCCATGTTTCCACCGAATCGAAGGCTTTCTCATAGTCCACAAACGCTAAGCATAATGGCAAGTTATACTCTTCAGTCTTCTGTATAACTTGCCGCAGCGTATGTATGTGGTCTATGGTACTATAGCTTCTTCGGAAACCGGCTTGTTCGGGAGGCTGGAAGTCATCAAGTCTATGTTCGAGACGGTTCGTGATGACCCTTGAAAACAACTTATAAACATGGCTTAGAAGCGTGATGGGCCTGTAGTTCTTCAATAGGCTGTTATCACCTTTCTTGAAGAACAGTACCACCTCGCCTCTATTCCATGCTTCTGGCGTTTTGCCCTCGGACAAAACGGAATTAAAGAGCTTCTGGAGGACCTTAAGTACCGGTGTTCCACCCGCTCTCAGAAGCTCTGAGGTGATTCCGTCTTCGCCCGGCGCCTTGTTGTTCTTAAGCTGCTTCAGGGCCATCCAAATCTAGTATAGACTGATGTCCGGGATGTCTTCGGTATAATGTCGGGACAGCTTGGCTCTTGGATCGCCTACCAAGCTGTCAACGGGCTTTGCGACTGAAGTGTATAACTGACCATAGAACCTCTCGATCTCGCCTAGAACCTCTGCTTTGGTCGACGCTATGCTGCCATCTTCCCGTTTCAGCTTGGTCAGCTGGCTTTGTCCAATAGACTTGTCCTTTGCGAACACTTTGGAGCCTTTGTTCTGCTCAATGGTCTCTTTAACACGGTTCGTATTAAAGAGCCGCAGATCATGTCGCAAGGACTTCGATATACGTCTATTAAGCTGCCTATATGACCTCGCGTCATCGGGAGACTGCAACTGTAGCGAGCGTCGTTCAACCATGAGGTTTATGGTTCGATCAGACAATTTCTGAGGTCTATCTTTACGGCGGGGTCTGAAAAACTTAGACCCTACCGTGTGGACAGTTTCCACTAGCCCGTCGTTGATCTCGTCCACTGAGACAAAGTTCTCCAGACAAGCGAAGCGGTTGGAGAGCTCGAGTTGAAAGCTCTCGGGGTTTTGAATATGGGCCCGAGTAGGTTGGAGCGTAGACTTCATCAGACTGGACCTTTCCAGTTTAACATTGATATTCAGTGTGCCTCTGACGATTCGATGATCACTGCCAGTCTTTACCCTATTGATCACAGATACATCACTGAAAATCCGTTTCTTGTCGGTCATGATGAAGTCAATCTCGTTTCTCGTGGAACCATCGGGACTTATCCAGGTCCATTTCCTGTGAGGCGGCTTCTGGAAGAAAGAGTTCATCATGAAGAGTTCCTCTTTCTCCAGAAAGTCGGCCAGCCTCTGTCCCCTAGGATTCCGTTGCCCGTATCCAAATTGCCCCACTCTCAACTCATCACCGCTGTTCTTGCCCAACTTTGCATTGAAGTCCCCCATAACAACAGTGAAGTAGGTTTTGGAAGTATGTATGGCCCTACTTACGTCCTCATACATAGCCTCTACTTCCTCATCAGAATGTGACGAGGTCGGTGCGTATACCTGAATGACCTTCAACGAATATCTTTCGGATATTCTGAGTATTAGGTATACCACCCTGCTCGACACACTGTCGATGGTAGTTATGTTGTTAACGACCACCGTTGCATCCATGGCGAATTATCTTATATTAATTGTAAGTACCTACACCTAATCACAATCAAAGCATACACTTTAAGGTAAGATAGGTTCTATCTTTTCGGCTGAGAACTCGATTTTATTTGTTATTTGTGTAAAATGCGACGTTGGTCGTGACTCTCGCGAAACGACCCACGGGCGCGTGTGCTGCTGTGATTGGCTTCGAACTTCGAACGCGTCTCAATTTTATCCGCACAACGGTGGAGGACGAAGCCGAGCAACCAGATCTGCCTGATGGATAGGTTACAAGCGAGGTGTGCGGCGCGCAGTGATCCCGCCTTATCGTAATAGATAGGAGATCGAGTGCGAAGGTAATATGTGCGGCGTTCCGCAATAGAATTTTCATTACAATTGCTATCTCCAAAATGAAAATATGCAGTGATTGATTACATCGGTAGGCATATCGTGAATATTGGCGCTTGTCGGGTGTCGATGCGGGATTATAACCCGATCGATAGAGGCCAGATAAAGCTGTTGTGGACGTGAACAGATTTGTTGATAAATTTTATCTGAACTACTTATGTTCTAGGTTATCGTGAATTCTGTATCTATATAACTTTTCCGGATAAGATTGCAATATACAGAAGCTGAGGTGAATATAAGCACTTTTTCATGTAAATGGGTACTTAACTTAAGGGAGTCTAGAAATTAAAGTTCGCGGTGCAGCTCGCAGCTACTCGAAATAGGGTACAATAGTACCTAAGTTAAGTCTCTGGCTAGAGAGTAGGTAGGTAAACAGTACTCGTACAGGTCTATGGCGCCCACTTCACTTAGCATAGCACACCAAGGCACCATGGCATACACTTTGGGAACCACTGACGTGAACGTTACATTTTACGGAAAGCTATAATTGAGAAGAGGCGGCTTTCACAAACAAACTTACACTTGGGAATCCTTCACTCACACATGGGCTTATAAGTGATGTTGATTGTCTTTGAACCTTTGTTAGCGTTGCCAAGAAAAGCAGTAATTAAATGGTGTATGACGTGAAGTTCCGAATCCTGTCGTCGAAATCTCACGCCGGCGTCAGCTGCGTCCCTTTGTGAATTATTGGAGCTATGAATGACATCTTTTCGAGATCTCGACACATTGTCTACTTAAGCGATGCAAAGTATGTATCGCTAAAGTGCAAATGAAAGGCGCGAATTCCATAATTCATCTGATATAAGTAAATAATAGTTCCAATTCCGTCCGCAATAGCGCCAGATTAGCAAAAAAAATATGAAAAAAATCCAAGTTTTAGACGGAGTGAACAGGGTCGAATTGAAAATGTTAGTATTTTAGTTTCGGTGACCCGTATAATTTATAGTTTCTACTATAGTTCCTTTAAGTTTAAATACAGAAGAAAAGCATAATTAAGTTTTGTTAAAAATGCACCAAACCGTTGCTAAGTGACGGAATTATTTTCTGCAAAAGTAGCGCCACTAATTTAACTCCTTTCAGTGGACACTTTTGGATATATGAATCCCATCAAAAACATTATATGTAAAAAAATTGCAAGTCTCGCAACCTTCTACCGAAAAAAGTTGTGAGATACAATATAAAACTAAGTCGGTTAATTTATTCAGTACCTATCAAAGTGACCCTTCGCCTATATGACAACTTTGACATACATTTTCACCGGATTACATAACTAAAAACATATTACCATGACCGTGTTAGTACCCGCATTAATATTAAACATATTTATCTTTATCATAAATGTAATGACTTGGCCATCGCACGGCAACATAAGTATATAAGAATACGAATAAATCTCCTTTTATCAAAGTGATTATCTGGGGGCACGGCAGTGCCCCCGCCAATTATATTTTTTGATTTATTTATCCATACCAATAGATCGGTATGGAGCGGTGCGTATCCAGTTATTTTCAGCTGTTTTTACTATCTCGTCTGCCTATATTTTCTTCTGCCGTCCTCTTTTGCCGGTCGGGCCAGATCCATCTTTTATTTAAGGACGGCCAAGATGAAACAATGAGTAGGAATTTATGTTTGACATTCAAAGCGTTAATAAAATTTGGTAGATTTTATTATCATTATAATGTAGAATGTATTATCGTGTGCGAATTGTGCGATGGCCAAGTCATTACATTTATGATAAAGATAAATATGTTTAATATTAATGCGGGTACTAACACGGTCATGGTAATATGTTTTTAGTTATGTAATCCGGTGAACATGTATGTCAAAGTTGTCATATAGGCGAAGGGTCACTTTGATAGGTACTGAATAAATTAACCGACTTGGTTTTATATTGTATCTCACAACTTTTTTCGGTAGAAGGTTGCGAGACTTGCAATTTTTTTACATATAATGTTTTTGATGGGATCTCATTTCTTTTTGTAAGTGGTCCTCCTTATTTTTCCTTTAAGGACTACTAGCTGTGTATCCGCAACTGTCTTTCTTAAAGCCCACTCTCTGTCTCTGTGGGCTTTTCTCGAAAGTTTTGATGAAGCGATTTTTGACAAGCCAGGACGGTAATTACTTCTTAGTCTATAATACTCCGAAATTGCGGAGTTTTGCACTTTAACACTACCGAAGTTGACATTAACTAAATGTAAACCACACAGACTTGTCACTCCCTCTCATGATCCATAATGACCCCTCTCATTATAGATAATGATCCTTCTCATGATTCCTCTCATGACGATGGTGATGATGAGGGTGGTGATGATGGCGGCGATGATGGTGGTAGTGGTAATGGTAGTGGTTATTGTGTTGGGGATGTGGTTGTGGTAATGGTCGTGGTGGTAATGTGGTGAGGATGTTGATTTTACAACCATCGTCATCACCATCACCACAAGCATTACCATCACAATCGTCATCATCCATCACCACTATGACCATCACCATCTGAATCAAAACCCCCATCATCATACCTAATCACCATCATTGGCATCATCATCGTCATCGTCATCTTCATCATCATTATCATCATTAATCATCTACAACAACACCATCATCATCATCACCAATCACCACCATCATCATCACCATCATCATCATCATCATCATCATCATCATCATCATCATCATCATCATCATCATCATCATCATCATCATCATTACCAACACCTCCCTCACCACCACCAGTCACCACCATCTTCATTACCATCAATACCCCCATCATCACCACCGGTCACCTCCACTCCACCATCATCATCAACAGTCACCACCATCGTCGTCATCATAATTATCGTCATCACCAATCACCACCATCATCATCATCATCATCATCATCATTACCAACACCTCCCTCACCACCACCAGTCACCACCATCTTTCATTACCATCAATACCCCCATCATCACCACCGGTCACCTCCACTCCACCATCATCATCATCACCAACAGTCACCACCATCGTCGTCATCATAATCATCATCATCACCAATACCACCTTCATCAGAATCAGTCACCACCACCACTATCATAATTATCATCACCAACACGCCCATCGCCACCACCAGTCACCATCATCATCTGAACAATCCAACACCCTCATTACCAACACCAGTCCCCAGCTTCATCATCGTCATCATCATCACCAGCACCCCCATCACCACCACCGCCACCAGTTACCATCATCATCATCATCATCATCATCATCGCTACCATCATGATTCCAACTCACTGCCCCTGCGGGGTGAGGTAACTCAATTCGGTACGGCGATCAGCGTGTCTATTCTGTATGTATTAGGTAATAAGTATTCTGTGCCTGAGGTCTTAGTATCTAAACCGAAGGTTACATGAACCGCAAAGTTAACTTTGTAATCGTGTATTATTTATAGGGTTCATAAGGAAATACAAATTTATCTATGCAGCTCGCATAACTGGAAAACTACACGGAAATTTTGTAATGTTTAGGTTTTTTAATGATTTGTACACCAAACCGTAATAGAGCACGAAATTTCAAGCTTGTGTGTCTACTAGAAGTAACTTAGAATTCGTATGATCATATATAAGTGAGTCAGTGAATCAGTGACAAAATTAAGGAACTTTGACTGGCAATAATTTCTAAACTACTGGTTCAAATTGAATGGAATTTGGAATATGCCTAGGTTATATCATGCTCTCCTGGTCATTAAAAATTCAGGCTTCTAGCTTTGTCCGTAATGAAATACTGGGAGTTTGAAAATGGTCTGAATGGCTTCGAGAAAAGGATGTTACGGCGTGCCGGCAAGCGCATTTGCTCGACTTGGCGGGGGCACTGCCGTGCCCCCAGATATGAAGATGCCGCTTCCGCTCTTCCATAGGCCCATAGCGCGAACAATACATATGTGACAGTGTTTAGTAAAAGGTCCCATTGTTCAGGTTTCCATGGAAACGAAATTTGTTTGCATCCTTATAATATCACAGTAACCTCCAGTTAACCAATAAGTTGACACGTGTCTGTATGGAAACCCTGAAGCTAAAATGTCAAAGTCACATAATGCAGAGCGAATAGCAAAATCTATATTTGTTAGTTATTAGCGGTCAGGAAACCATGATATTGTTACTTTGGGGGTATCTCAAAGCCTTGTCGTATTAAGGCCTTGTGGCACCTATGACGAAAAGTTGTCCACCAGGTAGGTACTTCCCAAGTAGCACAACTGGGTCTAAATAGCTCGTATATCATATCTAATTAGATGCTTAAGTGAAATTTACCACCATGACTAAGTGCTATATAGGTGGCAAGAACCCTTATGCCACCAGTATAGAACCAAAAGGAGAAAAATTTCAGCCTATTTTTGGTGCTAAATAGAATCCATAAGAGATCTCACAATTACCTTAAGTGGTAATTAGAACTATGGGTGAAAGTTATGCGCAGTGAACGAATGAAAACATTTCAGTTTGGTCAATGAGTGATAAATGAGTCGCCAAAATTATCTTTGAGTGGCGAGGCTACTGTCAAATTGTGTTTTATTAAAAGTAATACGTGATCTGCCATATTCATTTTGGATTTATATGTCTGTTTGATTGTGATTAAGACTTTACGTTATACAAGCATTGAAATAAGCACGAAATTCTTGCGATTTTTTTTTTACTGTGAAACTATAGTATGTTTTCTTTGTAAATTTCGACGCGCCCTTCATTTGATCAGGAATATTAAAAAAGAGAGTGCTAAATTAAATAAGGAATAGATACTGATAAGAAATAAAACTGTTAAAAACCTGACCTAATGATTGTAGGTTACGTACAATGTTAAAGTAACATCGTCACAACTATCAAAAGTCTGTGATTATGCGTGAGTGTGATAAAATTCTGGTTAAAATAATCAATTTTCATAGGCTTCCATTTGTAAACATGGCGAAACAAAAAAGATCCTACAGTGTTTATTTTCACTTATTTGTTCCTTATTTGGAACTATCAAGTCTAATAATCACTTATTTGTATCTTGCGAGTGGCAAAGCAGTGAATGATATTACCAATAGTAATTATTTGCTCTTTTGTAGACTATTAAACAAGCAAGACTATTAAATATATTTTGACAAGGCGCAAATAGGAACTATAATAGAACTTTTAGTTCGTTAGTGGTTTGAAATAAGTGAAAATAACTGCTTTTGGTTCCAAGAACCTCCTACCTGAGACCTATTTATGCGTTGGAGTGGCAATAAGGTACTTCTTAGGCCTTAAAGTTGCAATATTTTTTGGTTCCAAAAGAGCCGTAAAATTATCCCTTTAGCCACTATTGGTGATATAATCCGCTATTGTACTAGTCATTTGGAACTTTTAGTTCCAAATAAGGGTATGTTCCCACTTATATGTAAAAGTTGCTTATAAGTGATTTTAAGGCCTTATATAGCACTATTGCTTCTTATTGAGTGACAATTTGAACCTGCATGCAACTTTAAGTAGCAAAATCGACTTTATCCCACCATAAGTAATAAAGTAGAAACAAAAAACGCTCCTATGCAACTACAAGTGATAGGATGAACTCATATACAGTTTTGAGTTGTGTTTAAAGCTATAAGTTGTATCAAACACTGTTAAACCACTCATTTAGAACTTAAAGCTATAAGATAAGCTGCAAAATTCACTAATGTGCTGCTTGGGTTATATAGAAAAAGGTAACTGTGCGCTCGAACGTAATGGATCCAATAATCCCTGTAAGCCCGAGGAAGCTACGTATTATCCAACATTACATATATATCTGGCGTTGGTTTTTACATGTGTGAAATATTTTGCGAATCCTCTGGAAACTAATGGAATAACCGATAAAAAGCTTTTGACACTTAAATAACAAAGAGAGAAATACCGATTTTCTTTATTAAGAACCGCTAAGAACTCTCGATAATCTCACCTTTTAAAAAAAAAAATAATCATATTGTGTTTCGGGACACGATGTTCAGGCCTCCGTGTCTAAGCCTACCTACCTACTACCTATGAGGGGTTAAGGGTTAAAACGGACTCAGGAGCGATTTCATTGAGAATTCAAATTGTCTTAAATAAGACGACTCACAGGGGAAATATATTCGTCATTATCAAAACGTTAACTAAACGTGATATTAAGTTTTCATGACAAGTAAAGGAGAAGTCTGCGAAAATTTGCGGACACAATTGCGAACTAACTGAGTATAATTCGTTAATTGTAAAGTTCATCTTTGTATGGAGAAAAAAAAGTGTACTCAATCTTGGCTCCACATGGTGTTTTCCGTTCGGCTATCAAGCAATAATCATCACACCAAATTACAATTAATTATGAGATGATTTACTAGTCGCTATAATTTCTAATGTTTATTACAAAGTGCATTTTCGAAAACACAAACAAGACATAATAAGGAATTGTTAACTTAATGGCTTTCCATAGTTAATAAAAATGCCACTTTATTTTTTATCCTTAAATAAGATCCTTAACTCAGTGTCGGATTTATTAATTGATCATCTTTGTCAGAATTGTTGATCATTCATCTAAATAAATAAATGGTATGATGATCTTTATGATTGAAAAGTTGTTTTTTTTTATAGCTTAGTTTACTTTATTTTACAGTTTTTAGATTTGTAAAGATATTAAACATATTTTGAATTATCACACATGAAGTTATTAACTTAGTTAAATACGAACTAAGTATCAGAATCATCACAAACTGTCAAGTGATAGATAATTAAATTGGAGTTTATTGTTGTAACAACATTATCTCTAAACTACTTCAGATTAGGCACCTAAATATACAGACTGTTACATTTACATTACTCTGCATGAATTGTCTCTACCTAGCTATTATAAGTAGGTATAGTATATGCAGGTTAAGGTTTCCATACTTTCCTTTAACCTAGTTTATATCAATCGCGTGCAAATTAGGTAATCACTCTAGTTCTTATTAATTATTGGCTAACGTGTGGCATGACCTTATATAACTTATATTACCTATACGGAATTGTGAAACTATAATTCCTCCTGTAGGTATTGCCAGTGAATATTCCACCTCCGCATACCTATGTATGTACCTTATACGCAACCGACATAGTAGGTATATTGATTTAAACTAACACGATATTAATAATTAAAAATTGGGCAAGTGCGAGTCCGACTCGCGCATGAAGGGTTCCGTACCTATATATATATATATACAAAATCTATAACAAGTTTGTTGTATGGGAGCCCCCCTAAATTTATTTAAAAAAAATATAAAAAATTAAATATTTATTTTATTTTATTTTTAGTATTTTGTTGTTATAGCGGCAACAGAAATACATCATCTGTGAAAATTTCAACTATCTAGCTATCACCGTTCTTGAGATACAGCCTGGTGACAGACGGACGGACGGACGGACGGACGGACGGACGGACGGACGGACAGCGAAGTCTCAGTAATAGGGTCCCGTTTTTACCCTTTGGGTACGGAACCCTAACAAAAAACAGGACTTAATCGTGCATCGTGTTTAAACGTGATGTTAAGTTCACGGTCTCGAAAGGACTCCCCCTTCCGTTCCGTATTTTGTGTTTCTTCGAAACCATGAGCACACCGCGTTCAAAAAACACACACACCGCGTTCAAAAAACACTTTTTGAACGCGATCAAGTCCCGTTTTGTTATAATAACGTACAACCGTCATATGCCCGTTGGACGCACACTGTTTACGGCTCCGGGTCAATATATCGCTTTTGTCATGCAATCGCGTATTATTAAACAAGTTATTCATATAACTTATCTTTATTTATCTACTGAAACATGAGGCTCGTGATATCTGGTGGGCTGGGCGTATTTCATCAAAACAGAAAGATAATAATATTGGGCGTGAGGCGTCAAAGTTTGATCCCGGTGGATCACTTCTCACGATTGAGAAGTTTATTATACTAATGGAAAAACGAAGATTCGAATCACGTATACGTATATATAATATACGATAGTCCTCCTCATCAATTTCAATGACGGCGACAAAACATGGCTTCGTCTATTATGGGCTCTGATGTGTCTGGCTAGACCAAATTTAGTTTTTAATACTCTCCTACACGAACGACGTGTAAAACTTAAGGATGGAAAGTGTTTCTACGGAACCCTCGGTGCGCGTTGGGGTCGCAGTTCAACCTAACACTCCTCCTCGCTTCGCTCGTCGTCGTACCTAACCTAAGCCAAGTCGGATCTGCCTTAAGGTGAAATAGGTATTGTTAGGAATCGTAAGCCAAGTCGGACCTGCGCGGCTCGCTCGCTTCGCTCGCTCGTTTGGGTCGCAGTTCAACCTAACACTCCTCCTCGCTTCGCTCGTCGTCGTACCTAACCTATGCCAAGTCGGATCTGCCTTAAGGTAAATATGTATTGTTAGGAATCGTAAGCCAAGTCGGACCTGCGCGGCTCGCTCGCTTTTCTCGCTCGTTTGGGTCGCAGTTCAACCTAACACTCATCCTCGCTTCGCTCGTCGTCGTACCTAACCTAAGCCAAGTCGGACCTGCCTTAAATGTTATGTTCATAAAGTGAGTTTCAACGTGACGTGATGGTCGTTAGTTAGTATAACATTCGGCAAAATAATCATTAGTTAAAATAACATTCGGCAATATAATCATTAGCTAAAATAACATTCGGCAATATAATCATTAGTTAAAATAACTTTCGGCAATATAAGAATTAGTTAAACTAATATTAAACAAAACAAACTTTATTTGAAGTGATGATTAGACTAAACGAGTTTCGACAAAGTGATCATTTATTGAAACAATAATTATGAAAACTGAAATTAGGCAAACCGTTGGTTATACTAAAAGTTGTTAGGCAAACTGAAATTAGGCAAATAATTTTTAGACAAAACAAGGGAATACCATGTAGTGGCGATAAAAAAAAACATTTTACCTTTTGAACGCCACAGTTGTCATATCACGGCATAGGAAAATTGTGACGCTCACGCCAAACGCCGTCTAATCACGTCTACATTTTTTGCTGTGCCGTCAGTGGCGCAGTGACTTGCTTCATCGCTTGGCATTCAAAAGGTTAAAGCGAGCAAGTTGTTCACCTTACATCGTCCGCACAAAACAACTAAATTTGATCGCCACGAACATTTTTGACGAACACTGTTTTTGGTGTTCGTGAGTTCTACGCACGGGCGAACAAAGTGTTCGATGTTCGTTGTTCGACGATTCTACCTACCATGTTATTGTTCGTTCAACCTTACACGGCTCGGTTTCATCACGGCATTATACAATAGGAAATATGTAATTTTTTACGTATCTCATTGAGTGAAATAAAAAATTAGATTTTTTTGATTTTCTTTTCAAAGCAAAGGATAATATTATTGACATGATTGTAAAATTGGACATTATACGCTCACGTCATTTGGGCTGTAGCGACATTATATGATGATATGACTCACTATTTTTACCCGGCTACGGTGAAGCAAAAAGGATGGTTATGATTTGTTGTATGTACGGGTGTTCATCTGATCCTTCATGAATTCTAAACTATTTATCATAATTTTGCAAATGAGGTATCATTGGAATCAGCTTGATTCGCTGTTTATAGGCTATGTGACGAAATCGTCGCATGAAATTTGATATGGCGCCCCCTAGAGGACATGAGGTCGCTAACTAGATTTGTTGAATATTATCTAGGTACGTCTATCAATTTTAATGAGAAAGAAAATATAATTATGGTAAGACGGTCGAATAGCGCATATCGCTAAAGTAGAAATTTAGTGGCGAGATCTCTGAAGTCTTGGATACATGTTAGTGTCAAAGAGACTTTGGCTTGTTTTATAAAAGTCTGATCAAACTAACTTTCTATTACACATATCAATAAAATATTGAGACTATTTCAAGTATTCGGGAAAAATTAAACCTTTATTGAACGCATCAAACTGCTATGTAATGTTAACCTTTTAAAGTATTTTATTTTCCTGAAATTATTTGAACAATATAGATATGTTTCATTTTTTTTTAATTTATTTATTTCAAAAAAGCATGGTACACATTTTACAACAAATTTCGCCAAACACGAAGTTTATTGGCGAGTATTGCACTCACTTTTTTAACAATAGTACCATTAAAAACTTAACTAGGACGCCTTTTAACGACAACGATCCAATCCACACAAAAAAGATGATGTGAGCTTTACACTCAAGGATTTAATATCACCCCCGCTTCAGATGTCTGTTAGGTAAACATCATAAGCATAAACTCATTTATTGATAATTATTCATTTACTTACATGTCAATAATTTTATAAATATTTTATTTACATTGAAAATTTATCGACTGTGTAGAACCTTAGTAAGTAAATTCGTTTATTCACGTTCATTGACTCCCATTTGTGAAGATTAACCTGTTCAATTCTAGCGGTTATACGTAAAACCACACAATTTGCAATTCGAAGGGAATCTCTCATATATTATGCACATTAGAATAGAAGGTGCTCACAACTTCGTTCACGGAGGCGAAAAGCATACATAGCACAGCATAGTCAGGCAAAAGTATATCCTTGATATCATAATAATCCTGTATTAAAAAAACCTAAATCAGCTTTTCTGGCATACAGAGGCCACATCCGCAAAAATATTGGGCTGCATTGTCTCCCCTCAGCTTTATTAAGAAATGTTACAGTATCAAGATTATTTTATCTCAATGAGAATGAAATTATCATTTCCTCGAATACACACCACTTAATAAGGAGATCGGACACGTGCGTTGATTAAAAACTAAGCCCCTAAACTCAGTAATTAAGTGTGCTCACATTAAGTAGGTACTCATTCATGAGTGGGCAATCTACTTTGCTTAATATAACTGTAATTAACTAATGATACTTGTAGATGCATCCATAAGTACTACATACCTAGGTGTAAGTATCTGGGGTATGTCCGCAAAAATTGTACATTTGATATTTTTGCTTGACTCAATTTTATTTTATTTACCGGGATCCTTATTCGATTATATCAAAGATGTTGGATATTGTATGGAATATAGAATATCTGTTCTATTTTATGTAATTCTATGAAATTTGAGCCCACTCTTTGGTTTTTATATATTTTTATTCACTTTATCATTGACACCTATTTTCACTCCCATACTAAAATGATTTTTCCAACTACTACTCCTGCAGCAAAAACTGTCTGTCGTGCATTACGAAATGGAATCACTATCCCATTTTTTAGGGTTCCGTAGTCAACTAGGAACCCTTATAGTTTCGCCATGTCCGTCTGTCCGTCCGTCCGCGGCTTAGCTCCGTGATCATTAGTACTAGAAAGCTGAAATTTGGTATGAGTACGTGTATGTATCACGCCGACAAAACGGTAAAATAAAAACTGGCAAAAAAAAAAATTATTTCGGGTACCTCTCGAACACCTAAAGTGGGGGTGAATTTTTTTTCGTTTCAACACTAGTGTGTGGGGGTCGTTGAATAGGTCTTTTAAAAATAATAGGGGTCTTCAAACATTATTTTTTGATCAAGTTAGCAGTTTTGTAAATATATACGCTCCGTAAATAAAAAAATAGTGTCCCCCCCTCTAACTTTTAACCGCGCGTCGTAAAATTATGGGAAAATTCATGAAAATGAGGCCTTATAAGTACTTTTGATGAAAACTATATTGAATAAAACCGCTTAAGCCGTTTTTGAGTTATCGCAGAATTTCATAATTTTCTTTAAAATGACGTAAGTGCCGCGTGGATGCCTTAAATACTTCGAACGTTACACATATTCGTTAAGTGCCATACTGTATTAATACCGTTATAAAGTTCCAGAAGGTAATAAGTAATTACAGTTACTTTGGCGTTTACGACTTTTCTTATAGAGCTTGAAATCTTTCTCGTAATTTAAACCTCGAAGCCCGTTTATTGTGAAGGACGGGCAACTACCTACACTGAGCGTGGCCCGACATGCTCTTGGCCGGTTTTTTAAAGTAAACATGCAGTTCTATGGTATTTAACCCCCACGTTTCTGAAAAGCTTTCATCAAAAACTGTTTTCATTATTTTTAAATATGTTTTTAAAAACGTGTCCACATTTTGATACTATGTCTAACGTCATAAAAGTAACGCTTCTTACTCCACTATACAAACAGAATATCCTCCCACCTATAAATATTTTTCTCGAATGGTGACACCATAATATGATGCTAACATAGAAAAAAAATAGCAGCCAAATTTCATGAGTAAAACGATGTTTTGTGTCAACAACAGTTTTGTGGCTTAAATTTTTTCTTTTATAGAGTTGTTATTGCACGATAAAAATACATATGCCACTGTATGATTACGCAGATTTACAATTCAGTCACCGAATTAATGTGATGTGGAGTCCATTGCTATGGCGCGATTGAGTGCTATCTTCATTTTTATGTTATGTCCTACCATTTTTTGTCATGAATGTTACGTTACAGTCATGACGGATTGTTAATGTTAAGATGAGTGTACGTAACATTCAGTCATGTACGTTACATGTGTTACAATGTCATGAATGTAACGGTACCTACACTTTTTCGCGGACATACCCTGCACTAGAGCGATAACGCATACAGCTACAAAGAGGCATCTACTACTAGATGAATGACATCAAATGTAGTGAATTGATATGTGACGTTCCACGGGAAAAGGTACCTTATGGAGGTTTCTAGTTACGGAGATCTTTATTATTACTATAGGCGAATTAAAGGCTGAATAATATGCTTCTAAAGTTTAGTACAAAAGGTACTTTATGGCGCTGTAATAAAAAAATGTTAGAAATACTTGTAGTAACTTGTTGCTCTACACCTCAACTCACAGTATCTCGCGATGAAGATCCTTTGGGAGCTCTTCCCGAAGTGCTTCCTTTGCAAGCCTTTCCCGAAGTGCTTCCTCCTCAGTCTCAGCCCAGTTCCAGTGGTCTGCAGTCTGTTCCGAGACGTAAAAGCCTACAATGCTCATACTGTGGTGAGACAGGTCACAGAAACCAAGTAGGTACGTGGCGGTGTCTTTTTAGGGTTCCGTACCTCAAAAGGAAAAAACGGAACCCTTATAGGATCACTTTGTTGTCCGTCTGTCCGTCTGTCAAGACCCTTTTTCTCAGGAACGCGTGGACGTATGAAGCTGAAATTTATATCAATTACTCAGGTCTACTGTCCCTTGAAGCTGTGAAAAAATCAAACTTCTAAGCCAACGCAATCAAAAGATACAGCCGTTTATGCCGCAAATTTTCGACACTTGCAAGGGAATCAAAACCTACAGGGTGCTTCCCGTGAACTCAGAATCTTGAAATTTGGTACGAAGCAACGTCTTATAGCATAGATAAAGGAATAATTACGAAAACCATAATTTTTTTTTTTAATACCTAACTTTGCACCTAATTTGCAAATTTTCGACACTTGCAAGGGAATCAAAACCTACAGGGTGCTTCCCGTGAACTCAGAATCTTGAAATTTGGTACGAAGCAACGTCTTATAGCATAGATAAAGGAATAATTACGAAAACCATAAATTTTTTTTTTAATACCTAACTTTGCACCTAATTTATATGGGGCGCTATACATACCAGGTGCAAACTTAACTTAACCACTTAGGGATGGAAAGTGTTTGTACGGAACCCTCTGTGCGCGAGTCCGACTCGCACTTGGCCGGTTTTTTTGTAATAAAAGGCGTTCAGAACAGACAAATCAGTAAAGTCATGTAACTGAGCCATAAGGTACCTTTTCTTTGCTTATATTGTATTTGTTGTTTTTAAATAAAATTATAAGAAAGAACTGATTATTTTCGTAATTATTAAGTATTAAAATAATAATAGAGATTAATGAAAGCGTTTTTCAAAATGTAAATCATAGAAATTGATTGATTGTACTGATGTACTAGTTGTTGACCTCCATAAGGTACCTTTTTATAAATGTATGGAACAAAGACCGTGTTATAGTTATGTAACTTTAAGTGACTCAAAAAGTAAAAATTAGTGTCTGATAACGTTGTTAAAAGTTTTATATGATGTTAATTAAAGACTATGCTGTGCGAATTGTTGACAATCCTAAACTCACAGACGGAATCGAGCCTTTAAGTCTGAGGAGAGACTTTGCCTCCTTGTGTGTGTTCTACCGTCTTTATAATGGGATGTGTTCTGAGGAATTGTTTGACATGATGCCCACGGCTACACTGAGAGAAAAATACTGTCGATCTAACAATAAAACTTTAACGGCACACAACCCACATAGTTACGTTGCTATAGAGTAAACGTTATTATTGTCACCAGTTTATTGTTGATATAACAACATTCTGCAACAACTTTTACAATTGTTGAAAACACAACTTCTATTAACAATGTATACAACGTTGTCATAAAGTCAAATCAAATTTTGTAAAATATTGTTGTCACTCTGACAACATAAAACATTGTCTATTTAATAGCAGAGCTGTGTCACTGTAGCAATGTGTACAACGTTGTCATATAGTCAAAACAAGTTTTGTAAAGTATTGTTGTCAGTGTGACAACAAAAACTTTGTGAATTTGACAGTAGAGCTTTGTCACTGTAGCAATGTAACCACAACACTCAATGTTTATTTTGTCAGTCTGACAACGTAAATGTTGTCTATTTGGCAGCGGAACTGTGTCACTATAGCAATATGTTGTGTGAGACGTACATATTGTTGTCACTCTGACAACATTCATGTTGCCTATTTGGCAACGGAACTGTGTCACTATAGCAATATGTTGTGTGACACGTATATATTGTTGTCACTCTGACAACATTAATGTTGCCTATTTGGCAACGGAACTGTGTCACTATAGCAATATGTTGTGTGACACGTATATATTGTTGTCAATCTGACAACATAAATGTTGCCTATTTGGCAACGGAACTGTGTCACTATAGCAATATGTTGTGTGACACGTATATATTGTTGTCACTCTGACAACATTAATGTTGCCTATTTGGCAACGGAACTGTGTCACTATAGCAATATGTTGTGTGACACGTATATACTGTTGTCACTCTGACAACATTAATGTTGCCTATTTGGCAACGGGACTGTGTCACTATAGCAATATGTTGTGTGACATGTATATATTGTTGTCACTCTGACAACATAAATGTTGCCTATTTGGCAGCGGAACTGTGTCACTATAGCAATATGTTGTGTGACATGTATATATTGTTGTCACTCTGACAACATAAATGTTGCCTATTTGGCAGCGGAACTGTGTCACTATAGCAATATGTTGTGTGACACGTATATATTGTTGTCACTCTGACAACATAAATGTTGCCTATTTGGCAGCGGAACTGTGTCACTGTAGCAATACGTTGTGAGACACACACACACATATATTGTTGCCACTGTAACAAATATGTTGTCAATTTTACAGCAGATCTGTGACTGTAGCACGATATATTGCTACAGTCTCATAAATCTGCTGTAAAATTGACAATGTTTACAGAGTGGCAATAATATATGTGTGTCTCACAACTTATTGCTACAGTGACACTGTTTTGCAGCCAAATCGACAAGATTTATGTTGTCAGACTGACAAAAATATATACATATCACACAACGTATTGCTACAGTGACACAGTTTTGCAGCCAAATCGACAAGATTTATGTTGTCAGACTGACAAAAATATATACATATCACACAACGTATTGCTACAGTGACGCAGTATTGCAGCCAAATCGACAAGATTTATGTTGTCAGACTGTGTCACCTTTATATATCCTACCTATTATCTGGGTATATTAAAAGGACATAAAATAAAAATTAATCAAGAATCTTATAAAATATTTATTAACACATCCGGTAAACTAATTTCAATAATAATAAAAGTTAAGGCTTCTATTTTTAGGTGATTCTACCGTTTAAGGGAATGTCGTTCTAATATAGGTAGTTCTAAACTTTTAAATTTTAATATTTTTCTGGATTTTAAAATAATTCTTATGATTAAATTTCGCAAATTCTATTATTTAAAATAATTCTATTACTGGTTTGTAGCTTTAAGAATTTAGTTAAGTTTATAGAATGATTTAGTTGTAAGTTTAATTTTATTTAGAGTATTACTAGGTCTAATTTTAAGTTAACTATTTAAGTAATTAGATTAAGACAAGTAAGGGTCCGATGCCTTGATTTGGGTCTTTCTACTAGAGAGCTGGTCGTCCTTCTGATACCCGAAGTCCCTCGGTAGTGCGCGGCGTGGTAGTGGCGGTAGGTGTGGCCAGTAGTGCAGATGTCCTCCAAGGTCCAAGGGCAGGGTTCTCAGTGCGCGACAGCGCGAAGCTTTCTTGGGCCACTCCAAGGCCAGGGGAGTAAGACCAGCCTCTCACTAGGCTCCACGGTCTTAAAAGTTCTCAACCCGTAGGGTGTTCCTGGAACGTGTCGAAATAAAGAATTAGGACCGGAGTCATTATGGATAACTTAACGTGCTGGTACCTGTACACTGCTACAGAAACAACATTCAACACCAAGTTAATAAGCTTTGTCGATATGACAATGTTCATAAATTGCTACAGAAACACCGTTTAGTTAGTAAGTACCTAAATAGATACCTTTGTCGATATGACAAAAGTTTTGTTGGATCGACAAATTATGCTCAAAAGTGCAACGCAATGTGTTTGGAACCCATCACCTTGAAGTCTTGGTATTATATACTCCAAGTTCAGATCCACATCTTTTTGTACAAAACAATAGCACTGTAGTCGTGCTCATAGAAGTAGCTAATGTAATGTGCTATGAATCGCCGGCCGTCATGTCTACACACGGACACACGGCTACTTACACAAGTTTCATTTTAACACGCCTCGTGTTTTCACATTTGTGTCGCACCTCTGCCACTGCCAGTTATATCTTGATTTGTGGCCGTGGCCGTGTATACAGACTTACATAAAACATCACACCATCACGCCCAAGATCCGATCAACGCAGTGTGTTTTAGCAGAGGAACGAAAATGTTTGTTGAAAAGTTAAGGCGTGAAGAAAAAAGTTAACAAATAAACATAAAAACTCACTTTAATATTTAGAACATTTATAAGAATAAATAAACACTTACCCGACATACGCTGCGCTAAATGTCGCAGAGCGGCACTCTCAAGGAACTGAATTATTTCCATATTGCACAATAAAAGCACTAGAATAGTAGGAACTAATAAGCGCGCGACCATTCAATGCCGTGGACATTCGCATTTGAAGACAAAATAAACGAAACGAAACGACAACATACACACCCCTTACCCCGTACCCCTACCGTGCCCGCGTGTTGCCATTTTTGCAAAGTTAGTTTCGGTAGGTTGTCGAATTGACAAATTAAATTTGTGACGACTTAAACCTTGTACACTCGCGTAAAATATCGCACATGCATTTAAAAAAAACAGTTATTGTATAATACCTATTGACAAATCAGTCAGCAACAAGTTTTATGACCGCAAAAATATATATTTCGGTATCTTTCTTTCTTCGGCGTCAATCCACCAACTATTTTGTTTTGATTTTGGCGCTATTCAACCAATTATTATTTCTCACTTTTTTACGTGATAACGTCTTATAAATCGAATCGATTACCAGCTGCGCGCACGAAAAAATGTCTGACGGTCTGTTACGCTAACCACGTGACCTGTCATCTCTTTTTTGACTCAGATGCCCAAATAATAATAAACATGAATTGCACTCAAATCTGTAGTAAGTTGTTCAGCATGATGAAACGGGTATACCTACGCGAATGTAATCCATTGGTTACTGGATCCTAGACTTTTAATGTCATTTTTATTAGGGACTATTATGTCAATACACTAAATTGCCAGGTTGTTTTTCTTTTAAAAATGTTGATATGCAAACTTTTTTCGCATATCATTAGGTACGTTATCACGTAAAATTATCGTCCGTAAACCGACTTTACAGACAATAATATTTTTCTTGTCAATCCATAATTTAAAATTAACATAAAAAACCGGCGAAGTGCGAGTCTGACTCGCACACCGAGGGTTCCGTACAAAAATTTATCCCATCTTAACTGGCCGGGTTAAGTTTGCATGAGGTGCAAAGTTAACAACCGAGTTCTCCAAAAATGATTTTCGAAAAGGACTATATTTTTATGATTAATTAATCACAAATGTATAGTTTTCAGATTTTACCCAATACTTGTAGTAAAAGACAGTATTACTGTTTGCAAAATTTCATAGTTCTAGGTCAACGGAGAATACCCTGTAAATTGTGATTCCCTTGAGATGGTCGAATGCTCTCTGTCTATGTTTGAAATGAGACAGTCCTTTGACAAACTATAAATAGACGACGCTGTGATAATTTAAAGAGTTTTGTGTTTTAGCTTATAATGCTGGCATTAGCTATAAACTAGATAGATGTATATTGTGTGAAGCGGAATTGAAAATGCAAAACGAATAAAACAAGGAGCCTAAAGAGAGTATTTGATCTGAACCCGAGCTGTCCCAATATATATCACAGTAACATACATACCTATTACAGCAAACACAGACCGAAAATCTATTCGGTCTGTGCGTGATGCGCTTTATTACAGGCCACAGGCGTTATACGTATAAAAGCACCACTTGAATCTTGAAAATAATAATAATATAGCCTTTATTTTCATGCATTTACATAAAATATATTAAAACTATTCTAACACTAAAAAACTTTTACAGCATGACCCCTCTGTGGGTATATAGGCCTCCTACTCTGCGAAATACGCCACACAAACTTTCAGCAGAGTCGTGTTCGGGTTCATTAATAATAATAATAATAATAATAAGCCTTTATTTAACAATCACATATACAAAACAAATAATTTACTTATTAACTAACACTTTGATTGTCTTGCGTTTCCGCAAAGGCCTCCCCAAGCGCTTGCCACATTTTCTGATTCTGGGCCGTCCTCCTCCAAGTGACTCCGGCAAATTTAAGAATCTCATCTTCCCATCTAAGCCGCTGTCTCCCTTTCCTTCTCTTGTTTTGTCGCGGACACCATTCTGTTACATCCTTAGCCCATTTTCCTTTGTTGCTTCTCATCATATGGCCTGCCCACCTCCATTTTAGTTTTCTTGTGCAGTATGTTACATCTGTGAGTTTAGTATGATTCCGTAGTGTTTTTAGCTTTATTTTGTCTTTTAGTCTGACATTGAGCATGCTTCGCTCCATGTTGTATTGACAGGTTTCAAGTTTGCGCATATTTTGTTTCGTCAAGCTCCATGTTTGACATCCATATGTCATTACGGGTAAGATACACGAGTCAAATATCTTTTTCTTAGATTTTAGTGGTACTTGCGGGTTTTTCACAATTTCTTTGAGGGACCAATATCTTTTCCATGCTAATTGAACTCGATTATTTACTTCTTTTGATGTAAGGTCTTTTGGCGAGATTATTTGGCCCAGGTATATGTATTCATCAACATATTCTATTATGGCACCA
This sequence comes from Apotomis capreana, assembly GCA_947623375.1. NCBI lineage: Eukaryota > Metazoa > Arthropoda > Insecta > Lepidoptera > Tortricidae > Apotomis > Apotomis capreana. The sequence continues at coordinate 20,890,124 of OX392504.1, forward strand.
TTGACTTCAATAGGGGTTTTTTCGAGATTTGTCATTACTTTGGTCTTTGAAATGTTCATTGAAAGCCCAACTCTACTGCTTTCTTTCACAAGCTGTTCAAGCATATTTTGTAGGCTTTTTGGGTCTTCTGCGATCAGAATCAGATCATCTGCAAATCTTAGATGGTTAAGTTTGATTCCGTTAAGATTTAGTCCATATGTGGTCCACTCAAGATGCCTAAATATGTCTTCCAGTACTGCTGAAAAAAGTTTGGGTGATAATGGATCTCCCTGACGGACTCCTCTTTTTATAGGGAACAGTTCGCCTAGTCTTTCGGTTTTTATTTTTGCTTGCATGTTCTTGTATATATTTTTAATTATGCGTAAGTACTTGTGTATTCGATGCCTTGAGCTTCTAGCGCTTCCCAGATTTTGGCGTGACGGTCGGGTTCATTGAAATGGTTCAACTAAATGAATATAGATATCGGGGCGGGAAATAATGTAACAGTACTTAAATTTGTCGTCAGCTTATAACTTGTTAAAAAGATCCAATTGATTTGACGTCTAGTGTACCTACCTTAGTATCGTTCTCAGCAACAAAGTCTAACTTCAATAAGTTATACTGCTTTGTTATAAAAACTACAAAGTGATATTGTTTTTGACAAACAAAATCATTATGTGGCAGCAACAAATCGTTTTAGTTTTAAAATGAGCAAAGTGATGTTGTAAGAATAACAAAAGAAAACTCCTTTGTTATAAAAGCTAAATCTAACTTTATTAAGTTAGCAAGGCACGTTGTACCTGCAACAAAGGATAAAATCTTTGCTCCAGCAACAAGATAAAGCTTTGATAACATAGCAAAGTGATATTGTAACTGGAACAAATTTAGTTTAAAAATGAGCAAAGTGATGTTGTTAGAACAACCAAATATAACTGCTTTGTTAAAAAAGCTACATCTAACTTTAATAAGTTAGCAAAGCACGTTGTACCTGCAACAAAGGATAAAAGCTTTGCTCCAGCAACAATGGTTAAACTTTGATAACATTGCAAAGTCATATTGTAACTGGAACAAACAGAAACGCTTTGTTGCAGTAACAAATCGTTTTAGTTTAAAAATGAGCAAAGTGATGTTGTTAGAACAACAAAATATAACTGCTTTGTTATAAAAGCTAAATCTAACTTTAATAAGTTAGCAAAGCACGTTGTACCTGTAACAAAGGATAACAGCTTTGCTCCAGCAACAATGGTTAAACTTTGATAACATTGCAAAGTTATATTGTAACTGGAACAAACAGAAACGCTTTGTTGCAGTAACAAATCGTTTTAGTTTAAAAATGAGCAAAGTGATGTTGTTAGAACAACAAAATATAACTGCTTTGTTATAAAAGCTAAATCTAACTTTAATAAGTTAGCAAAGCACGTTGTACCTGCAACAAAGGATAACAGCTTTGCTCCAGCAACAATGGTTAAACTTTGATAACATTGCAAAGTTATATTGTAACTGGAACAAACAAAAACGCTTTGTTGCAGTAACAAATCGTTTTAGTTTAAAAATGAGCAAAGTGATGTTGTTAGAACAACAAAATATAACTGCTTTGTTATAAAAGCTAAATCTAACTTTAATAAGTTAGCAAAGCACGTTGTACCTGCAGCAAAGGATAAAACCTTTGCTCCAGCAACAAGGTAAAACTTTGATAACATTGCAAAGTTATATTGTAACTGGAACAAACAGAAACGCTTTGTTGCAGTAACAAACCACGTAATTTGATAAAATAGCAAAGTGGTTTGGTCGCTACGACAAAATACAGATGCTTTGTTGTAGAAGCTAAGTCTAACCTTGATAAATTAGCAATATTACATGAATGCCATGGCAAAGGTAACATAGGTTGTTCTGGTAGCAATGTAAATGTTGTTGCCGATACAATAAACTGTTGATTTACGGTTGGCAATAAAAAAGTTGTCGATGGCAATAAGCTCGTTTTGATTTCGCGACAAAGCTTATTGCTCTTTTGACAACAAAAAAAATGACAAAGCATTTATTGTGCTTTGTCGGCCAATTTTTCTCTCAGTGTACCTTCTACCATCGCACTGCTCGCCATCGGCAGGGTGTTCATCCTCACATGCTGGAGCCTAAATGGTCGAGAACTGTCCGGTTCCAGAGGAACTTCCTACCGCGAACGCTTCGCATGTGGAATGAGCTCCCTGCCGAGGTTTTCCCCGGGGGCTACAGTATGCGGTTCTTCAAGAGGGGAGTAAATAGGTTCTTAAAGGGTCGGCAACGCGCGCGTGATGCTCCTGGCGTTGCAAGCGTTCATAGGCGGCGGTAACTGCTTAACATCAGGCGGGCCGCATGCTTGTTTGCCACCGTCGTAGTATAAAAAAAAAAAAAACTATTGTTGAAATATGTAGAAAAATTATTTTTCTCAAACATGCAATGAAATATTGTCTTTACGTTCCTTATAATAGGCTCGGAAGTATCGCTTTTTGGGCGCAACAACTCGAGAGGACTGTAAAGGGATTTCATACTGCTTTTCAGGCCTAGGCCTGCAAAGTAACTTTTTTTTTTTGTGTTAACAACAAGGTCATTCACACAGCTGGCTGGTTTGACAAAAAGCAGGTTTTGTTTTTAAAGGTTGGTTGTTAGACTAAAATGTCCTATTTATCAATTAATAAATATGTTGTTCTTTGAAGTATATTTTTTTATTTCATTGTATGTTTGAGAAAAGCACTATACATGCCTCGTCGTGAAAACGGATTCCCGGCTTCGTATCACTATCCGGCCTCGCTCGCACGCTCGCTCGGCCGTATATACCTACTTGGCCGGAAATCCTCATTTTCCCGGCCTCTGATGTAATGTACTATTGTTTGTGACTTTAAAAGTAAAAACTGTCATTATCTATGATTTTGCATTAAAACATTAAAAGTGTTTATTTTCCTTCAATTCTCGTTTTGTTTGTTATTTATTTTCTTTTGGAGTCGTTATAGAACACTTAGACATACAAATCTAACATCTTATTGCCAAGAAAAGGAAAAATTAAGCTAAACACGATTTCTTAGAAATAGGGTAGTAGGCATATTCATTGATAAATTTAAATTTTTGGACGTGTAATATTATGAGTTGTTGCAATATTCTCTGACAAACAGAAGCCCAAAGAATCATTTTCCGTAGCCCACTATGTAACTTACAACAGGAACATAGTTTTTGAGACAGTTAAACTTCAATTGCCAATTTCTCAAAATCGCTGAATTAGCAATAAATATTTCAAAAAATTATATCTCAGTAAGTACGCAATCTAGAAAGATGATTTTTTCTGCTATCGATAGCTTATAAGCTGTAGTTTATCAGGGTATGCTTAACTCCATACCCGCCATAAGGTACCTTTGCCCGTGGGACGTCACATATGATTTAAGTAGGTATTATGACTGATTGCACAGTATAATTACGAAAAGTAGATGATACAAATACAAGTTTATCATTCTATATATTATATTCTATTGACAAAACTATATGTCAAAAAGTTAAATATTATAAATTTCTTTAATTTAATATTTTCGTTTTTATAAAATACATTAGAATAAATTACTAGTCGGTCTTGTTATTGAATTTGGTACCCATCGGTAAGAAAACTAAGAAAAGAGCTAATACACTAATTTCACAAATCACGTGACATTAAATTGTGTGCGCGACCTCAGCTTGTATCTGGTGTACCTATAAATACCCACCACAAGTACCATTCATACATATATTATTATTATGACCATTCCTTACCGCGACTCGAACTTTCTTATCGCAGCATGTAGTTTGCTTTATATCAGGGCACAGCGGGCTGTTGTTACGATCCAACCGTGCCACGCAACTGCGAGCGATGATTTCTTACATCATTACATTAAATCACTCGTCTCTACTGAATCAATTGAATTGCGCGACGTTGTTTGATGACATTAATGGTTGAGAGTAAAAGTTTTGTTTACTATTTTTTCCCTATGGTTTTTACAGACGCAACAATGGGAAATACTGAAGCGAGCTGGAATTCTGATAGAAATGTGAGTTCCTACATTGAATTTGGTGTTTGATATAGGTACCTACCTACTTTATATGAAATTTATCGAATCCTTGAAAAGGGAGCGGGTGCGCCAGTTGTGGTATTGTAAATATTTAGTTAGGCAATGTTTAACCAAATAAACACGCGATGCCGCAGAGAAGACGTCGTGAATTAAAATCTGCGAAACTTTAATGTGTTTATGTTTTCCGCGCTGACTCAGCCCGCGGAAGATACTAGGTTGTGGACGAACAATGCCCCTTTGTGCGTAACGGAGTAAAACAACATCAACTCGATAAACTTCCCGGTCTGATAACACAAAAGGCAAATATTTTAAAACGTATCGTTCATAACTAACTACGTAGGTACAATGACATCCAAAATAATATTTCTATTAAAATCTTACCTAATAAATAACAATACTTATATATAAATAAATAATACACAAATGCATTTTGAACTCATGCCATTATGTAAAACAATGAAGTAATTTATAAAATCCAAACACACGGTACTTACAAAATTGTGTAGTTTCACAGTGTAAAAACCCTTCCAAATATTCCACTTAAACCAAAATCGACTACCGATAGCTTTCGAGAGTCTGTCGTTCTTTATTTAAAAATGCATATGTCAGCCGAGCCAAAAATAATTCAGAACACCGCGTGTAGTTGGTGCGAAGGAGCGCGCCGACCGTCGCGAGTGCTCGCGCGCGATACGTAACACAGACTGACAACTTTACTCTGACAAGTCCGACAACAGAGAATATTACACATGATACATACAAGAGAAACACCTCGAGGAAGATGTCATCGATACACTCCAAGATCATGAGGAGTTAGATATGAAACGAATGCTCGACAGAAATTAACCGTAATTCGGTAGTCTTTGGAACTATTTTTGCGAGTATTTCTTCTTGGAATTTGGAGGATGTTGTTGAATTTGGTTTTTGTAGGATTGCACTCGAAAATATTATCGGAAGTTATGTTTAACTTATCATGGCTTGATCAAGACCGAGTTTCACCCACTTCTAATTATTTTCCAAGTACGAGTAGGTGCCACAAAAATGTTTACATCTACCAAAGTTATACAAATTGTGTTATTTTCGTTACTTTGTCATTCAAATAAAAACAGTAGGTAAATAATTTTTCAACTTCCTTAATGTTCCATGCAAAATGGAATGCATGTAAAATGGAGTAAATAAATACATGATATCTTCTTTCGCATATTAAAAGGTGGTTGAAAAAAACCTATTTACTCGTACATCAATTAATTTGACGACGCGGTTGATGCATACTGTTGCTGCCTGCAGAGTGCTGAACCGAAGGTCCTGGGCTCAAATCTCGACAAGGATATTTATTTATTTGGTCTAGCGCCAATAGCACAGCCTCCTAGAGCTTACTGAGGGACTAGATCGATTTGTTTGAGGTTGTCAGATATTTAAAATAAAGAAACAGACAACAACCATAGAGGGTACAGCGACAAATTATCTGTAAACGACCTAACCAGTTATCTATTGTTTTTTTTTCGACCATTAAAAGAGGAGAATATTTTTTTTACTGGCGTTTAATAAATAAAAATAATTTTATTAAATAACCTGCGCAGATCACTTTTCCGTTGCTAAGGTCGTGCCTATCACAACTGGTGACAGTCTTATCAGACAGTTTAGTCATGTCCGAATTTCCAGCCTCCATTCTGCTATCTGTGAATTGTATAATCAGGTCACGTTAGAACAGATGCACGTGAGCTGGATCAACAGACATTAAATCAATAAAATATATAGGTAAGTATATTATTACAGGATAACCCCAAACTAAGTAATGCTTGTTAATATGGGTGCTAGACGACGATAAACATACTAATAGAGAAAAGAAAAATACATAGAAAGCAGCAAACACCCAGGAACAAAAATTATGGGGTTAATAAATGAAATATTTGCCCATGCCGGGATTCAAACCCAGGACCGCCGGCTCAGTAGGTAGCTGCACTACCACTGCATTAAGCGCGTCGTCAATATTAAAATTAGTTGGGTACATCCCCGATGGGCTCGCTACGCTATTCTGGTTAACGAAATATTACCTACTCAAAATTTTGGCGGGAAATTTAAAAAATCTGCGGCTCGTCACACTTTGTGTAGTAGGCATTATAGTTTTGATAGTAGAACATATTTTTGATTTTCAGTGCACATGTAAATGTAAGGTACCTAAAGAAATAAGTTAAATATTATGTTGACGTGACTCATAGTCAGCTCACATAATTTCTACCATTATGTACAGTACAGTCAATGACAAACACATTTGTTTACGCTTTCTAACCATATACAAGGCGAAAAATTAAATGTAGGGTAAATAAGACCTAGCTCGATAATACCATATTAATCCGTCACCAAAAAAAATTCTTAAGTACTAGAACTAAGTACATAAAGTATTTAAATTATTTATAGAGAACCCACCTACTAAATTGTTTAAATCATAGACAATTGGTAATACCACAAGGAAATATCCGTCAACATTATTTGGCTAGCCAGACTCTAGTAGTCAACGCAGTGCACATCTGGGTACTCTGCTCCATTGTCCGCTTTTGTTCAAACAAAGTAAAATACAGTTCTCAGGCGGCTTTTGCGAAAGACCCTCAAACGTGGAGTTTTGTTTAATTTCGTTATTGCACTTCTCATTTAAATCATTTGATAGATTTTTTACATTTGCTATTCCTTTACTTAGTTTTGGATCTTAACTATTAAAAAACAACCTTTATAACTTCTAATCAGCCTGTCCGGGTGTTTCTAGGAAAGTATTCAATCTGTATAAATTCAATTCGGAAGAATGGAAGTTGTAAAATCGCTAATTATCAAATTTTGAAAACTATATAGTTATTTACCTAATTACTTGATGCAAACCTAATCTATATTTTGAAATACCACAAGATGTTATTGTTTCATACCGTTTCTACAAATCGTTCCGAAAGTTTAATCTTTGTTACATTATCAGGATTTATTTCGCTGAATTTATTTTATCCAATACATGTCGTTTCACACGGCTGGGAGACGAATCGCACACAATTCTGTTCTGGGCGACGATCTATATTGACATTGACCCTTTTCTCAAACGTGGAGTTTTGTTTAATTTCGTTATTGCACTTCTCATTTAAATCATTTGATAGATTTTTTACATTTGCTATTCCTTTACTTAGTTTTGGATCTTAACTATTAAAAAACAACCTTTATAACTTCTAATCAGCCTGTCCGGGTGTTTCTAGGAAAGTATTCAATCTGTATAAATTCAATTCGGAAGAATGGAAGTTGTAAAATCGCTAATTATCAAATTTTGAAAACTATATAGTTACTTACCTAATTACTTGATGCAAACCTAATCTATATTTTGAAATACCACAAGATGTTATTGTTTCATACCGTTTCTACAAATCGTTCCGAAAGTTTAATCTTTGTTACATTATCAGGATTTATTTCGCTGAATTTATTTTATCCAATACATGTCGTTTCACACGGCTGGGAGACGAATCGCACACAATTCTGTTCTGGGCGACGATCTATATTGACATTGACCCTTTTCTATTATATTACAAGGAATAGGTACCCCGAATGATTTGATGTTCGGGTATTCTCCAACTCAACGGCTATAAGTCGAAGTAAATTATGTTTAGGTAAATTTGTAAACAGAATAGGGTTATACATTCTATTTCTAGTTTTTTTTTTATATTTATTTATTTACATATAAAGAAAAAGACACTTGTTGCTATAATTACGTTAAAAATAAGGATTTTTAACGTAATTAATAACGTAGTTCTTTGATTTATTTTATGTAGCGGTCTCCCCTCTTCCTCGCTTGCCTTCAACCTTTTCTTATATATTATATAACAAAATTGTAAAAACGAAACACGTTTACATTAATGATATTTTCCAAAAACAGACTGACACCATTAGAACTGCACCCCAGCTACAAAATGCAGTCCGAGAGCATTTCTAATGCAGTTACGCCAACTGCGTAAGTGCCCTAAGTGAAATGGGCTATTAGGTGATCAGGGAATGGATTTTTTTTCTGTATATGATGAGTTTTAATGTACTGATGAAGCTATTAGGTATTTAGGGTTATAAGTTTTTACCCGGCTATGGAAGTATGGAGAAGTATAAGAGGGTTATGACCTTACGCGAACGAAGTTGCGCCCACTTTCTGGCTACACACAACACACATAAATCAATTCCGTGTCTGCGATCGCTTTTGATAGACAACACACAGCCTAAACTGTTAAAAACAGGAGGATTCAATCATCTCCTAAAAAGGGAGTCTACCTACTAAACCACAAAATATTTCTTGGTTAATAAATTGAAGGAAGGAAACAATGACTGAAGCAGGAAAACAACCACTAAGTTCATTAATTTGGGTTCAACTGAGTTGTGATAAATGTCGGTAAGCAAATGAAAAACAAATGAATTAGGCCAGTGGAACGAACATTGAATACAATTGATTAATTTTTCTATCGGAGTCATTCTCCCAACCAATACTAAGCATTAAATTGTCTTTTTTTTTTCTCAAGTATAAAATAAATCAATATTGAGAGTAAACTACAAGATATAATTATTATCAATTTATGATGTTGGTTGTCAGTCAGTATTTTGTATAAATAAACTAATAACTGATATCCAAAGATTATTTTGCGCCTGAACAGATGAAAAGGATATGCCATAGGTTGTGAAAGTATTTGTTATTATCATTGTAATCATGAGCGTAAATCGTCAAAATATTTATAACGCGTTTATTTAATTTTTAATTTATTTGATCAAAACTAAAGAACTTAGAAACTAATCATAATTTGAGCGAAAACCGCGGTCGGTTTATCTGTCACCGCGAACATTAATTCTAAAATTAAGGGTTCTCTTAAATTCCCCATAGGTTCCTCATTTCATTACATCTCAATACGATGCAAATTCAGGGATGAAAGTCCCTGAAAAGCTTTCCGAAAAAGATAAATGTGATATCGGTTCAGAAATTACGTAGCTTTGAGATACTTAATGTTATAAATATTGACACAAATAAATATATAGGTATTGATACTTAATGTTGTAAGATTGTAGGGAAAAACTTACGCATAGTGCTGAGTAACTTCACTCTTAAACTCAGTTGAAAAAAAACTTTACAATTTGGTTATGTGAAAAACAAATCCGGTGAATAACGGGAGGGAATAACAAAAGTCAAGTCTTTAAAGAGTCTGTCAATAGAGTCAATGTCGGAATAGCAACAGTGAACACATGGTCGCATAGTAAGCGGCAATCAAACCATGATTCGAGGTCTATCGGCTCGATTTGTGTGTATAAGTATAAGGCAATAGCTGCATGTCCCCATTACGAACTAGAAGTTTACTCTCGAAAACTCGTATCCAAGTTTGCTTGGGAAACGTCGATCTTGCGCCAAGCCAATAGAAATCAATTGAAGCTATGTCAGTATACGAGCTTGGGAAATTAATTTTGAATGTCTATTTATCTATCGGATCGGCATTATGAACGGCAACACGGTCTCTGGCTGTGTGACCAATTATGGCATAATCTGTGACCCCAAGGTTGGACAGCTGCAATCAGAGTGCATCGTATTTATCACTTAACGGACACAACTCTTAAACCAATACCAATATGGACAATTGATTCAATACATGAGCTTAAATGATCGGAATGACATTTGTGTTGGAAGTATCCACTGTCCAATTTAAACGCATACTTAAGATGTTTAACTGACGTCTAACATACAAAGGGCGTTGTACCCTTGTGCATATTCTATCCAGTGCCAGCTTTTAGTCCAGTAATTCCGTGTTTTTTTGTTTCTTTCGCGAAACTTATTTCGAATCTTTTATTTGTCTTCGCTTTTAAACGAACGTGAATGTGTTGGATTCATTCCAGGTTTGATTGCAGGAACAATATATGGTACGGCGCGGTTGTAACATGTATAATACATATATCAGCGTGAATCAGCACAAGATCGTTAGGAAAATTGTAAGATAATTGGGGACTGAAAAAGTTTGTCACTTTTCAACTTTATGTGATGGAGTTAAGGTCCAAAAATGTCGAATCTTTTCATTCAGCGACTGGACACACGACTCCCCGTAATAACGACGTCTTCGCTCGCCTGCGCGATTTAATTTTACTTAATTGATAATGGAAAAGTTCTATGAGTCACGAATAAAAAAATCTTAAAACTATCTTGAGACATCCTTAATAATTATTAAAAATGGTTCGGACACAGTCGTCGCGCAACAGCAAGGATAAAGAAGCTCCATAAGAGTACGAAACATGTCGGGCCGTTCCAGACAATTTTTACGCGAGTTTTAACCGTTTATAATATTCATTGAGGCTGGAATAAGCAATGCATTTTATTTTTATGTCCCCACAATTATGTTTACTTTAAAAAATTAAAATAAGTGCCATAAAAAAATCCGTGGGCCTAAGATTTTCTTTAGGGGCAGTAGGAGGTAGCAAATGACCCCTTCTATCCCCCATTTCAATTTGGCAAACGATGTACCAAACATCCTGTATATTTGGTTTAATGTACGTTAACACATTAGTAGCGCGATCAACTATTTACTTATTATCATAAGACGAGATAGTTCTACTCTAAAATTATGAATATTTAGGTATTATTTGTTATATATACTTTTATTATGAATAGTTTAAAATACTTAATACTTCGCATCCTAACACAGCGAAGTTCAAGATATTTATTATGGAATTTCCCTAAGGAATAAATAAAGTAATATCTAAATTATTTACTTAGATCGAGGAACTGCCTCTGGGCTCTTTAACGGTATCGGGGCTCGGCTATGTAAATAACGGATGTTTATATTTTTCAAACGTGAACAATAAAACAAAACGTTTTTTTTTCTAACCATACTGCGACACGGAGGTCAAGGCTAGGGCATTTGCCTACTGGATGAAGTAACTTAGAAGCTAGCTAATGTTTTTCTGTTTCTAAACTCGTAAGAAAGATAAACGACTTATTGTAATACAACAATAGGATATGAAACAGCGAGGATGGTACTAAATGCTGGCATTATAGATCGCAATTTATGCGTGTTAGGATTCAGTGCGATGAAAATTATCTCGTTAAGTTGAGTCGTTTGAAGCTCAATTTCTATACTAGTAAAGTTTCCGAGTGGGTTACGATGCGATAAAACACGACGCATGGACGAACTAATTTGCCGTGCGATATAACACATTCTGTACAGTCTCACTACTGTACATTTTTCCGCTCACGCTGCGACCTACTTTAGGCCGAGCTATAATAAAATATTATAATTAAGTTAACGACAGTGCATACCTAACTTTCATACGATAAACATCAATTGAAGGAACGGCTAATTAGTCAACTTAATTTGTAACCATTTAACGTACAATAAACAAGTTTAACGTGAGCTCAACCTCTTCACTCTCTCAACGCACTCAACCACATCAAGCAAGTGTATGGGCTAACTGGCCCCTACATTTTATGGTCCTTCGAGCCTCTCCGTGTCCTGCAAACTCAAAAAGAGGTACATAGTGTTTTTGTTACTTTATTGCGATAGTGAATCGGTTTGCTGGCCTCCCACAAGCGGGTCTCACCAGTAAATTGAGAAGGCACAGATATATCGTATATAGAGGGCAGAAGCGCTACTTACCTGTGAAGAAGGGCATCGGATTGAACCAACGAAAAATAACATCAGGATTACTTCACGTGTCTATCTCCGCTCGTGACTCTGATCTACAACTACAAGAGGATCTGGAAGTGGACGGAAGCAAGGTCTACATGTTGTGAACCAGTCAACTAACCTATCGTCGGGCAACTACTACAAAAAAAAAATAAAAAAAAACCTACTTAATAAACTTAACTACTCTGGGGCTCAACTTAACTATCTTCAAGATCAACTTTCAACTTCAACTTCAACTTTCAACTTCAACTTCAACTTTAACTTACAATGAACAAGCTACAACAACAACAAACTTGCTTTGAAAGCATCAAGTCCTTGTGTGTCAACTACAAAAAGGACTCAAAGGACAGGAAAACTCGCGACTACTTAACTAAGCGGCTAACTTCTCTCGATGCCTTATGGGGTGACTTCGAGAACCAGCACGAGATCCTCGAGAAGGAAATCGAGGACAAGAACATTAACTACTTCTTGGAGGATATCCACTCAAAAACTAAAACTATGTACGACGTTACTAAAGCGGATATGCTCAACTTGATGCATAATCTAACTGACGCTAAGAGCTCATTCAAGTTCGACTTAACGGACTTTTTGGAGGAAACGGAAGCTGGGAACGGTGATGTTATTCAACTTTTAAACAAACAAGAATGTCACTTCAAAGCAATCGATCGAGCGATGTCAAAAATCGATATTTCCTCCAATACCGAAAAATGGGAATTAGAAGATAATCTCAATATCCTGAAATCGAAATGGGCGGACATCGACAAGCAGCACTGGGAGATAGATGGCTTGCTCAAGGGCTCTCATGAAACTTACTACAAAATATTCGCCGATATAGAAAATAGGTACGATTCTATGCGAAGGGAGCTTAACAGCAAGATGTGGTCAACTTTACATTACCAAAGATCGGCGCCGCGCATCGCTATACCCGAGTTCTCAGGAAACTACAACCAATGGATTTCGTTTAAGGATCTTTTCATTGAAACCGTCCATAACAATCCAACAATCAACAAGGCACAAAAGATGCAGCATCTCAAAACGAAACTCCGAGGAGAAGCAGAAAGATTGGTCCAGCACCTAACAATCAACGCTGACAACTACAACTCATGTTGGGACATTTTAAATCAACGCTATGATAATCGACGTCTTCAATTTATCTCGTTTATGAACACTATGCTAAATTTACCTACCATTCAACAACCGGACGCCTACAACCTAAAGAAAATGCATGACGTCATAACTGAGTGTCTGAGCGGACTAACTAATATTGGCTTAGATACTGCAACCTGGGATCCCATTATTGTTCACTTAATGACTTTGAAATTGGACTCCAATACGCACAGCGACTACGTACGGGACCTTCAGGATCACAGGGAAATTCCGGTCCTACACGACTTTCTTTTCTTTCTCGAGAGCAAATTCATGGCCTACGAAACCATGAAACGCGCAAAAAAGGATGTCACCACTCTCCAAAAACCAGCATTCGTAAGAACGTTCAAGGAGCATCAAATCAAAAAAACTAACTACAATAACTTCAACTATTTAAAGAATAACTCTAGAACATATCATGCGACATATGGACAATGTCCTCTATGTAACGGGGCACATGTGTTGATGCAATGTCCGAAGTTCATCGACCTAGATGCACTACAGCGCAACAGCACGGTTGCGAAACTACAAGTCTGCAAAAACTGCCTATTTAGTCACGGGGACAAAGAATGCAGATCTAACAAAACGTGCAAAGAATGTAACTTGAAACATCATTCATTATTGCACAATAATATGATGAAGAAACAAATAGTTTCTAATTATGGAAAAAATAACTCCGAGCCGAACCCATCAACTTCAACTCAACGATCATCGAGCCATCATATAGCTACAGATGATTTGGAAGTCTTGTTAACTACGGTTCAACTTCAACTTCAAGCGAGAGACGGGTCCCTTATCACACTTCGAGCATTACTGGACCAGGGGTCTCAGATAAATATTATAACTGAAAATGCCGCACAACTACTGAAGCTACCTAGAGTGAAGCTAAATGGGACCATAACTGGAATTGGAACTTTAAGCTGCAAAGGAAAAACGGAGCTTACTTGCAAGTCCCTGCATTCCGATTACACATTTAAAACGAATGCACTTATCGCCCAGAAAATAACTAGAAACTTACCCAACTCAACGTTCAGAAAAGGAAACTGGCCGCATTTACAAAACTTGGAACTGGCGGATGCTGACTTTAACGTATCGCGCCCCATAGACCTCTTGCTAGGAGCACACGTTTACGCCGACGCTCTCATGGATGGAGTGATCAAGGCTGATAAGCGGGATCTGATTGCCCAACAGACCCAGTTAGGGTGGATAATCAGTGGGAAACTGACAAGCCGTGCCTCACTAAACTGCCGCGTATTTTTAATTAACATGGAAGAGCTTACGAAATTTTGGGAAACAGAAGACATCACCCAAAACGACGAAAATGGATCTGACGATCAATGCGAAAATTACTACCAGGAAACTGTAGAGCGAGGCTCCGATGGGAAATACGTCGTAAAACTGCCACTGAATGTGGACTACGAAGAAAAACTGGGAAACTCCAAACAAATAGCGATATCCCAGTTTTTACAACTCGAACGAAAACTACAAAAACAACATAAACTTGCCGCAATGTACCGGGATTTCATGAACGAATATATTAATTTGGAGCATATGAAGCCTGCGACTTCATCCTCAGCTCAGGACTGCTACCTTCCACATCATGGGGTGCTGAGGGAAAATGCCACCACCACAAAACTAAGGGTTGTTTTTAATGCATCCCAAAAAACAAGCAGCGGCTACAGCCTAAACAGCCAGCAGAAAAAAGGTCCTAACCTACAAAGGGACATTTAAGCACTGATACTGAAGTGGAGGTCCTACAAATATGCATTTTGTGCTGATGTCCAGATGATGTACCGATGCATTTGGATTTCTGAGGACCAGCAGCATCTTCAGAAAATTATATGGCGAAACTCACCCTCCGAAGCCCTTCAGGAATACCAACTTCGCACAGTAACTTATGGACAAAAATGTGCAGGCTGGTTAGCAACAAGAACTCTTAAGCAATTGGCCATTGACGACGGCCACAAATATCCCGAAGCTGCCGAAACGCTAAAGAACGAATTCTACGTTGATGACCTCATAAGCGGCCGCAACTCAATCGAGGAAGCAACTAAACTACAAAACTCACTAATAAACTTACTCAAGGGCGGCGGCATGAACTTACGAAAATGGTCCGCAAACGATCCAACTCTACTTGAAAACTTAACCAAGGATCAAATTTCAACACAAATATTTGACTTCAAACAAGATGAGTCCATGAAAACCTTAGGACTTGGCTGGAACCCTAACTCGGACACATTTTTACTCAACTGGAAGCTACAAAATGAAACTACAACTAACTTAACGAAACGAGCTCTACTATCTGAAATATCACGCCTATATGACCCATTAGGCTGGTATAGCCCCGTAACCCTAACGGCGAAACTAATATTCCAGAAGGTTTGGACCAGTAACATTTCATGGGACCAAATTTTACCGCACGATATTCAAGAAGAATGGCTAAAACTTAAAACGGAATTAAAACTACTAAACAAGGTCAAGCTTAACAGATGGATCGGAGGGACATCAAAGCACATCGAACTTTTAGGCTTCTCAGACGCAAGTGAGAAAGCATTTGCTTGCGTTATTTACACCCGAACTAAGGATGATAACGGGAAGCCACGAACAACTCTACTAGCTGCAAAAACTAGGGTTGCCCCCATATCGCAGAAAACTACTCTTCCTAGATTGGAACTATGCGGAACCCTACTACTATCTCAACTAATGATGAAGGTGATGGAAGCCTACAAAGATTATGATATAACCATACGAGCATTTTGCGACTCCCAAGTAACTCTCGCATGGCTGCAGGGGGATGTAACGCGTTGGGATAAATACGTGGCCAACCGAGTCATGAAAATCAAGCAAGTAATACCGGCAGACAAATGGCATTACATCAAATCTGAGGATAACCCAACTGTGCTTCAAGGGGCGTGTCCCCGAGCAAACTAATTAACCTCGACCTCTGGTGGCACGGACCATCCCTTCCCGAAACAAACTTAAAAAATGAACTTCAAGCCCAAACTTTCCATGTTACTACTGGCATCAAAAAAATGCAAAACGAAGAGGCAGCCCTAGCCACAAATCAAGACACTAACTTCATACATGACCTACTTGATAAATGCAGTTCGTTATCACGAGTAATACGAATTACGGCGTGGATAATGCGATTCACTACAACCTTGCGGCGCAAGCAGAAAGCGGACACCAACTATATAACTACAAATGAATTGCTCGCTGCAAATGAATATTTAACCAGATGCGCACAAAAGGAGGCGTTTGCTAACGAATACAAACTATTATCCAAAAATAAAACTACTTCGAAGCAAAGCTGTATGTACAAACTGAAGCCTTACCTGGATGAGAAGGGGTTAATTCGAGTTGGCGGACGCTTAAACAACTCCAACTTGCCCCCGGGAATGAAAAATCCAGTTATCTTACCCAGGAAGGGGCGCATGACTCATCTTGTTATTCATCACGGGCATATGTCAACTTTACACGGCGGAGCACGCGTGGCCCTTAACTACATAAGGCAGCGTTACTGGATCATCGGTGGAAACAGGGCGGTAAAGCATCAATTACAGCACTGCGTACGCTGCCACCGATTCAAGCCGTCGAACACTTATCAACTAATGGCGGACTTGCCCCCGCAGAGAACTATCCCATCAAGGCCATTTACGCACACCGGTGTGGACTTCACGGGGAGCGTAGAGGTCAAAATTAACAAAGGACGAGGTGTCAAGACATCGAAAGGATATATTGTCATTTTCGTGTGTTTAGCCACGAAAGCTGTGCACATAGAGCTTACATCAGACATGAGCGCCGAAACGTTTCTGGCCGCTTTCGAACGATTATGTGCCCGCCGCGGCACGCCTAAACATGTATATTCTGACTGCGGTACAAACTTTATTGGGGCATCAAAGATTATGCGCCAAGAATTTGAACAATTCAAACAGATGCTAATTAACTCAAGTTTCTTTGACACAATTGGTAAACTAGAAGTGGAATGGCACTTCAACGCCCTTGCGTGGCCTAGTGGGGGCGGAATATGGGAAGCCGCAGTAAAGTCATTAAAATATCACTTAAGAAGAGTACTCGGGGAGCAGAAACTAACCTTTCAGGAATTTATCTCCTTGCTGGCGAAGATCGAAGCGTGCTTGAACTCAAGGCCGCTTTGCCCTCTCACCGAGGACCCCGACGAATATTACAACTGTTTAACTCCGGGACATTTTTTGACCGGATCCGCTACACTATCACTGCCACACTCGGATCACAGCGACACCAAAAACATCGATCTGCGTCGAAGATGGCAACTCATTGAACACATGACGCAACAATTTTGGAAAGCTTGGTCTTATGACTATTTAACTCAACTTCAACGACGAAGCAAGTGGAGCACACCCGCCAAAAATATTGAAAAGAACGACATAGTTCTTGTGAAGGAGGACAACATACCTCCAGCAAAATGGGCCCTTGGCCGCGTCATAGACGTTCACCCTGGCGCCGACGGCCTAACTCGAGTAACAACTATAAAAACTCAGAATGGGACTCTCAAGCGTCCCATTGTCAAACTTTCACCCTTACCGATCGAACCAAAAACTGAACAGAAGAACAAATCATCAACAGAAAAAGACGAAAGTAAACAAAACAACACGAGAAACCCTACAAGAAACCCTAGAAGAATCAAAAACGCCAAACAATGTTTTGTCACATTGTTCACAACTTTGCTAACCATGTGCGCCATATCAGGCTCACACGCCGCCGGCGCGCCAATGCTTCAAACGTCGGCACATATTACTAGCCTTGAACCTGAGCGACCGATATACTACGATACAATTGGCAAGGTCCAAGTAATACATAATAAATGGACATTATTAATGTATTACAATCTAACTAACTATTGGGAAGGAGTTCGTCGTATTGAAACGTACCTGCACGGAGTGGAGAACTGGTGTGAGAAGACCGACCCAAGATATTGCAAAACTACTCTCAACCAACTGTACCACGAGATGGACCTCCTAGAATATTACAACACCATGTTGATTAGCCCTCACAAACATCTGACTGACAGGAAGAAACGAGGACTTTTTGATGGGGTTGGATATTTAACCAACAGTTTATTCGGAATCCTCGATCAGCGTTTTGCCGAAAAATACAAAACAGACATAGAAGCTGTGCATAACAACGAAAACTACTTACTCGAAGTAATAAAAACCCAGACATCTATCGTTGAATTAGAAAACAAGGTTTTAAAGAAAAACGAAGCCAACATTCTACAACAATTTAACGTTATGGAAACATTCATGAACCAAACGAATATAAACCTAGCTAAAATTGAGTCAGCAGTGGAGATCGCTATGGCTACCGCTTATTTTAACTCCGCATCATTCTCAGCTTATCTACTAATCAACAATCTGAACAACATGCAAGAAATGCTCTTTAACACTTTAACTGATGCCTACAAGGGCCACATCGACGTCCACCTCGTGACGCCGGTTAACCTCATCGAACAGATGAACATTATCGCAGGCAAGCTACCAAGAACCGTATCGTTGCCTGTTAATAACATACGAGAAGAGATAAAGGACCTTTACAAGGTACTGTACGTTAAAGCTCGAGTCACCGACAGTTATTTCTTATTCGAGCTCAACATACCTCTGATTTCGGATGAAGACTATACACTACATCGCGCTATACCGCTGCCTGTCAAGACTGCGCAAGGCACTGTCATCGTGAAAACTAGCGCCAGTTACATAGCTGTTAACCTTCAGAAAAATACCTATATATCATTAAGGGAAGAGGACCTTCAACAATGCGTCCAACTAAAACGAGACAACTTTATATGCTACAAAAACTTACCAGTGTTCAACCTTCACAATGAAAATATCCCATGCGAAGCAAAGTTAATAGGTCATCGAACGCGTACTCCATGTGACGTAGCGCCCACGTCATGTAAGGACGCCTGGATCGAGTTGCACTCGCCAAACACTTGGCTCGCTATTTGTTGCGACACTTGTACATTACGAGCCATATGTGAAGAAAATGTGACGTCACACACTATGACGTCATCCGGTATCGTCACCTTAGCACAAAGCTGCGTACTACAATCTAAATATCTAACTATACATTCGCTCAACCAATACAACAGCAAGATGAAGATGAACTACGAAATTAACGTGCCCTCGGTGACATCATCAATTAATCAAATTGCAAATCTGACTTATCACAACATACCGCATCCGTACTATGCTGAACACAAAAATACGGATACAGAAGAAATCGACAGAAGATTACAAGACGAGAAAAATAAGGAGCAAAACTTACAAACAACTCTCACTACCCACGATGTTCATCAATATGCCATTAGTTACATTCTGCTGGCCGCAGGCATCTCTGCTGCCGCGATTTGGGGAGTGAGAAGGCGCTATCCCAATCTATGTAACCCAAGGAACCGCAAACAATGCTCACGGAAATCACAGAAACCAATCTACGAAGATATCGAACTTCACCCGTGCCAGAAGAGAGAAGCCGGCCACAAACCAGAGCGAGACCGACGAGCAGCCCCGCGCCGCCACCGAGCCATCGCCTCGCGACCAACGACAATGTGGCGTTCAACTTTGACTGATTTAAATTTTATTAAGTATTTTGTAATAGCCTTTCCTTCTATTGACAATTATCTCAACTTTCCTTTCTTTGGAGTTGCCAGCATGTACAGTCTCACTACTGTACATTTTTCCGCTCACGCTGCGACCTACTTTAGGCCGAGCTATAATAAAATATTATAATTAAGTTAACGACAGTGCATACCTAACTTTCATACGATAAACATCAATTGAAGGAACGGCTAATTAGTCAACTTAATTTGTAACCATTTAACGTACAATAAACAAGTTTAACGTGAGCTCAACCTCTTCAATCTCTCAACGCACTCAACCACATCAAGCAAGTCACTTGATACATACTAGTATGTAATACGCCAAAAATCCCCGCGAGTGAATATGGTTTTGTATATAATACATCTGTATGTATAATATACAAATCCAATATAGGAACCACTGTATGTATGTACCTATATTGTGTACGTATGTACAGCATACGTATACTAGTGGCTCTGTGAGCTGTAAGAACTCGAAAGTTTGTTTCGAAATGGTAGAAATTTGTATTTTTTTTACGTTTGCAACCCCCTTTTTCGATGGATCATAAAAAAATCTTATCTCGATTTTTAATGTGGGTAGGTACATATCACAAGTTTTATATTAAACCATTGATATAAAGATCAAAGAAAAATTGAAATGGACTGACGCGCTGGACCGGCAATCCAGAGGTATCGGGTTCGATTCCCGGTCTCTTCCAACAGGTACCTAACGCATTTCTATTTTTCTTTGAGGTTTGATCTTTGTATCAATGGTTTATCCATTATCATTAACAAACCTACTCAGAAATTTTCATGAGAATCGGTTCAGCAATGTGACTTCTAGGTATGAACTGCCGGAACTCCGGACATCCAAACATCTGGACTTGCGAAGTAAATTTTAGCCAAGCTGAAGCAGGGACACTTCGCTCGCTCAGTCAAATACCGACCGAAACGATAGCAACTTTGCCAGTGCAGTTTTGAGTTTATGCTTTTCTTAGCAACATAGGTAATGTAACTTCTATGTGTGCGTAAAACATGAACGAAGTAGACCGAGGCGAATTTGGCCGAAGTATGTTTTTCTGCAGTGAAGTACCTCCCACACTATCAAGTTCGCCCAACCTCGGTCAATTTCGCGAGTAGTTTAGTGCCGGGGTTACGAATTACGATCCTAAAAATTTGTGACACCTTTTATTTTAAAACTAAGAGTAGAAAATTTGATAAAAAAAAACTTAAACCTGTTTTTTATTTTATATTTCTTTGTACGCACTTTTAGAAATATTATTCTGTTGCTGCCCTGTACTCCGTCTGTTCGTAGTACGGACAGAAGGCGGATATTCGTTAACTGTATCGTAGGTGCTGCACCCACTCAGTAGTTGAATGAACTGCTTAGAACGGTCACTTGCTTATAATGAGATCTTTTACTAATCTTAGCATATTATCAAACCACGATGAGAATACGATTGCATATGACAGTTTCAAAATATATTTTTTCGTCATAGTATAACCAGATTTGAGCAATTTTTTTGGTTCTCTCAGTTATTCATACGTCAAAATGTGATAGTCTAGTTTTGGTCTATTTGATGAGAAAGAAAATTCTTTAGTCTTATTATTTTGACGTGTTTTGTCAGGAGTGACCGAGAAGATACTGTGTTGGTTGTTGATTGTTTCAGAGTAACACACGAGGACGCGTGTCATCGCAGAATGGCCGTGACGGCGACGGTCATGATCAACGAAACCGGCGCGCCATTGGAAGGCGACAGTAGCACCTCCTTGAACCAGTTTTGGCGCGGAAGACAGTCTTTTCGGTTCACTTGGCGAACGCCCACACTTGAGTTTGGGTCACCATTGATGCACTATTATTTAATAAGTTTTTGATGTGGGTCTAAGTAAGCAATGCGGAGTTGTTATTGACATGATTGAAGGGCTTTTGGCTGGACCAATCTAACAGCTATAGGGACAAAAAGAAATTCCGGTCTAGCTGACGAAGCTATAGCTATAGGGACAAAAAAGAAAGTCCGGTCTAGCTGACGATGTTATAGGGACAAAAAAGAAGGTCCGGTCTAGATGACTATGTTATAGGGACAAAAAAGAAGGTCCGGTCTAAATAACGATGTTATAGGGACAAAAAAGACGGTCCGGTCTAGATGACGATGTTATAGGGACAAAAAAGAAGGTCCGGCCTAGCAAACGAAACCATAGGGACAAAAGAGAAGGTCCGGTCTAGCTGAATTTCAATAGAGAAGATGGTTTGTCATTACCACCGGCTTGAGATCCTGTTGTACATCTTATCAAGGATCAAGCAAGACACAAGACTGGATACCTTGTGCCTCGAACGGTGTAAAACAAATTGGTGTTAAAAGTAGTAATATGTAGTTTTTGTTTAAAAGTATTTCATAGTAATAAAAAGGGCAATCTGGGAGTTTTCTTTGGCGGTTCTTTCTCCTCAGTAAGCCTTATAGTGAACCGCTGGTAGATATTTTAAATAAAATAATAAATGCCCTTCTGGCACATGTGTAACTGTCTTTACACATTAGGCCCATCTGGCATGTATGAACACCTTTATTTTAAATTAATATTTATAAAATGGGTAGTTTGCACAAATGTAACTTTGACAGAGAAAAATTGTGTTTTTCTCAGTCAACCTTTGACAACGGTATCTGTAAAGGTACTGAAACGTCAGGGAGGCTCAAATAATTAATATACGCGATATAATCCTTTTAAATTGTGACAGTCGCGGAAACCGAAGAAAACTCTACTGAAGGGTCGTTAGATCTGTAGGGCCCAATAAGCTGGCGGGCCGGTCCAGACTGAATTTGACATTTAATCAGGATGAACGAACTGACCATTGTTTTGCCTTACTCTTGTAAAACAGAGCGCACGAGGACGTGCGCATGTCAGCATGGCCGTGACGGCGGCGTCGTTGTGCTCGTATTTTTAATAAATTACCTTACGCGGGAAACAGGTGTAAACAGCAGCTGCACCTGGCCAGACCGATCAGGCCACTGTGACGTCACGACCTCTGTCGATAAATTGCCCTACCAGGGTTGGTGGGGATCATTCTTGCTTGCGCCCTGGTCGTGTGCACTTGTTGTCCAAACCATTGAGTAGTATTGTCGTTTAATTATTAGTTACTTATGGAGATTACTGTTGTTTTAAAGTAAATGTAAATTACGTGTGGTAAAATAAAACGAGGTCACTAAGTAGACTGTTTTTCTATTCGACGAGGTAACCTTTTAACACCTATATCGGACCATCCCCGATATATATGAAATAGAAGTTGCTTTCCTATTTTCAATAATACCTACACTTTTCTGTATAATATTAAGCTTTGAAATATCTGAACACGATTCTCACTAGATAGCAAAAGCACTACCATATTAGGATCTAAAAAAAAAATTCGTTCTCTAGGAGATACTGGACGTGGATATGCCATTTTCAGAGGATGTTGGTGAAGATATTATTATGTGATGTGTTTCAGAGAGTGTTGACCCTTTTAACTAGAAAAAAATACTTTGTTGTCTATCAAGAAGCAAATATGCTTAAGGTTACCAGTTCACAGTAGCAGAGCGGAGCGGAGATGTGGGAAACGCACCAATCACATTCCTCAGATTTAAATGCACTTCTTTTGGGTTTACAAAGACGCAGCCTGATTGGTTTTCTCCACTCCGCCTCTGTGGACAGGCAGCCTAACAACCTAACATAACATACGAGGTAAGTAGGAGTTAATATTACAGTATGTATCACTAATTAATTGGTATCTAAGTTAGATATTCTTTTGATGCAGCTTCGATATACACCGACGATACTATGACGTAGCTGTACCCTTACCACGAGTTTACACTGTCCGTACTCGCTAGCGACGGCGTTTTAACACTTTCGACACCAACAACCCGGTAGCCTGGCGCTCTGCTCGTAGTAAGTTTTCGCTACATACGGTTTTTCCCATGTTATCGGCTACGAGCGTAGCCCGTAGCGCTACGCGGTAGCGAATGCGTTAAACGATTTGTGTGGAAAATTGTAGTTCTACAAAGTAACCGCCGGAGGCGCTGTCCTATTTTCCATACGAATCGTTTGTTCTGCCACTAGCGAGTACGGTCACCTTAATTCATGGAAAGGGCACTGGTTCTATAGGTATATTGTATACTACATAGATTCGGATCTACAAGTTAGATACTCCTAAATGAGATTTACTAGACATGCTGAATACATAGCTAAAACGCCAGAAAGATCCTGGGAAAGGTTATGTTTTACATATTCTGGCTGTAAAAATCTGGTTGTAGGTATACTTAAGACTAACTTTTGATGTTTGAGTTAAGACGAAAACGTTTTACCTTTCAGAGTTGTGCCGACTGCTAATCCGACGATGTCGAGTCGTAAGAGGATAAATTCAGTACACGGAATATACATATATTGTGATTTTAGCGCTTCATTTTATTTTGACACTTCAGTTCAACACACGTTTGACACACGTTACAGTCTGACCAAAAAGAGTAGATATTAAAAAGTGGCAATACTGTGGTGTCGTCCTTTTCTAATTAATCTAAGAAAACAGAGACGACACTATAGTATTACTCTTTTTGGTCAGACTGTACAACGTTATATCATGTGCGTTTAGTAACAACATTAGTCTATCATGCTTTCAATTCAAATATTAAATAAATATTATGTGACAATCATAGACAAATCGACCTAGTCCCAAGCTAAGCGAAGCTTGTACTATGGGTACTAGACGACAATATACATAATGTATAAATACGTAAATATATAACATCCATGGCCCATTCGTGGCCAGGATTCGAACCCGGGACCGCTGGCTCAGTAGGCAGGTGTCTGCAAAGTGCGCCAACCGCGTCGTGGAGTCTGTTTTCAGGCAGAGTTACAATAAAACAGAGGTATATATCAGTGGCGTGGCGCCAATGACAAGTCCCTGGGCAAGCCAAAGCAGATTGGCTTACTTTTTCTCTAAGAGCGATACAGAAAGGCCAACAAACGTTCTAAAATAGCCAAACCGGTGGAAATCGGGTACCATGGACGCCACACAACAAATGTCTTGTTCCTTTGATTGCGGTGAACATTGAAAAACCAGCGGTTATTAATTAACAGAGTTGGAATTAGGTATTAAGCCCGGTACCTATATAGCAGGATTAGCAGGCTAGTGTTTCAAACTAAGAGAGTAAGCTGCTTATTTGTAAACTTATTACAACCAAACTGCAAACTAGTAATTCGGACTTTGTGTATACAGAACTAGCTAGTGTCCAGTACAGTAACTTAGGTTCAAGCCAGAATAATAAGATAGGTAAAAAATAAGTTCATATTACCTTAATAGTTAAGTTTTTTTTCTGAAAAAACTACTGACTGTTGATTTTCTTTATGCAATTCTTCTCAACAGTGGTCTTCTCTTGTATACTCGTAATGCCGGTAGACACAGACATGTCAAAGTGCCCTTTGTGGCCTATTTGCAGAATAAAGTTAATTAATTCATTTATAGGATAGGCTTTTATTTTTTTACAAAGCGGTATCCACTGATTGAATGATTTATATTCTCCTAGCTTGTAAACTTGCTCAGTGGCCACTGAAATAAACTACTAGCGCGTGTCCCGACGTTTTCCCAAAGGTATAATACTATCGTCTAATTTCCTAACATCGTGTAAACAGTTCCAGCTTCCAGAAAATCTACAGTTCGGATTTCGATGCGATTTTTCGTATTAAACGGTTATAATTTCTTAGATAGAGTGGCTAGCCAAATAATGTTGACAGATATTTCCTTGTGGTATTACCAATTGTCTATGATTTAAACAATTTAGTAGGTGGGTCCTCTATAAATATTTTTTATACTTTATGTACTAGTTCTAGCTTTCCGATCGACTTGAAATTTGGCATAGTACTTAATGTAAGTTTTTTGGTGATGGATTAATATAGTATTATCGAGCTAAGTCTTATTTACCTACACTGCATTTAATTTTTCGCCTTGTATATGTTTAGAAAGTGTAAACAAAGGGTTTGTCGTTGAAATTATGTAGTGGTAGAAATTATGTGAGCTGACTACGTATGAGTGCACATCAACATAATCTTTAACTAATTTCTTTAGGTACCTTAACACGTTCACTGCGAAACAGGTCATTTTGACCCTGTTCTGAACTTTCGCCTGGTGCGGCGACCGAAATACGCGACTTTGCGCTGGTGCGAAGGCCATAAAGTTGTGATATTTAATTTTTTTTATATAGTCGAGTATACATTTAGATTCGTCATTTTATAATCTACCCGACAACATATAAATTAAGTAACAGGTCACATATGACCTGTTCGCACCAGATTAAAACTTTTGTTATTCAGTGCGGAACAGGGCATATATGACCCGTCGTGTAGGGCCCTGTACAGCACTGCACGTAAGTACAGAGTGCATTAGTGTTGTTACCCTGCTATTAGTACGCACGTTTGTTTCTGTTTATACGTAAACATGAATGGGTCTAAAATGCGGTCTCGTAGAATGTTGGACAAAATTTTTAAGAAGCTGGAACAAAGACAAAGTTCGCATATTGGAACATGATTAGGTTAGAACCTCCACGTCCCCGAGTGGCAGTCAACCATCGTCGGCGGTTCATCTAAGTACGGAGAACGAAATTGAAATACCCTCAAACACATCACAAAAATGACGTATTTACATGAGTCCATCATCTGGTTGCACATGTAACAAATGTAAAAAAAAGTAATACATTGTTTCGATATATTTATTTGGTTTATCTTTCCTATCACTACTAAATCATCGACATTTTTATCTGTGCCAGTCCTGGCTGTGCGTTACAAGTCAATTTTGACTTGTTAATAAATCTATATAATAAAATTGAAAATGCCAGAACGGGATAACGCACTAGGGAGGAAGCGAGATGGCGCCTTACAAAACTCGACGTCCTTTTAGATCACGTTTCTCCAATACGACGCACGTTACCGCAGAAACAACGATTCAAATCTATTGTCTAAATATGAGAATAGAATAAGAGCGTAAAAATTACCGTTTTCGCTACGTATTTCCTTCACAATCGGCTAAAGAAATGTTCATAAAATTCTTCATTTCGCGACTGTCGGCCATTTCCGGCAATACTCGGTTTCTTTTCGCTATGACTTAAGTTTAAGTAGCCAAAAATTTTTGGCGTCATGTTGGTACGCAGTTATGTCCAAGTTTTTTACTCGAAATGTAATGACTACGCACTTTGCTTGACGTATGTTGTTTTCTCTGTCAAACTAAATGTCATCAGCAAGGAGCCAAATTTTTTTGACGACATGTTGGTACGTAAATAAAAATATACAGATATACTTACATAAATACTTAGACATAATAAATAAATATATGGTAAAGTAATAAATAAAACAAAAACAGTATGAGCCACAAAGTTAAAGGAGCGCTTATTATTGCAGTGTACTAAGGGAGAGACAAATAGTATTTTTTGACGAGGGTTTTAAATGTTGCAAGAGATTGGGCACGCCTTATATCCAGAGGAAGCGAATTCCACAGTAAAGTAGCCCGGAATGTGAAAGAACCATTATAAAATTTAGAAGATGAAGGGGGAACAGTAAGAACCAAGTTTTGTGCAGAGCGAACAGAACGCAAATAACTGAAGCGCTCCTTGAGGTAGTGGGGAGTTGTGGGGTTAAATAGTACATTATAAAGAAGACACAGAATATGGGAGTGACGACGAGAACGGATTGAGAGCTACTTGAGCTGAGACCCGAAGTCGGATACATGGTCATACTTGCGTAACCCAAATATGAACCGAATAATAGATGTTTTGGATACGCTCAAGCTTATTAAGCTGCTCGTCCGTGAGGTCAAGGTAAGCTATGTCAGCATAGTCCAATATAAGAAGAAGTAGAGTTTGAGAGAGTGCAATTTTGGTGGCAATAGGCAGAAAATTACTGAGCCTAAAGACATAATAGAGACATAATATTGATAATTACAATTTTTTAAGACCCGAAACCCGACTTGGTTGGGTTAAGTTTAGGCTATTTTTTTTTTATGACCTGAAACTTGAGCATTAAATACAAAGAAAACCTGAAACTTGACTTGGCTAGATCCGACTTGGTTGGGTTAGGTTAAGGTTATTTTTTTTTTATGACCTGAATCCCGACTTGGCTAGATCCGACTTCGTTGGGTTAGGTTTTTTTTTTATGACCTGAAACCCGACTTAGCTAGATCTGACTTGGTTGGGTTAGGTTTAGGTTATTTTTTTTATGACCTGAAACCCGACTTGGCCAGAACCGACTTGCAATGATGAACCGACTTGACTATGCGTTTTGCAATGTATGCGTTTATAAAGTATGGTTACATTGTTTTATGAGTAATCAATGTATGACCATGACAAAGTATGCTTAAATCATTTTATGCGCATCAACTGTATGCCCATTACACAGTATGTTCTTAAACATTATGATTAAAAACGTTATGCGCATAAATATATGACTTTTTACAGTTATGCGTAATGATGAGTATGACGAATACACGTATGCGTATCAAAAGTACGCCTTTCAATTTTATGCAACCCGACCCCTACCCCAAAATTACATATTCAAGTGTTTCAAATAGGAAGTAAATTTGATTTACGCGAGCGAAGCCGCGGGCACGTCTAGTTCGTCTATAAAATCTCAACAAACAGTCATCAACTTCGGCGAAGGCAGTATAAGGTAGACTCATTATTAGTCTAAACATTGTTATAATTAAATTTCATATATATGTATTTCGTAAAGACATTTTAGGTAAAATATAGAACCCTTCTTACAGGCTGTAATTGACTTGTACCGCACAGCCAGAAAGTTCAATACAGGACTCTCATGGGTTGTAACGCACTGAGAGCGAGTTCACAAAATGAAGCTTCGCATTGAACGTGTTAAGTGTGCATAGAAAATCAAGAATAGGTTCTACTGTCAAAACTATAACTCCTACTACACAAAGTATGACCAGCCGTAACTACTATACTATATGTATGCCAGCCGCAGATTTTTTTAAATTTTCCGCCAAAACTTTGAGTAATATTTCATAAGCCAGACTATATGTTTTACGGTTGCTGCAGCCATGATACGTAAATATCAGTATTATAGATCATACGAAATTTCAGCATGACAGTCGTTCACACAGTTCCTAATATCGCCGTTTCACAGAACATTAATTATCATTATTATTAATCCGTAAATGGCAGCTGCCAAATGCTTTGTGCCAGCGTCAGTTTTTGAGACAGTTATTTTATATCGCGTTTTACTGCTCGAAGTCAAGTTTTGAAAACAGCAAGAATTGTACGAAATTTAAATGAACGAAAAAGCAAGGCCAGAAAAGTTGGTCGCACTATATACGAGTATATGATGTATAAGCATTATTGTCCTATGAAACCTGCCACTATCCCAGGGTTTTACCGTAACTTGTCAGTATAAGTTGGTGTCATATGTTGCTTACCAAGACGTCACTCACTCACGAGCCCGTTAGTTCCATGTTTGTTGTTTATCCACTCTGTCAAAGAAAACATTTCATTGATATTTGCATTATATTATTTATGAGCCTTTGTTGGGTCAATGATTGTGTGTACTGTAAACAACTCGTTAGAGCGAACACATTTAAAATAATCATTAGTGGGGAACAACAAGGTAATTAAACTGACGAAAATAGGTATTTTACAAAGTCGGTCAAAGAAAATTAACACATTTTATCGAAAATTGGCAAGTAAACAAAAGAAAAAAAAATATCTGAAAGTTTAATAACATCATATTTTAATTGACTCTTCTAATGCTACTCGCATTACATTCTCAATCTCATTACTTGTATACTATGTATAGGTAGGGGAGATAGCACCAGGATCGATTGTCAGTTATAGATTATGAATTTCACCTTCGTATAAAGTATATTCATGTTCACTTTGAATATGTTATTACGTGTGGTTATTACTTTACGACGGCTGCTACCAAATTGTCGAGAGTTTATTTCGAAATGGCTCAATGTTTCAAAATGGCAAAAATGTGTAATACTTTACGTTTTTAATCCCTATATAATAATGTGCGCCATTTAAAAAAAAAAGAGAATCAGCAAAAAAATTAATAATGAGAATCGGTTGAAAAATGCGACCTGTAAGCGAGAACAGCCGGAAATTTGGACATCCGATTAAACATCTTATTTTTGTGATATGTTTGTATGTGTGTATGCTATTTAGCTCTTGAAAGTGAAGCCTGGTTTTGGTTAGCCACGGGCTAAGTTTTGTCCGTTGGCGCATCTGACAATTCTGACACAACCTCAATGTCACAATGATGCAAAATGTCTCTGTAGACACGCGCACATAAAAGCGGCTTCATCTTTCACAAACATGTTGTATGAAGACTCGTTCTAGGCGTATTTTATTCTAAGGTGGTTATGTACTGTGCTCAAGCTTGAACGCTTTTAGAAAGAGACCTAATGAAGAATTTTATTTTTTTATTCTTGGCCAATGAAGAGGCAAGATTAGTTAGGAATGTGTTACAAAAATAATTTTGAGAATCGGGACCCACAATTGGCGAAGAAATCGGTGAAAAAAAAATGCATACAGAAAAACAACAACTCCTCCATTTTTGGAAGTCGGTTAAAAATAAGTCTCAATTGAAGCAGTTACTTTACATACATTTTTACGCGTCCGTACGTCAACCTTACACTTGACATTAATAAATATTTATTTGCCCTTACGCCCCTTATTCGGTCCCTGTGGAGATGATCCTTGTATAATGGATGTACCTATATTACAAATATAGAATTTACTTAAAAGCAATAGTACTGTATTATGCTGAATCTGTCTAACTTTTCTCAATTTTTCTCTTTAAAATATCTTCATTTAAAAGATAATCAGGAATATTGGTTGTCAACTGTTTTACTGCCTTTGCGAATTAATGTGTTATTTTTTTATTTTATTTGGATCCTTTTATATAAAAGTAAGTAATTGAGATGCTTAGGTACTTATCATTTTATAGCCATCTTTGTAAAAAAAAAAACAGAAAACGAAGAAGATTACAGTGTATTAGAAACACAAAACCAATTAATTATTTGCTGTTGCCAAAGTATACCCTGTATACAGGGAGGGCCCTGTATCCAAAATTAATAATCAATAAAAGTGCACAAACGAAATGGGACGGATCTAGACGTAATTTTAGTGACAAACCTGTGGAAAAAAAATCATCTTAATTAAAAAAAAAGTAAACCATGAATACAAACCCACATTTAAAAAAAAAGTGAGACATGTATGTTTCATAAATTTATAAAAAAAAGTACTTATTTAAAAATAATTTAGGCTTAATAAAAAAAAAAGTACATAGTTAAGAGCTTTAATTAAAACAAAACTTAATTGATTCCTTTGTGTGACGAAAGTTACGCATACATTTTGTATGACTAATTTTCGTCACACAAAGGAAGCGATCGTGATTTTTTGTTAACTAAGCTTTTAATAAAAAAAAAATTGCAATCGACCAAAGGGTCGAGCCGAAATGTGACGTTTTTTTGTTAAAGAACAAAAAAACGTCACATTTCGGCTCGCCGTGCGTCCATTTCTACAATTAAAACAAACGAATTATCTATAATTAAACTAATTATGAACTTGGAACTGGCATTGCACGATGAATATATATTTAGTGTAAGAACTGAGACAAAGGGCCGTAAGCCTATAATGTAATAAGCTGAAAACTTTGTTACCCGCTCCACTGACAGTGAATCAGCTCGCGGTATTCATCGAATCACTTTGTTCGCGAAGCGAGTACTGCGATAAAATACCCGAGCAATTGGTTTGCATTGATACTGTCAATCTCACATGTCTCAATGCTCGATAGGGTTGCCCTATATATAAATGTCAGTAAAGGTATGTTAACAACCAATTTCATAACATTAATTATTGGAATATTCTGATCAATCCTTCGTACTTCTGAAATAAATATTGATTCGTATTAAAATATTTTTTCTGTATTTACATCACTGTATTTTTTACTTAATTAAGTTATGAGACAATATAAAAATTTGTGGAATATGCTCTGTTTCCTCTTTGTTTACAGCAGACATGACATTCGATGACTTTCAACATCAGTTACCAAAGATAATACTAGGTTCAAAAGCTATACATTTACATAGACTTTTGTCTGAATGTAAATATGAAATTGTTCGCGAATAAACGACGTCTTTCCATGCCTAAAATAGTCTTGGCAATTTCTTTCTTTCCTTACATATGTCAGTATGATAATTTTCAGCCCTAGTTCGCTCGTTTCTGAGACGAGAGAAGCTGGATAACCTTGAACTCTCCGACACGGCGACAAGCCAGCAGGCCCGGTCTAGGAGGGCCAGAGCGCTTAGGCACTTGACATTTAGGGCCCCTGTCCTATCTCAAAATGCTTTTCAGCAAATTAAATAGTAGTAAGTAGTATTTTAATTATTAAATAAGGCTAACATAAGTATGGTGCAAGTCCTACTTCTGGGACTGGGGCCCCTAGACTGGCTGGGCCTAGGGGTAAACACGACACTGCACTGCAAGCCAGGCCGCTATTCTTTGTCTTCCCGTCACCTGAGACTGGCTAAGATAGTCTTGTTTCTATTTTAAAAAATGACTTGTACCTAATGTTTCAGGCTTGTTTGAACCTCGCTATCAGTCTTGGTAATTCCTTCCTCTTTCATATATGTAAGCGTGATTATTTTCATCCCGTTGTCTGATTGTGTCTGATATGAGCCGACAAAAAGCTGTATGTTACCTTGAACTCTCCGGCCGCCGGGCCGCTATTCTTTGGCTAACTCCCAGCTATTTGCTCATGGTACCTGTAGTACATCGTGTTTATTACTTATAATATACCTCGGTCTTATCTTATTTCGGAAAGAAAAGAAAATTAACAAGGAACTAATTAGTAACACGTGCTCTATATTTATTGTAGGTGTCGTGAGTTTTTTTAAGTCGCTAAAATTAGGGTTCGCCCATACATACAAAGGCGAATTTAACCTAATTTTATCTGTTGTGGATGTAAGTATTTTTAACGTGTTATAGCGTACAATAAAATGTTTACATACATAATTATACGAATTATCTTTGGTCAGAAAGCATCATCATTCCGAATTTCCATAAATTCTTTATTTTAAGAATTACGTAAATTCAATGTTAAAATGATACTTATGTTTTCGGGCAGACGATACTTTGGAACTAAATAGTCTACACTTCTAAAGTTATGAAAATATTAGCATCAACATCTGTCTCCGGTCTATTTTAGCCATGCTTCAATGTTGTGTCAAATGTTAGCAAACATTCATTACTCACTATGTTTGTGTGATGTTGAATACCGTTCACGCTCAGACATAATCGCTTGCACGTCACTGACCCCTATTTGCATAGAATGTGGGACGTCCCGCGCTGCACACGTAAATAATCTCAGTATATGCTCCTAGGCCGAATCTAGACGGGTACAATAAGCACCGCGATCGCTAATAGCCTACAAACCAGCGTTTCATTTATTCTCGCACATCCACTAGCCATCCGTAGTAACGCAACGTCGTCGACCAATTGCGTCGCATTTTACACAACCAATAAATAAGGTACTTAGGCGGCTTTTGACAGACAGTGAACCTTCTACGGTCTTTAATTCTTTGCATATTCTAGAATAATTAAAATTTAGGCATTAAACATATGTTAGTTTGACGTTGAATATTGGGCAGGCATAATCGTTTGCACGTCGCTGATCCCTATTTGCATAGAATGTGGGGCGTCCCGCGCTGCATACGTAAATAATCCGACTATCCGCCCGAGGCCGACTAAATATAACTGCTATTAACAACTTATCTGACTGATAAAAATAAACATTCACTGTCCAAAATTAGGAATCAAAGCGAGTTTTGAGACACAACTTTTTAAATTAGCGATCATTTTTCGAATATTATGTTTCGTATTCAGTCAGTGAGGCGTGGTGAGGCTCATATAAATCGACCTATTCCTAAATTAAGCTCAAGTAAGCTTGTGTTGTATTATAAGTACTAAATGACAATATAAGTATATAAATAGACATTTAGAAATATCCATGACCCTAGAAAATATAATTGAGCTCATTACACAAATTAGGCTTGCCTAGATCGCAACCCAGGGCTGCAGGGAGCTGCACGAAACCCTGAATCGACAACGTCATTGCGTAGGTACTTAAGTAATTCAATATATTTTTATTTTCTCCGCTTTGACGCTGTTTAATAGCTACTCAAGTCTGTTGATTCGTTTTTAATACATTGTTTAAACAACGTGTACCTACAATCCTAACCGAGGCAACGGGCGGGGAACACGATTATAGCCGGTTGATTAGTCGTGCATTCGCCCCGTGGCTCAGCCACTGAATTCAACCCATTTGACGGCTCAATCGAAACATCATTATTACCTGACAAAGACAACTTTATCGAAGTACGTTATCAATACAATTTTGAACATGCTGTAGGACCTAAGGAGTTTTATTAACATTTATCTCGGATTTTTAATGGGCGGTAGCGACCCCTAATACAGAATTAAAAAAAAACTGTGCCGTTTTTTTGGTGTCCTAGAACAGAATGAGGGGGTGAGAGTACTGGGTTAGAAAATAAGCAACACCCTATAGGTAGGTATTACACTCCTAGCGCAGGCAGCGAGCGAGGAACACGATTACAGACGGATGATTGGCCACGCATTCACTCTTGTGACTCAGTAACTGAATTCAAGCCATTTGACGGCTCAATTGAAACATCATTCTTACCTATCAAAGACAAACTTTATCGAAGTACGTTAGTAAGACCTACATTTTCGGAGTATTGTGTGTGCTGGCCATGCCTGTTGACGCCGCCGGCGGCACTTGGTAGTAATACAAAGAATGATAAATAAAAAGCTCTCTTATAACTTTCGGAAAAGTCATTAAGGAACAGAAAACGGTTGGTTATTTTTTGTATTTTTAAACTGCGAAAAACGGACGTCTCCTAATTTAATAAAGTTAATGCTGAGTTTATTACGAATCTCTCTTTTCGTACGAATCTCGTAAATTGGGCAGCTAAATCGAAAATAGACATCAATTTAGCGCTTGGTGAATTGACTTTGATTACAATCTCTTGTACATTTCGTTTATTAGGCACAAACAGTATATCTTTCTCCACAGTCATATTTGGGACAAACAGAGACGTAAAGTCGGGATAATTGAGCCAACGGAACAAGCGCACCTACCATATCGAAAAATCGAAAAGTAGTTATTCTACTAATGGCAGTTTACAACTGTAGTTAGTTGCAAAAGTAAGATGGCGTTAGTAGTATAATATTTGCATTTTCCAATATTTCTATAAAGTAGTGTATACGAGTACTGTGTACTTGCCTGGCTGGCACATCGTCTCGACTAACCTAATGTTGATGCAAGGTTTGGCTACAATTTATGCGATACAAGAGATCTTGATTGATCGGAAGCTTGACTGGCAATTAAACCAGTTATCTCTGGGACTTAAAATTGAGTTCTTCTTTGCGCTTGATCTGTATCTTATGGTAATTCATATATGTAATTAGGAAACTAGTTTTTCATTACCTATATCTATTATCGGGGTTTTAAACCAGTTCTATACTTTTCTTGCAAATACCTAATTTTATGGAACTTCAATAAGCAGAAACATAGAGCCTTACATAAATTCTTACTTTTCTTCCCAATAACTCGAATGCTCGCATTTTTGCCCTTTTTCGTGTTTCTAAGAGGATGAAGCCCGGTTGCTACTATCCAAGTATAATAAAGTTAATAAAGACGATAAACCCGTGTGCAGTGCGTTCTTCTAACTGCGTCAAGTGAGCTGCAGCCCGCAGTTCATCACAAAAAGGCACTCTTCCAATTATGCACCTTTCCACTTCGCTTTAAGTGTTCGCGTACTCTAAAATTATACTTGGTTCTTGAATATCGCAAAGAACACGCTAACTCGCAGACATTTAAACAAAATCCACGCCACTGACTGCGGAACTCACCAAATTGAATTCCTTTGTTCATTTTGACAATCGGAATCGTGAATTCTCTTTTAAGCGGCGATTAAGGGATTAACATTTTGGAAATAGTATGGTCGAATTATTTTTGGAAGAATATTTTAATCAGAATTAAAAGTATGTACGTTTTTATCTTTTATTAAAACGAGGCAAGTAATTATTTGTATCTTAAGTATTTATCTATTGAAATATATTTGGAACATTTGTATGTTCTAAGTGATTCATAATATTTTTTATTTAGAATCATCCACAGCCGTTCCTTTATTTACCTAAGTTTTAAACCTTACCTCTCTCGAACTTACAATTCATCTAGTTTTGAAAACTTAGTCTCAGATAAAATAATTGATATCGCTAAAGTAATTAGTACTTACCTGTTATTCAGGTTTAAGGTTACGTATTATTTAACGATCTGATGGTCACTCTCACTTCATAACAGCTGTATCACTGAATCGATATACACATTTGTTTTGATTTGGCTCGCGACCTGACTCTGACGACTGACGTCAAAAGTCAAATATTTTTAAAATAAAGTATCCATTTACTTTGTTTCCCGAGTCATTACGTTTGTTGGGGATGTC
Source organism: Apotomis capreana (assembly GCA_947623375.1). Taxonomy (NCBI): domain Eukaryota; kingdom Metazoa; phylum Arthropoda; class Insecta; order Lepidoptera; family Tortricidae; genus Apotomis; species Apotomis capreana. The sequence goes on from OX392504.1 coordinate 20,926,136, forward strand.
TTTGGTGTTTGAAATTGGAGTGGGAGGTTATGGTAAAGGGTTCATTGATGGAAGGTAAAGTAGGTCGTTCTAGGTTATGTTTAGTGCGCGGGGAGGCCACGCGCGGCGCTGATGGCGACCGGCGGTAGGCGACTGAGCGCGAGGGCGGGCGGCGCGTTCCATTCGTACTCTTACCTACGTTTTCACAATAAAATCATCCGTCTCATTTCCTCCCGACGAATCGTACTAACAAACGGGACGGCAATAACATTTACAGAGTAATTTGCACTTGGCACTTTTAGCAGATAGTATTGTAAAATTATCCTGTAGGATTCAGATTTAGGTCGAAATAAATTGCTTCAGATAGTTTTGTCTAATTTAATTTTTACGAACATCCTACGATTGCGTGTCTATCAGTCAACTGGTGCGTGCCCGATCTTATTACAACCCACTGAATTTGTATCGAGTATTTTAAGTTAGGTATTTAATTAATCTTGGTACCTACAGATAGATGGCAGTAGAACTGATTTATAGCGTGTCACCGTACTCTCTGAGAATTTTATTTTGCGACTCGAATAAACTTCTCTAAAGAATGGGTTTATACTTTAGCCGCTTCAATGACTTTACTCGACTATAAAATGTACATTTAGGGGATTAATTCCATTCCATCGTAAAAGTTTGATGATCACAGCCGCACTTCTTTACTAACATGATTTGTCGAATAACTTGTACCTATCGTACAATTCGTACGTATATGTCAATATTTTATTTTTCCAAATAAGCAAGTTAAATGATTCGTTATTTAAACGACTTTATTAGGAGAAACGAGAAAAAATGTAGGTATTTAAAGTGATTGAATTATTAATTGCTGGTGGAAAATCCGCGAATTTGAGATTCTCTTTTGATGCTCAGCTCTTTAAAGATGGCATTTACTCAGGCAGCATTCTTGTATAAAAAATGTTCTCCCATCTATTTTGATACATTACATACGGGTCATTGTCAGTTCAAAAAACAAATTTTGTCCCTTCGGTGGTCAAAAGTTAAGAGCTTGTATGAATCTAGGTTAGGTTGCTATTATATCGGATCATAGAAGAGGGAGTGTTCTTTATTCTGACAGGCATTTAATCAGAAAATTAGGCCCTGGAATCCTTAATTTCGCAAATGTCCACCGGAAAGACGCGCACTTAAATCTGACAATGACCCATACGAGTAAATACCTTAGTGTACCAGCACACAAGCGAACAGAACAAGGAAAATACTTGCCAAAGAACCAAATCAGTTACTAGGCACCCTAAGGAGGCAGGACGATAGCTACACCAGTTCGCCTGCTGAGACAGAAAGTCTACTGGTGGAAACTCACTTCCCGGGATGCAAGGTAATTGATAAGCACAAACTGGAACAGCAAAGGACGAATTATCAACCCACCGTGAGTGAATGGAAGATAGCGGAAAACATAACAGAACTAAATAAAACCACCTGGGCAACAAACAGTTTTGACAATTTCAAATCACCAGGACTAGATGGAATCTACCCAGCCTTATTAAAGTGGGGAGGACCAACTCTTAACGTACTAATATCCAAACTTCTCTGCAGCTGTATTGCCCTCCGATATATACCGAAGCAATGGAGAGAAGTTAAGGTAATATTCATACCAAAACCCGGAAAAAGCGACTACACTGACCCGAAGTCATTTAGACCGATCAGCCTAACTTCTTTTATGCTGAAAATACTAGAGAGACTATGTGACAGAGAACTAAAGGATACTGCACTCAAAAACATAAAAATCCACCCAAACCAACATGCTTACAGTCAAGGCAAATCAACAGACTCAGCACTCCACGCAGTGGTAAGCAATATCGAAATCGCACTAACAAGGAAAAGCTCATGCCTGGGAACCTTCATTGACATAGAAGGCGCTTTCGATAAAACAAATTTTAGCAACATCAAACAAGCTCTAGAAAGACATGACACAGAACCATTGCTAATAGAATGGATAATGAACATGCTAGAACAAAGAATCATAAGACTAGCAGAATACAAAGATCAGCAAGCGCTAGTCGTGAGAGGATACCCGCAAGGAGGTGTCCTCTCACCCCTCTTATGGAACCTAGTGGTAAATGATCTGATAACAAAACTAAACGAGAGTCATTTCACGACCATAGGATACGCGGACGACCTTGTCATACTTATCAGTGGACTGGTAACAAGCACACTTTGTGAACTCACACAAACAGCACTTAAAATAGTAGAGAAATGGTGCAAGGAGAATGACCTATCGGTAAACCCCAAGAAAACTGACACAATTCTCTTCACACACAAACGCAAACTGGGGTCATACGAAATGCCAAGCCTCTTCGGTACAAAGCTTACACTCTCCAAACAAGTAAAATATTTACGGATAACCTTAGATGACAAACTGGTTTGGAACAAGCATCTTGAGAACAGATTAAACAAAGCCACAGTCGCCTTCTGGCAATGTCGAAGAATGATAGGCAAAAGGTGGGGACTCGCCCCGCACATCACTCTGTGGCTATACAAAACGGTAATCGTACCTATGATCAGCTACGGAGCAGTGGTATGGTGGCCCCGAACGCAACTAGCGTGTGCGATTGCCGGCCTGCAGAAAACACAAAGACTAGCATGCACGGCCGCAACAGGCTGCATGAGGACCACTCGCACCGCAGCACTAGAGATGATCCTAGGTCACGCCACTGCACATACACATGCAAAGAGAAGCAGCCGCTACGGCGATACGACTAAAAAGCCTAAACCTATGGACGAATAGTAATACCCAACACACAAAGATCTACAGTGAAATGATCACAAAATTCCCTACAATGGAAGCACCAATTGACAAGATACCTAAGACATGAACCTGCAAGAAGGAATACGTCATACTCCTAACAGAAGACCCGAATGAGGGGCTCAACCTAGAGGACCTGAGAATCTTTACGGACGGGTCAAAAACTGAGAAAGGAACGGGATGTGGTGTATTCTCGGAGGATTTGAGTATGCACATCTCTAAACCCCTAGGTGTACACAACACGGTATTCCAAGCTGAATGCGTAGGAATAATAGAAGCCTGCAACGCTATAAAAAGACGCCAGGTTCAGAACACAAACATACGAATACTTTCAGACAGCAAATCCGTACTACAAGCACTAAACAGTGAAATGTGTACCTCTGCTTTAATATACGAATGTCATCGCAGCATCACAGACGTGTGCGATGACAAAAATACGGTAACATTACAATGGATAAAGGGACATAGCGGCTCGAGAGGCAATGACGCAGCGGATGAATTGGCCCGTAAGGGATCAGAGACACCGCCATGCGGGCCAGAGCCAATAATACCCCTACCACAATCTTACATATACAACATAATGAACCAACATACATTATACCAACACCAAAAATACTGGGAAGACATGGGAACGTGTAGACAAACAAAAGAAATACTTCCGAATAGGAACCACAAACTCACCACCATCTTACTGAGAATCCACAGGAACCAACTACGCAAGATAGTAGGATTAATAACGGGACATAATACTCTGAACAAACACCTCTTCAATTTAGGTATAACAGACAGCCCAGTATGCAGAGCATGCATGGAGGCAGAAGAAACCACCAAACATATTCTACTAGATTGCAAACAGGTAGAAGGATACAGGATGAAATACCTAGGATCTCCAAGTACCGTACACGAAGCCATAAGCAACATCAAGGCTTTGCTTAGGTTCGTGGAGGAGTTGGGGTGGTTGGAGTAGCGCTACCCCCCTTTTCACGCAAAATAGGCACGTTGGATGTCGACTTGCGGAAAATGCCCAGTGCAACTAACTAACTAACATACCTTAGTGTAACCAGCACAGTAATAAAACTGAGATTGTTGTTTTTATACAAATACCTTTAATTACGTATACTAAATTTCTAGCATCCAAATATCGACATCCGAGCACCAACATCAGTAGCAACAATACGACATTTAAATCTTCGGGATACACCCACAGTACAACGCCAGAGCGATATTTTCGAATAAAATAGCCGTAATATTAATATGCGATGTCTTAATTTTTGTACCTGCGGAACGGCCAGCGTGGGTCGTTGTTAATTTGGAATGGATGAGAGAGAACGAGACGCCGTCCAGCTATTTACTGGTTGGGGAGCAACTTCTGTATATATTTATATTTTAATATATTTCACAGGACCCTAATTCGAAGACTCCCGCGAGTCTCAGACATATTAAACCCCGTTTATTGAGTAAACCCGTTTCGTATGTAGGTATTTTAATAAACCCTAATTCGTTAAGGTATTCCGATATCCCTAATTAAGCAATAATCTCTATGTTTTGATTAAAAGTATAGGGAAGTCACTTTTTAGTTGTTATAACTCGAAAAATTGGGCAAGGGCGAGTCCGACTCGCGCATGAAGGGTTCCGTATCTATATATATATATGTATATATATATAGATATAACAAGTTTGTTGTATGGGAGCCCCCCTTAAATATTTATTTTATTTTATTTTTAGTATTTGTTGTTATAGCGGCAATAGAAATACATCATCTGTGAAAATTTCAACTGTCTAGACACACTATCACCGTTCTTGAGATACAGCCTGGTGACAGACGGACGGACGGACGGACGGACGGACGGACGGACAGCGAAGTCTCAGTAATAGGGTCCAGTTTTTACCCTTTGGGTACGGAACCCTAAAAAGTAACGAATTTTATTAAACTATTTCATATGGTCTTCGAAAATTGTATTGAAAATGAATGCTATTTGATTAAACCTAATATAGATTTTATGCGTAATGTGTGGCATTTATCAAAGGCCGGTTTATGTTGCCGTTGAACTTATTACTTAGGTTTACTAGGGCATGCCCTATTACTAGGGCAGTGCTGGAAAAATTTGTACGGCGCTTCTGGGAATTCCCAATAGATACCTAATTCCATCCTATAATTTCCCTGGGTTACACACGCTATGCACATTAGGTAATCTTACGTCCTGTCGCTGGGCAATCCCGAACAGAGATGAACAAACAGATTTCATATGCTGGAAACTGCTGGTTTTATTTTCTCTCTTTTACATTGTGCTCGTATGTGGCTCATTAGTAACAACGCAAGGTCAAGCGTCGGCTGGCAGTCGCTCATTAATATTGTATGTAGGTACCCTTTCTATCGACCCACGCAGAATTAACATGCGTTTTCGTGGTTCCAGCAAAAATAACAAATATTGAATAATGATCCGAAAATATGGAGTAAATAGAGCGATATACTGTCTTGTGTTATTTAAGCGCTTTCAAAATGGCGCTTCAGCGTCACTTGCCACGTAGTATCAAATAATCGTACTATCAAACCCGTTTGAGGGTGCTCTTTCCCCGCAAGCATTGGTCATTCTACAGTGCATGAGTTGTCAGAATACGATTCGTGTTTTATACCTGTCTTACTGTCTCTCGTACTATCCAGATAAGAACCTTTCATGATATTTATTTGGATGTGTCTTCGTGGAAATTTTGGAAGAAAGGCCGATCTTGCAATGGGCGTTATTCGGCTGATGTGATGATGAGGGCTATCAAATCAAATCAAATCCATTTATTTCAGGCATCAGACGCCTTATAATATCTACATAATTATTACTTACAAAAAATAAAAATAACATTAAGATCGACGACGTATGATGAAGATGGCCAAATTTTAGGTGTCGGGTAACCGGCCGCGAAAACGACGAAACACACCTTTCGGCCACAATTCCTCCTGCATGAAGGTCAAGAGCTTGACAGTTGGCACCCTCACCATAAATTAAACAAAATTCACATTTCGTACCCCAACTGTTCGAAAATGAGGATGCAGTTGGTCTTACTCGCAAAAACTCGACTATATTGAATTGCTGTTATTATAAAATACGTCGCGTTATTTGAAATCGTTATTAGCCAGAAACTCAAGATTGGTACTAAAAAGGTTGGCTAATTGATAGCCAACCATTTGATTAAATATTTCGTTAATTAATCCTTTATCATAGTGTGGTCATTAAACATGCGAAATCTACAGCGATACCCGTTTTTAGGCGGCCTACTTTTATACCTGTACATACAAACAGTATTATGTCGTAGGAGTAATGATACTCTTGAGGGGAAGATCATAGGAGGCACCCCAGTGCCGATACTCAAGTACCCTCACTCGGTGCAGCTTTTGAACAGAGGCGCCCTCTGCGCTGGAACTATTTTGTCGAGCTGGGTTGTCTTGACCGCAGCGCACTGCTTCGATTATAATGAAGACACCGACGAAATGGATATACATGCAGGCAAGGAAAATTTACACAATTAACCTCGCACCAGGCAGTCAGTCAAATAAGTCGGAGTTTGTGGCTGTCGTACATCGTTATAATTATATTATATGTTTGACTGCCTACCGCAGCATGGTTGTCGCACCCAGGCTGCATAGTGCGTGGGAGGGTTAAGACTATAAAAAACTGCTAGATCTTAGGCGGTAGAGATTTGTTGGATTGGAAGATGAATCGATCTTAAAGTTTTCCCAAAATCCATAGCCCCCATGCACTAGGCAGCCCGGCCGCGCGCTGGCTCTTACACTTCTTAGATACGCTTCAATGTATTGCATGTAAGGCTTTCAACAACCTATTCCTAGTTCCTCCTATTGACCGAAAACTGGCACTGTCCTTTAACTAACCTGTAGATCGGCAAAGGTTTTACAGCCTCTCGTACTCCTAGCGCCATGGCTATAATTTTTGACCTGTAACCGTGGCCATTCTCAAAATCTACAAAAACAGATCTGTTCTGCAGAAACTTGGGTCTCCGCGTCCTCCGGCGTATTCAATCGTATTTTGCGAGTAGCTACAATAGATAACTAATCGAATGTGAATTTGCCTAAACAAAAGTTGAAGGCGTTGCTGGTGCGCTGGCGCTGCTGGTGCGCTCTGCTCTGGCGTGTAGTGAATCCGTCTTTGTCAACTTTCGGGAAATATCTGTTATCAGTGTGATGATAAGCATTTTCACGCATCGAACATTTATAATAAGATCATTTTATATACTTACAGGGTCTAGATACACATACGACGCGTCAGCCGATGTTTATGCTGTATGGTTTTTCGTTAAACACAAAGATTATAATAAGGCTCAGGCTTTCTCTTGTGATATCGCACTTACATTTGTGATGAGTCCTTTTAAATTCTCCAAGACGGTGAAAAAGGCCATCCTCGTGAACTCGAAGAGGTGGATGGTGCGAGGGAAATCTAACTTCACGGTCATAGGATGGGGATGGACTCAAGTAAGTAACCATCAAGTCAGTAAGTATAAAAAATAACTCGCCAAAAAAGTACAGGTATGTAAAGTAAAAAAAAGGTTCTGGTTCAGTTTGGTGTTACAATTCATACGGAGTGCCTACGGAGCAAAATAGACATTAATTATTATTACAATAATATTGAAAAGCTATAAGTTTATTTATACAGGTTTTCCCTGAAGTCAAGGCACTTCCCGGAGATTTTTTTATTTTTTTATATTTATTCGATTTTTTAGTACCAAGGCGACGTTTCCAAAGATGGTCTGATGATGACCCAGCTACGTTACATACCTTTGAAGACGTGCATGAAATGGCATAATATAAGCATGACTCCGGATATGTTCTGTCTGTATGGCAACGCGCAGCGGGACTCATGTAAAGGAGACTCAGGCGGAGGCGTCATATGGCGTGGGTAAGTAATTCTGCTCGCACGCTCGGAAGCAAAGATAACTGCTGTAATATCGGCCGGATCCGTCCCAGCGTCCTTAGTTTGATCACCCTTGAAGTTAAATACCTACGTATATAGCATACTAGAAGGTGCCACTTCATGCGCGTAATAGTTTTTTGAAGTTAAACTTCTAATGCGACTTCCAACAAGGTTGCGTTAAACGTTCAACGCAACAAACCCACGGACAATGCGACGGATTTAAGTTTATGTCAAGGTACGTCTCTTGTGAATATCAATTGATTGTTAGGTTTTCTCTTTTGAAATTACAATTTCTACTTCTTCCTAGTTTCATTTCCACATTACGAAGTTTCACTTCTTCCGCGCGGAGGGCCTCCACGCACTATTTTTTCCCGATCACCCCGCCATAGGTATTTTATTTGAATCACTAAAAAGCAAAAAATTAAAAAAAAAACATGGTAATCATTAAAGGCTTTATGCGTAGCATCTTTTTTTTTTAGGAATAATTGAGTGGTTTGGTACCGACTATAAAAACCGGCCAAGAGCATGACGGGCCACGCTCAGTGTAGGGTTCCGTAGTTGCTCATCCTTCACAAGAGACGGTCAAAGACGGAAAAAGGCCGTAAACGCCAAAGTAACTGTAATTACTTATTACCTTCTGGAAGTCAACTTACGTCCTTTTAAAGAAAATTATGAAATTTTGCGATAACTCAAAAACGGATGGACCGATTTTGTTCAATATAGTTTTCATTGAAAGTACTTATAAGGCCTCATTTTCATGATTTTTCCCATATTTTTTTGACCCGTGGTTGAAAAGTTAGAGAGGGGGGGGGGACACAATTTTTTTTATTTTCGGAGCGAATATTTACAAAACTACTGACTTTATAAGTAATGTTTTGAGACCCCTATTATTTTTAACAGACCTATTTAACGACACCCCACACATTAGGGTTGAAACGAAAAAAAAAATTCACCCCCACTTTAGGTGTACGAGAGGTACCCGAAAAAAACATTTTTTATAAGTTTTTATTTTACCGTTTTGTTGGCGTGATACATACCCATACTCATACCAAATTTCAGCTTTCTAGTACTAATGATCACGGAGCTAAGCCGCGGACGGACGGACGGACGGACAGACGGACAGACGGACAGATGGACAGACGGACATGGCGAAACTATAAGGGTTCCTAGTTGACTACGGAACCCTAAAAAGTGATTCAAATGTAATTTGTAACGAACGGGTTATTTTTGGGTTTCAGTTTTTTTTGAAGTCGGTTTTTTTTAATGATTGGAGTTTGATAACGTCTCTTTGTAATAATTTAAACCATATATACTCGTATGTTCCACCGATGTAAAAAAAGAACGAAGCAACCTGACTGGTTAATTTTCTCCCCTCTGCTTCAGTGGACAAGCATCCTTATGACTTTTGTATATCTATATAAAGTATCCCAAGCTTGTCTATAACTATAGATTCTTTGTATGTTAATATGCGTCTGAGTCTCACGGTAGTATAATAGTTTAAAGGTTGGATAATGACAGTCAATGTTTTGCCCCTAGAATGATAGTGGGCATAGTATCCCATGGCGACGGCTGTGCGCAGAAAAACAAACCCAGCGTCTACTCCAACGTGTGGTACTTCAGACGGTGGATAGAGCAAAAGATCAAAGCATTCCGAAATGGCTTTTGCGATAGATTGATTAAGGACGGAATCAACGTTGAACCGGACGTGAGGAGAAGAATGTCCTCACAATGTGTTTCATAAAGTCGGTGTGTTATGGAAAATAAAAGAATAAAGTAACAGTAAGAACAAGCATGTCATCAATGGCGGCGTTGGTGTTATACTTTTATCTTGAAGCTACACTTAACCTTTTATCGGCATTGGACCAGCCAGCACCGCCTCACCTCTCTGGCTCGCCGTCCACCCGGCGTCAACCAAACGCAAGCACGTAACCGTCCCAGACCAGCAATGCCGAGAAGACCTTGCGGCGATGGCGAAGCGAAGAGGCGTTCACTTTTTGCGACTGATTTCATAGCAGATCTCAGCGGTCCTCCCGGCGACGGCTATAGATACAAGCGTGTAGTTCACTCTACGTAAGCGTGGCGACTGCAGCATGTCCACTTATCGTTGGTATGTGCCGAGGCGCAACGATGCTGTTACGGAGACGTGCCGACTGTTTAGAATTTCATGCTAAGAATAACGGCTTGAGTTGAGGCGGTGCCGATTGAGTGCCGTGCGGTTAGGTGTGCGATAACCATAAGTTATATGAAACCCTGCAACAAGGTAATTAATAGGTAAAGAAAATTTACCTTCTAGTAGAGTGCATTTCTACTGACTTTTCAGCCACTAATGATTGGTCAAACACGGTTTTAGCTGCGATCAACTCCGCGTCAGGAAACGCACATAAGAATTCGTGATTGGCCGTTTTATGACGCTATCATAAAACTTAACTACTAGTAATCAGGTTTAAACTTAATTAAGATTCTTTTTACTAAAGGCTTTTGAATCCTCATAGCTGCTTGAAAATGACTAGTCATATAAGTCTGACGGCTCCGAGTATTTTATATCTGTGCATAACCACGGCTAATATGGAAGAATCGATGTTGCCCAGAATCGTTGGTGGAAAACCAGCGGATATAGAGAAATTTCCATACGCCGCACAGATCTTCAACTTTGGCGCCCTATGTGGAGGCTCTATTTTGTCGAGTTGGGCTGTCCTGACTGCAGGGCACTGCTTCAGTCTAAACAAGAATTTATCGGAGATGCAAGTAATAGTTGGTGAGAATAAAATTAATTTATAGTAGACAACAAGGAGCCACCTTTGAATGGAAAATAAAGTTCAACCCTTCGTTTTGCTTCTCCGTAGACGGGTACATAGCATCCTATAAAGGGGTTTATGGATACCCAGTCACGGACCCAGTTATCCGTGTAACGAAAATAATTGAAATGCGCTCCGTTATGGCATGACGAAACATACAGACGAACATAAGTAAAGCCTGATCAGAAATATATGAGGATGCGCCATATTGCGGAATTTCACTGGAACTAATTTCTTACACTGGCAATGATTTTATGATGATTGTCAACAATGTCAATGTCATTCGTGATGGTTTCTTTAAAAGGCAAATATTTCAAAATATCCAAAGAAAATCCCGAAAACCATACATAGTCGTGAACGTAATATTATAAATAAAGTGTACACGTGCTTACTACACGAAAAACAGTCGGGAAAAGAGTGTATTCCATTCAATGATATTACGAGGTTACCATAGGAACTGACAGGTATTTAAACTAATGTCATCATAGAGCGATTGCGTTTGGTTGCAAAATTGTTGCCATTTAAATCTTATAAATAGCGCCCTCTTGACAATCCTCATATATTTCTGGTCAGGCTTTACAAGGATTTGAAAAATATTAAAAAATTTACAAGGTTTTATTTAACTTGCAATGTACATACGTATACGTATGTAAGTATGTTTGTGCGGGTGGAATTTTAGCAACTCAATTTGGAAGCCGAAGATAAATGCTGATATGTTGCATGTTACCTACTTAACTTTGATGACAATACAAGATAATGGTTGGTACCATACGGCTGGTCTAATGATGGAGCCGGAAGGTGCCACTAGAAATTCTGTAATAGGTATAGCAATCCTACCGAGTTTGTGGTCTTTAGAATCGTCTCTGTGAGCAAAAGATGGGTGTATAAAGAAAAGTACAATCGGCTATAAAATCTTATCACGTAAATGAAGTCTTTGTCAGAAACTTATTACCTATATTCAATATTATTTTCTTTACGTAAGACATTGTGTCTCATTTTTTAGGGTTCCGTACCCAAAGGGTAAAAACGGGACCCTATTACTGAGACTTCACCGTCCGTCCGTCCGTCCGTCCGTCCGTCTGTCACCAGGCTGTATCACAAGAACGGTGATAGCTAGACAGTTGAAATTTTCACAGATGATGTATTTCTATTGCCCCTATAACAACAAATACTAAAAATAAAATAAAATAAATATTTAAGGGATCCCATACAACAAACTTGTTATAGATTATGGTACGGAACCCTTCATGCGCAAGTCGGATTCGCACTTGCCCAATTTTTTTTTAAAGTTACTTGATCTGAAGTATTCTAAGAAAAAGAAAAGGTTCAACCGTTTCATGTGAGATCTTTCTCGGTGATCACTACTTTTTCCCGCACCGCGATGCCATAACTCTTAAGAATGGAAGGTGAAATTGTATTTATTGAACAGCCTTTAATTATGTCGGCATTAAGGCTTCTACACACTATGCCGGTGGTCTTGTTCGCAGTAAAGCAAGTGGCGGACCCGGTGGTAGAACTAATGTTCTGCGGTTTGATCCTGCAAGTGCCCTCATACCCGGGTGGCAGAATCCCGTGGCCCATAGTGTGTTCCTACTAAGGCTTCCGATCGCGGGACTTTGTGTATGGGTAATATGGGATGCCGGGATTGAACATACAAAAAAAGCACTAGTTCTTACACCCATGTAAGCGGCTCAGTATTAGCCGCACAATAGCGAACTCACTAACGAAGTAATTAATTAATTAGGGAGCCTGAGTAATGGCCGGATTATAATTCTAGATGCTTAGCTTTATTGAGTTTCGGGATTTTAAGTTGCTTACAGAAACACCTGAATATTTTAGTCCCTTTAAGGGACCTATAGTCTCTTTAAGGGACTTTCATGAAAGCCTATCAAATTATAATAAAACCAGCTAGACTTGAATAATAAACTCATCCATGATAATCGTAAACCTTTTTTCATGTAAACGCATGTTATAAATCATACTACAATTTTTAACCTTTTTAATATGTACGTAAAACAGAGTTGTGTCACTAAGCTAATGTAGGTAGGACCCACCTGCTATGTATTTAGATTATTGGGACTTTACATGAGGTTAGGACTGTTAGGAGGGTTAAGAGAAACACATAGGGGTTAAAGAAACGCCTAAAATAAATAACGGTACCTGTGTGTTGGTGAATCAGAAGTTTCGAAATAGTTTAGGTTTTCGTTTTATGTTTATTATTAAAGCTGGTATATGGAACAATATCTTAAAGTGTTCCACTTCTCCTGTGTGTTTTCCTTACGCCACTTGTCCTTGATTAACTTCATAGCAGTAGAGTTTAAGTTTAAAGCAAGGTGTAGTTTTTGAAATAGTTTTACGCCTAAGTACTCTTTTTAATTGAATGCGTTAAGGGATAGTACGAATTGTTTTCAAATTATAGGTGCAAGGTACACATACGATATGTCTGCTACGAGACGCAACATTTGGTATTTTAACGTACACAAAGATTACAATAAGGAGGCGCCTTTCGCGTGCGATATTGCACTAGCATTTGTGACTCCGCCAATTCAATTTACTAAGAAGGTACAGAAAGCTATCCTGGTGAATTCAGAGGCTTGGATGAATGAGGGAGAAAGGAATTTCACAGCAACAGGTTGGGGATTGACCTCGGTACGTACGTTTATATTACAGCACTCATATTAATTTAATTGTTCTAAAAGAGAAACGCATCTGGGGGCACGAGAGAAGCGGGACACTATACACCTTTTCTCGAACTGATTCGTCTCAATTTCAAATCCTCATAGCTTCGTTCCAGTTAACACTAGAGTGCCCAAATTTACAGGTATATGATAAATAAATAAATAAATATCATGGGACAATCATACCAAATCGACCTAGTCCCAAACTAAGCAAAGCTTGTACTATGGGTACTACACGACGATATACATAATATATATAAATACATATATAGATAACATCCATGACCCAAGAAAAAATATTCGAGTTCATCACACAAATATTTGCCCCGGCCGGGATTAAAACCCAGATGATGCATGATGCAGTTAGGGAACAAATCAGATTGCACTAAATTTCCTAAAATACGCCGATTTTACCACTCACTCACTCGCTTTGGGGTACTGCCCGATGACCTAGAAAGGTGAGATTTGGCATGAACCCTAGGGTTTACATACAAAGACCTACCCCTGTAAAGAAGGGTGAAGGTCTTTGTTCAGAACTAGTAAAATAAGATATACCGACCGATGTCCTCGAAAGCGTTATGAGCATGTGAGTCAAGGTCTAGGCCGCCAATTTTACATGAAATGTTTTTGGTGGGATTGAGTTTTACCAATCACAGTCCACGTAATCTCGCGGCCGACTCAGTGGAAACATGCGGTTGGTCAAATCATAATCATCTCCGTTCCGTCCGGCTCCGCTTCAATGGAAATGCCCCTCAAAGCTCAAAGTACCCAGATAGATATTTTACTTCAGTTGGCAAAATTGCTCATACCAAAGCCGCATCCAAAGTTCAGGTAAATATCTATCCGAATCCTAACTACCTATTTCTGGTTAATAAAGATTGTTTGAATGATTGTTTACACCCAAGTAGCACACAGACTGCATAACCACTTATACAATACAGCCTCTTTAAAGCTTAAATGAAAGTTATAATGGCTGTATAATATCTTATACAACCTGTTTGCTGGGCATACACACAGACACAGTTAACGTTTTGTTTTGGCAGTACGGCGGTTCTGTGTCTAATCTAGGCTTGATGGAGGCACAACTATATTTCGTGCCCCCCGAGAAGTGCAGTAGAATGCACGAGGGGTTGCAGGTGACGTCCGACATGTTCTGCCTGTATGGAGACGGGGAGCGGGATACCTGCCAGGGGGATTCAGGCGGAGCCATCTTGTGGCACGGGTAAGAAAGCTTAGAATATGATAATTATTCCTTCCAAGGCTTGGGTACTTACTTACTCCAGCAGCGGCGCAGCGACCCGAAGTCTCAGACAACCCCCACTAGACGGAGCATGTAAGGCAACCCGCGTGCACCAACGATATGGTACGGCAGAACATTAAAGTACCAACACGGCGGCCACCGTTTAGTTGCGTCCATGTTTATGAGGTCTCTCTACACCACTTAACACTACAATTGACCATGTTATTTATTTAATTTCTTTTTTCGTTGACGTACGCATGGATCATAAACAAGGACGCAACTAAACGGTGGCCGCCGTGTTGATACTTAAATGTTCTGCCGTACCATATCATTGGTGCGCGCGGGTCGCCTTACATGCTCCGTCTAGTGGAGGTTGTCTGTGCCCGAAGTGGATCTTGGCGTCCGATACGAAACGACGCCAACGCGTCCTGTCTTGAGCAAACCCCTCCCAGTTTCCTGCTTGTAGAGCGCGTAGGTTCTTCACAACTTCATCCTTCCATCGGTACCTCGGTCGGCCGACTGGTCGATGACCTACAGGCTATCCAATACACGCCTTTTTTACCGCCCTATCTTCCGGCATTCTTCCTAGATGCCCGAGCCACCGGTCTGCTACTTTTAGCACCCCTATAATATTTGGCTCAGACACTAGGTCTTCCAGTTCGTAGTTCTTACGGATCCTCCAGCAAATCTTCCCTCCGTATCGATCCCAAGATCTTGCGGAATATCTTCCTCTCTTGGATTTGGGTACACGATTTTACATCGGAGGAGAGATGCTGGATAGATGAGTTTGTGTGCGTTTAGCGTCACGCCACATACTGTTTATAGAAGTGTCCGCTCAAAGAGCCTTAATTCGCCGCCACTGGATTAGCCTCCCTTCGCACCCTGGTAGTTTGTACGAAAAGTTGCCAACTTTATGTCCGCAGCGGGTCGCGTTTGGGACAAATAGTACGTGAGACTGTCGCAAGTTTTAATAATAATTAAATTTACAAAATATTAATTTATTAATTATTACATCTCATAAACTAACTGACCGTATTTAGTATGTGGCCCGCTTATAAGATTTTTTTTTACATTTTCATATAAATTATTATATTGTTTCCGTTTAAAGTTTTACACCTTAGGAACTAAAAGTACTATTTTAGCCTCGCTTCGAGAAAGTAAAAATAACGTAGGTACTTTTTGAACAGGAGATCTATATGTAATTTTTTATTGTGTCTCTGGCAAAACTGTATCATATAACACATATTATAACACTAATGTAAGATTCCCACTGACCGGGCGGAGTCGGCGCGCGCTCAAGCGCATCTAAATAGTTGCCAAAGGAATGTAGAGCTTCTATACAACAGTCAGATCTCATTATCGAATGTTTTTCGCTCCGCTGCCAGCCGATAGGGCGCTTGCGGACGCGGACGGAGGTGCTCGGCTGTCGTCGCGCGTAAGCGGTTCCTTTCGGTTACCGCCGCGCCATCGGCTCCGTTCGGTCACCGCCGAGATTTAATCGTGTGGACGGACGAAGTCGGCTGCCGCCGGCCGTTCCAGCGTCCGCTGGAACGTGGCGGCAGCTGAACCCGCCCGGCCTGGTCACTGGACGCGGTCGGCCGCTGCCGGCTGCCAGAGTGCCCGTTGCGACGCGGCGGCAGCCGACCCGGCCCGGCCCGGTTAATTGGGATCGTACATAAGTATTCTTCATTCCTTCTTAGACCAACATAAGCTATTTACCTCTATAAGCAACTGTAAGGAACGTGCACAATCGTGAAAGATTCGTATTGACATCGCCAATCCGAATCTTTTACATTATCAATACTTGAAATTGACATTTATAGGGCAATAAGTGTACGTGTTCGTGCATGTTCTCTACATCGAGACTTTCAAGTTCCTCGTTTGCTAGTTTGTTCTATTACACGTTTCTTCGGCGATAACACGAGGTAGTCAACATTGCGCTCGTCTCACGAACTATGAACAAGTATGTAGTTTTCGGAGCCTACCTAAACACACTATTGAGATTACAGACTATTCAGCGCAGTAAATGTAAAAACCTAACGTAGCGAAGAGTTGTTAGGTACGTTCAACTAGGGGGTGTTATTTTAAGTACCTACAGGCAGCAATGAGGTATGCGCTCTTATGTATGTACAAAAACGTCTGGGACCTCTCAGGTGTCTGGGGACTTTTGTCTGCAGCTAACTGCAGAGTCAGCCGCACCGCAAATCGTACAACACCGTGTCATGTCTATTGTCTGATGATGATATTTGCGATTGTTTAAGTAAGGCTTTGAGCAGTGTTTTTACTTACTAAAATGCAATAGGTAAAATATATCAATAAAAGAAGAAAAGAAGTGTAAGTTGTACAGTAAAAACGGCAGAAGGATTATTTATCCTTGCTAAAGCGGCCTGAGAGCCTTATTTTATTGGTTGTTTATCTGAAATGCGACGCAGTTATAGAGCGGGGTGCGAATCTAAAGCGGAATGTGGAGCAGGTACACTGGTGCGCGCTTGGAGCGGAGGGAGCTCGTTTTGTCTCATTTTTGTATTACCCGCAGGCTGGTGGTGGGCGTGGTCTCGCACGGGCACGGTTGCGCCGCCAAGGGTAAACCAGGTCTATACACCAACGTGTACCATTTCCTACAGTGGATAGAGCACAAAATGAAGGCGGCCAGGAAAAAGTACTGCGAGCGGCCACAGACGGTAATAGAAAAATAAGAGTTCAATGAAAATAAATATTTTTCGTAAGATTTAAAATCTTTAATTGGCCGTGATGGATGATAATAGATAAAAGCAATATCTCTCCCTCTCTTTTACTCTCTCCGTCTTCCTTTCTGACTCTCTCTCTGTCCCCTTCTCTCTCTGGCTTTCATAATCTCTCTCTCCGTCTCTCCCTCTCAATGTCCAATATACTGACATAGATTGATCAGGTATACCGACGACATGCATGCAAACATTGCAAGTCTAAAAGTTTGTATAAAAGGTAATTAATTTATTTAAGTCACACGCCAAGTATAAATTTACAAAGCTTCCGCACATGGTTTGAAGAGAGTAAAATTTACGATATTATTGGACTTGCTGTTATTGCTTTTTTATGTTTAATCTGTGTAGGCGAAATAAACGACACTCATGTAATAAATTTGTTTATTATGCAGTCATTATAATGTAGCTCTTGCTTGTATTTAGATTCGTCTAAGCCTTTTATTTTATGGATCTATTCCTGCATAATAATTTCTATCAACGAGCATATAATCTGGCTCACGTTCGCTGAAACAATATTTTGCCAGCAGTCTTTCACTGTTCAATTTGATCCATCTGAAAATAGTTTAAAAAGTAAAATAAATACTAAATAAACTATTAATACCATAGGAAAAAAGGATTATAAAAAGGGGAGATACATATACTGGTATATATGGGCATTTTTAGGGTTCCGTACCCAAAGGGTAAAAACGGGACCCTATTACTGAGACTTCGCCGTCCGTCCGTCCGTCCGTCCGTCCGTCTGTCACCAGGCTGTACCTCAACAACGGTGATAGCTAGACAGTTGAAATTTTCACAGATGATGTATTTCTATTGCCACTATGACAACAAATACTAAAAATAAAATAAAATAAATATTTAAGGGGGGCTCCCATACAACAAACTTGTTATAGATTATATATATGTATAGGTACGGAACCCTTCATGCGCGAGTCGGGCTCGCACTTGCCCAATTTTTCCAACTTGCTGTCTCAGATTATGGATTTTTTGGGTTCATTTCCCTTAGAATCACGAGTACAATCGACCTGAACAAAAACTTTTACCCAAATCTCCATTAAGAACTCAGTAATGCACCAGGGGTTATACACGTCTGATAGGCCCGTATTGTAATCATGGTAATGAATTATAGGTTATTTATGAATATCATTAGGGTAAATTGTACTCGGAACTCTCCAACTACATGTTCGTCCCACTTGTGGTGGAGACGTCTGGAGTTTGATGTGCGACGCTTGGCACAGGCAGGTCTCGTCTCGACCCTCGTTCCAGGTCCTTTCTAATGCAAAGGTTGTCTATCACGATTCATCGTGGTGACGCGGCGAGCGTGATGGGCACCTTTGCATGGGGACGAACGCGGGACGGTTTTTAGTCTAGCTCTGTTTTTTGTTATTAGGATATATGATATATTTTTAGGAATATTAGGGCAAAACGTAAAACGTACTTGTAAAAGTAGGTGACATTGGTGAAGAGTGCGACGTAGGGCTTGTGATGGATTTGCGCCCCGTAGGACGAGATGCCCACGACGTGGTCGCTGTAGACCGCCGCGCCCCCGTTGTCGAACAAACGATTTGACTAAAAAAGACGGCAAAATCTAGTATCACCTATAGGCAAGATACTGCTTTCACTTCCGGGCTCACAAGAAACAAGTTAAATTGAGACAAGGTATGCCGACTTTGCTTATTTGCATCGATGAAAATTACTCATTAAGATGAATTTAACGAGCCTAAACTCGATGAGGCTGTGCCGTTTTTTTTACAGAGGTCTCAAGGTCTCATTGCTCCATCATCAGATCGACTTCATTTAGTAATAAGTATATATACCTAAAGATAGGTGCATTATTAAGTCGAGCAATCAAGGCTTTTACGGCAACATAGTTTAAAATATGTTATTGATGAGTCATAGGTGGCAAAATAGAATGATGAATAATACAGTAACGTAAGTACAGATATAGTCTATTTAATGTGTTGCCTTATCAATTAACTTCAGTGAAAAAGTTTAAATAGAAATATGAAAACGAGCTTTCCTGCAAAAAAAACGATGTCAATACATTAAAAGGACTTAATTCACTATGGAAGCCAATACAAAACTAAGCTCTTTTGAAAAGACATTCCTCAAACGTACACAAGCAGATCATGAATATAATGTTTTCGAAATTCGCGTGAATGAAAAATCTATGCGACTCGTATACATATAAGCATGTACGAGTCGCATAGATTTTTCTTCAGACTTAACTCGCTAGGTAAATGATACGATTAACGTCACATTCAGGGCTAACAGGCAATTTTCGTAGACGCGAGAGGCAATTTATCTACTTACTCAGCCGTGCTTAGGCAAAATAAATGCTCTACTTAAGTTACCTGCTCTGTAAAAAATGCGAAAAATATCAAAGCCTCTACGGCCACATTACGATTGGTTAGGTAAATATTACAGTCTGTGAGTGTCATAGGAGAGTTGTAGTGAAGTCAGAGAGGCTCAAATCTCGATCCGACATAGGAGCGCGTATTTCAAAAAGTATAGGTACATGAACTTGTTAAAAAAAAACTATTCTGAAAAGAAAACTTACCTACACTTAAAAAAACGCTTAGGAACCTAAAATATAATACAATGCCTAGAGGTTTTCTTACTGCTCTTGTGCCGTTTTTTTAAACAAGCTTTTTATTTCGTCAATTTTAATTATTCAAATTGTACGTTTCTGATGACAGATTGATCTGATATTTGGTGCACCTTTAGTTCTGATGACAACACATAATATGACCCCATGGAACTGATCGGATCACAGACCATAAGATCGGATGATGTAGTCAGATGATGCTCATAGGACCTCTGTAATAAAGTAACGAAAATCTACCGAGTTTGGGCACTTCTTTTGTTGGCTTTTTATTTTAAAAGAGAAGTACAGTCAGCATAAAAATCCTTGTCATATAATTTACATTTTTGACAGTAACCTACGTTATTCTATGTTGTTCCCAATACCAGTAACATAAAATAATGTATTACGTAAGTTTTGAGCTCATTTAAATTCTTGTCTTGTCTTAATGTGCAAAAACATACAAAAAATATAAATATATTTTTTGATAAAAACCCTGTCCCACAATGAAATGGTGGACTATGTAGCGAAAGACTAGGAACTGTTAATATTATATTCTATACACGTATCGAAAGTTGGTAGGTACTCACCGAATCGAATTTTGCACAGAACATCGAAGATGTGAAAATATCCGGGTACGATAAGAAGCACTCGGCTTGGCTTATCACCGACATGGAAACCCGGAAAATAAACTTTTCTTGAGTTTTCGTGCCGGTGCCCTGTAACAAATTAAAGTATACGGGTAAGTAAGTTTAAATATATATACACGCGTCTTAAATTGAAATTCATTTTAAGCTAAAATGTATAGCACCTATTGTGTCAATTTAATTTACTTTTTTTTAAATCCTTGGACGAATCTGTGAAATGATAAGTATTAGGTACAATAACTGATAGGATTATCAGTCAATGTAATACATTATTCATTAGTAACTGAGCCACAATTAATTGTATTATATTACTAATTTAAAGTCACCTGTATATATGTACTATGAAAGAAAAGCTTAAAGTTTTTTTTACCCTTTCGAGAATGGTGGAAATCTGTTCAGCTTTTAAGGTATAGTGGCAACAGAGGCATAATATGAGTACCTATTCAAAAACTATATTTATTTTTAAACTTATATATAACCTATATAGGTATAGTTTCGGCGGTTCCGGGGTAACCTGCAGTCTCCTATGACAGATCAGACGACGCAACGGATCCGTTCTCTAACTAGTTTTAACTTCTCTATATGTTGTTCTATAGTTTTACAGTGCCTTGGTAAATAGTAATAAATGTTAAGTTGCATAACTTAAAAAAAAATAAAAAATATTATATCATATACGTCGCCCTCAGCAGTGCCCAATAATCCACATCATACAATGTGGAATGGAGGATAAGGATAAATATAATATTGAAAAAGGTTCAATACAATTTTGCCTTATCGTCCCGGACCCGTACAAGGGCGGGAGAAAACATATTCATTTTTTTTAAATTAAATGAGTACCTAAGTTTCTTCTGAGAGGTTATTCCTTTGGTTATTCCCACCTACAAGCATTTTGAATATATTCATCCATTCTCCGATATTTAAAAATATTTTATTGATATTGATTATAGCGCCATCTGACTTAAAATGAGCGAAGCGTTTCACGAGTAATAATACATTTCAACTCCATTGCTACAGCAGCATGATGCCCGCCGAATGTAGAGACTTTGTCATAGATGGCGCAAGTGTACCTGTTCATCGTTATATGAGGAGCATCGGGTGTTAATTCTAACATGAGATAAAAAATACTATATATCCATTTAAATTAGTAGATATTACGTTCCCAAAGACAGTTAATTAAATAAATACACAATTTTCGGAGACTCGATTTGCATTTAATTTTGAACTTTACTTTGCTTGAAAACAAAATAATATTGTGTAAAACATCATCCACAATATACATAAACCGTACCTAAATTGGAACAAAAGTAAATAAAAATATTAATAAAACATTTAATTACTGTGATTTTTTCGGATAAAAACTAAAGTATGAAACAGTGTTCAGGTTTTTTTTTTTATTTAACTTACCTTTCCGCCCCACCCAGTTACGCTTACGGTATTGACCTCCTCCGGAATCCCTGAATCTGGGTCGAATAGAAGTATTTTTTGCACATTTGCATTAAATACCACATCTCTCTACAATAAAACAAAACTATGAAAATAAATTATTATTGTACATTTAAGCTTTAATGCGTCTATTTTTTATATAAAAAAAAAAAAATGGCGTCTGTCCATTGGAACAATTTTGCCAATGTCAAGGTTGTAAGAACGTTGTACGGTGACTTGAGCTTTTTGTAAAGTGATAGCGATTTACAAAAAACCACACGGACTATCGGACCTTGACCCAGGAAGGGCTATGAACGCTTCAAGTTGAATTCTTCATTAGCTATTCACTCATACGATAGATCACTGCACAATACGCTATCAATACTACACATTGAACAACAAAAATGAATAAATAATGAAGAGCGAAACTGAAACGCATGCGGCCATCTTAAGTCACGATTGCCGCGACTACACGCTTGACAGTTAGAATATTATGGTACTTTGGAGCTGAACTGATGGTAGAGATGGACGGTGGTCATGGGAACTATTCACAAGATAAACGCAGCGTATTGAGGTTTATTTGGTTTGTCTTGACCAACTATTAACAACTGTGCCAGAAAGTACCGTGTCTCTATGTTTATTTGAGAAAAAAGTAGTAAATATAGTGACATTACCTCGAGTACTAACAACGCGATGTCATTATCCAATTCACTTTTGTATCGGAAATACTCATGTTCTTTTTTTTCCACCACTTTAAGTAGCTTCCTATACAAATATAAAAAAAAACATTTAAACGAGTCTAGTATTTGTTCTAAGCTACAAAAGTAAATTTTATTACATTATAATATAGATTTATAAGGCGAGACCTGCTAGGTATAAAGTTTGACCCTGAACTATATGGGATCATATCAGAAGAAAGAAGAAAACGTTTAAAAATAATGTTAACTAAGCAACTCTCATAAAAAGACTCCTATCAAACAAACAATTTATAAAATCAATATAAAAGTCTTACCCCGCTTCTAAAGATTCTTTACATCCAAATTTAACGGAGATTTCAGTAACATCTACTCTTACGTGAAAGCAACTGGCGACTGTTAGTACGATTTTGCTGGCGATGAGGGATCCCGAGCAGTAGACACGCTGGTAGAAGACAAGGAAATGGTGGGGTGCGGATACTGGGGTGGCCGGGTGCATAGTTTCTACTGTTCCTACTTCCAGTGTTTCAGCGTCGTCAGTCAAGCTGATGCCGTATACTACTGGGTGTATCAGTAACAACTGCACGCTGTCTAACCAAAAATATTGAATGTAATGCAGATGCACATTTTTACATTAACTGCTGTGTGGTGGTGCACTGGTGCGGAAGCCTTAGTGCGCGAGCCCCGATTGCACTTGACCGGTGTTGTTTATAATATGTGACAATCTAGAAACCATATTGAGGTAGGAACGGCTGTCTCTGATGAGATGATTGATAGAACGAATATCTAATTCATAAGGTAGGTATAGTTTTTAGTTTTGAACTGAATCCACTTTAGAGAGCAAAAAAGGGACCTAGACGTTCAAAGTACTCACAAAATCATTCCAGCGATACAATTTCAATACTAAACTTAATTCTCGTTTGGGAGTGGCTGCATAACAGCGAGATCCGAGAACGTTTTCGCTCGAGCGCGCCTGACTAATACACTCGCCGTAAACAAAGCGAGACGATTTGTGAGTAAAATTTGCAATCATACTTCGCCGGGCCGAATGGCCGATACGGCGATATTACCATTTTGGTAATAGCCCGAGACGCGGCAGTCGGTAACTAACCTTATTTCTGATATTATTTGGTACTAGCCACCCGCCCCGCCTACGCACGGGTGCAATGCTATATGCACATGCATGTCTTATACTTATACATATAAACATATAAACCTTCTTCTTGAATTACTCTATCTATAAAAAGACGCATCAAAATCCGTTGCGTAGTTTTAAAGATCTAAGCATACAAAGACAGACAGACAGATAGCAGGAAGCGACTTTGTTTTAACTATGAAGTGATACCGTCATTATAAGAAAGAACAAAAAAATTGAAGTTTGAAAATTGCATTTCCCATCCTGCTTTGCCTTTCGCTATAATCTTGAATTATATTTGAATGAGGAAGCGGTACAGTGCAATAGGAAAATCGAATTTCTATAAAAAAGAACGGCAAGTTAGCTTTAAGTCAATTTCAAAGTTACCAATAACGAATAATGATTAATGAGAATGGGAAGTTGACGTTTAAATTATTTACAAAATCCACCCAGTGAAGTACGGCTACAATATCAGTACTTGACTTAATAAACAAAGCTCAAAAACTCTTTCTGAGCTTAATTAGCAATCATACTTCGCCCGGCCGAAGGCCCGATACAGCAGCGTTTTGGTAATAAATACGGCCTTCAGTAATCCTTTCCGATCGAGAACGGACACAGCGTAACAAACAAAAGCAGTCTAATTTAGGCAATAATGCGTCTAGTCTTGAAAAAGTTTAACATAATGTTAGTTTTATAAATTTATGAAACATGTAATGTCCCATTTTTAGGGTTCCGTACCTCAAAAGGAAAAAACGGAACCCTTATAGGATCACTTTGTTGTCCGTCTGTCCGTCTGTCAAGACCCTTTTTCTCAGGAACGCGTGGACGTATGAAGCTGAAATTTATATCAATTACTCAGGTCTACTGTCCCTTGAAGCTGTGAAAAAATCAAACTTCTAAGCCAACGCAATCAAAAGATACAGCCGTTTATGCCGCAAATTTTCGACACTTGCAAGGGAATCAAAACCTACAGGGTGCTTCCCGTGAACTCAGAATCTTGAAATTTGGTACGAAGCAACGTCTTATAGCATAGATAAAGGAATAATTACGAAAACCATAAATTTTTTTTTAATACCTAACTTTGCACCTAATTTGCAAATTTTCGACACTTGCAAGGGAATCAAAACCTACAGGGTGCTTCCCGTGAACACAGAATCTTGAAATTTGGTACGAAGCAACGTCTTATAGCATAGATAAAGGAATAATTACGAAAACCATAAATTTTTTTTTAATACCTAACTTTGCACCTAATTTATATGGGGCGCTATACATACCAGGTGCAAACTTAACTTAACCACTTAGGGATGGAAAGTGTTTGTACGGAACCCTCGGTGCGCGAGTCCGACTCGCACTTGGCCGGTTTTTTAATGTGGGTACACCACATTAAAATGGGTTATAGGAATAGGAGCTAGGGTAGCGAAATGGTTAACGCGCTGGACCGGCAATCCAGAGGTACCGGGTTCGATTCCCGGTCTCTTCCACCAGGTAGCTCCTTTTTCAAATTTTCTTTAAGCTTTTTTCTTTTTATTAAAGGCTTAAATAATGTTAGTTGTAAAATGTTGACTGGAAAAAGACTGTACACATGTGGTGTTGTTCTCATACCGATAATCCACCGGGTAGAGTTATTGGCGGTCGTACCACAGGCTATAAAAAATATACAACCACGGCGGATAGATTTCAAATTTATCACCATACCATCCAGATTTCAGTTCTAGTTCCAAAGTATACAGTACAACTTCATTTGAAATATTCTCTCCGAATATTCATAATACTCGTGATATAAGTCCCGCTAATGCTATAGTTATTTACGAAGTATAAAAGGATGTACATTCGCCGCAGTGTGTATAAACACATTTTGGTTTGCATTTCGGTCACGTTTGGGAGGGAAGTCGCAGAAATGGACTGACTTCGTCGGGTGTTGTTATATCGTGGTGTTCCGAACGGCCCGTTACGTATTTTGAATGATGTGTTCAATTTTAGAACCAATATCTTATATTTATTTAAAAATGCCAACTGTCGAAGTGCTCGAAGTTCTTTCATTAACTTTTTGAAAACATATGTTTTACCTTTATGAACCGCATGGCCTAATTATGTTATTAATCTCCTGACGCCCAGCATTCATAATTTGTCAGATTAATTTAAGCCTTATGACAAATAGATTGACAGTTAACTAGTATTTTATGTACTATGTGTAGGACATTGAGTGTCAGATAGACTGCTGTTTGTCATTTTCAACTTTAAAGCTAATACTTACCGAATTCGATTAACCTGTGAATACCTAGTATTTTATGGCGGAAGGTAAAGAATCTTCTGCTTTCTAAGAAGATGAGGGCTTTTCCCAAGAGTGGGACATTAATAGATCAGGATAAAATTTAAAACACTTCATGTTTCTAGTTAGGTGCCTCCCCTAGGAACACTTCGGATACCTAATATCTAAATAGATTGGAGTAGGTATCATAATATACCTATACCTATATCTTAGGTTTTATTTGATCTGCAATCTCAAGTAGCAATAAAGTTGTATAAGAGCCTATACAGCTCGACTATTAACTGTAGTTAAAGCTGTATACGTAAATGCCTATGTGACCTGTGTGCTATTTGGAATACCTTCCTATGGAAGAAGCAGCTACCCACGTGATCCTGGAATAAGTTGCCGGAGCTAAACACTGGGCTGAAATCCTCAAAGCACCGAGGTCACTTTGAGAAGCCTGCGGAGACCCCAGGAGAATATTGCGCTTCTGGATTGGCTAGTCCCTTAGCTGGCAAATCTGTATGTACAACGGCCCGAATATACACAGGCTAAGTGCGGAAAACGTAGCCCATAACCATAACCTTCCTATGGAATATTGCGTATCATAATTCATATAAAACCTATATTAATAAAATCAGTAAAACCGTTCTGAATTCAATTTAGTTTGGAAAAATCCTTACTATCCGTACTAATATTATAAATGCGAAAGTGTGACTGTCTGTCTGTTACATCTTCACGCTTAAACCGCTGAATCGATTTTGATGAAATTTGGCATGGAGATAGTTTAAGATCCAAGGAATTAAGGACATAGGATAGTTTTCATCCTGGAAATTATCCCTAAAAAGATTAAAAAGTGAGTAAGTAATTCATGATGACATTGATAATTGGAATAGGAAATGTAATTATTAGACTAAAATCACAATTGCTCTTACATTTGCTTAGGCGCTTTTAATAATCCCTTTTATTAATTAAGGTCCTTTATAAATGGAATTTCATTTATGTTATTCACTTAGTTTAATACTTTCCTTTCTTGCAAGTTCGTGGTAAACATTCTATTTCTGAGATCTTAAAGGGCTTTCATGGACATGAATAGGGATTCTTGCAAAAGAGGACTGATCAAATGAAAACTCTAACCAACTTGATCAATCTGAATTGATTTTAACATTATACAAGTTTCTATAAGCATTACTCAAATTATTGTTAAAAGATTGACAATGGGGTTCGAGATTTGTTAAAGAAAAAAACAATTTAAAATTTTTATATTTGATACTGGTTGTAAAGTTTTGTATTAATCACACTTCGATCATTTCATACGAGTACAATAGTATAAGAAATCAGAACCGGAAGCTAAACAGTAAGTTTATATTGAATTTTAAAATTGACAATTATTTAATCAAGATGAAGTCGAGAATAGGGTAGAATGGACAAGTGAGAGCAAGCAGAGTTCCTGGCAGTGCGACGTGTGCACCAGAAAAAAGGGCTGTCAATTTTTTTTTTTATAAACATGACTTGAACTGTATCAGGGCTGTTTAGCCCTCACTCGTGAGTCGGTTTTATAGTGAGGGCGAAACAGCTCTGATATCGAGCCAAGTTTTAAAAAGAAAAAGAATATTGACTGCCCTCTTTTCTGCTGTAGACATCACACTATTAGGAAGTCCGCATGTTCTCACTTATCCATTCTACTCTCTTCGATCAAGCAACTTTATGGCTTTTTATTTCCTCGCCAGTAAAGTCGCAATTATAAAACCCCAGCTTCTTTGGGGTAGCTCTTTATAATAGTTTATTAAGTAACGCTTCAGGACTCACTGACTATTTATGTTCTTTTAATGGCAATTCTTTCTTACAACTCTATAATATCATAAATTCAGACGTTTTATCGTCAGGCCTGAATTCACGTCATATATTATAGAACAAGACCCCACTTCTAAAACGCTATATTCGTAGTTGGTTTAAAGTATAAGCGGCGTGCGTGAAGCTATTTCAAACTTGGCCGGAGCACTCCCGTGCGCGTGGTATTAGTAATGCAAAAGCTTTTAAGTGAACAGTGAATACCAAAATGTTCGCTGTGGATAATGTACCTACTCTTTTATTACTCAACTTCGTGGGTATAATCAGTGTGCAAGTTTCACATTATAGTCTAAGATCCCGCTTAATGTCGGCACTGACACATCTTTTTTCTGCCGACTTATGATGGTCGCGCTCATTGCGGGATAGATGAAAAAGCATCCCTTACTATCACAATTATAAATCCGAGTTACATATAAAGTGGCGGATGCTGTATAAAGAGGGACGGCGACTACCTACCTAATATTAAATTATACAGCATACTGTAATTATAATTATTTAAATAAAAATATTTTTCATGAAATAAAGAAAAAATCAGCCCGACGTATCCAATTCCGGCATAAAAGGCAGACGTAATAGCCTAACAAGTTGCGATTTATTTACCGGAATGCTGCTCAATCCTTCGTTCTTCTTCTGAAATCAATAATGAATGATACTGAAAAAGAAACAGGACTTTCATCATTGTTCATTGTTGTGGCTTTATATGTGAAAAGTACTCGAAATTCGTAAATTATTTAATCCCCTTTCCTCTTTGCTTACATAGAGATACACTGACTTTAAGGAGGCAAGCTTAATCTAAGGCGGGCTCTTCTACTATTATAAACTGCAACAGAAAGTTTTAAGCCATATTGCATACGGGTCATTAGTATTTAGCGCAGTTGCTGACCCCCTGCAGGAAAGGTCTTAAAATAAAACTGGTGTCAGTATGAGTTTTCGAAATATACAGGTTAAATACAGAAACGAGTAATTACATGGTTAAACACCTTCACAGAAGTTATATATTGAAACAATAAGCGCTTCATTACCGACATAGCTTGACACACTAATACCTACTAACTATAATTGAAGCTACTTTAATTCGAAATGTACTTAACAAACTGTTTTATAGTGTATTTTAGTTTTCGACTTCGAAAGTTATTTCAAGTCACACACTGGCTAGGAAACCGAATATCACTCTGTTATACAGTAGTGCCAGCACCTCAAAAAGAGCCAGCTATTAGCTTATCCACCGACTGTGTGTGTAGAAACATGGTTTTGCGCAGAAATATAGCAAGCCATGATTGAGTAAATATGAGTATGTTAACTTGAACCTTGGGTGAAGCTCTGATATTCGACAGACAGCAAAAACGGAGCGAGGTTGATAATCTTAGTCGGGATCTTCTACAGACTAACAGAAAATGCCACAAAAACTTTTATGCCGTATTCCATATGGGTCATTAGTATTTGGTAAAATGGTTGATCCTCTGCAAAACAATCAACTAAACGATCACTCAACCCTCTTAAAATAAAACTTGTGGTAGTTGTGTTTTCGATTACGATACGGGTATATGAGTATAAGATTTTGATTACGATATAATACGAGTTATGATACTGTTATATATATACAGATAACTAATTAGTTAAGCAACCGTACAGACTATAACTTTAACTAGCCGAATAATAGGCGCTCTCAAATTGTAATAGGTTAACACCTTGATTCGCAAGTACGTTGGTAGGTATTACATTAATTTCCTTAAGAAACTAGCATATTTCAGTTTTCAAGTCACGAATTTTATAGTACTATTGGTAATGATAACATGGTAAAGTAGACAGACATTATGTGATGTACATACCGTGATTGGTAAATCATGTTAAGCTGAAACCCCTGATTTTCGCCAGACAAAATATTTGATATGTTCTATAGAGTATATTAGGGAATCAGATCACGTAAGCGGTTGGTATAGCTCAAGATCCAGTACGTGGGATCAGCGCCGGCGAGAATTATCAGACACCAAAGTACCGAAATTGCTTTTAATGTAACCTTGATGGAATTGCAAAATATTTGCCGTTTCGTACGAAATTACTAATAGAAATATGGTAATTGCACATGAATAAAATAGGTTTTGGAAAAAATAGAAACCGTGAATCTAAAATAAACTCTTTGCAAATTGGAAAATTTTACAAATACATATTACTAAAATGTCTGTTTGGAGATATTTTATTTACTTATCTACATTTATTTCTTCACATTTAAGGGTCACTGAGTTTAAGTCAAATTTATAAACTACTAGCTGTGCTCCGCGGTGTTACCCGCTGATCCCACGGGAACACTAAATTTATTCGGGATGAAAAGTATCCTATGTCCTTTCCCGGGTCTCAAACTATCTCCATACCAAATTTCATCTAAGTCGGTTCAGCGGTTTAAGCGTGAAGAGGTAACAGACAGACAGACACACTTTCGCATTTATAATTGGAGCGGAGCGAGCGAAGCTCCCATGGATCGACTCGAATGGACTTTGTGACAATGCGCAGATCTCAGCGAGTTCTCAACCGATTTTAGAAATTTTTGTTTTAAAATGCAAAAATTACATTTCGCTAGGTCGTGGCGAAGAGAAAATTTCGAAAAAAAAACTCCGCTCCAATTTATGGTGCAAGCTTAGCCGGTGGTTGACTCTGCATCGACCTAGTATTAGTATGGATTTTGTATGTATGTAACTATATCGTGTGTGAATATGTCGTTGTAGGCACATGACGTTATAACGGCTAAAAGGATTATGTTCATTTTCGGTTTAGAGATTAGCCACCTATTAGTTAATAACAACTCTGTAATTTCCATCGGAATACAAAAAATAAAATATTATAAAATACCTCTAGGCAAAAAATATTATTTCCCCATTTTATCATTCATAAATTCCTTTCGTTTGCAAATGGCGCGTTGAACATTTCAATATAATACCTAACTTATTTAATATTGGAACTGTAATTTGAATTGTTTCAGAAATATTTTACACTGACCAAAAAGTGTGGTCGATTTAATGAAAAAAGTTACAGCGAGCCAGATTCAGATAGGCAAACGACGCGGCGAAGCCCTGAGCAGAAACGCTGCACCTACCAAGTTAAATTTAATTTAATATACTTACGGGGAAATTTATGTATGAAAAAATGTCATGGTTTCTTTTTTATTGCTTGGTCCGATCTTAATCGATGGTTGGCGACTACGTATTTCTGTTTAACCCACGGTTGACTGATTACAGAAAGCCTCAAGGCATTGTTTCGCCATCTTGGTTTAAATAAATAAAAAGAAAATGGCTCCGTCAACCTTAATTCCTGGTATTAGAGGTCACAATTAGGGTAATAATAACTATTAGAATTAGGGTGTAAAACGTTGGGACATATGATACAATGCTATTTATATATCGTTATAGTTTTGGTATTGTGATTAAGATCACATTACGAAGTTATGATGTAAGTATTAATAAATGACTCGAAGGTAAACACAATTTAGACAATAATTACTTAATCAAATTACCGCAAGTTGTGCGATTATTGCACGTTTTGCTCCTACATAATAATATAATGCTGTACCATTACTAGCTCAGTTATGTTATCTATATATATATTACGCGAGGCCGATTTTTGTACATCCCATCAGATCTACAGTTATGGTCCGATTTTGATAAATGATATGTCATTAGATTCGTCTCATGCTGGAGAGGTGCATAAAACTCTTGGAATTTTAATTTTTTCCTGAAAAGGTACTGAAAAATGGATTTGAAAAAACTACTGTGCGCTAACCACGTGACTTTGACCACGTGACCTGTGATCCCTATTTTGACATAAGATGACCAAATAATAATAAGCATGATTTGCTCACAAACCTGTAGTAAGTTGTTCAGCATGATGAAATATTATTTTTGAGTCGGCAACATAATATCCGCAACACTTAAAACATGTACAAATATGCAAAAATAATTTTACAGTTTGTTGACAATGAATGACAGTAGCCATATTCTGACAACTTTTAATGTCTTTTTTATTGGGGGCTATTATGTCAATGCTCTAAATTGCCAGGTTGCTTTTTTTTTTTAAATGTTGATATGGAAACTTATTTCGCATACCTGTTAAAAATGTGGAGAAAAAAGCCGGTCAAGTGTGAGTTGGACTGGTGCTCGAAAGACTAGAAAAACTGACCGTCATTCAAGAATAGATTATTTCTATAGGCGAGTTTTACTAAATCTAAATCAAAGCAGAAAAAAAATAGTAAAACTAATTTAAACGTCATTCAAATATGTAAATTTATGGTAGATTATTATAAATATGAATATATAAGTCCATCAAAAAAATAATTCCAAGGAAAATGGCATGAGTTATGGTAAATTAAATGGTATTTTACAAGAAGAAACTTAGTCCTTCCGCTTGCATGTCGACGGGATGGGAAATGTGGCCGAGTTGAGAATATGGACGACTTGACAATGTAGATAAGTTGGGAATGTATCTTCATTGGTAATATGGATGAGTTGGTAAAATGGACGAGTTGGAAATGTGGACGAGTTGGGAATATGGACGAGTTGGGAATATGGACGAGTTGGGAATGTGGATGAGTGGGCAAAGTAAACAAGTTGGGAATACGGACGAGTGGGCAATGTGGACGAGTTGGAAATGTGGATGAGTTGGCAAAATAAACAAGTTGGGAACACGGACGAGTGGGCAATGTGGACGAGTTGAGAATATGGACGAGTTGGCAATGAAGACGACTTGGTAATACGGACGAGTTGTAGATATGGAAGATTTCGCAATAAAGACGAGCTGATAAAAAGGACAAGTTGGTATTGTAGACGAGTTGGGTGTATCGTCGAGTTGGGAATATGGACGAGTTGGAAATGGGGATGAATTGGCAATGTGGATGAGTTGGTAAAATTGACAAGTTGGGAAAATGGACAAGTGGGCACTATGGACGAGTTCGCATTATGGACGAGTTGGCAGTGAAGACGAGTTGGTAATACGGATAAGTTGGCAATGAAGACGACTTGGTAATACGGACGAGTTGGTGATATGGAAGATTTGGCAATAAAGACGAGCTGATAATAAGGACAAGTTGGTATTGTAGACAAGTTGGGTGTATCGTCGAGTTGGGAATATGGACGAGTTGGAAATGTGGATGAGTTGGCAATATGAATGAGTTGGTAAAATTGACAAGTTGAGAACATGGACAAGGGGGCAATGTGGACGAGTTCGTATTATGGACGAGTTGGCAATGAAGACGAGTTGGTAATACGGACAAGTTGGTATTATGGACGAGTTGTGAATATGGACGAGTTGGGAATGTGGATGAGTTGGCATGAACAAGTTGGGAACACGGACGAGTGGGCAATGAAGACGACTTGGTAATACGGACGAGTTGTCAACGTGGACAAGTTAAGAATATAGACGAGTTGGAAATGTGGATGAGTTGGCAAAATGAACAAGTTGGGAATATGGACGAGTTGGCAATAAAGACGAGCTGATAATAAGGACGAGTTTGTATTGTAGACGAGTTGGGTGTATCATCGAGTTGGGAATATGGACGAGTTAGAAATGTGGATGAGTTGGCAATGTGGACGACTTGGAATTGTGGACGAGGTGGGAATATGGACGAGTTGGAAATGTGGACGAGTTGTATTTGTGGACGAGTTGGCATTGTGGACGAGCAAGTAATATGGACGCGTTGGCATTGTGGATGAGTTGGGAATATAAACGAGTTGGCAATGAAGACGAGTTGCTAATACGGACGAGTTAATAATATGGACGAGATTGGCAATAAAGATGAGTTAATAATAAGGACGAGTTGGTATTGTAGACGAGTTGGGTGTATGGACGAGTTGGAAATGTGGACGAGTTAGCAATATGGATGAGTTGGCATTGTGGACGAGTTGGGAATATAGATGAGTTGGCAATAAAGACGAGTTGGTAATATGAACGAGTTGGCAATGTAGATGAGTTGGGTGTATGGGCGAGTGGGCAATATGAACGATTTGGCATTGTGTACGAGTTGAGAATGTGGACGAGTTGTATTTGTGGACGAGTTGGCATTGTGGACGAGTAAGCAATATGGACGCGTTGGAATTGTGGACGAGTTGGTAATATGGACGAGGTGGCATTATGGACGAATTGGGAATATGGACGAGTTGCCAATGGAGACGAATTGGTAATATAGACGAGTTTGCAATGCAGATGAGTTGGGTGTATGAACGAGTTGGCAATGTAGACGTGTTGGGTGTATGGACAAGTTGGCATTGTGACCCAGATGGGAATATAGACGAGCTGACATTGTGGACGAGTTGGCAATGTGGAATAATTAACATGTTACGCTAACATGCGAAACTTGATGGAGAAATAACCTACATATGATGCAAATTTCAAAAAATCGACGCGCTCAAGAATAAATCATATTTGAATTAATGACGTCTGGCTGATCATTCTTATTCTCATTCAAAATAAAAAATTGACAAATTCTGCGGTCAACAAAACAAATTGATTTTATAAGGTTTCCGTTTTTACCGAATATGGTAAGGAACCCTAAAATTAGGTTTATATTATAGGCTTGAGAGTCTTTAGCATCTCCCTCACTCTTCTGTCAGACACAATTTCAATGAGAGGAAAGACACGAAAGTTTGAATTATTCTTTTTTCAAACATGTTTAGCTGTTTTATATATTGTTTTTTCTTATTACACATATTTGACACATTCTTTTTTTTATGGTGGAGTATTGTTGGTCAGTAATTTATTTAGATTAGTAAGTAGGGTTTGATTAAGTATAACTAGCGTAAGAATTTCAAACACAATGTGTAATTGTTATTGAATAAATGATTGATGATGATGACATGGCAGCACCCATATTAAGAAAACTTGCACGATCTAATGAATTTCATAAAAAAAAACAAGCATTGATAATAGTGGTTTTTCGTGTATCTATAAACGTTTTTTACTCTCTATTTCATACAATTGAGTTTTTGTAACATTTTTTATTATTAATATTGTGAAATATTTACGATTATAAATGAATACATAAACAGTTACGCACTCCATGATTTCCTGTTTCCTCAAATCTGTCGTTTCGATTCATGTGCTATTTCTGGAAATTGATAGAAATCGATCAAATCGATAAATTTATGTCCTGAAGAAAGAACAACAAATTAAAATTCTACCAATCTTATGTTCGGTCCTATGAAAATATGTCAATTATATTTTTAAGATATGGGACTATTGTCATGAATATATTTTTCCATAAATCGAATAATATGCATTTTATTTGTGAAACAGATCAGCAGATCACATGTCATGCACAAGTTATTTTTACAAAAGAGTTGAATAAATTGTCACGATGAAGCTGGCAGTTGGCTATCAGGCCTGCCTCTAGCCTGGCATGTTTTAACGTTTTTAAAACATAATTTTAATGTGTTTTTTTACAGTATTAATTTATTCTTCATTCCCCAAAAACTTCTTATCGATAAAGTAGTTATTTTCTGTAACACTACCGGATTTCCATATTCTAGCGGCGGTTCGACGCCGCAACGGGTCTCTAGTATTCCTTAATATTCGTCATTTAGATGAAACGAACCAATAATATTCTGATAATATCGTCACTTGTAATATGAATTAAGGTAACCGCCAAATGACGATTTTTCAGGAGAGGCCAAAAACGAAATTGCAAATTAAAAAAAGTGCAGTAACATTTTATTTCCTAATCCAATTAAAATGATGTAAAGTAGTTATAGATTAATTTTGTAAGATCTTTCAGTTGATAATGGTCTCAAAAAGGCTGCTATTATAGTTGAGAAAATAGCATGGCGCTTACGTTATTTTTTTTCCAAAAATGAGGAGTTACGTTAACACAACACAACATTGATTTCAAAAAATGAGCCCTAATTTAAAGTAAGTCACAAAAACGTAAAAAAATCTAACATAAGGGACACACATTTTCAAAACGTGGACTTACATTAGCGGAATTCAGCTAAGGAATTTTTAAACTTATCCAATTGTAATAAGGTTTAACATAGAGTTATTTCTTGTTTTTCAGTTAATTAGTGGCAGGATAGTAAGTCGTGATAAAAACCGGTTTATAAGCGGGAAACAGTTTCTTTTTTGTTTATAAAAACCAAAATTGGTAAAGGCACCTTTAGATTTAAAGAGTATTAAAAAAACACTTCATTTTCTTTCCAATCTGATACTTTTCCTTACTGTTTTTCCTCACTTTGCTTTTTTTTCTCCCTTTCCTACAATATTTATGTACCTTTTTTACCTACGACTTTTACTGCACATTCTGCTTTCCCTTTTTCTCTTTCTTTTTAATTTCTTTCTATATAGTTTTCTTCGTATTTATTACCTTCTCTCTGTTCCATTCATCAACTCCCTCCTTTTGATTTTAGTGACTTAAGTTTAAACTTCAGCTTAACGTTGTATAATTTCGTTTAAATAATCAATTTTGTCTTTACAAACCCTCAGTCCTATTTTCAGTGTAAGGCTTGTCCCTGTCTGAAACGAGCCGAATGATCTTTATTTGATTCTTCATTAGTAATTTGACCATTTCCTGGCAAACTGGTGACTAAATGTTTCGTCACATAATTAGTAACTCACTCTCACATCACTATTATGAACTTGAACGTCAAGGGGTAAATTTACGACTGAAATGCTTCGAATACCTTCGCTATTGGGCTTCGACATCTTTTTTATAGAGCTGAAACGGATTTAGAGATTTTCTTATATCTTGAAAGCTGTTGTTTTCTCGCGAACTACTTATTTGAAGCATCATTGATGTCCCGTTATTAGTAGAAAGTATGGCTCAACTCAACGCCTTTCCCTGGCTAAAAAAATAATGGTCAAGGGGCAAGCACATAGTTGACGTATTTTATTGAATCATCGCATCAATACAATGACATTACGTTGGATACGTAGGCTACTGAAAAACATGATTGGGAGTATCTCAATGTCACTAACCTCCACCATATCACTATTACTACCATCATTCATTCCAGTCTCTTGTTTTCTAAAAATAATATACAAGTATATACATTTTATTATGCCTACATGGTAGTGGCAGTGACTGATTTTCACAGTCCGTTTAACCAGACATTTAAGATATTCCCTAAAAACGAAATGCATTAAGCGAGATTGTTTCAATTAAAAGTCCCTAATTCAAGAATAAGACATGATATAAATAGGCATAATAGCTAATTAATAAATAACTTAACTTTAAAAAGCTTAAAACATCAATTTCTATTTGATACTGGAAATCCCGACAAACTTCATTCCGCCTTAGAAGTCCCTTTTGAGGTGATAACAATTTCTATGATACTTACTTAGTACTTATCCTTATCAATTTTCCCTTCATTTTTGAAAGTTTTTTTTTGTATAATATTATTATTTATTAATTTTTTATGTCGTTGAGGGCAAACGAGCAAACGGATCGCCTGATGTAAAGCGATGAATGTGCTTAACTCGTAATTTTTAACTGTACTTATTGATATATAACAACGCAATCGCACAATACTGTCCTTATCACGAATTGTTGGAACCAACCGTTACCGGTATTCATAAAAATTACAAAAAAAATATTACAGATTTTATTTGAAATGCCATAACATATAATTAATATATTGGTATAGAACTTTGAAATTAGCTCAGTAAAATAAAGAAATGTGTAATAATAAGCGAAATACCGAAATTTAATACCAGTATTTGTATGGAGTCGAAAACCGGCATCCGATCGCTGGTTGGTACAAACTAAAGTGGCTATCATATCCATCACAACACCAAATCGTAAACAGACGCACGCGGTAGAGTTTGTAATTGCTTCCTACAGGCAAATGTATGGTCGTCTCACCGGTATCTACTCATTAACACTGCAAAGGAAAGAGATGGCCGCAAAGTTCCTGGTAACCAAAATAACGTAAGCACCAGGTCCGTCTAAATTAAGTACATAATTTTAATGTAACCGTCATCACTCGGGCCTTGGGAAGCCAAATAATATTGTAAGAGGCAATAATTGCTTTAAAAACTACGAAAACTTTAATGTTACTGACTAAATTATATTTTCACCCAGCTTGCAGTAAGCACAATTTGTGACAAGATTAGACTATAATTGACTTTAAATGGTTGCTGTTTTATAATCTCGTTTAATTTTTTTTTACCTATCTAATCTGAGCATATAAATCATTTATGTACCTTATTATTTACATGATTTGATTCAAAAACTAAAAGTATAACCCATTTAATGTAAGAACCATTTAATATTTTTTATCTAGCTTTGAAGCTAACGTAACAGTCAATCGGTAATAAAGTGCTATAAATTGAGTAATGTAAGAGTCATTTATTTACCGATGAGTCTTACATTAATGACTTTTGTTCAACTTTTGCCAATACTCGTGGTTACGTTAATCTGATATTAAGTAATTTACAAAAATGTGCCATACATCAAAATAAATACAGAAAAGTAAAAAAAACGGTGAATTTTTGTTTAATGTATCCAAAATTTTTTTCAAGATATCGTAATTTTAATAACAGCAATGGATAGATCGTCAAATTTACAGACGAACTGTATACTTAACTCAATTTCGTCATTTTGGCGGTTACATTAATTCATATTACAGGTGACGATATGTACATACATAACTAATACCATTAAGGCACCGTATTTATAATAGTGTATGCATAATATTAATATTCGAAGCGGAAGCGTCAAAGATAATACATTCCCTGCCATATTTTGTTTATGCTTCCCAAGTTATAACCCTAATTGCAATTACAGAAATATCGAAGAATTAAGTAAGTAAGTAAGTAAACGCTTTATTGTACACAAAAACAGTAAAAAAATACATCTATTACAATTAACATATACGTATAGGTACAAAGGCGAACTTATCCCTATAAGGGATCTCTTCCAGTTAACCTTTAAGCAGTTGAGTGAGTACGAGAAGAAGATAGACAAACTAACACCGTGTACAAAAAGTTATTAAAAATAATAAGACTACTAATAATTACACATATAAACTATTAATACATACATACATACATACATACATGTATATAATGTAATATAAATATACACACAAATATAAATACATTGTAGATCCAATTCAC
Organism: Apotomis capreana; assembly: GCA_947623375.1. Classification (NCBI taxonomy): domain Eukaryota; kingdom Metazoa; phylum Arthropoda; class Insecta; order Lepidoptera; family Tortricidae; genus Apotomis; species Apotomis capreana. The sequence continues at coordinate 20,964,958 of OX392504.1, forward strand.
AAGTCATTGGAAAGCCATAACTTCTTAAGATTCGTCTTGAGCGATGCTACAGATGGAGACTTCCTAAGGGACAGTGGCAATTCGTTCCACAACTTCACAGCGCTTACTGGGAAAGATTTGGCGTACGTACGCGTCTTGTTAGACGGTACAGCCAGAGTGAGATTGGCAGACAACCGCAAGCGTAACCTTTCACTGAGGTAAGGAGGTGAAGCAGGGTTGTAGAGAACATTAAAAAGCAATGACAGGACATGCAGGTCTCTACGCTGACGTATTGGCAACCAACCCAGCTGCGCTCTAAAGGCGGACACGTGATCGTATTTGCGCAGTCCGAAAACATATTTTATGCACACATTTTGTAAGCGCTCGAGCTTGTCAAATAGTTTCTCTTTGAGATTCGTCATAGCAATGTCACCATAATCCAGAAGGGGCAGCAAGAGTGTACTGGCAAGAGTAAGCTTGGTGGACATAGGAAGGAAGTTCTGCAGGCGCCTAAGTGAGTGAAGAGATGCGAAAAGCTTCCGGCTGACCTCCGAGACATGCGGAGACCAAGACAATGTCTGGTCCATGATGATACCTAAATTCCTAACAGTAGAGGAAAGAGGGATAGGAATCCCACCAAAAAGAATATCAGGCACCACCATTTCCGCCAGCTTGTTCACAAAGTGAGGACTACCGATGACAATTGCTTGCGATTTTTGTGCGTTTACGTTTAAACCAAAATTATTAGCCCAGCTGTGAATAGATTCTAATTATTATTAAATTGGGAGAGTGCACTTATTACATTTATAATCGTAACACTAAGCGATTATTATTATTAGCACTTAAAATTGTTCCTCACACCTATTGAGTTTTCTAAAAAATAGAGGGTAAATATTTATTTCCCTACGTTTCCATCATCTCGGTTTCGATACTCTTGACATATTGACAGCACAGAATTGCTGGTCCCTTGGGAAACGAGTAAATTTCGCTGTAATGTAAACCTAAAATGACGTTGAAGCCAGTGGTGTGTAATGCGGCTTAGGTTAGCGTTAGAAATAAAAGTTCCTATCATTGGGAAAAGGACAGTCCACCTTCACTACATAGTATAAAACAAAGTCGCTTCCTGATGTCTGTCCCTATGCATGCTTAGATCTTTAAAACTACGCAACGGATTTGAATAATACATGTATAACATAGCATTGCACCCGTGCGAAGCCGGGGTGGGTCGCTACTACTTTATAAATCTTCTTGTAGTACATACAATACTTGACGATGTATGTATAATTTTTTCGAGTCGTTATAGTATTACGCAACAATAGAATGACATTTTTTCAATTAATATATTGTCAAACTACACACGCAAAACATACAAACACGATTTTTATAATGAACATTTTTAGGAAAATGTTTTAACTTCTAATTTATATACCTACAACATTACTCTCAGGGTCTTTAAGCGTTCCTATAGGGCCTATACGTAGTGTGGTCGCTCCCTATTGGCCTTATAGAAACGTAAAAAGACACGTTTCAGTGCCACAATTCATCACAAGCTACACCTACTGGTTGACGCTAGATTATGTTAGCTATTTATAATATACTAGCGACTCGCCCCAGATTCGCACGGGTACAATGCTGAAATAAAAACAAAAAAATATGCATGTATTATACGTAGAAACCTTCCTCTTCAATCACTCTATCTATTTAAAAAACCGCATCGATATCCGTTACGTAGTTTTAAAGATCTAAGCATACATAGAAATACATGGCAAATGATGGAGGAGGCCTATGTCCACAAATGGACATCCCAATAAATATCTGTGATAATTTTTTTAATATAATTAATCATATTATAAATCGAATTTAATATGTGCATGGAACAATCGAATTTAATTATTTTTTTTAAATAAAAATATTTATATTAGTAATTGTAAATGGCACAAATTATATGAAATGTATAAATCAACTGTAGAACAATGCATGTAATGTGAATTAGTGTAATATTTATTGGATTACTGGCTCTATTATTATTATTTTAAGCATACATAAGGACTGACAGACAGCCAGCAGGAAGCGACTTTGTTTTATACTATGTAGTGATTTTGCAGCTTACTGCATTTATCTACAGTTATACGTACAGCATAAAGTGTAGCCAGCGGCGCACGTCACCATTCGCCTTTGTCACTTGACACGTGACGCCACGTCCCGCGTGTCCGAGCACGCGGGACGTCTTCCCTGTAAAAAAGTGGTTCCCAACCTTTTCTTCACCAGCGACGACCAACTTTATTTTTTATTGTTATTCTGAACCCTGCTTTTGAAGTCGGTTGGTAAAAAAAGTTAAAGTTGAATAAAAAGTAAGTTCTGTTTTAGTTAGGTTCACAGCCATTAAGTTGCATTAATTAAAATTTGCAACTTAGTGAAGGGTGAAGGTAGGTACCCAATGTTGATTAAAAACAAATTTAAAATTTACTTTCATATTTGGTAGCTCGACCTCCGGAATTGTCACAGTCGCGCATGCAAAATCAAATTTGTACAAAAAAGTAACTTCAATTTTCTTTATATTCACCATGGTGTGATTCAACATGCGAAATGGGATTAGTTTTTAATTTTAATTTTATTTATGTAAGAAATTTTTTTAAGTGACGGTTTTAATATCTTCGTTAATATATTATCTAAGATATCCGAATATTGGATAAAAAACTGTCAATAACCTTAAACGAAAGTTGGTATTCATATTGATTGCATCAATATTTACTTTATCTAATGAAAAGACAACACAGAAAAATATCTGAAAATCCTACATCTAAATACAGTTTTTAAAAATACGTTTGCCTTCAACAACAAAAGACCGTTTGACTTCAACAACAATGATACTAACAATTACTTAAAATATTTAATTTATTGCGTCACTTGATACTAAACATAAATAACAAAGCTAAATATTCAAATAAACAAAAGAAAAGCGGTTGGGCCATAAAATACACTAGTAATTCACTAGAACAGTTTGTTTTCCTTTCTGACCTTCGTTTTGCCAAACAAAAACAACGAGGTACTTCCACATTTTACTGTCCAATACTTTGTTTACATAATGTACAAGGAAGGTCCAAGCATCGAGGTCGGAAGGGGCACGCGACACGTCGTAGCACTCGTAGCGTCCGCTGCCGTAGCGCGTCAGTACCGCGAAGGCGACCGCTTGGGTCGGCCGCTACGACGCTACGCTCTACGCTAAAATGTTGTGGTTGTCCGTTACGCTTTTGGCGCTTTTCTCCTCGGTCCAAGGACGAGCGGTAAGAATAACTTTAATATAGTGCTTAAGGATATTAGTCGACCTTGATTCATCGTTTTTAAAGGAACAACTCTCGATTGAAATTGTTTTCAAAGTTAAAAAACAGTAAAGACACAGTGACGGCGTGTTGAGTTTGATTAAAAAGTTGTTAATATTGCGTAAGTTACTGTTAATTCAATCGGATTCATAATTGAGTTTGCGATTAAAGTATTTGGCTTTATTTCAAAAATGACTACAATCTTTGTTAAAATTTTTGGAGTTATTTCTAAGTTGATAATGTATAAAAGTAATAGATACAACAAAACGGTCTAACGAACACAGTATTATGTTACTTAGTTTCGTAAACTAACTCTGAAGTTTTACTAAGCTTCCGTCGGCACTGTGAAATAATTAATATGTATGTGTTTCAAACAAACTTTTGCGCATCAATAATTTTAATGACTTGTGTGATATTGTAGTATTGTACTGACGGGGTGAGTAATACCATACTTTGATATTGGAATTTAAGTTAACATTTTAATAATATACACTAAAAGATAGGCTAGAATTCTAACAAATCCAAACAACAATAATAATATCATCGTCGTATTTCGAATTTCAGTCTTTTATTTTTGTTAATTGTAAAACATTCGACTGGACAAAAACAACGGCAATTGAATTGTTTTTATTGGAATTCAATAATTGGATTGCTTCGTGTATGTTTCTGAAAATCATATTTTATAATTTGTATAGGTAAATTGACTTAAATTGGGTTGAGGATATTCTCCTTTTTACTAATAGGTATTTAAAAACGTGTTATCACATAATACAAATTCAATATAAAAACTTAACAATTTTATATACTAGTCTTTACTAGTTTCTACAAAAATCAAGTAAAGTTACATTTCTCATGGACTCAAAACCATTTAATGATTCGAAAAACATAAAATGCAATCGGGGAAAATAGATCTCTCCGTCGCTATGCCGTCGAAAGTCAAATTTATTTTGCGATTGAATGAACAAAAGTCGTAATTTCGCGACGGAACGAAATGAGAACATGATTTTACGTGAGCGAGTAAGTACTGATGTTTCTCGTAAAAGTGAAAAGAAAAACCTGAACTGACAAGGATTAATTTTATGGTACGGTCCTTTTAATAAAGAAATATTATTCTTACAAATAGGTACTCTTAGAAAGTAATTCTTGCAAGTATACTCTTCTATTTCATTTAGATAATATAAATATATATATATATATTAAAATATACATATTATGGGACAATCATACACAAATCGACCTAGTCCCAAACTAAGCAAAACTTGTACTAGGGGTACAAGAACAAATATTCGAGTTCACCACACAAATATTTGCCCCGGCTGGGATTCGAACCCGGGACCGCCGGCTCAGTAGGCAGGGGTCTGCAAACTGCGCCAACCGCGTCGTCTAATGATTTTGATTTGTTTTGTAATACATACCTACATATAAAGTCTCTGCATAAAAAAGTTAGTCTTAGTTTAAGGACGGAAATCTGGACAACATTCGAACATACAGACATCCAAAAATATGTATATACGAAAGAATTGGGCAAGCTGAAACGGAGACACTTCGCTCGCTCGGTCAATAAAAAAAATACGACTCGTATGTACAATATAAGTATTAAGTAAGTATACAGTATAAGTATTCGTCAACGGTGCCTTCTGAATCAAGTGTTTGGTAGCGACTGAAACACTGGTAGGTATGATACGACTATAGCAGATGGTCACCCCTCCCATATTTCAACCGTAATTGATTATTAACTGAGCACAAAGAAGTATTCATTGAACCGGTTATACATATTTTTTTAAACATGAGAGATTGAATGAAACAAGCTAGACCCTATCTAATAAAACATCTATTTCGTAATAAGTACTATATTATCGCGATACCTTGTTACAGTGTATATTACATAGTAGTAATGGTGAGTAGGTGTTGCATGCATACTCGTCTTGAGACTTGGTTAGAGAGCAATCGCTTCGACCGCATCTCACGCGTGAGCGCTCATTAAATGGTACACGCGCCCGCCGCACACCGCCTAGGGGGTTAATTTACCCCCACATACGATATACGCCTAATTACCTGCCTCCAACGACCCGACAGACCGTCTTAAGTGCCATCTTAATTACTCTAACGGTACATTTACCCTATGTATACATAATTCACATCGAAAGACCTTCAATCGCTATAATCCACAATGGATCCTCCGGGGGTGTTAATATTATATCTATATTCCCAGTAATCCGTTCCGAAAACAAAGATAATTAATTAATTTGATTGAAAACACTGTTCTCGGTACACTCGATTGTTTGAAGTACAAAGTCAAACGGAGCGGTAATTAATTATAGAAACGGGTTGTTTTGTCTAGTGAAGTCAAAATACAGTCACTAATTATAAGTTTGTAGATACTGAGTCACTCGTTTTGCGATTTCGTGTCTGACGCGGGATAATATACTCAAATAGGGACGGAAAGTTAACAGATAAAGGCAGATATGAAATTAGGTTCAGCAAAGTATACATGGAGCGAAGTTGGCGAACAATAGAAAGTTTATTAAAGTTGCGGTGGACGAGAATTGAAACCGCAACACAGGCGCGCTTCCTCACAGAGGGTTATTCAAATACTGCAACACTCAACATTCGTTGGCTTCTTATCAGCGCCTGATTAACTACATTCTCTAAAGAGACCGCGCAACTTGAGACAGCTTTAGTCTGGAGAGCACTTTAGAGCTCTTCCACTTAACCGAGCAGTCCGCGCCGCGGTTATGCAAGTAACTTTTGTAGCCCGATAGCACTGGATTATATTATGTACATGGTACTACTAGGTTTTAGAGCTACTTTCGGTGCCGAGATCGTATTTGAAACGAGGTGATTCGGCAGAGAACCAACGTTACCGACGTAGCTCGACGGATTAGCAAGCTGAAGTAGTGGGATACATACGCGATGTACTAGAATCGATAACCGTTGGTATGAACGGATTATCGACTAGAGACTACGAACGAGCAAACGTACGAGTAGTTACAGTAGCCTGTTACCGGTCGGAGCGATGATGTACGCAGGATATAAGGTATTTAAAGCAGAAAATAAGACAAAGATCGGCTTCAAAGGCGTGTCATAGAAATGCCATCTAGCAGTGGGGTGGACTGAAATAGTTTAATGAATGAATGAATATATTTATTTCATGCAACTAAAGACACATATTTTATTATTTAGTAGACCTTACAAACTAGGGTTAGTAGGTAATTACAACTAAAACAAAACAAATTACAATTAAAACAAAACAACACTGGCCGGGGAGTGTAATCCCTCGCAGCGCAGTGCAGCATGTGCATGTAGGGACAGTCAATCCTGTCTGCTATCATTCGAATTGCTACAATTCGAAATTGCTATTGGGACTGTAAGTATATACAGAATGCGGTACAGTGTGATCAACATTCCACCAAAATTAATGTACTTTTGATACATTTGAGCTTCCCCATTTTCCGTACTGCTGCAACAATCAAAATTAGGAGCAGAAATACAGTCACCTATCTGTGTCGAGTGTACATACACGTAGGTCGGTATCGACTTCAAAACTTTCCTCTTCGCAACTCTACCTAACTGCGTGCAACGACTTTATCGTCTATTGCCAAACAAGGGGGGTTTTGTATTGCTTTGCTTTTTAAGTTTCGAATGGAAATGTACTAGGCCCATAATATACATTAATAAGAGGAGGGATGTGCCTTTCTGTCCTCCAACTGCGGCTAAAAGGTGTGTTAATCACATGTTCAGTTATTTGTATTGCTCATTTTCTTAGTCGTTATCGGGCCTGTAAATGTGTTTTACCGCTCAACACGGGACATAGCTTTAGTAAGATTGCTTCAGAGCAGTCCGCTCGCGGTAATGCTATAACTTCTCTACCCAGATAGGTATCAGAGCGTGCTCGGTATTGACTTCCTAACTTTCCTCTTCGCCGCAACTCACTCGACTTTGGTGTCTGGTGCCAAGAAGGGATTCGTATTATTTTATTGTTTCAATTTACAAAGGAAATGTTTTAGACATATTCATTTGAGTTAAAAAAAAGCTATCCACCTCGACACATTTACTACAAAGAAGATCATTACATACGAGTATAGGTATATTGAGATAAGTGTCCAAGTGTGCACTAATATGGACACATTTGCGATTATAAAACGCGCGCTATTGAAATGATAATTTGGATGGCCTTGTTTATAATAACACGAGTTATCTCAGCGACCGTAAGCAGCTTGAAGATGACTGACTGTTATTTCATATGAAATGTACTGTACATACCTCTATGTTGGTATCCCTTATGTAGCCACTGATTAGTAAGGATAAACTGATCAGTAACCCATTGCACCATTAAATGTGGTTTGCCGTTCAACTTGACGCAGCTTTACTTTGAAGAGCGTTCCCGAGCCATTCCACTTAAATCAGTTCGTTCGCGGTTATGGTGTAACTTCTGTAGCCCGAAAGGCCTGACTTCTAAACTGAGTTCTTCGCGACTCCATCTAATTGCCAAAGCGGGTTTTGTATTACTTTGCTGTTGCAATTTAGAAAGGTAAATTACATACACACATGATCTTTATTGTAAACAGCGATATTGTTATTTTGTATCCAATTTATAATAATTTATGTAAGTATTGTTTGCGTGGTCACGGAATCATTAAGAAGGAACTGAGCAAAGCGCAGACCCGTAAATGTGGGTTACTGCATAACTTGGGACACAGCTTTAGTTTGAATGTCGTATCAAAGCCAGTCCACTTAAAGCAGGCCGCTCGCGGTTATATGCTGTTACTTCTCTAGCTCGATGGGTATCAGAGCGCGCTCGGTACTGACTTCAAAATTTTCCTCTTCGTAACTACCATGTTTTTCAACTACGATGAGTTCTGTGACACTTTAAAAAGTTCCAAATTACTCATACTATTTTCGCTGAGTATAAAAAAAAAATGTATTTTGTAAAAATATAAGTAAGTAATAATAAAAAAAAACCTCTGTTGACACAGCTTTGGTTTGCTTGGCCACAACCAAAACTCACTAAGTAACAAATACCTACTTAAGCTCGTATCTCGGTATCAATCTACAAACTAGATACGAGGTTATTAATATATATAGCAAAATCTGTATCTATTAATTACATTTCATTGAATACGATAGTAAAATATTTCATTTTTAAAGTAGGTATGCAATGTCTGAAACGGAACAGAGTACGGTCCGACCAAAAAGAGTAGAAATTAAAAAGTGGCAATACTGTAGTGTCGTCCCCGTTTTCTTATATTGATTAGATAGGGAGGACACTACAGTATTGCCACTTTTTAATTTCTACTTTTTAGGTCGGACTGTACTCTGTTCCGTTTCAGACATTGCATACTTTAAAAATTGGGTCACAACAAAATCGACAATTGCCCCGATTCACTATTCGATAACAGTGAATGCGTAGATATTTAAATTTTGAACAAATCTCGGCGAAATTTTTCGATTTACGACAAATTATATGTTTCTGCCCATACTTCTTACATTGTCAGGTAAAAATATATATATAGATGCACACAGTCACGCACCGTTTACACGTATACTGTACGCGAACGATTTTGAACCATGCGCACCAAATATGTGCCCTGCCTAGCCGCGGCGCCACCCACTGCGCCATAAATGTATTAAATTGATCTCAATTCCTCCAAAAGTAGGTACTAATTGACTCTCAGAAAAAATCGATAGGAAAGAGACATCTATAACTGTCAAACTCGAAACGTCACAGAACTCACCACAGTTGAACAACATTGTAACTACGTGCAGACTGTCGTCTATTGCCAAACAAAGTGGGATTTGTATTGCTTTGCTGTTTGAGTTACGAATGGAAATTTATTCCATTGTTGATATTTTCTGGAATACCCGGATTTGGTAAACAGCCTTCGAATTATAAAATTATCCAACGAAGCGATGAATGAGTCGTATTTCGTTGGGAGTTGAATTAATTAAATCTCTACGTTAATGATTTTTGGAAAATGAGAATTTAGCATTCGAAATTTTACCAAACCTTCATAGTTATGATTTACTGGAACGTGATTATTTAACGGGCGTTAATGATTTCCGGAAAAGTGAAAAACCGATACTTATTCAAAATGAGGAATGCCACTTAAGGCGAAGTATCGAATATCGTAGTTTAAAGCTCTTGAGTACTTATATTCTTTGGTTTAAAGTGCGAATTTAGACGGTTATAGTAGCTGAGTATATATATATATAAAAAGAAAAAATTTTGACTTAAGTGGATGTTTTCGGTTTTAAAGGTGATGTGTAATTGTTTGTAATCACAGGTAAACATCAGCAACACATGGGTGCTCCCAGAGGAGGGTTTCCCGGTATTCTACCGCTACTTCAGGGACCGCATCTCCTGGTATGAGGCGGATGCAGTCTGCCAGTTCCACCACGCCAACCTCGTCACAGGTCAGTGCCTATAGGAGTATGAACTTCCTCTACATTCAGTGTTTTAGGTAGATAGATCGATTTTTTATTTGTACTAATCTTACATCGTCAACATAAGCAGATATAACATAGCCAGAGTCATTACCGTAGTGCGATGTGTTTGTGACAGGGATAGCGCGACTGATGATCGAATGGAAGAGAGTGATTGAGAGAAGTTAGAAAGGATTGTATTTATTTTGTATTATTAATTCTGTATTATTGTTAATTATTGTATTAGATTTATAGATTTGTATTACTCTAGATTAAGAATCGATGTAGCGCAATGGTCAAAACTGTAATGTTACAAATAATGATTCATTCTAAATAAATAAATAATAATAATAATAATAATAAATAATTACATAATTAATTTAAATTAAATTCAGTATTCCTATTATATATTTGGTATTATGTAGGTACAGGACCAATAAGTCTACAGTGGTGAGTCATATTCGTACCTACCGTTGTAGTAGCCTCAGTCCTCAGGAGGTTTCTTAGGTATACATTTAACTGGCATCGTTCGTATTTCCCGAACATTTACATTTGGAGCGCCGCAATGCACTGGCTGCAAAAATTAGGTACTCAATATCTCGCTCACACGCTGTATGTTCCTACTCGTACGCGCCACGCCGTTATGAAAGAAACAATAAACATATTTCCAATTTCTTCATTTTTAGGAACGTTTTTTATTTCGCTAGTGCTTGGTGAACGTAAAACGTTTTACCTGGGACCGCGTGTTTTGTTGATAAATATATAATATTAGGTATGTACGTTTTATTTTTACAAAATTATAAAGTTTTCTGCAAATAAATTATGTTAGATCATCAAGTTTAATCTACTTTGCCTTACTCAGCAGTTTCACAGAATAGCAATTCATACTATCATGTCGGTACATAATAGCGCGAATAAACACAAGAGAGCCTACAACAGAGTTATAAAGAATTCCTCGCTTGGTTTTGTTCTAACGTAGGTACTTTAGTTAGCTGCTAGGCGTGTGAAGACTAACAGACAACAGACGCATAGTTATATTATTTCTGTATGAGTATGAGAAGGTGCCCGCGAACTCCGTCCGCGCGGGACAAAAAAACATAACCCGCGTTTTTACTTCTATGTTGTTGAGTAAAAAGTTGTCTATAACAAATTAGGGATAAGTACCCATTTAACCGTGTACCAAAATTAGGTCAAACGGAGTCGCGTTTCAGTTATGATGACGTACTGTAATTTACAATATTATGAGGTAAGGTAGGGTAAAACGGTTTCTTGTTTCATAGACAAATGTTTCATCGGATTTTAATTTCATAGAAATTTCATTTCATCGAAAGCATTTTTTTTCCGAATCTATACTTAGAATATTTTGGAATGTTATAACGCAAACCTAACCTAATCTATTGATTGACATTTCCAAGATTTCTGATAAATGTATGAGTTCCGAGGAACAATTTGTCTGTAAAATGAAAATTCTATGAAATGAAACATTCGGTGAAGTGATTTTCTATAAAAGAAGAGGACACCAGGGTAAGACTAACATAGTTTATTGCCTAATGGGGTAAGACTCACAGTTAGTCTAGTTATTGGACTGTGGAAATCTTTTCTCGGTGATAGCCTTACCTTGGTTGTATACAGGGTGATCAATCCAAATGGATCAGTAGGGAGAAAATGAAAACTATAAGAGATAGGGAAATCTGTTCTCAGGAACCAAGGCGTCGATTTTAGATTTAATACAAACTCTTTTTTTTTGTTATATGTCTCATACTTTAATCTAGTACAAATTCGGTAAGTAATCGCATGTCGTATTGTAACATTCTTTACAGCGGTTTTGACCGGGTTATGTATGAAATTATGTATGAGATTAATAAAAAAAAACGACGCCACGGTTTTATAAAAACAGATTTCCCTATCTCTTATTTTTTGTTACTTGTTCCTACTGACCCATTTGGATTGATCACCCGGTATAAAAGCGTGATTAAACACAAAGGAGCCTACAATAGAATTATCAACAATTCCTCGGCCGGTTTATTTCCAAAAGCTAGCCAGTATGGCGGCACATATCAATACGGCGGGTAATCGGCGGCGATCCAGAGACCCCATTAGCCCTGATGGCGCTCTCGACCCTTGCCCGCGGATACTGCTATCACAAATGAGTATAGCCGGGGGTTGCTCCCAAGCTCCCATAGAGGGTGAATCCTAAATGAGTGGACATATTTTTCAGATATACTTTCCTAAGTACCTAAGAATATTTACTATATAACGAAAATTTTGGATCTCACACTTATTTTATATTGGTCATTCGAATTAGCGGCGAAATACTAAGTATAATGAGTATAGCCAGGGGATGCTCCCAAGCTCCCATAGAGGGTGAATGCTAAATGAATGGACATATTTGTTTTTATATACTTTCAGAAAATACCTAAGAATATTTACTACTAACGAATGTTGTGCATCTCACACTTATGTTATTTTGGCCATAAAATACTGGTTCATATATCCGAACATTGTAGGGAGTCATCGATAGAATTAAAATATATTTAGCATATTTGACCTAATAATGAAAACTCTATTTAATTACGCACGCGAAGGAATTGTCAATTATTTTATTGACGACGTACGATGCACCCTGTTTATATATTAACCGTACCTAACTATAGGTAAAAAAAACAGGCACACCTAAAGTGCTATCGTATTAATTAATTAGATATCGATTTGAATGTGATAAGGATCGCTATATTTGGGATGGGGATGGTATAAATGTATATAGTATAATCAAGAAATGAAATATCTACGAGTACCCATCGTAAAACTTTTTATTTACTAATGCTCTTACGATTACTTATTATTACTGATAAATGTTATTAGTGTTCCTATAGGTTACGTTGACGAAGCTTGTTGCGAATATTATTTGTATAATATTTTTTTAATGATTACGCTAATAAATATTTTTTTCATAAGAAAGCATTAGTGTCAATAGTTCAAGTATTTATCTCTCATCGATTATTATTATTACCGAAATAACTAGTACCCACTGATCTAATCATTTTAATATTTAAAATAACATCGCAAAGTCGAATATCGCTCGACAGTTTTGGAATCGGGTCGCGATTCATCACCAGGAGCTCTAATCAGTCCGGCGGCGCCCAATAACACATTGCTCCGATTCGAAGCCTGTCGAGCGTTATTCTACTTGAACGACTAGAGTACATACGTATTTTTAATACGTTTTGAGACTCAGAGCAGTTTTCTATGTAAGATTTCAATATTTTGTGGGTTTTTAATAACCAACTTGGTATTATAGAGACAGTATAGAGTATTTTATAAAAAAAGTCAATCAACGTGTGATAACTTTCCAATGATGATGTTCCGAGGCATGTATTTATAATATTTCGAGCTTGACATTATACCATCGACAAACCGTCATTAAATAAGGTCGTCCTGAATATTCCCTGATTGCCAAATGACATTATGGGAAAAGTATCTGAAATGTATTCATGATACCCAATGTCAGATAAGAAGGATACCTTAATGGGCATTAGGGCTGCCTCGGCGGAGAGGGTTGCTTCCGGGTTCCGCAGTGGAAACCAAGATAATGACGACTCCGATCAATATTCAATTATAATGTTAGTACTGTTGATGAGACCTGAAATGAAAGGAATGTAAGCGCTTTCTTTCAACGTTCAGAGTAAGGGATGAATCAAAAAGTTCAACATCCAGATTTTTCATTAAGTAAAATGAGAATGAGTGAAATATGTAGTATTTTTATAAATTTTCGTGTTGTAGATAAATGTAGCTTACTTACATGAATAATGAAAACATATATTCCAATGTAAACATACTTCGATTCAATAAATATAAAGGCATATTAACAGTTCTTTTATCGTCCAAATGTGTGCGATCCCTATATGTCTAAAACAAAGAAAACAGTACCCTAATTAGATTAAATGATATACTGTGCCTTGTTACGCTCATGATCATGACAAGCTTGTTTACGAAAACACATTTACGTACAAAAGCCACATTGATTGATCGCACAAAGAAATATTAATCAGTCAAATATTATTTGAGACCAGTAAAAATAATAAAAATGTTCTATTTGCGGCACAGCCCGGGAAATAATTCAGCGAGAGTGGGCAAATATGACGTCAGCAATCAGTTTGTAATTAGAAGGCGTATCGGAAATTATTATTGGGAACGATATTCGTCCGCTCCCGTCGATTTTTGGTTGTGATGGTTTATTTTATTTCGGTATCTACTACACTCTACTAGATAGGTACAGGTAATAGAGGTAAGGTATAGGTATAGGTAATAGAGAGGTACATAGACCACTATCAAAATAACCTACTAACTATAAAACCTACTCGTTACTAGTGTCACTTTTTGGAGTTTACTCCTTAAGAATCGATTTTCATATATATGCCCGGGGTATGAAAAATATGGGGTATAAAATCGAACGTATCTGCCGTGCTAATTTAAAAAGTCGTATCTCAGTATACGATCGGGGTAAAAATACGACTTCTTAATTTAGCAGGTTATGCGTTAAGCGTTATAGATTAAGATCCCGATATAAAATGACCTTCACCGAGATGTTTATTTGATGAAATGTATTTTATATTTAATTTAATATGTCAGTAAATATATTGCATATGGGTTGCCTAACAAATTTTAGTCCAGGGTATGATTAATTAATCATTTAAAAAATGTTTTAAACATTTCACCGGTTTGATTAATATTAGATAAATACATTTCATCAAATAAACAGCTCGGTGAAGGTCGTTTTATATCGGGATCCTATACTAGTATGTGCGAGAGAGAGCCCAAGAGGGGTTTCGGGATAGTGGAAGGGAGACAAACTAAACGGTCCCAGCTCCCTTACCAGTTATGTTCACATAAACAAACTATGAAATTTGACATTTCGGATGCCTGCATGAAGTAAGGATAATGCAGGCCATACACGATCAAGCCCGCCGTCAAGCCTGCATGATGCTTGAAGCGGCGTCCGGTAAACTTGTGTATGTGTATCTAAGGGCCTACTCCGAACTTCGTATCGTGCCGACCCTTTCACTCATATTGTGTATAACACGAGAGTGAAAGGGACGGACTTTATAACGTCATGCAAACTTGAACGTCAAGTATGTCAACAACAAGGAATATAATATTTACAGGAGAAGAACGGTAACTACGTTCAAAAAAGTTGCCTATCTTTTTTTTTTAATACTACTAGCGCCACCGTATATGAACTAAGTGGCAGCGGGCTTTTTTGGCGGGGTTTTCAAATATGCCATATTGAAAATGTGTTTTTCTAACTTTTCTATTTTACATGCATGCATATTCAGGTTTAATCCTGCAAATCATTTGTCAACCACTTCCCGGTATACGATTGACTGAAATTTAAAAGTTTTTTAAAAAATACAACACAACACAATGAATTACTTTTAAATGGCCTTTATTCATTGTATACACAAACAGGGACTATAATTTACAAAATGTCTTTAAAAAGTTTACTACATAGGTGCACTATTATTGCATTGTTTTAATAATATATTCTGTTGTTCCTAGAACAGAATACTTGCTCAGGCTTTTTCTACAACTGTCAGTGTAACGGGAATCTTGGAAATGTCGTCCACATAAAACCTTATTCCTTTCGTACATAGAAGTCAAGGATTCTTGTGAAGACCAGTCGTGCCCAAAATGTAGCTCTAAAATAGGAAATTACATTTTAAGAAGTCTACATATCCACATTAATTGAGTCCTGCTTGAACAAAATGGACAATAGACATGTTTGGATGCTATCTGCGATTAAAATCCGTGCAGCCGTTTTTGTGTGACTCATCACACAAAAACAAACAGAACCTGTGATTTAATAACATACAATAACCGTATTTCTAGGCAAGGTAACCTAACTAAATGTAACTGAAACACGTATAAAACAAATAGCTGGTAGTTCTTATTTCATGTGTATTAAAATATGCAACAAAATTCCGAGACATATAAGAGACCTGAAATAAAATATTCTTACCGTATAATTATTATTCCCGCTCTAGGAAAATGAACTGAATCGTCTTCAGCAGAGGTTGTGCCGCGTTAAGCACATTTTCTTTATGCATTTGAAGACATTAACTATGATATTTTTGAAATAAATCGCGAAAAAATTTGAAATTCGCCGTTTGTTGACGTAAATTAAAATAACAGGTTGACAGCCATCAGGTTTTTTTTGTCGAGACTTTATGGCTTACAGCCAGCACGCGGTGGCGACCTGCTGTCACTATGACAATTCAGGCCGCGTGTGTCTGAGGGAATGTTAGGATAGTCATACATTACAACTGACCGCCACCGCGTGCCATCCCTTTCAGTCCTACGGTGTATAACGGGACGGCACGATACGAAGTTCGAAGTAAAAAGAAAAAAAGATGCAGTTTTCGTTCACAAACTTAAACAATCATTAGTTTCGAAAACGTACTACTCCTTGAACGAATATTCAGAAGATAGGCCTATGGGTAAAAAAAATATGTAACATTATTATAAGTTTTGCTGTATATTATACTCTTATATTAATATTATGTAAGTGCCTACCTTCTCGTTCTTGTTTGCAGCGCCCAAGAGGGTACATAATGTGATACTTAAACTATTTACTTCCACCTGTATAACCATTATGTGCAATAAACGTATTGAGTATATATTTTATAATCGTTCTTAAGGCCAGGCGCGCACCACGATTTTAGTCGCGCGATAATTTTGTCGCAGAAATGCAAGATATGGGTTTATAGGAGAATGCGCGCACCACGATTTTCATAAACCCATAAGTACGCTTATTTCTGCGACAGAATTATCGCGCGACTAAAAAAAAACGTGGTGCGCGCCTGGCCTGAAGAGTAAACTCCAGTCGTGCGTCGGAGCTGACACACACACTTTTTTTTTTTACTTTTGTTATTATGCATTTTATTAAGTTGTCTGTATGATAGGATTTTTAAAAACGTTTTCGTCCTCTTTTTAGACTCTTTAACTTTCTTAATAGTAGAGGATCCCAATATAAAACGACCTTCACCGAGATGTTTATTTGATGAAATGTTTTTTATATTTAATTTAATATGTCAATAAATATATTGCATAATATGGGTCGCCTAACAAATTTTAGGCCAGGGTATATTAAGTTAAAAATTAAAAAAAATATTTTTTGAATCATTTCACCGGTTTGATTATTAGATAAACTCATAATAAAATAATCTTTAATATTGTTTAATTTCAATTCAATAATCAGACCGTTGCAAAATGCTAGTAGGTATGGTATAGATTTACCTGTTTATACCATGGCTACCCGATAGTTGTGACGGGAAAAGAATAGGCAACCTAACGTTTGCATATTCTATGGGCTTCATACTTTTGATTGGTATATCTAATATGAATCAAACCGGTGAAATGTTGAAAAATTTTTTTTTGTTAATTATTAATTAAACATACCCTGGACTAAAATGTGTTAGGCAACCCATATTTATTGATATATTAAATTAAATATAAAATACATTTCATCAAATAAACATCTCGGTGAAGGTCGTTTTATATCGGGATCTTAGACTATAATGACCACTTGAGTTAGGTACTTACATAAAAAACCCCTTGTGCTGAAAACGCTTCAGTTTTCGCTGATTGTTGTTCAATGGCTGTAATTGTTTTAGGGTTCCGTACCCAAAGGGTAAAAACGGGTTACTAAGACTACACTGTCCGTCTGTCTGTATGTCTGTCTGTCACCAGCCCGTATCTCATGAACCGTGATAGCTAGACAATCGAAATTTTGACAGATGATGGTATTTCTGTTGCCGCTCCGCTATAATACTAAAAACAGAATAAAATAAATATTTAAGTGAGGCTCCCATACAACAAACGTGATCGGTTGCGTTAACTTTTCACCTCATTTGTATCCGGTGCCATACACACCAGATGCAAACTTAACCCGGCCAGGTATTTTATTTGATAGTACGGAGCCCTTCGTTTGCGATGCCGACTTCACCGCAACGCACTTACCCGGTTTTTTATCATAGGTAGATTTGTTCTTCTTCTTATTATAGGTAGATCTTCACTAAACTTTATAATCGCTGGTAGTAAATGATAAAAATCTCTGTTCGAATCGTACACATAATATAACCAAAGTCCATTATAACTTGATATAGTAGAGCTGATATTAAATACTATCATGTTTCTCGAACTTACTTCTTTTTAACTGTAGGTACCCTGAAAATTATCCGATCGCGACATTTCTCTAGACATTCGGCCAGCAAAAACTCCAGTCTGTTCGCATCGAATTTGAGACGACTCAAGCCGGGCTTAGCGAAAGCTTCTTTGTAATGTAAGGCGCCTTTATTGTGGAAACTTTAATTAGCTAAGAAATAACATCGCCTTAGAATTTATTTAACGTCTTTCGAATTTCGAGAGCCCAATCATTACGATGTTATTAAGCGCTATCCGAATGTCTCCCCCCGACGGTAACCTAAAACGGATTACTATTAAAAGATATTTACCCATCAAATGAAATGGGAATTTCGCAAATGAAAAACCAATTTTCGGCACGAGTTGGGAAACTTAATGTCGTGATTTCATGAAGATTATCCTAGGGATTGTTGATTTATTTATTTTGGAATTGTTGATATTTTATGTAACAGTAGGAGTTGCCCGCAACGAAACTTCGTACGCGATTTTTTTAAGAGTAAAAGTATCCTTTATGCGTCTTTGGATGTTCAGCTACTAAAATTACTAGGTACTACAATTCCCTGTACTAAAATTAGTTAAAATTTGTTCAAGCGTTTTAGCATGATAAGAGAACATAGAAATTATGACCAACAGATGGGCGTGGCACCGCGCGCCCATACAAAACAAAAGGCGAACCTGCATCGCACTGTTGAGACTTTTCCTGATTTCGTCGTCCATTTCCATAGAAAACTGATTTCCAATACAAAACTAGAATGTGTAATATGTACGAGTGATATAGATTGGATGGATGTTTAAAACTTCAGTAATATACGAGTATGACGACGAAATTAAACATTCGCCCCAATTCATATCCAGTTTACCAAATGATTATAAAACAAACAAATCCCTTGATCATGGCTGGCAGATTTCAATTTATGTAGGTATATTTAATAATAAATGAATTCGAATTGGAGCTCATCGGAACGACAAACTCAGGAGGTACATTGTCCCTGGATCATGTTAAACGATGGATAAAATAATGAGCCGAAATATTCAAAAAGGTAAGTTCAGTTCACACAACACTTGCGTCTATGGAAGCAAGGGTCTTTGATGGTTGTTTAAGTGCCAAAATCTTGAGTATCTTGACTGGGAAAAAGTAAAGGAAGTTTTAAGGTGCGTACGCACTAAGTGTAATTACCCGACGCGATCAAATATTTTTGTATAGAATTGGATGTCGCACCTCGCAAATAGTTCCGCTGACGCGTAGTGCGTTCTATCCCATACAATTCCATAAAAATAATATTTGGTCGCGTCGCGTAGCGTCGCTCTGCTGCCGCGTAGTTACGCCCAGTGCGGTCTTACCTTAAAAGTGTTACTTTTCTAATCAACAATTCTTATAAGGCTGGATTTAACCAAAGTTTAATTCCCAGATTAACACTCTCGGATAGTAATGTCTAACTAATATGGGCTTTAAACTACCCGAGAGGAAGCGTTATTCTGTGAATAAAAGAGTGTAAGAGGCTAGCCTTAGTCGTACACTGTACACTCTTGCCAAAGTGGCCGTGGCTGTTTGAATGCTATAAAGGGTGCCTGTAATAGGGGCAATAAATTAAAACATAGATTCTGCTCTTCAAACTAAACAACATTTGTTCAGCAACTTAAAAAAAAGACAGTTTTCAGAATTTCATTATTTCAAACAAATTAAAAAGTATTTTCAATGTACGTCGTCCAACATTGACATTCCTTGAGCACTGACATAGCTGTCTTTCTAGTAATATCGCACATTTCGCAATATATTTTGCCTTTTGCCTAAAAATTATTTTAAAAATTATCATTTACACGTTATTTTCAGAAGTTGCTAACAAATGTTGTTTAGTTGGAAGGGTGTCTATGTTTTAATTTATTGCTCCTTTTACAGGCAACACCCTGTATATGGTTGATATTTTTACTTCCAGTTCCCAATCATCAATTTTCACATTTTTCTGCAGATTATTCAAATCTAACACTTAAATTATTGTTACGTATTTACGACTACTCGTATTTATTTTTGTACCTAAATAGGCCGCAGGGCCGCACGGCCAAGTCTCCCAAGAGGAGACTATTGTTGGAAAAACGAAAGAAACTCAAGAGTCAGCTGTACTAGTGAAACGAATCGTGTTTTGAGGGTTCCTGTGCATGCTTACATTATTCAAGCCCAGCCGGCCCTTCGGATGGAACTCTCGTGTAAATTGCCACTCCAACTTTGAATATTAAGTTTTGGGATCAAGTTCACAGACGACATTTTCTAAACTTCTATTACGTGAGTTTTGATTGACGACTTGCTTTGCTTCCTTTGAACAAAATCTAAGTATAAAAGTGTTTGCAAGGAATGTAAATATTCACCAAATTTGTTTGCAAGTAAAACTAGATATTTGTTGTGTATACTCCCTTTTTATCGCCTCTGATCGTTGACCGGTGTATGTTGATGATTTCATCAAACGATAAATCAATGGTTGGTGCTCGTTAACCATTGTGTCTCACATTTGCATACTTGCCGGAGAGTGACGCACGCAATAGAATAATGTGTATACATATACACATTTATTCCTTTATTTGTAAAAAACTTGCTAGATTTATACAATAGCTTATAAGGCCATTGTTCATATTATTTATTAAGTCAAACCTACAGTTAAACAAAAATCCTTTGAAACCTTCATTTTATTGCTTAAATTCTCGAGGTTTTTTACTGTGGTTTGGGATAAAAGTGCAGTAAAAAGCAGCATTAATTCAAGTAGCTTCCCGTGATATGAGGAAAAGAGGCGAAATAAAATTGTGAAATGGGTAAAGAATCTTTATTCGGGCATTGTATGTAGCCACGCGACGCGACAGCTGACCCCCGGCCATATATCACGGCGATATATCGACTTGGTGGAGATTTCATCCGCTTACATGGCTTTTTTCGCAATTTCCGTTTTGCGGCGAAATGTCATCTAAGTTGTCATAGTTTTCGTTTTCGCCTGTGCACTGTTTCATTCTAAAGTCCATTAATATTTTACTTGGTTTTAATTACAAACAACGACAATAGCAATACAAATACTTATACTATATGTGACAATACAATTACAATAAATCAATATTTATCTAATAAGTTTGATCTGCATGTTTGCTCGTGATTTAAAATGTGATTTGATTGCAAGTAACTTGTTCGCTATATGAAAAGAAAACGGTTTGACCGTTTGAATATCATCAATTCTATTTTGGGTATTTTTTATTAGTAATACAAATATTGCATTACTGTATTATCACTTATCAGAATTGATTACTGGTACACAATAAAAAACTAACGTGATCGTAGATATTTTGTCAAGTTTGATAGAAATGTATAGACTCTGCAAGTCTGCATCTTACCTATGTGTAAAGGTAGGTAAAGGTCGCTATAACAATTTTGACTGACGTTCCAAACACTCATTAAAAACATCGCTTTCTTAGACTCATGAATTTGTTAAAAAAAAATCCGCTGTTACGCATCGCAAGATATATATGAAATAAAATGAATAGAAAAATAAATATTTGATCGTTATTTTTTCTATAACAGAGATGTAACCCACTTAGCTAGGCTACCTGAAGTAACGATGCCTCTAAAATTTCTCTAAAAAAAAAATGGCTGTGTTTATGTTTGTGATCAATTTAATCTGCCAAAGAGACATCAAAAGCCAGTGATATCAAAGCCCGAAGTCCGCTGATGCTGCATGGATCAATCAATGGCTTTCGTATGCGCACGCCGCGAGCCTGATTTGAGTGCCTCTATTACCCGCCGATGCCTGAATGAATGATCTGATCCCTGATATACACACTCTCCTAAAGTAGACCAGACACGTATGTCGTCCTTTGTCTACTTGTATTAGTGCAAAGAGTGCAGCCATGCGAGTCTCGTCAAGTTATGACTACTGTGTATAACATTACGAAACATGGGCCGTTCATGTAGTAAATATTGTTTTCATCCCTTAAAATATGATGCGTTGAACATTATTTTTCTCTTTTATATAAGATATGCGTAGCGTACCTTCGGCCCTCCCATTTATAAACAGGTGAACTTAAGATCTACCGGCAAGCGGCCGCCGTATCATGATAATGTGAAAAGTGAAAGAGGTATGAAATATGAGATACTTTATTCATGTGTACTGCTTAATAACCGGCCATAAATTTTATATCAGACGATAGTTATTCTTTTGCAGTTCTGTTATAGAACCTTGTGATTAGGGTCTGAGGTCCCGGCAAGTTTTGGTATAGAAAATCCCGAATATTCAGGGACTTGTAGTAAAACACAATATTAATTTGCGATGGACAACATTAATTTGGACATTCAAATGTGTGGAAATATATACATGCCCTTGTTCTCACTCGGGGCTCGCTAGTTATTCTTTTGCAGTTCCAGGGATTTCAGGACTTTCAGGGCATATACTCTACTTGTGATTTGTGATAGACAACATTAATGAACTTTCAAAAGGTAAAAAATAAACCGGTATAATTAAAACTTTGACTTTTCTTCCGCCTCTGTTCTCGCTCGGGTCGGGGCTCGCTTGTTTTTATTTTGCAGTTCCAGGATTTTCAGGACACACCCTACTTTTGATAGACAATATTAATGGCCATTCAAAAGGTGGAAAGAAAAAACGCTATAAATTAAAATTCTGAGTCGGTAATCGCTGAATTACTATGTAATGCAATTTTAGCAGCAGCAGTGTAAAATGTAAGTCAGTTAAGTTAGACAGCATGGTTTTATTACCATCCACCTTGTCAAAGGTCGGCGTGGGATAGTTTTCTTCAGCCTTTGTTCTCGCTCGCGCGTCGCTCGTAAACGGGGCGCGTCTGTAACCTACGACTTCGGTTCAGCAATTCCATTTCTATAAAATTGTGACGGCGCACCCGCTTAGTTGCGTAATCCCGCGTGGCTCGGTTTATGACATGCAAATGTCTTATACTAGGTATGTGTGTAGTTCAAGTTATGACATGACAAATTTCTTTGTTCTATGACAATTTCAGTGTAACTCGTTCAATTTCTTTTAGTCAAAAGAGGTTATTTTTTGTGAAGAAGAGATTATTCTTGTAATGAATGTGTGAGAAGATCGCCTGTTATAAATGTTATAGTGCAACATGCCAATAAGGACTCATACAAGCCTAAGGTAGTTGAAAGTATGTGCACGATGCAAACTTGAAAATATGTGCACGGTGCAACTTTCTGTCAAGTTTGACATAACCATATGGAGTTGTCCTGCAAATCTTTTATTATTGCACAAGTGACATTTATCTAGAATCATTTCTCAGTTTCTCCTTCAAAGTAGGTACGAGTACAATCTACAAAAATGCTTTACCTATTATAATAATGCCTTAGCATTTCTTGTATCGACAAGCTTATTTATTTTGCAGAACCACCGAGTGCTACGAGATCGACGCAAGAATGGTTGAGTATTCTTGCGTCGATCTCGTAGCACTCGTTTCCGAACGCCGTGCGTGTATCACCACGACGTGCTCCATGTTATACCTATAAAGCCTCAGCTACTCTTTCTTGTCGTAATTTCCCTTGAGGATTCGCGTCCTATATTTCTCTTAGTTGGCGGGATAACTTAAGCCGAATAACAAACTTCACTGCGCTACCAATCTGTCTGATACTCGCTAAGTTGGTACAACAAACGAAACTTGATCAGCCAAGTCACGTCGGCGGGAACAATATACTAATAATGACGTAATAAAGAAGTTATCCTGATAAAATTTCCTTGTTTTAATTAACGTTTGTTATCATTCATAATCATAAGTAGAAAATGTTTGTTATGAAATATATTTGTATGTTGTTTGATTGATGAAATATTTAAGTAGAAACAGATTTTGTTTGTTGTAGGGACTTATTGATTTTTTTTTTTGTGGAAAAGCTCTCCTTTTATCAGTTGTTTTGTTTACTTTGTTAACCAATTGTAATCCCTAGTTTTGTTACATTTACATATTTTCTTCAAATTCCTTTTATCCCCATAGTGAATTGAGTTGCTGTGGAATTTATATTTATGAATTTATTATACATTCGATTCAATTACTGCTCGTAGTGTTTTACAATTTGACTTTAATTAAAAAGTTTTATCTGGCGAAAAACAATTATGAACTGTTATAGACTTTGGTATCGGAAAACAACGAATACGGCCGCAGTCCGCACTCTCAAACAGTACCTAGATATTTCTTTAATATTCGAAATTAAATTCCAAAGTAGCAAAAACAGTGTTAACGCAGCTCCGGTGTCGTTGGGGCTGACATGGGCAGCGGACACAAAAACTTGCGATGGAAAGTCCCTAAAACGGTTTTTAGGTTCATTACTTATACTTATATAGCTTAAAAACGCTTGGAGACTCGCGGAGGTTCATTAATCTCGTAATCTACTCTATTATAAGACTTAGGAAATGTAAATCAATGTCGTGCGCGCAGAAAACGTGCGTTTAAGTAGATTGGTGGTAAGGTAATTAATGGGTTGTTTAAAAACAAAGAACAAAATTAAAAGCTTCATGAAATAAAATATGATCACGTCTTTTGTTAAAGAAGTTAGTCATACAAAGGATTCAATTAAGTTTTGTTTTAATTAAAGCACCTAACTAGGTAAATTATTTAAACGACTCAAATGCCTGTCCTTGCTACTTACCTAATACCGCCAGTGCTGTACGTACGTCTACAAAGAGTTAAATAAGACAGTACCTTTTTAATCAACAAGAACAGCAGTTAATACCGTAAGTAAGTTTGGGTAATAAACATAAGACAAACAAAAGTCATGCCTCCTGTTGTCAAACTGTAGGCAAGTAAGTTATGTTTTTTCTCGTAGGATTATAATATGTAGAAGAAGGGATGCTTTTGTTTATTATCATGAAATTTTATCGGTAAACTAGGCCCCGTAGTTTGAAATTTTCACCGAGGAGGAGGAAATACGCGAACCCAAATCTGTGTGACCCCTTTAAAATACGTAATTCATTTGAACTTAAATATTGTCCAATTAGCTAAGTATTTTGCTTAAGCATACCTTCACGTTCTCGACTAATTGCTACAATTATCTACTCACAACACGTCCGGGCAGCGTAACTATAATCCCACTTGAAATCCAGAAGGACATTTAGTTAAAATGACGGTCTCTTCACGGACCTTTGCGCCAACTTCGTAACTAGCAGCGACTTTGGAATCGTAGCCATTTATTATTTAAATCCAACTGGACATAGAATTCCAATCCGTTTATGTAAATCGATGCTAATCGCTTTGTAGGAGAGTGTCCCTCTTTGTACCACAGCATCTTTCAGGAATCTACTTATCAGTGCTTACCTTTTAAGAGGTTCGTAACTCAGATAGGTAGTAAAAATGGTTCACTAATGTTTGACCAAAAAACGTTTGACAAATGATCATTTGACCAAACAACGTTTCAACAAAATTTTCATTAGGCAAACGAGACATTTGACCAAAGTATCATATGACAAAAACTCACTTAGCAAATGATTATTTTACAAACACTACACTTGGTACCTAAATGTGTTAAATAACAAAATATCATTTTTAACAAAATGTTATTTCATAAAAAGTACTTCTTTTTCAAACATTATGATTTAGTCTGTAATCTGTAGTTGGGTAATTTATGCCGCTACTAGGTATCTTAGAATCTATCCACTATGCTCTATAATCTGTATCTACTAATAGAGCAAATTGTACTTTTTTTTTTGTTCGTTCTGGCGCTTCGCCGACCGCTGCCGCGGTACGCTCGCTTCGCTCGCTCGGCTCGCGCGCTATTGTGGTCGCAGTTGTAATCGCAGTTCTAACATAACCTAACCCATTAATGAATCTATCCACTATGCTCTACGATCTAAAATAGTAAAAATAGTAGAGCAAGTTGGAGAAAAAAAAGTTTAATTTGCTCTAAAAAAAACAAACGAAACACTTGTCAAATAATACATTGTACCAGACGTTTTTAGACCAAGAGTAGTTTTGTCTAATAACTTAGTTGCTAAATGATCATTTTGTCAAATGATTATTTGTAAAATGTACCTAAATTTAACTTCTGATCATTTGGAGAAGTGAGTCATTTGTAAAAATGACTTGTTGTAAAATGATCAAATGGCGAAATTTTTTTTTGTAAAACGTTGTTTGTCAAGTGTAAATTTTGTAAAATGACTTTTGGTCTAACGATAGGACACCAGTAAAAATGGACGCCTTGAAATATAACTTTTTGTCTGGCGCGCACATAAACGAAGATAGCTCGGAGAATTTCTTATTTGTAGGTATAGCAAATAGGACACAAGAAAAGCTGACATCCAGGTAAGTTTAGTTTGCGTGCGTCCGATCCGATTATAGGGACATTAACCTACTAAGTTTATAGATTTAGTTTTGTATATTTCATAAATACATTTTTAACACCTAAGAACAGGAATGTATACTAAAAAAAATTTACTTAATGTGTCAAAGTGATTCTCCCTTCACCTGTTATTTTAATACATTCGTTTCCAAATACCTCGAACATGTGATGCCGATGTTACTTTAGCAAATTAGGTAAACAAGATAACACATCAAATAGGCACACATAGAATGCATGATTTGTTTACGCTCCGACCTATAAAAAGGAAAATGTTTACTTTTACTCTTGAAGGAAAGTCTGCCGTTCTACGTTTAAAAGTCGTATTTTACTATGGAATCAATATAGAGATACGATCTTTTACCGAAGCACGGCAGAAGTCGCCGAAACCGCTCGCTCGAAAGGGGTTCATCGAGCGGGTAAAGAGGGTTATCTATATCACACGAGATGTTTTTTCAATTAAAGGCTCGGGAAACTTAAAATTTGTGGATCAGGAGCAGAAATAGAAAAAGTTCTTGCCTTTATAATATTATATTCTTGCCAATACTTTTCGGATATTTTAGTTAGCCATAATGTAAATCAGACGAAAACCTTAAAGACGTCATCGTGAAACCAAACATTACAGTTTTTTTTTAAGTTTTACCAATAAACCCCTTCAGAGGGCTTATGATGGTTCCATTTTTCCCGTGTTAAATAAGTGTCAAAGCATCTGTCACTCGCACTCGCATTTTGTCAAAACGTGACGGATGCTTTGTCACTGATTTATCGCTTGATAGTTGTATTTATCGCGCGATAAACAAATGACAAAGTATCTGTCACTTTTTGACAAGTGTTTGAGTGCGAGAGTGACGGATTCTTCATCATTTATTTAAAGGCACACGTTACATTTGTTTATTGACATTCCTGAAAGTTGGCAGTTTCTGAGAAACTTTTAATTAAGACACCAATATTCTGACAAACATTAGATAACTTAAGAACAAATATAAATTTTATGGCGTCAATGAGATTCATACATTTGCCTACTTTAGTAAACGCAATATATTTTAATACATGTTTAAAGTGTTCATATTGTCAGTAGTGGGGTATCATTTTAACACTATTGAGAGCATTGGGCAATCAACTGCTGAAAGCATTTTGTTTATTACCTGCCACGTAAGCTTTTAATAAACTGAATCCATTAATAACAAATGATAAAAGGTAATGGAATGGCACTGGATCCCGTAATTGCTTTATATGAGCAAATTAAAAATAATGGAGAAATTAACATAAATTGAGTTTATAGCTTTCCTTTCAAGAAGAACAGACAGTCTTCGCTCGAGTTATGATTACCTAAGTAAGTATTGAGTGGTTGGTACAGTTTGTACTTAGTGCCTGTACCTGCCTACTGAGCCGGCGGTCCTGGGTTCGAATCGCGCGCCGGGGTATGTGTGATGAACTCGAATATTTGTTCCTGGGTCATGGATGTTATCTGTATGTGTATTTTTATATTATGTATATCGTCGTCTAGTACCTACCCATAGCACAAGCTTCGCTTAGTTTGGGACTAGGTCGATTTGTGTAAGATTGTCTCCTAATATTTATTATTATTCATTTATAAGTTCGTATTAATTAATAAAAGATTTTGTTCCGTAGGAATTAATAAAAACATACCTATATTATATCTTACTTAGATTTTATTGATATTAGGAATTTCTTTCAAGACTTCTTTTTTTATATATCTATACAGATTTGTATAAACCTACCTACCTATGGAAGCAGGTAAGTTACAGACCAGTATTTATTTATTTATTTGGAGAACAAACAGGACATTGTTTTTACCCATTTCCAAACAGTCAGATACTTTTAAAAGAGTCTTATCGAAATGAAATCGGGTCGCTATATTTTTGTTAAAACATGCTCCATTAATGTTCATGTTGTGGAGCCATAACACCAGCCTAGTTTATCGCCGGTAAATCAGCCATAATCTGTTTTAGCGCCAAGGCGGGGCTTTATTAGCCCGTATTAGCTGGCCACTCCACGAGGTGTGCCACATATCGATCGCTCCAGGTGTCTATTTCAGTCCTCTACAGTTTGCAGAGGGCATTTGGATAATTCCGAATTCACGGTTTAAGTGACGCACGTGTTTTATACGGTCTTACATATGTTAGACCCTACCTATATATAGGGATAGTTCGACGACTGGTTGACGCAGTTTGTAGTGCAGCTGCCTACTTAGCCGGTGGTCCTGGGTTCGAATCCTGGCAACGGCAAATAATGAGTTATTTGTCAGCGGCACTGAATTTCACTTCATTATAAATTTCTTAAATTACTTATTTCGTGGTCCACCTTCCGAAAATATTGCGTTTCAAAGACTTGGTTACCTAGTTTAATCATTTTGTGCAACAAATAGACCTGCATGGACTTTAAGCACTGAGATAGGTAATTTATTAATTTATACCTATTTATTTAAATAATATTTAATGAGAATGTTTGCTGAGCCACCGGCCAAACTTAGTTAAGTATCTTTCATTTGGCAATAAATACAAAAATATCATAATTCGTGCTTTAATGACATCAATTTTTAACTAAAGTTCGTACGTAATTGAAACGATTCGTGATATTTCCACATTAAAATACACCCAAGCTTAATTATTGAAACCTAGTTACTTATAAACGAGACAATAAAAAATGAAACCGATGGTCTGCCCTTGACACCGATCTTACTTTTTAATGGTAAATTGAGGTCTAGCGTACAGCTTTCGACGCTGCCCTGGAACTGTCCAAGTGCTGGACTTAATCAGTGTAATTGCGTAATTAACTTTAACTTTTTAGAACCTGACTTTGAACGGCTGCCTCGTTCACATGGGAGGGGCACAAACCCACAAAAAAATGCCATTCGCGACAACGAGAGAGAAGTGGCCAACTCTAAACTATTAAAGAATTTGTAAGGAACTTACAATATTATCAAATTACAATTTGCTCATTCAAATTTCGCATTTAACTTCTGAGAAGAAGTACAACTTAAAGTAAATGAGTTATATATTAGAAAATTACAATATTAATCCAAAAAACTAAAAGCCTTAAACATTGAAAGAAGCAGTAAAACTCAAAAGTAAGTTTACAAAAGCATTCCATTCATCCCGTTAAATAGGGTAACAATGTTGACATTCGTCGACTTTAGCAGATGGTGGAATGGCGTCTCATATACTTTACGACACTATTATTCATTAGCCGAGGGCGCCCGTGTGCGAGTTATTACACGTCATTAATTCAACGACATGAATTGAGAAGCTACTCAGACACTTTTAATGATACCCTATTACTAAGGAACGATACAGAAGGAAATTAGCTTCCTGCCTTGCCTGGAATATATTAAAAGCACGCCGATACATGCCATTATGTGTTATGCTCGTTATTCTTGATGAAATGGCTCTTGAAGTTTCATCAATGCTCTACCGATATCACAAATTACCCATAAAAATACTTAAATATTACTAGGTCTTTCCGCAAGTTCACCCACATAACAAGAGCATGTTTTGCTTTGGCCTTCGAGTATGTTTTATTTTACTGAATAGGAAGTAGTGTATGTTAGCGAGGCGCCTTACTGTACCGCGGCGAACTCACTGCGCGCTCGCAGAGTAACTATTCGCCGCTATTTTGAACTCGCCCGCAAGTCGCCAGTAGGTCTTGCAATTCCGGAATCGGCTTGTTTGGCCAGTATCAAAATTCCGGATATGTCGTTACTAACCAATTCCGAAATTGCAAGCCCTAATCGCGAGTAGGTATGCTAAGCTCTTACTCATCGGCTCATATTTAGTAATCTACAAATTCAGGTACAATCCGTTGCTGCGTTATAGAAAGACAAACCTACAAGTGTACTTTTGAATTTAATTAAGATTAAGGAGGTTAAAATAATACCCTAGTGGACATGATGACTCACTAAAAGTGGGTACCGATAATAGTATAGAATTTTGTATGAAACTCATTGATAGCGAGGACGCGTTGATACGTTTGCTTTTTCGTTAATTCATTCTGGCGTTTCTGGCGCAGTGGTTAAGCAACTGCCTACTGAGCCGGCGGTCCTGGGTTCGAATCCCGGCAAGGGCAAATATTTGTGTGATGAGCTCGAATATTTGTGCCTGGGTCATGGATGTTATTTGTATTTAAGTATGTATTTATCTATCTAGTGTCCATAACACAAGCCTACTACTAGAGCTTACTGTGGGACTAGATTGATTTGTGTGAGGTTGTCCGATCTTTATTATTATTATTTATTTCACTTCATTAAACCTAAAAGTAAAATGGCAATATATGTTCTTACTAAAACTATTTCATTTAAAAAGCATTCAGAATCCAAATATTAAAAAAAGGCTAAACTACAGTTTTGTGTAAAGAAGTGCGTGCAACATTATGTAAGAAATGTATCTCGCAAATTATTTATCTTTGTTTTATTTTCCGTTTACCAACATTAAGTTTATATTAGCCACGCAAAATGGTAACTCCTATTACTTTAAACGGGAAGTCATGTCTGTTTGTTAATTTGTTTATTTCATTATAACTTTGTATTTGGCCTCACGAAAACTTGTAAATTTATAGGTATGAGTTTTGGTTCAGTACGGTTTCGTATTCAATACATCTACGTGTAAATCATAAGTCGCCTATATTGTAGGTAGATATTAATAGTACAATTTATTTCTGTTTGTGGTTTATTTCTACGTTTGTGGCGTCATATGGTGTGTTTTTTTTCGAGTGTTCTTGATGCTCACTGTTACAATATTATGTATACTGTAATTTCTCATTAAGTGAAATATTAAATTTATTTTGAGAAAATAAAATTCGTTAAACCTAAAAGTGTCAGTATGTCCTACGTATACAAAACGTTAAGTATTCCACAAAATGGTTCAATAGTATTAATGTACGGCAGTGAAGTGCCAGCCAGATGTTAGTAAAGGCACATACACACTGTGCCGGTGGCCCGGCTGAGCAAACGGGCATGTCGCCAACAAGCCCGGTAGAATAGGTACTCGGCGCGTAAGATCAGTCACTAACGCCATCTTAAAACCACGCAACTTATTTTCAAATACAAATACTCTTTATTGCACGCCTCAAACATCAAGGAATATACAACACAACATGTAGATACATGAAAATAACAGGCAGAGGAAAACAACAGGCGGTCTTATCGCTAAATAAATCTACTTGTGTAACATAGTAGCAGTAGTGTAACATTTGTATACCTTTCGTTTTCCGTCTGACCTCATATGCCACCCGGCTTACCGCGCCAATGAGCCAACGGCACTTATCCCGTAAGGCAGCCGTACCGGTGACCTTAAGTTTAACAGCTTTTATTTATCTTGCAATGTTACAAGTCACATTAAACCTGCCCGAACATAGGAGAGGCAGAGGCCGCCCGCCGTCGGCCTGGTGGTCAAATTTAAAGAGAGACCTCAAGCAAGCCCAGTTGTCGCGTTGTCGCGCGTACGATTATATTTGTAATTGTAACTTGGATCTCTTCAAATCGAGAATGAATACTTGAATAGGCACAAGGTGATCCTTGATCGTTCACTGATGAACCCGAATTGATGAACCTCTAAGATTGCCATAAGGACGGTACACGCCTTCGCCTTTTAGCGAGTTTAACCAAGTCATAGATTCATCTTGTTACAGGGTTATGGTGCTTTCTTCCAGTTCATGGTGTTTGATCATTCGACGGTGACCGATTCTTTGCGCTACAGCGAACAGACACCTTGGCGCAAAAGATTGAGGAGACCCGACCCCGAATAACGAGAACAGGGATAGACAAAGAAGAAGATTTAACAGCCGTACCGGTGGCCTTTAAAGCCATGTCATACCCGGCATATCCGGGTGGCAAATACCCGTCCCCCAGACCGCTGACATAGTGTGTAGGAGCCTTAACGTTAGATCCCTCAGTCGCGCGTTTACCGCGTTCAGCTCTGAATTATAAATAACAATCCGCCAAGTTTGGTAAGAGCCATTACTTTTTTAGGGTCATTGGTTGACGTCACGACACATGTTACGCATTACGGCCCATTTGGCACAGACGTAACATATTCTAGAATCGGAGTTCTTTGTATAACATATAGCACGAGGAATTTTATTTTTATTTTCTTTTTTTTATGATATATAATGTTATTTAGAGCTATCGGTAATTGATAAAGAACTGCTTATGGAACACAGTCTTATTCGCTGACCTTAATTTTGCGATATTATTGATTCAATTTCAATATCATTTATTTTCAGGCTACTGTAGCCCATAGATAAATACCCTAAAACTAACATACATATCCAACATTCATAACACGTTAGTTCGGCGACGTGCAACGTAACTTCTGAGCGTCGGGTAAGCGTCCGTAGAGTAGCCAGAACACGACACCTTTCGGCCAGAATACTCGGCCATTTATTAGCTAGTGGAGGAACCGACACTTTTCGCTATCCCGTGTTAATCTGTTGGTCTCCTGATACAACTTCATCCACCTAATTTATCCTTCCCTTGGTTAAAATACGTTCTTCTCGGTATCCTCTATTCCTTTAATTTTGCCTTCCAGAATGTTCACAAAGAAAGTTAACAATCTTTTCCTTTCTGTGTTGTACTTATGGTTCTAGTTGTAGTATACATACGTTTCCTTTTAAGTACCTTCTTATACCCAATAGGTACGTCTCCTAGCCTAGGTATTTTTTTCGACCCAGCTTATAGATTTCATTCGTCTTCAATACTCGCATTAGCAAAATCATAGACTATAACAATCAACTCGATCAAAAATCCGAATTCGGTATAACAGTCAATTCGATTTTCAATTTGCACCAACATCTGAAGGTAGTCTCTGTTTAGCCTTGTGGTTTTCTGGTAAAGAATGCTATTTCGCATTAAGTCCGCCATTTGTGTGCAATAAAGTTTAAATAAATATAACGCGCCATTGCTTTGACCGTAAATCTATGAAGAATCAGATCCTTATTATCCCTAGATAAAAAAACATAGCTGTCTATACCACCGATGACGGGCCACGATGTTTTGTTCGGGGCAATCCATCACGCAGGCCATTGTTGTGGCTTTACAGCTCGTAATAGAATTTCGGCTGAAACTGATAAGCCCATGCATCACCATAATGGCGCGGGAAGGTGAACTGCGTGCGTGGTCTGCCGTAGATAAAGCTAAGTACCCTACTTTACACAACGTCTTCTAAATTGTTTTAAGGCAACACGACGCTACTTAACATTATGGATGCGGGTATGGAAGGGTTTGGTTACCGCCTTTAGCTTGCGATTTTAGAGAGGCGTTCTGTCTACTGGTGAATAATTTTATATATTATACCGTAAAAAGAGCGCTGTGAATTCATTGCGTAATAGTATAAATTAGATACGCAGTAGTATCTAATGCTACTGCGCAATGAGTATGACAACGCTATTTATTTTAGAGATTAGGTGTATGTACTTAGGTTATGTGATAAGATACTTATTAGTTAGGTAAAATATACTATGTCTAAAAATGGGCCCCGTGGCATTGTACCAAAGACGCTGGCAGCGTTACCTCGCTGTATTGCTATTCGCTGGGTGCAAAGTAGGTGTGGTGGGGAAACCACGAATCGATCGCAGCGCGCGCCGTGGCCAAAAAAGGAACTTTCGTCAGGCCAACTGTCTCTTTTTACAAGCGAAATTAAGGCATCTAAAGATAAGTAAATATGTGGCACGAAACCTGCAGCGTAGTTAATTGCAAAAACAATGGCAAAAACAGTAATCACAAATTCCAAAACAGTAATCATAAATAAATAAATTTCCACAAGCAAGTTGGAAACGAGAACAACGAATTAAATGGATAATCGCTATCAAGAGGAATGTTAGGGATAAATGTCGAAGGACGAAGAGCGATAGGTAGGCCAAGAAAGCGATGAATGGATTGTGTGAGAGAGGACATGAGAAAGAAAGGAGTAAGCGCTGAAATGACGAATAATAGAGATGAATGGAAGAAGAAAACGGGTGCGGTTCAATTTGCATAAAAACTTTTAGCATATTTTCATTTAACTACTTTCAAAATGCATAATACACACATTATATAAAAACAAAATTCATAATTTTGTCAAGCATAATATTTAAACATCATAACCATTAATAATCATAATAACATTCGTTATAATGTTCATAAGTCATAATGTCACTTGGTATAACATGCATTCAGAATAATTATGAAAACTCATAAAAACACTTAAAATAAGTCCTGAATAAAAAGTTGTTGTGAGCACTGAAATAGGTAGGTTATGGTTTTTTTTACCCTAAAAACGAAACTGCTCCAAGAGATAGGTTGGTTAGGGTTTTTTTACCCTAAAAAGGAAACTGCTCCAAGAGACAGGTAGGTTAGGGTTTTTTTTTATGACCCTTAAAATGAAACTGCTCCCAGAGATAGGTAGGTTAGGGTTTTGTACCCTGAAAACGAAACTGCTCCGAGAAATAGGTAGGTTAGGGTTATTTTTTTTATGACCCTAAAAATGAAACTGCTCCACGTCCAAGAGATAGGTAGGTTAGGGTTTTTTTTATGACCCTTAAAAGGTAACTGCTCCTAATTTGGCTCGGCAATGGGGAAGAATGAATAAGAAAAAAATATTATATTTTGTGGATGTATTTATTTAGGCAACATTTATGCTTTAAGTTATTATGAAAAAAGTATGATGTGACAATGGTATAGTATACAAAGTGACTATTATGCTATTAGTCTATTATGCAATTAAACTATTATAATTTTCGAAATTATGCAATTCGTTTGTATGCATTTTGTTTTTACGCTATATGATCACTTATGCAGGTTGAAATTATGCAATTCGTTTTATGCAAAATGAAAATTCGCAAATTGTTGTTATGCAAAACATTACACACCCGAAGAAAACATGTTGTGCCGACCCTACATAAGTGGGATAAGGGCAGGGAGATGATGATGATGCTATCAAGAGGAAAAAGTTAGTGTAACCTAATATAGAACAACATTTTTAATATTATATCTTGTATGTTGTAGGGAGTACTTAGCATGTTTATGCGTTTATTTTCTTTTACATTTTGGACATGTTGAGCAAAAACGAATTGTTTCCCATTTTATTGTAGTTTGGGATTTGAAAGCGATGTTTTGTTTGATTGAGCAGAATCCAGTTATATATAATAATTAATTTGGCCATGTTTAACTGAAGAAACAAAATAATCTGTATTATTACGAAAATACAGTCATAAATGATCGGTTGAATTATGCATGAAATGCGTTTTTCGGTTAAATTTGTTTATTTTGTAACTTACTTCTCGTGAAGACAGCCGTGTGAATTACATCTGAAAGTTATTGATTTTGCCATTTTAGACGAGAAATAAAGAAGGTCAACGTTTTACCGACACTATAGATTAACATACTCGAATAAAATGAAAGAAAATTACGATACTTCATTGAAATTATTTGTTTGTTTACTTACTATTCGTAAAGACAGTCAGCCATTTGACATTAAAAAGTCCGCCGTAATTGTAACCGCTAGTTGACGCTGTCATCGCGCACCCAGCGAATACTAAGACGTTGAGCGAGGAAGCTGCCAGCCGTTTGGTCACCAGTGATGTCGACGAGCCGTTTAGAAAGTTCCTTAAAAAGTACTCTAGCGCTTGAACCCCAAGGGCTCAGGGTCTCGACACCAAAAGCGGTGAAGTGGTACTGAGAGCTGAGACCCTGTTATTTTGATAAAAGTATACGTATATTGACTTTCTACTAATAATGTTGACATTTATTTTCATAAATACTTTACTATACGCAATGCGAACAAAGCCCACGAATATTGAGTATAACGCCGAGAACTTGCGAAACCCGTGCGTAACTTATTGTTTTTAATATCGTGCGCGCGACAAAAAAGTAAGATGTAGAACTGACTCGTGGGTCCCCGGTCCCAATAAGCACATAATGAAAAGTCGCACAAAAGACCGTCCGCCGCCTATATTGCTTCCGCTAATAAATTTCGCGAGCCGAAAATTCAATAAAAAATTTGGGACACTTTTCACAGAGACAGTTGACAGGACACTGACCGAGTTTGACTTAGGTCCCGGTTAAAACAATTTCGGTCCTCAGGTTTATGCCTACGAGCTACCGCAGCATACAAAGTTACAGTCTTTTGTTTTATAGAGGCGAAACTCAACGCTTCAAACTATATATGTGCGAGATCTCATCGATATAAGTAGGTACTATATGTAATATTAAAGATGGTGAGTACGTAAAGTACAAGCAATGCTCCGTCGAAAAAGTGGGTTGTTCTTAATTTCACATGAAACTTATTTACCTACAGTACAGAATCTGTGACTGTGAGTTACAAAATACTTTAAAGTAAACTTTACTTTCCGGTCCATTGCCTTTCCGGCACGCGTCCACTCCAAAATTTCATTACATTTTTCACTTTGACCCTCATCACAGGGTTAAATTTCAAAACGCTACCCCAATCTTGGGTGCCCTTCGTGTACTTGTTGTAATAAAATAAAATAAAATAAAATAAAATAAAACAGCGCCGGATATTCGTGAAATTGATAGCACTTGCCTTGGCGCAGAATGTAAAAGGATTATGATAAAAGCTTGGAAAATTATTAAGAGAACGAGTTTTATGATGCTTGTGTTTTGTCAAGCGTGCATTTGGGTTGATCAACAGGGGTTTCGAAGGGCTGTGCGTGTTTTTTTGATTAAATATAGTCGATATTCTGCTAAATTTATGATAATGTAAATGATAATGTTACTAAGTACGTATATATAAGAGAATTCAGTTATTCCGAACGTTTTCTACGCGGAAGTGGATCCTAATTAGGTTACCTGAAAACCTAATGAAGGGATAAAAATGGTGTTAGGGCCAAAACACAATTACAAAACAAGACATCGCATCGTCGTACGACGCGTCATCAGGCCACGATGCGACGTCGTGCCGTGGAAATGCATAAATCCAAAATGAACTTTATCTTCATGTGGCAAGATGCAAAATTAAAATTCATTTTACAATCTCATGACGTCGCATCGTGGCACGATTTTGCGTTGTACGACGATGCGATGTCGTGTCTTGTTTTGGCCCTTAGTGCCCTTAGACGCTCAAAAATTGTTTAAAAACACAAGCCAAACGTGATAATTTTATTTGTTCTTTACCTTAAGCTCCAAAGGTAAAAAAAGACGAAAGCGCGCATGGAAATTCTCCGGGGCACGTGCCCAAACAACGTTCATGGTATTTTGCTAATATGTACTACCAATACCAAACCATACATCATTAACTTTATCAAACAATCATTATACGATCCCGTTTCCCGGTACCCACGGGCAATTACATGCTCAGGTAGTCAAATATCAGCAAATATATTTCACGTAAAATAATAAAATAAGTCCCAGTTACGTTTCCAACGAGGAAACACAAACCGGGGAAATGTTTGAGAAGGCTAATAAATCATTTAAGTGCCAAGTATTTGTAATATACTCCGATATTATGAAAACAACCTTGCTACGGGTTGTTTTTCCCGGTAGAGTTACATCATATTCTTAGATTGCTACTTGGTAATGTTTTCTACACAGTCTTGGTTTTCTTAATGACCGAGCGAGCGAAGCGTCTCTATTCCAGCTTGGCTTAAAATTCTTTAGTATATGTCCGGTTGTATGAAAGGCCGTTTGTCCTGATTTCGGGCTGATCACGCCTAGAAGTCACATTTCTAGACCAATTCTCATGAAATTTTGTAAACAGTTAGGTTCGTTACTTACATCTAGAATTTTTTAGTCGATTCAGTATAGTTACGTTTTTTTTTATGGCGGTGATATGGGGTTTGAAAACGTAAAATATATGTATATCGACGGTGAAAAGGAGAAACCCCTTAAGCGACATTTTGCTAACTTTACAGGAGAGCGTTTAAAAGTATTAATTTTCTTTAAAAAAATCGTAACTTTTTTTCTAGTCGTTTTAGAGACTTCAGTTCTATGGACGTATTTTATTAAATTGTAATACCTATCCACCAATAGAAACGTTACTGAAAAAAACAGAATCTTCTGATATAAATGTCGCTTAATTTAAATTGACCTGAAAAAAAACCCAGAGAAACCCTCTAAGCGACATTGCAATTTTTTGGCAGAAACTAGAAAAAAACAATTAAACGACCTTTTATATCATACTTATTACTAGAATATTACTTTAAGCAACTATAGTGAGGAACACATTTTCTCATGATTATTAAAGACATTTTGTGGTCCGGAAATGTGTTATGCAACTATTATAATCAATAATATATTTTAAATACAATATAAACCCAATTATTGTTAAGTCATCTTAAATCGGTACCTAGTAACCCAAAACCGGGAAAAAAATAGGAATGTACAGGGTAAACATGAATAAGTAAATAAAAACAGAAAAAAAAACTATCATGTTTATTTAAATTTCAAGTTTCCACTTTCTTTGATTATTCTTGTGTTTTTCCTAATTTACCATCAGTCTTAGTATTTTATTTTAATAACACTAATACTAGTAATGGCATACATCATTTTTTATATTAAACTTTAAAGGCAGGGATACAAATCAACATAACTTAATAAATAAGTTATCTTATCATAGCTAATGTCTTATTTCTTCTTATCAGGCTTAAAGAGATCAATTACATCTAAAATCAGTCTTGAATTAGACAACTTTGTAATCTAAGTGATATGTGTAATCTTTAAATTATAGTAGTACCTAAGTTTACATTAAAAATAGACACTAACGAAAACGTAGAACTTTTTTTTAAAGTAGTCTGCGACGGCAAATAGCGTGACAACCGCCTCCCCACAATGTTCGCTGCCGACTCAAGCGACCGACTGGTTACTTCGTGTTTATAAAAGCGCCACTCACAGGTATATTACATTAAAAATGGTTCACTGAAGCGACGATTGACAGGTAAAACCGATAATTCAAGCCCCAGGATACCTTTTAAATCTTTCACTTAAACAACTAAAGCAAGTTTTAACGAATACATTAAGCGACATAAATGCTCAAAATTCAATGTGTCGCTTGAAGGAGCAAATACTGTCGTAAATTTTGTGACAATCAATTAACCGACAGCATTTGTTGTTCATAATTCCAGAAGACACGATTAAGCACCTAACCTTATATAATTTGTGTTTGTAATAAAAACTTTAACGCCATTGCTACAAATTCAAGCCATTTTTAAAAACACTTTAAGCGATCACGTAAAAAATTGTGAATAGTTTAAGTGACGTAGTTCAAATTTAAATCAAATTTTGTGTCGCATAACTGGGTGTTTTTTAAATCGGTCCACTATTTATAAGCTACCTTAACCGACATCAAAGTCATCAGATCGCTACGTAACCCGGCTTAAAAGACGCAGAAAAAAAAGCTGATTCCAACGATATATATAACTCAAATTCATTGAAAATTTCGCTTAAGGGGTTTCTCCTTTCCACCGTCGATATCAATAATTTTGAAAAATGGTTGCGAGGACCCGGCACAGAGGCACTAATTGGCCATGTTGAAAGTTTTCGTATTTTACTTTTTAAATTTCCCGATAAAATTTCAAGCTAGATTCCACGCTCCTATTTCATATTTCTCCCCAACACACGAGATTACCACATACATAACTCGTATTTTGGCAGTTGAAATTTAACAAAAATGAATTGGCAAATACCGGGCTGCATCGCGCATGGAACGAAGTGTAGTGTTCAATATTATGTTGAAAATATATAATATATATTTTCAAATAATATTATTATTGGACAATTTGAAAGTTAATTTATGTAGTATTGACATCTCACATTACATCATAATCAATATATATCGGCCAAAAATGGTGAGGTCGTGCCGGCTCGCCGGCTCTCATCTTTTAGGAAGAACGAAATAAATTTATTCAAGTGCATGGTATACGATAAAAGAGATAAAAAAATAACTATAAACAAAACTAAACTAAAACTATGCCTCAAAAGGGTCCCACCTCAGCATGATGCAAGCTAAGAAACCAATGCTGATCTTCCGGTGGGCCTATAGGTACAGGTGGTACCACGGAGAACGGCGTGCACGAAGGTTTTGGATGTTTCTGAATGCGCGTTTGGATACCGTTGGAACCAAATAGGTACTGTACGAAATTAAGGTTAGGTACTTAGTAATAACTACTAATTAGATGTCACATTATTACACATAGGTAGGCAATGTCAACTACGAGTAATTAGCGTGGAGTAGCGTTAGTAGAGTTGTTAGTCCGCTGTTTTCTAACATAATTGTGCGCATCGGGTTACAAGCATGAAATTTTTACCACAGATAGAGTGTTCCACGGTGATTATTTTCAGATGTGGAGGGAAGTCAGATTCGTCCCCTGTCAGGCGGGAGAGCGGAGTGAATACGGCCAAGTATCCCTCTTTTCTTTCTTTATTGCTGGTCAGTTAAGTCTACCAGGACGAGTTTGGTATCGTTTCCGTGTAAAACAAATATCAGAAATTCATTTTTTATGTTATTTTTGTATAGTTCTATATAAAAATATGGGTGTAATGGCCGAAAAGGTAAAAATCACAACAAGTTTTTTTATTCAGTGAGGTAAATTAGTTTAATTTCGTAAACATTTTCAAATTATTATTATTATTTCAAAAAGTTCTTTTAATCTGGTTTCTAAAAATATATGCATGTTGGGCACTTTGCATACAAACAGTAGCTTAAAGTATATGTTTACGTCGGCGTAACCAACGTAAATCTCCGAACGCATCCTATTTCGCTTCATTAAATACATTAAATAATGATAGTTAACATGCTTTTCCATAAAATATTTACTATATACGTCCTAGAAAAACAAATTAATGTAATTAAAACAAAATATTTTTTTGCTAATGTATCACGACTATCACGAGCACACGGGCTAATCTCAACATCAACAATTTATTTAAGTTACTGTTTGTATGATGAGTGCCCAATATTTATATATGTTTAGAAACTAGATTAAATTTTCTATTTTGCAATATTTTTCTTAGTTGTAAATATTCAGGAAATATAACTAATTTATCTCCCTGAATAAAAAAAACTTGTCGTGATTTTTACAATTTCGGAAATACAACCATATTTTTATACGGTACTATGAATAAATAACATGAAAAATGAATTCCTGATATCTGTTTTACACGAAAACGACACGACGCAAGTCCTACTAGCGTTACCTGATCAGTAATATAAAAAGAAAAAGAGGACTCCTTTGTCCTATTCACCCCACTTTCCTGCCGCACAGGGGATGAATCTGACTTCCTTCCACATCTGAAAATAATCACCGCAGAATACTCTATCTGTGGTAGAAATTTCGTGGTTATATCCCGATGTACACAATTTCGCGACTTAGCAAAATGTACTAGAACACGCAGGCTAAGCTTAACATCAACATTTTTTTCAAGGTACTTTTTGTATCAGATGTGCCCAATATGTATACATTTTAAAAACAAGATTAAATTTGCTGTATAGTAATATTTTTTTAAATTGTAAATATTCAGGATAGATAACTAATTCATCGTTCTGAATAAAAAAAACTTGTGGTGATTTTTACCTTTTCGGCAATAAACCCAGATTTTTATATGAAACTATTCTTAAATAACATGAAAAATTAATAGCTGATATCTATTTTACACGAAAACGATGTCGCGCAAGCCCTAATAGCCTTAGCTGATCAGTAATAAAAAAAAGAAAAAGAACAGTACTTGGTCCTCTTCACCCCGCTTTCCCACCACACAGGGGACGAATCTGACTTCCCTCCACATCTGAAAATAATCACCGTGAAACGCTCTATGTGTGGTAGAAATTTCATGCTTGTAACCCGATGCGCACAATTTCGCGGCTTAGCAACTCTACTAGCGTGACCCGATGTTAGGATAATGACACACATCGTCCATCGTATTACTCCGGGGACACACGACATACATCGACTAATCCTATACCGTATCTTATTATTAATTACGTTTAATTAAGTATATGCCCAGATACCAACATTACGTCTACGTATAATTATACTAGCTTTTGCCCGCGACTACGTCCGCGTGGAACTTGAAAGTATGGAAGCAACTTCGTACAACATGATAGATATCCACCTAATCACCCTAATTAATAAAAGGGATTTAAAAGCGCCTAAGCAAATGTAAGGGCAATTGTGCTTTTGATCTTATCATTACATTTCCTACAGGGTCATCACAGTCATAATGAATTACTTACTCACTTTTCAATCTTTTTAGCGATAATTTCCAGGATGAGAACTATCCTATGTCCTTCCTCGGATCTTAAGGGGCTCCCTACAGAAATCAGCCAATTTGATGATTTTTACATCGTATCTTGTTTGTGGATTATAAAGTTATAATGTCCTATTTAATATATATTGTAGTATGGTCTATGCTTAACACTTTGTAGTGACCCGAATTTTGATTTAACGACTGTGTATTTTATAAAAAATATTCGGTGAAGGACCAAAAATACACTAATCTCGTTTCTACTTTTATCCCCAGTGTATATGTAGAAAATATCTAACATTTTATTGTTCTAAACCATATTCCACAAAATTTTTTGTGAAGCTTTTTCTATTTTTCTCAATACTTTTCGAGAAAAACGCAAAAAACCGTTTCCACAACTTTTTCCCCGAAAAAATCGTAAACTTTGACGGCCTGTATCTCAAAGTCAGTGACATGTGAAAGGTACTTGATACGGTATTTTGTTGTGGAAAAACTATGTTATTATAATTAGCTATTTATAATATGGGAAAATCTATCGCAACAGATCGAAGGTCATTGAGAGCGGGGAGCCCCTTAAACCAGCTCCATGCCAAATTTTGTCAAAGTCGATTCAGCGGTTTAAGCGTGAAGACGTAACAGACAGACAGACACACTTTCGCATTTATAATATTACTATGGATTATACACAAAAACACCTTTAATAAATTCCAATTATATCGCAGCCTGTTTTCCATCAATTAACTTTTGATAAATTACCATAATGTTATCATCCTCTGAGGTCGAGTATCATCATGTAATAATTTAATACCGGGATTTAGACTTTGAAACATTTAGGTTCAAATTGAACAAATTTTTCTTGCCTTCTATAAGCTATTTGACCTTACTTCGATTACTTAGCATTAAACCATATGAAATGTCCCCATATACTTGTGCTAAAATAGTTATCAACATATTTTACCCGTGGTGAGCGCTCAATTTATCTATGATGTAGACTTTATTTACTGCCCTAAAAATAGATAGTGAAACTTATCTTTTTATATATATCAATATTATTATCTAAATGTTTAATCTAAGCGGTGGTAGCCTAGTGGTTAGGGCATGCGACTTTCAATCCGTAGGTCGCGGGTTCGAACCCGGCCCGTACCAATGAGTTTTTCGGAACTTATGTACAGAATGTCATTTGATATTTACCACTCGCTTTTCGGTGAAGGAAAACATCGTGAGGAAACCACCTAAGCCCAATAAGGCCTAGTTTCCCCTCTGGGTTGGAAGGTCAGATGGCAGTCGCTTGCGTAAAAACTAGTGCCTACGCCACATCTTGGGATTTAGGTAGCCGATCCCGATTGAGAATTCATTCTCAAAAAATGGGACAAAGGCTAGGAGGATGATGATGATATCTAAATGTTTAATCTCCAAGGGTATGTCCTTTGTAAATAAAAATCATGTCTCAATGTTAAAGCGTAACCTTTGTATTTACGGCATAAATATGAGACCGCCTGACTTGAACTTTGCCCCGGCGGTAGGATCTGTCTCCCGAATTGGAAGGATTACCTTTATCTCGTTATGGCCGCGCTGCGATCAGCGCTCAAGCGATATCTTTGGAGAGGTCCTTTGTTGTTTTTATAAAATTTATCTGAACTAGAATTTAGGTAGGTACCAGCTACGTGAAAAATGCTGATTTTTAGGTAAAAAAGTAACTCAACTGCGTGTTTAAAGATAGCGGGTAATAATTATTTTTTATTAGCTGCCCGCGCGGTGTTACCCGTTATCCCACGGGAACACACATTTTTGGAGACAGCTACCTTCATCTTCATACCAACATTTTTAAAATTTGTTTCAGCCGTTTGAGTGTGAAGAAGTAACAAACATACACATATAAACACACTCACAAACTTTTCGCCTTTATAATATTATTAGTGTGATAATTAGTTTGGGTGTAGCGTTAGGGTAACGTTAGTTAGCGTTACTATCGATTTTCAACATAATTTGAGATGATGGGGCCGAAAAACATGTCAGAATCTTTAGGGACAAGGTTGATTTGTATAAGGTTGTCCCTTAACATTTATTTATTTATTTATGTACATATTTAAACTTTATTACACAAAATACGAAAGTAAAAGTACAAATGGCGGACTTAATGCCATAAGGCATTCTCTACCAGTCAACCATGGGGCCAAACAGAAACTAGCAGTTGGTGCAGGATTTATATTTAAATATTTATTTATGTTATATCCCTTACCGACCATGTCCTTGGTACCTTCAGTACCTAGTCTTATTCTAAGATTATACGATAGCAATTACTTCAGTTGAAAGCGGCTTAAATAAAACCCATTCAACAAATAATTGGTACCTCAATACTAGTCAATACGGATCGTAATGGTTATATAATTATTTATAAGGTATTGCCATG
Source organism: Apotomis capreana (assembly GCA_947623375.1). Classification (NCBI taxonomy): domain Eukaryota; kingdom Metazoa; phylum Arthropoda; class Insecta; order Lepidoptera; family Tortricidae; genus Apotomis; species Apotomis capreana. Next base: position 21,009,795 of record OX392504.1, read on the forward strand.
AGCCCAATTACATTTGGGGAAAGATAACGCGGAGCGGATCAACTAACAGCAATTAAAATTGCGATGCGATAGCCGGGGGCGGGCAAACACTGTTAGTAATTGGTTCCAAGCCATTAGCTTTCGCATTTACAAACAAATGTATAGGTTCGTTACGCTAATGTCTTCATTGCAGATATACAAAATTGACCTTGCTCTTTCAGAAGTTAAACCTATACTTTTGATATATATTTATGCCGTCTAAGGGCGAAAATAAATAGCACCACTTTCGATTTTTTCTCTTATCTTCTTAATCAGATCAGTTCTCAGTAATTGCAAGTGGAAAAACACCTTTATTATTTAATAAATTGCTGTGCTCAATTTATCGTTCTGTAGCTGTCCTCAAAACTTGCTCATAGCAAAAGGGGCTGACAAAACTTAACTAATATTATACTAGTCGTATCAAGCATTTGTGAATACGATAACAGTTTTCTTTATGGTGTTTAAACTGTGAGTAAGGCCTGCACCTTGAAACTAAACTACATACACACACGAATACAAGTATGCTACACTATCGAGCAACTGAACTCACTACAATAATATCCTTAGTGCCTCACAAGCTTGTACAATTACATTAAAAGGGTCTGTCGTTTTATTTACATAACTTAGTATTTACTGCTGATAAATTGGTTTTAAATTGATGGCATTTGATTGAAGTGCCTTTCATGTTGTATATCTAACAAATTTACGAGCGCTTTGAAGCCTTCAATAAATAGAGCCGGTTTCCGCACAAGAATCATAAAAGTGTCGGAAAGATAAAATAAAATATTGTTCCCGAAAACTTGAGTAATTGAAGCGCGGGTTTCCGTATGCAGCCCTTTCGGGATATGGCCTAAACTTTTCCGCATAAAAAGTAAACCGAACTAAACGTCTAACTTTTTCACGACGGTAAAGGGACGTAAGCCTTCTTTGAATCTGTCGCGCACATGGTTAAAATATAGAAAGACAGCCAGGACCTAAAAGTTTTGTAACATTCTAACTAAAGGTACCTAGACAAAGATTGAAGGAACGTTCATTTCAAAATTGCTTTATCAATTCCTATGTCTTATATTAATAATAAAATGCTGGGGCTAATGTAATGAAATGTCAATTCCTGAAGGAATAATTATGTCAATGGGATAGTTTATTAGACATCTGATAATTTATTAGGCTGGTTACAAAATGAGTCCGATGTATCCAACTACGATGCGACTCTTAATATGCGCCGGATTTTGCCCTCACGGACAAGATTTGCTTATCAAAATCAAAAAATCAAAAAAAAAAATCAAAATCATTTATTATTAACATAGTTTTTACAAAAAACTTGTCGAATCCTCCTTTTAAGTTTTACACTTGTGTTAGGAGGTATTCGCTCTTTCATACAGATGTTGACACAGTTAATAACATAAGGTTTAGTTATTGTTATCTTAAAAGCTAACTTAATCTATAGAAATTGGTGAGAACAGCAGTATAGACTGGTAGAAAAATCCAAATATCGGCTTCCTTTACCGTCCTAACGGCATTTTGTGAGCCATTTTGGCAACATGACTTTTCTGATGTAAAAAAGCCTGCTGAATTCGATTCTGGATGTTGCCAAGCCGAATTTTGCCCCCCTCCCCCCATTTCCCCCCTTTTTACCTCAAAATATGTCCCTAATCACGGTTTTTACGGTTTTATACAAAAAGTATCACAGCTAGAAAAAAAATGTCAAAGACAAGAATGATCTCTATAAAATTTCCTATAACATGGTGTATAAACTTTTTTAGTAGGCCTTATAGTTTGTGAGCAATATCTTCCCGAACTTCATAGACTGGTAGAAAATTCTAAATATTGGCTTCCTTTACCGTGCTAACGGCATTTTGGGATCCATTTTGGCAACATGACTTTTCCGATGTAAAAAAGCCTGCTGAATTCGGTTCTGAATGTTGCAAAGCCGAATTTTGCCCCCCTCCCCCCTTTTCCCCCCTTTTTGACCTCAAAATATGTCCCTAATCACGACTTTTACGGTTTTATACAAAAAGTTTTACAGCTAGAAAAAAATGGTCAAAGACAAGAATGATCTCTATAAAATTTCCTATAACATGGTGTATAACTTTTTTTAGTAGGACTTATGGTTTGTGAGAAATATCTTCCCGAACTTCATTACTTTAAAAAAAATTGATAAACTTGGTCGAGGCAGTGAAATGCACTTATTTTAGGGTAATTGGTATTGCACAGGATCCAGCCGCTCTGCAGCGCTTGACGCTAACATCCAGTTGGCATGCTGCTTATTATCTGTCAAGACTCACGAGACTTTCAGTCATAAGCAGCCGTCAGATTTACACGCAGAACCGTACCCAAGTCGGGCTAAAAGGGCCGTAGAAAATAAAAATGCTTTGCTTCTGAACATGAAATCCTTCGAAATGCTCAGTTCTACGCCAGATTCTCCAGAAATGTGCCTTAGAAATGCAGTTACCCGGGATCTTGCAACAGAAAAAAATAAAGTGTCAATTCACACTGCTAAGCAGCTTGGCTCACTCTAAGTAACGAAGTTTGTTTCCGAAAGGCTCACCAACAGCAGCCCGTCTAGCACAACTATGCTTTGCGACTCTTGTCCCGCGAAATAGCGCTACCTGTCACCCTCTTACATTACTGCACAGAAAGAGACAGGCAATTATCTCGCGCCAGAAATGGCCGTTTGCGACAGTTGTGCTAGGGGTGCAGGTCTACAAGCTACAACGCAAAGTTCAAAATGAACTAAGGTCCGACCTTCAAGACCTGTACAAGGCAGGTCATTCAAAATCTACCATATTTGCGTCTGATGTGGGGGGCAAACGCTCAGGCGCTGGAGTGGTGCCAAACAAAGCATAGCCTGCATCGTCACATACTCGACTTGTACAGCAGGGACAGGAACTTCTCAGCCTTTCGCCCATGGCGTGTATGTCTATCTCATTGAGTAGTTCACAGTGCTTTCGATAACGGAAAACGGAATACTTTTAATCAAAGGAGTGAATGTTTTAGAAACGCAAATGATCAATTTAATTATTTTGTTACCTGCAATAAAGCCGTTCGAATTGCCAGTGCCTGAGTAAAACGCCAGAATAGTCTAACGTTCTAAAGCAGTCCCTTAATTTTGAAATGATGATGAATCATAAGCTACAACAACACTAATAACCAGTCTTCTGGGTGGGTTTTATGCACAGTGTGGAGCACATGTCGAGTGTCGGTTTCCTCATGAATAGCACGTATGTTGAGGTATCGACCTCAGTTGGTGACGCTTGAACCTTAGTCTCGTCTGCAAATCCTCGCACTACGACGACATTAGTCCCGCTCGCGCGTTCGCGGGATAAAAACTGCGAGCCCAACCTAGTTTGAAGGTATTGAGTAATTTTTAAGGAGCTTCTTGGCAGTGAGAAGTGACACTTTATTGTTTTCTGCTGCAAAATCCTGGGTAACTGCATTTCTAAGGCCCGTTTCTGGAGAATCTGGCGTATAACTGAGCATTTTGAATGACGTCATGGTCAGAAGTAAAGCATTTTTATTTTCTACGTCGCTTTTAGCCCTACTTGGATACAGTTCTGCGTGTAAATCTGACGGCTGCTTACGACTGAAAGCCTCGTAAGTCTTGACATATAATAAGAAGCATGCCAACTGGATGCCAGCTTCAAGAGCTGCAGAGCGGCTGGATCCTGTGCGAAACCTATTATCCCAAAATAAGTGTATTTCACTGCCTCGACCAAGTTCATCAATTTTTTTTTAAATAATGAAGTTCGGGAAGATATTGCTCACAAACCATAAGGCCTACTAAAAAAAGTTATACACCATGTTATAGGAAATTTTATAGAGATCATTCTTGTCTTTGACAATTTTTTTCTAGCTGTAAAACTTTTTGTATAAAACCGTAAAAATCGTGATTAGGGACATATTTTGAGGTTAAAAAGAGGGGAAAGGGGGGAGGGGGGCAAAATTCGGCTTGGCAACATTCAGAACCGAATTCAGCAGGCTTTTTTACATCGGAAAAGTCATGTTGCCAACATGGATCCCAAAATGCCGTTAGCACGGTAAAGGAAGCCGATATTTAGAATTTTCTACCAGTCTATGAAGTTCGGGAAGATATTGCTCACAAACTATAAGGCCTACTAAAAAAGTTTATACACCATGTTATAGGAAATTTTATAGAGATCATTCTTGTCTTTGACATTTTTTTTCTAGCTGTAATACTTTTTGTATAAAACCGTAAAAACCGTCATTAGGGACATATTTTGAGGTAAAAGGGGGGGAAATGGGGGAAGGGGGGCAAAATTCGGCTTGGCAACATCCAGAATCGAATTCAGCAGGCTTTTTTAAATCAGAAAAGTCATGTTGCCAAAATGGCTCACAAAATGCCGTTAGACTTGAAAATTTTGATTTGAACTACCAGTCTAGTAGGTAAGTCCCACAGTGGGACGAGAATATCATATTGTATTATATAGTGTTTTACATAAGTTCGGTGTTCGGTGGGGTAAATTATTTGTATTATGTTGTGCTATATTTATAGATCTATTGATATGTATAAAATTAATATGCTATATATGCAAGTGCGCGTGAAATATACTCTCACTCCTACATACACACATACACACACATATATATATATATATATAAGAGCGAGAGTCGGAATGAAAATATCTGCTCTTAAGGTAGGTCTGTATTAAGTAGGTGCATGTGCTAGGTGATTTCTGATTACAGTCTTTGTATGAGTATTTCAATTTCTTCATAGCTTTTTGTTTTTAACCATGATGTTATTTGTTTTTTACACTCTCCATATGTTTTACCGTAGATATTAGTCACTCTGTCAATTTTGTTATATAAGTAAATTGATGCTACATTAAATTGTCTTTTTGCAAAAGAAGTTCTACTAAAAGTTGCCTGCTTAATTACTGAGAAAGGGTTTCGTTTATTTATTATATTAGTATCAGGTTTAGTATTTTTATGATTTTTTAGGATGCAATTCAGGATATATAATTGCCTTACCGTAAGTACGTTTGCTTCTGAATAAACATTCATGGTACTATAGCGTATATTTTTACCTAGCAGTACTTTCAGAATTGAACGTTGTGCCCTCTCCAGTACGATAAGTTTAGTTTTGTGACAACCTCCCCAAACTGGTAAACAGTAAAGAACAACAGATTGCACTAGTGTTTTGTAGATATATACCAAGAGTTCCTTATCGGTAATATGACGTAGATATTTGAACAACCATATTAACCGTCGAATTCTCTTAGCTGTAATTTCTATTTGTTGGTGCCACGAGAGAAGCTGGTCTATGTATATACCCAGGTACTTAGTTGAAGTCACATGATTGACACACAAACAAGAACAGGCGATTGCACAACTATTTGAGCAAGTGTGGGCTATTAGTTTAAATTTAGTTTCATCAGGTTGCGTAGAATTTAGGATTGAAAATGTTATGTAATTTGTTTTGTTTATATTCAATGTAAGTAAATTCGTCTCTAACCATGTCATTACTTTGGCCAGTCCCGCCTCTGCATAGGCATAAGCCTCCTCCCAGGTGTCTCCATGAAATAGAAGCGCTGTATCATCTGCATATGAGATGACTTGACCGTTCGTTAGTTGAATGTCTGTAAGGTCATTTATATAGACGAGAAAGAGCGTCGGGCCTAAGACACTCCCCTGAGGAATGCCAAAGTGGGTGGAAGTCTCGTCATCGCTGTAGACATTGTCGTTTAATTTAACGCGTTGCTCTCTCTCATACAAATAGCTCGTAATGAGGTCAAGGAATTTCCCACGAATACCCATTAGCTCAAGTTGGCGTATAAGGATGGGGACAGAGACTGAGTCGAAGGCTTTTTTTAAATCAAGAAATATACACAAAGACTTTTTTTTCTCCTCTAAATGCTTCACAATAGAATTAGTTAGCTCCAATACTGCTTCTTCAGTACTTTTCCCTTCACGAAAGCCATATTGTCTCGGTGATAAAAGACCAAATGAATTTAGATATTTAATTAATCTATTGTTTATCAATTTTTCTATTATTTTAGATATAGAAGGGAGTACCGATATTGGCCTGTAATTGTTGACATCGTCTTTGTCCCCATCCTTATAGACTGGGTGAATAATTGCCCGCTTGAGTGCAGTGGGAAATATGCCCTGGGATAAACAGAGTGAGCTTAGATGTGTAATCACGGGAAGTAACTCATATTTTGCAGATTTAATAAAAATATTAGGTATGTTGTCCCAACCTGAGGCAGATTTAGTTTTAATATTTGAAATTAACGAATCAGTTTCACTTATATCAGGTTCAATTATTCCAATTGAAGAAGATTGTGAATCCAAGGAATTCAGGTAAGAGTTAAGATTTGGATGTACAGTTCCTGACGGTGCAATATGTTCAGCTAATTGCTGACCAACATTGACAAAGTGCGTATTTACTACATTTGCTGACATATTAGGACAATTCGTTAGGTTGAGCAGTTCATCATTTCTACATTTGGTTTTGTTTAAATTTGTTATAGTTTTTATCGTATTCCAAAGGGTTTTATTATTACCTTTTGCCTTATCAAGAAGTTCTTTCTCGTACTCCTCTTTTAGCCTCTCAGTTAAATTATTACAATAATTCCTATATCGTCGATAAGTTAGTTTTAAGATTTCGTTAGAGGGATGTTTCCTGAGATTATTTTGTAACTTATTTCTAAACTGAATACATCTCAGTACACCAGGAGTGATCCATGGCTTTAATATACGTTTATTTGAGGGTATACTGACTGTTTTTGTACTGGTGGCTAATGCATTTTGAATAATTTGCAGTAAAGTATTTGTCAACCGGTTGGGGTCCTGAATTGTAAGAAGATCATTAATGTCGGTTTGTTTGAGCAAAGAAAGCGCATTAGAGTAGTCAACCACAGTCTTATAAATTCTGTTAACCGAATAAATCAAACTATGAAACGTATTGTGTTCACAAGGATTACCTATTGAGTTCTCAGCTTACACTACACAGTAACAGAATACGTCAATATAAATCAGGAAGGTTTGAATTACAGTTAATTAATGGAGCCGTCGTAAAGCGGCGTTGGTTCAGTAGCTAATTTCATCGGAGCTCGGGCGACCACCTTCATTCGTTCAGGAGGGAGTCGATTTCTTGCGAACTTGTAATTGGTTTTCTTATGTTTCAAACACTTTCAGATTAAACCTTCTTAACAAGTATAGTTGTCCAATAGATGCATCTTACTCGACTATAATGAAATTTTACTCACACAAACGTAAATTAAATTAACCAAATAAGTATAGGTAGGTATATCAAACAAAACAGCTATTGAGTTGTCAAGCCTCACACTAAAGGATTGGAAGAACGAGGCCGAGTAACCGAGTACGTCAATATAAATCAGGAAGGTTTGAATTACAGTTAATTAATGGAGCCGGAAGCTTCGGCGCTCGATGTTCCTTCGAGGAACTTCACTCGTTGGGAAAAGATATCTTGCTTACGGGTTAATTGGATGTTTGATGTGTAGGAAGCATCTGAAGCCAAAAAATACCTTCTTTTACTATTCCTGAAATATTGGGCGTTCGATACCATAGAGAACGTGCGTGAAGGTAGCACTGTAAATGAACATTTCAATTAATGGTAAGGTGCTTTCAGATTTAGATTGGCTGTACCCGTTGGCAGCACCTTCGTTATGCAAGAGAACGTGTAGCACTATCAACGTTAATGTCAATTAAAAGACTGATTGGTGGCACCATTCCTAACTGATACCAAGAGATACCTTCGTGCGCGTGTACCTACCTCTATCTTATACCACAGCTTATACGTGAAATCGGCGCGCGTTAGTAGGCCATCGTAGCGTACACACCGATGGTCGTCGCAGCCGGCTATTACAAAGATCCAAAGTTAGAAAGGTCTGTATTTTAAAATTGTATAATATTCTGCAAAATTAATTATATCTTAGAGACTTAATTAAGTCTCAGTGTCTCGATATGCAATGCAGTATTCACATATTGGCTGCCGACGAAGCACCTCGGTTCGATAGGCGCAATCTCGCTCGAGGCGCTCAGTAACTGCGTTTGTGCCGTACCGAGGCAATATTTATTGTACTATATTGCCGTAACGCCAATTTCTGTATCAATATTTATGCACACTGACTATTTAGATCGACTTTTGTGGTGGTAATAGATTTCTCCACGAGTTACGTAAAGTGAGTTTCACCTTAAACAGTAAATTTAGTTTGAATAAGATGAAAAACGTGCGATATGTTCTTCGTTAGTTTGAAACGAAGTAGAGGAACAGAAAACAAATTTTGTAACCAACATAAATACGGTTCTAATTTGCTTTTTGGATAGGTAAGTATAGAAAAAATAAAAAAGGCAATTCTAGGTGTAAATAATTAAGATCGAAGACGAGAGACGATTATTTATCTGAATCGGTATTTGAAGTTTAAATCGTACCCACAGCCAAATACAGTTTTCTAATAAAGCCAATAACGTAAACTGACGACACCATTTTGCGTTGTTTCCATATAAAGTCTAGCCTAGAAATTCAGACCTATATCAATATTGGCTGCCCGCCAAACCCAACGACATATCAATTGGATTCAATGGATTTGTCAAATGACAAAGGTATTGTTATTTTAAGTCAATATTTGGTCGAATCATTGTGCCAATTGCCATGTCAGAAGAGTAGCGAGTAGTGACTTTCTGGATTTCATAAACTCAACTTTTGAAACATTACTTCATATTATTTTCGAACTAGCTGCGCCGGTGTTACCCACTCATCCGACGGGAAAAGTACGTTTTTTCAGGATAAACAGCCTATGTGTAAATCCAGGGTGTCAGCAACCTTCATACCAAAATTTAGCTAAATTTTTCCAGCCGTTTCAGCGCGAAGAAGTAACAAACATACACATAAACACACTCACAAACTGTCGCTTTCATAATATTAGTTTGATGTATTTATCTAAATTGTTCTGCGACACATTTATCTGCTGGTTTCTCCGAAGTTCGTATAGTGTTCGCTCCTCTTCGATTTCTTATTAATGACACAAACTTCAGAGTAGCCCGTCTGACACCTAGTTCATTTATACGCTAACATGTCGACGACGCCAGGAGGCGATGAATAGGCCTCAGATTAATCGTAAGACGAGCGCCGACCGCGAACGCTCGAGCCATTCACTGAGTAAATCGATGTGCGCCCTCAGATAAACCACTAATAGACATGTCGTCGAGTGTTCGGGGTGACATGAAGATAGTTTCACATTTCTCAAACATGCAATGAAATATCGTCATAACGTGCGTTAGAACAAGCTTCGCGGATAATCACGTTTCGGGTGGAACAACTCGAGAGAACTGTAAAGAAATTTCATACAAAATTTAGACTAGGTCGGGAAGTAATTTTTTACTAAACATGGCGTCTGTGTTCATGAACAGGCTAAACAGCTGAATTATATTTTTTTATGTGTTTTTGTTTTATTACATGGTTTAGCCGTGAAAAGGGCTTGCGCTTGCCGGCTTCTTTCCCGACATCTGCACTGTGCAGTAATTACTTGAACTACTTATTTAATTCCATAGCCACAATCGTAAGTTTCTAAATAAAACATAAAACTGAAACATTTTCGGATTTAATATTGTCCAGGAATGTAACGATAAAGTCGACTTAACTTCAAGCGCAACTTTTCTAGATTCAAAATAGAGGTTGGTACTGCAGAAAAGTATTATGAAAATATTTGTCCGATGTTCCACGCTCGCGACGTCTTTCGATGAAAATACAATTTCTGGGTCAGTTCGCTCTAGAGCGCGCTACTTCAGCCAAGCACTTCTATTCATGTTTGTTTCTTTAATGCTTGGGTGTAAGTGGAAAATATTTTCTTTATCTGAGGAAGAATATGTACTTCTAACAAGTTATGTTATGAAATGTTGTATTAATTCATCTAACGCAGGTAGGTAGGTATGTGTTCAAAAAAATCAATATTTTGATACATTTGCATATTTCAAGTACCTATAGCCGTTTGGCTTGTGATTAAGGTAAGAAATCACTATTGCTTTTTACTCTTATGTGATCCATACTAGTATAGGTAGTAGGTAAGCAATATACAGAAGACAATTAATTTGTAACTGCGTGTTCTAATAGACAGAACACGCATATTTGATATCCATTATTGCAGGAAATGAAACTATACTATCCACGGTTTTTTTATTCATTTTCTTTAATGGATAGTTTGCACAATGTAACTATGACATTATAGACTTGAATAATGAATATATTTTATTTAATGTGATACAATCGCGGAAACCGAAGATATAATACAGTGTTCAATATTTCAGAGTCAAGTTTATACTGTGACATTCAAAACATGCAATACGAAACTATGACAACCAAGTTGAATCTAGGCATGTTAACACACATCCAACATGAAACTTTGAGAACCAAGTAACTGTGACAATACAATGCATGCACTACGAAGCCGTGAAATCGAAGTTGATAGTTTAGACTCGTAAATGCGAATGACATTAAATATACCTTTGCTTTGTGGTGATATTTGGTGATTATAACGCTACCCCCTCCCTCCCCATTCAAGATCACGTGTTTTTCGGACTTAGTCTTAGTATGAATTAAGTTAGAAAATTAAAAAAACAGCAATAAATTGTTTTTAGGGTTCCGTAGCCAAATGGCAAAAAACGGAACCCTTATAGATTCGTCATGTCTGTCTGTCTGTCCGTCTGTCCGTCCGTATGTCACAACCATTTTTTTCCGAAACTATAAGAGCTATACTGTTGAAACTTGGTAGGTAGATGTATTCTGTGAACTGCATTAAGATTTTGATGCAAAAATAAAAAAATAATAATAAATATTGGGGGCTCCCCATACTTAGAACCGAAACTCAAAATTTTTTTTTTCATCAAACACATACGTGTGGGGTATCTATGGATAGGTCTTCAAAAATGATATCGAGGTTCCTAACATATTTTTTTTTAAACCGATTAGTTTGCGTGACAGACGCTTCCAAAGTGGAAAAAAGTTGGTCCCCCCCCCTCTAACTTCTAAAATAAGAGAATGAAAAATATAAAAAAAACATATGATGTACATTACTATAAAAACTACCAACGAAAATTGTTTTGAACGAGATCTAGTAAGTAGTTTTTTTTTAATACCTATTAATACCTAACTTTGCACCTAATTTATATGGGGCGCTATACATACCAGGGCCCTGTTTCATATACGTGACAATGACAGGCGACAGGTGACAGGTGACAATTCGACATTTTGACAATTTTTCGTTTCATATACATTACCTATGACAAATATGTCGTGGTGGAAAAATTACAATTATGTCAAATTGTCGCGACATTTTGACATATTTCTGTTTCATAAAAATTTTCTCTTGACAGGTGACAGGTGACAATTTGTCGCGAAAAACTTGACATATTTGTTTTATGAAACACAAAATTGTAATTACAAGTTGACAAATTTGTAGACTTGTCGAAGATTTCTGACAGGCGACCTCACCCAATGTCAGCGGCTACTAAGTAATTACTTATTACCAGTGAAGTGGTGCTAACTGTAGAACTGTTACACATTAAGACAACTGACGTCAACGCAGCTTTTCTTGCGTCAAAATAATTAATTTTACTATGACAGGGTTCTACAACAGTATAAGGAAGAAAAATGCAACTTTTGGGTTGATATTATTTTATGTAGGAATACCGCACACTTGATTATAATAATAACAAGAGGTACGTACAATAAATAGTCCTTTTCCTAGTATCACGCAAATACTTCCAATCTTTGCTAAATATACCCAATCCCTTTAATTGCTCTGCGATTTCCTTCCATTAATTTTTTATTTTTCGTGCGTTAAACGTTCACTAAATTTGCCAAACATTATTTCTCGGTTGTCGTGCATAAGGCCCAAAATTATTATTTTCGTGTTAATTTTACTTGTTGCAAGTACTAATACCGAACAAATCCTAGAATGCTAGTCAAAATTATAATGTAAGACAAACATTTTTATTGCTAGTCTCATACTGCTACATCATTTTAACAAAAATGTATGCTGTGACATATTTGTCGCAATTTACGACAATTATGTCGATTACCATGACAAAATAATCTTGACAATTTTCTTAAATACTGACATTTTAAAACTGACAATTGTAGATCTTTATGAAACGCGATTGACACTGACAATTTTGTCAACTATTTACCTGTCGCAATCGGACATATTTGTCACGTTTATGAAACAGAATTTGTAGCTACAATTCGACAATTTTGTCAAAAACTGACAAATTGTCAACTTGTCACGTATATGAAACAGGGCCCAGGTGCAAACTTAACTTAACCACTTAGGGATGGAAAGTGTTTGTACGGAACCCTCGGTGTGCGAGTCCGACTCGCACTTGGCCGGTTTTTTTATTTTATTTGAGCCATCGCTCACGCTACGTCATTTCCTGGGTCCACAGGTTTGCGCAGATGTTTTCGATGGTGATGATGAGACTTATTTTGATTATTATTAGGATTATTTTGATATGACAAAATAATTGAGTAATTTCGTTATTTTTTTACTTTCCCACTGTGTAAAAAAAATACACGCGATGTATTCTCGGACACCCTCCCCCATCGTGATCATTCGTGATATTTTGCTGACACCCCCCCATAAACGATCACATGATTTCTGAGCGAGCCCTAGTATCGGCCTAGTGTTCAATCAGTCTTGCACCGAAAACCCCGCGGGGTATGAATTTACTTGCTAAGCAAAAACCATGCACTCTCGATGTAACTCAAAGTTGCCAAATAAGCAAGCAATTAATATCAGAAGAAGCGTGTGTTGGGACAGTTAAATGGCATCACAAATATTGACTCGGCGGTCGGCGGGGCTGGCGCGCCGCCAACGCGCTTGTGTACCCCTAGCCTAGCACAAATGTGGCGCGCGACAAATAATACATATCTCTTTCCTTTCAATACTGTGCGAGAAAGACGGAAAGTGTCATGTCGCATAACAAGCGAAGTCGCAGCTAGACCGGCTTGGCCTAGTTATGATTCAAAAAATATTCAATTAGTTTAAAATTAAATTACAAACATTTGTGCAATATGAAACTGTGCATGAAACTTAAATTATGACAAGCACACAGTATTTAAAATCGATGTTTACGATAAATTTAAATAGCAGGTAGTACCTAATTTTATTATATATTTATGGTTCTCTGAAAGAGGTTACGAGAAACAAACGAAGCAAATATATATCATTCGTGTGATGTCTGTAAGTAGGTAGATCCCATCGGCTTCCTATTTCAACACATTGAAATACCTTATTCTAGTGTTATTGAAGCAAAATATGCTTAATCTGTACCGTCATTACTAACAATATGTTTGACGGCATGCCACAGCGTCATAATACACAATACATTGTTAACGTTATTAATATCCGAGAAATTTTAATCAAGTGTCTCGTTTCGCCTCGATGGAAAATGACTTTCAAGTAAAAAGCGGCTCCACGTCGGATAATACCACGATGTGTTATTACAGACCAAGTTAATCTCTTTTGTTATGAGTTCTGAACGGATTACTGGGTTTTTCTTCTTCCATATATCCGGTTCAATAAGCACTCAATGGCTTGGTGAAACACCAATAAATACACAAACAGACTTAACATTTCTATAGCCAGGGGCCCAATTCGAGAATGCCGTTTGAGATATCGCCAAACGTCAAATCTCCATTAGATAACAGTTATATCGCCATTGAACTGTCATTTAAATGCGATGAGCTTAAAAGTGACATATCTCATCTCAATTTTGGAAATACGAAGGCGATAATGATTGTCAAAAATGTTAGTCATGTATATAAATTTCTGTTTTGAACGAAACGTAACGGACTAATTTCATGTACTACGCGGTCAATTTAAAGTATGCGCCTGTTATTTTTATGCCGTCACATACAAAGGAAACGAACATTTTGCGCGTCCGAATTGACGAAGTTGCGATGTTCTAGGGATATCGCCACTTTTTTTTTTTTTTTTCCTTGCGGCTTTCACTTCTTGCTTTCAGCAAGAGGTATTTCGCCAATGACGACGTATCGCCACTTGTCAAGTAGGCACACGTCAAAAGTGACGGATGGCGATGAAAAGGAGAGATCTCCATTATATCTCTAAAATTGGTCGAATACCCCCCCAGGTAATTACGAGTAATAGAGCTCGCTATCTTCAAAATTGAATATTTACTTTAAAACGTAATAACCTACTAAGGTTTCATATATTTCCTCATATGTAACTCGATAGAACATTAATTTTATGGCGGAACTCCGGCGCGAGTAATTATAATTACTACGAAGCTAACAAGTTGACAAAAGGTTTCCTTGCGTTTAACCGGAGGAGGTTTTTGCGTGGAACGTATGTACATATCCCGCATTGCTTTGCGGGCGTCTGAGAGCTGTGCCGTGTACCCGAATTAATGGCTTCAATTTGAATATTCCCTCGTTGCCGTCTTCGCGGCAGCTACTGCAAATTTCCGTCTTGTGTTGAGAGCCCTTCTGAACCGCCCTTTCTGTTGTTTGACACCTGAATTACGTTGTCACTCAGGCACTATTGCCCTTTCGTCTTGAAAGTGAAGAAAATTAAGTACGAAACTATCCTTGTCACCAGGATGTGAAAGAACAAGGATAATATCTCCATGGAGGATTCTTTAGTAGGTTAAGAGATTATTACCATGTCATGAACGTTTCATGGACTTGAAGGCATTAAAATAATAGAAATACTTTTTATAACAAAACGGGTCTTAATCGCGTTCAAAATACTCGCGTGTCAAGAAGTTGTTGAGACCCGCCTCTTCAGTCCTTCGAGGCCATGGACGTAACATCTTATAACACTGATACAAAGATCAAAGTACAAAGAAGAATTGAAATGCATAGCCTGACGGAAGTCCAGCGTGTTGACTACGCTATGAAAATAATGAGAATTACATCTTTCATAAATGTAACTCATAACGTCACGATCATAAATACAGCTGGACCAATTTTGATAAAATTCAATAGGTATGGAGGTAGCTGACACCCGGGTTAACACATTGGCTACTTTTTTTAGGGTTCCGTAGCCAAATGGCAAAAAACGGAACCCTTATAGATTCGTCATGTCTGTCTGTCTGTCCGTCTGTCCGTCTGTCCGTCCGTATGTCACAGCCATTTTTTTCCGAAACTATAAGAGCTATACTGTTGAAACTTGGTAGGTAGATGTATTCTGTGAACCGCATTAAGATTTTGATGCAAAAATAAAAAAATAATAATAAATATTGGGGGCTCCCCATACTTAGAACTGAAACTCAATTTTTTTTTTTCATCAAACACATACGTGTGGGGTATCTATGGATAGGTCTTCAAAAATGATATCGAGGTTTCTAAAATATTTTTTTTCTAAACCGAATAGTTTGCGTGACAGACGCTTCCAAAGTGGAAAAAAGTTGGTCCCCCCCCCTCTAACTTCTAAAATAAGAAAATGAAAAATCTAAAAAGAACATATGATGTACATTACTATAAAAACTACCAACGAAAATTGTTTTGAACGAGATCTATTAAGTAGTTTTTTTTTAATACCTAACTTTGCAAGTTTGCACCTAATTTATATGGGGCGCTATACATACCAGGTGCAAACTTAACTTAAACACTTAGGGATGGAAAATGTTTGTACGGAACCCTCGGTGCGCGAGTCCGACTCGCACTTGGCCGGTTTTTATCTGATAAATCGCGGGTAACACCACGGAGCGAAGCTAGCTTTAAATAAGTTTAAGCACCCAATTAATACCTAACAAACACTCAAGTTGAAAAATAATTTTTAACATTTATTAGAAGTTAAATCTTATATTTTCCTCTTCGTTCTTTGTCTGTAAAAAGTTCAGAACAGTGAGGAATTTCCAACAATTTCTCAGCCGTCGTTGTTAATAGCCTGATAAGTGGCTCTAGGGACGTTCAAGTGAAAATCCGTTTTAAAAATACGAATCAAATCACAATAACAGAATAAACCACTTGTCAATATTTTTATTTTATTATAGACTCTAAAAGGTGCTCGTTCATTTGTTCGCGGTGGAGCAAAAGGCATAAGATAACACTTATTTCCAGCGTGGTCGGTTAAAAATACGTACTGTGGGATATAAATGAATGAATTAAAATAATGAAGGGTTATGCTTTTTACCGAAGGAGCACAGCTCTTCTAAGATATTTCTTAAAACTAGGATCTCGGTAAAGGCAACTGGATTTAATAATACTTAGTTGGTAACCTCCTACTGTCCTTTGTTAGTCAGTAAGCGCTTTTTCCTTTCCTTTGCTTGAAGAATTTCCAGCAATTTTTCGTCTTATGCGGGCTGTTGCATGGTAACAGCGGCGTGATAAGTGGTACTTACTGGAGACGGGCAGACGTAAAAGCTTGGTAGCAGAGATATTTAAAACCTGAGCTAAATATTGCATAATAATTTTAAACCTGATAATAATCACTACATTCTGACATAGTATAAAACAACGTCGCTTCCTGCTGCCTGTCTGCTTAGATCTTTAAAACTGCGCAACGGATTTTGATGCGTTTTTTTTTATAGAAAGAATGATTCAAGAGGAAAGTTTATTTATGTTTATGTATAATACATGCACAGTTTATGCATGCATTGCGCCCGTGCGAAGCCGGGGCGGGTCAGTACTTTTAAATCTAAAATACGCCGATGGTTACACTTTTTTACAGATATATATACTGGCATTACTTAAAAACCTAATCATTATTTATCACACAGTTAATCGCTATAGTGATAAAAAAATACCGGCCAAGTGCGAGTCGGCCTCGCACACCATTATCTATAAAATCACCCTTAAACATTTATTTTATTTAAATATACCTAACTATTATTTAAAAAAAAAGTGAATATACAACTAAATGTTTTGTGAATATTTCAAGCGTGAGTTGTGTCCTACTTAAATATTTATTTCATTGTGTTTTTAGTATGTGTTGTTATAGCAGCAACAAAAATACATCATCTGTGAAAATTTCAACTGTCTAGCTATCACGGTTTATGAGATACAGCCAGACAGACAGACAGTGGAGTCTTAGTAATTAGTGTCCCGTTAATACCCTTTGGGCACGGAACCCTAAAAACCCTAGGAACCCCATGAATTTCAACCCTCCTTTTCACCCCCTTAAGAAATGGTACCTACAGTGTTTTGTAATTGGCATATGACAAATAAATAAAGGATGATTATCCTATGTCCTTCGGAACTCAGACTATCTCCAAACCAATTTTCGAGTCGATTGCAAAAAAAAAATACATAACAAAAAATCACGACCGCTTCCTTTGTGTGACGAAAGTTAGTCATACAAAATGTATGGGTAACTTTCGTCACACAAAGGAATCAATTAAGTTTTGTTTAAATTAAAGCCCTTAACTAGGTATGTACATTTTTTTGAAATCTCGCCTTTCATCTAGGTAAATCTGAACAGTGACTTAAGCGTGAAAATGTAACAGACAGACATACTTCCGCATTTATAATATTAGTATGGATAATGGTGTATAATATAGATGTATCTCTTTTATTGGCATGAGACACAGAATCTACATTCAACGTTCCTTCAGCGAGAAACCGCATTCCCGACGGCGCGCGGTGGGACAGCTGTCTAAGTGTCGTGAAATAATACCTACCTATTTATTTAAATTGAGGCGGTTTCTAAGGAGGAGGATAACTAGATAATCCACAGTTATACATGAATGTCTCTAGCTAGTCTATACTAAGTGATCCTATTTCAAAGGAATCTAAAATAAAAGTGCGTAAGGATATAGAGAAGTTTGAATGGGCTACACTGGCTCTTAAAACACGCTAAACAGTGTGTTTGAACATGGTTTGAAAGTGCGTTAACTTTAAAACACCTCGGACGTAATAGGTAGCTGGCTGTAATGGGACCATCATTTAATTTCTGACCACATCTAAACGCGAAATTAGTTACGACACAGTCGTTATACTTCTTTTCTCCTGTTCGAAGTTCAAGAAGAATAGTTTAATTCACTTATATGCTCATATTTGTAAAGATATTCTTTTTATAAAATGAATGGACAGACCTGCTTGCCTTACAAGAATCTTATACTCATATCTACGCAGACTCAGCTATAACTGAGGCTCCCGAGGCATAAATTTATGATATCATGCAAATGCGACCTCGTAAACTCGCAGTTATTGTTCGCAAACAAATTTAGGTAGTCTGCGAAACCATATTATGAAAGAGGTAGATTAGGATAACGCTGAAATTAGGATTCTTGGAATTTTCAACGCTTGAGTGTACTCGTAATTATAAATGAAACAGTACAGATCATTGTAGCAATATAGGAACTAATGCAGTAATATAGGAACTAATATAATGATAAATTTATGAAACATGTAGGTAATGTCCAATTTTTTAATGTAGGTACACACCACAATTTTTATTTTTTTTAAATAGATTTAAAGTCGCTAAGGCGTAAAACCTTTCAAATAAACAATGCAAAGGTCGACACACTTGGGAAAAATTCGATAGGTTGCTCGGGAGTTAGGGTAGTGAAGTGGTTAATGCGCTGGACCGGCAATCCAGAGGTACGGGGTTCGATTCGTGGTCTCTTCCACCAGGTAATTCATTTAAAAAAAAATCTTTAAGATCTTTGTATCAACAGTTTTAATATAATGATACCACACATGAAGTGAAATAAAAAGGATTCAGTATTAATTTCGCAAGAAGAATGAAGGATTCAGCAGCATTCCAGAAAACAATGTTTTGATTTTGGATGATGAGTTGATGACATACTTAGACTTGACAAATCGCTACCTACTGACTTTTCATAATAAACTTTTTAAACAAACATTGAAATAAAAGTTAAAGAGGGGCAACGTTTCTTGCTATAAATCTGTAAGTCGGTCGATAAAAAATACTTACCGTCCTAGGGCGTAATTTAGAATTTACCACCCGCTTATCCTGCACGTAATACCATCATTTAAGAGCAAGTGTGATGATAAAAATAAGTATGCGCTATTCTGAGATAGGAGTAGATAATATATGTACGTAAAATCGTGACGCCAGCACGCTCCCTCCTCGTCCTCTCCCACACGGAGATTTATAGGAGGTTTATCAGGACACCTCAATGAAGCGTGGATCAAGTCTTAAATATGGTACCGAATTAAAAAAAAATACACGAATTATTTATACCGACCGGCTTAACACTCGTGCTAATTTCCTCTAGGTAATAAGCGAAATTCCACAATAATGTTATCGTATTGTGTCGATTAAGCTATATTGTGATTATTGCCTTCCCATTTAACAGACACAATGGCCGATATATTACGTCATCGACCCATTCTGATGTGTTTTAACCAGATATGTCTGCCTGTGGAATTCAAGCGCGATGCGTTAGTTACGGAAGCTAAGCGAGATTCGCTGAGTAACATAATTTATGAAGTAAGGTACGATGTAGGTACATTTAATAGGGTAAATTATATATACATTTAATATTTATTTCTTCTCTTTGCTCGCGCACTAAGGGTTCCTTGCCGCAATAAACAAAAAACGTCGCGAAATCACGATTCGTGTACGCATCACCATACGTTTCAATTTATAATCTTATGTTTTTATGCAGTTACTTGAATAAGCGAGCAAGTCTTGGATTCTCTTATAAAGACTAAATCGATACCCTATTTTTCAAAAGATGTTACCCCGGTTGTACACACTCGCCAAGACCGTCCGAGATACGCATTATGCAGTAATGTTTTAGCTACCAGCCACTGCTATCTAGTAGTGAACATATCTGCCGTCCTCTAACTAAAAGGCCGTTAAAGGCTCTTACGACGTTTTTGAGTTAATAGTACAGGGCGATACAGCGAAAAATTCTCTACAAACCTGTCTAGGTTTCATAGCTATATCTTTAAAAACAACTGAGATACAGCCATCCAACTAGCGGCTAACTACACAATTATGGGACAATTACTAGCAAAAAGGCCGCTATTAGATTGATAAGTAATTAAAAAGCTGTTAAAGTCGTATAGCTGCTTCATTGTAGTTGATAGATGATATACTGTACTAGTCATAAAAGCAGTTATTTTGATTTCCAGAACTAAAAAGCTGCTACTGTAGTTTAACTGCCTTCTAGTTTACGAACATCATATTCATTAACGTAGTATAATCATAGACTATAAGGCAGTTTGTCTTAATCCATAAGCCGCCTTTTATGTTGTACTTATGGTGATAATTGATTAAAAAAACATACTTTAAAGGCAGTCACGTCCTTATAGTTTGGCAACGATGGTACCGAAAATAAATAGATCCATAAGTAAATCGTCGCAACTTGACATTACATGCCAATAAGGCGGTTACTTGATTCCCGCTCGGACGAAGCGGGACGACTCGTCCGAGCCGTCATAGGTAGGTAACACACCCTTCGAAACATGTGAGGCCGTTCCTGACAATTTTAAGTGAGTCTAAACCGTTTTTATAATTATTAAAGTTACAACCATTCTTAAAACTATAAATCATTCATACTTAAGTAGGTATACAAGTAAAGATTATTACAATTATTTCAAATGGTAGATAAACTTGAAGGGTGTGTAATAATTCATAGAACAACAAATGGAATTAACGTTCATCATATCGAACAACATATAATATATAATATTTTCTTCGGTTTCCGCGACTGTCACACATTTAAATAAAACAATTTAAACGGATTATATCGCGTTTATTAATTATTTGAGCTTCCCTGACGTTTCAGTACCTTTACAGTTACCGTTGTCAAAGGTTGAACGTCAACACAAACGTCACGGAGGCTCAAATAATTAATATACGCGATATAATCCGTTTAAATTGTTTTATTTAAACATATAATATAGGTTACTTCAACACATAGAATCGATCAATTGTTAGAATTATCATTTCGAAGAAAATCAGTTCATTTATACCTATTTTGATTTCTTATAACAACACTTGATATATTGCTTGTGTCGTATTTCGTACATTTAATATAATGAACATTTAATACCACAAACATTTAATAGAATAAACAAATAACACAAATACGCATACCTAATACACGCTTAATAGAATGTTACGTAAATAATATTAACAATCGCAACTACGGTACGCTCGCTCCGCCGACTCCGCCTTAGGCTCCAACCTTAGATTCAACATACATTGTCGAATGATTCATGCGCATTATTGTGATGTTCCTAGACTTCCTAGTATATAATTTGCTGAAGCGAGGGGGATAGATACCCAGTTCTGGCGTTTCGCGCGCTCCTTGGGTTCGCAGTTCAATCTAACACTCCTCCTCGCTCGTCGTCCTAACCTCCACAGGTACCGCCACCGTACCTAGCCTACCATCTGTAGGTTCGCAGTTCTACTTAAAGCTAGGGGAATAAAAAACTCGATTTTGGCGTTTCGCTCGCTCCCTTCGCTCGCTCGTTAGGGTTGCAGTTGAACCTAAAACTCCTCCTCGCTTCGCTCGTCGTCGTACTTAACCTTACCTAAGTCTGACCTGCCTTAAGGTAGAATTTAAGGTAGAATAAGTCTGACCTGCCTTAAGGTTCTGACTTCACACCTAGGTACTATAGTTTAGTTAAAATGATGTAATTGTAACCATCATAATATTAGATAGACAAAATAATTCTTAGGACAATAAAATGAATGTTATGAATATTACGTCTTAGGTAATTCAATTTTCGAGATCAATATTAGGACATACATGCTTTAGGACTTTAAATGGGTATAAATAAATGAATAGGAAAACAAGTAGTATACCATTCAACAGTATGTTATGTCAACCATTTTCGGCCAAAAATGTATAGGATAAAAACTATTCGACAGGCACCCCGCGTCCTTAACCAGCGAAAGCCCTAGATTCATACCTTCGTAGCCTAAATTCTGTTCTATTATGCTTAAATTTATATGAAAAATATATCATACGAAAAATACAGTCTAATAAACTTACATTCTATCAAATGTATGTTATAAGAAAATTGCATTAAATTAAACGTACATTCTATCAAATGATTGTTATAAGAAATTACTTTCTATCAATTGTGCTTCTACGAAATAACGATATATAAAATAAACATTCCATGAAACGTTGTTATACAATCTGAAAATTCTACCAAACGTATATTCGGTCAAATGAAAATATGTTAATTGTTTTTCTATGAAATGGGACGCACCCTGTTTCGAACTCATTTCGTCGGGCCGTTTCTGTCAATTTTTACGTGAGTTTAAACCGTTTTTATAATTATTAAAGATGTCTTACGATAGTTATAATAATAATGATTGTAACTTTATTCATATTCGACTGATGCTTCTCTTAAAAAGCATTTAATTGATATCGTACATGATTATAAGGATTAATTAACACAAATTATAACGGGTCTAACGCGATATTTCTTATTTACCTTCATAATCTAACTTCGAATCTGTGCTCGAGTGTTGTGTGTCGGACCGGTGAAAATAATTATAAAGAAACGGGTGGTAGTCGAACATTTATCTCCCTACCCATTCATTTTATTAGATAATTTCGTCGGGTAGTACTACATTTGGCCGACAGCTCCAGTAACAACTCGCTGTTTCACCAGTACATCTGAGACCACGGCGTGTGCAACCCAGCCGAAACGTTAGATTATGAAGGTAAATAAGAAATATCGCGTTAAACCCGTTATAATTTTTGTTCATTATGTGTACAAACCGCAAGAGTATTAAAGTGTCATATAAGAATTAATATAAGAATTAATTAGGTACCTACAGTAGTTGATTAAACTGTGATCTAATTCCAAGAGTTTAAGACATTAAACATGTTTAATGGGTCGTATTCATTTTTTTACATAGTCTTTAATTAGGCTTTAATTAAAACATATGTCAAGGAGCGCTGGTTTTAGTTAATAAAAGTTTAAACTATAAAATTGCAAGTTTTTAATGTTTTTTTTCTTACACGTGGGTAAGAAACTTCTGCATATTATTGGATTTGATTATAATATTAAAACGTTATTGCTAAATTATAAAGCAGTTAATTTATGATGTTTTGTAAATAACAGCTTTTTTGTCTGGCATAAGTTATAAAACGTTTACATAACGTACAATTGCAACCCATGTTTATAAACTAAAAGGCGTCTAAGCTTATGTAACTACTTTTTAGGCTTTTATGTATTGATAATGTTGACCTATTATACAAACATAAAAAGCGGCTACATTAAGTAACCACCATTTAACTATGATTTTATTTTTAACTTTTTATTATTTGTACAATCCATTTCAAGTTACTCTTAATTACTAAGTTAGAAGGTCGCTAAACATACTCTAACCACCTTTTAGTTATTTGATTTCCGTTTTTATGTTCAACAAATACAAAACAAAAAGGGAAATTTGTAAATTAAACCTGTTAATATCCACTAAATATACATGAAATTTACTTCAAAAATAGTACTAATTCAATACTACACGAATAAATAATAATATTACGGTTATCTCCTACTAGTGTCTAGAGAAATAGTTTCCCACGTTTTTCGCTTATACTCAAAATAACACTTCCGAATTTAGCGGCCTTTTTACTAAAGGACGGCAGATATTTACTTTAGTTACTACGGAAAAGCTCGTACAACTATTCGCATACATTACCCACATGCAAGAGGAGAGGAGCGTTCCTAAAAATTTTACCCGACTGTTGGAAAGAAGGATTATTTACTGATGAGGTCTTTCAATGTTTACCTATAGTATAAAAGCCAACGTTACCTTTTTGTTGTAGTGGACACAACGGCGCAGTACGACGCGGTACGGGCGTACCTCAAGGAGTTGGACATCTCGAGCGCTGTTTGGGTCGGCCTCATCCGCAGTAATCCCGACGGGGACTTCACTTGGACGTAAGTATCGTTTTGGTGTTTCAGTCTACATGCCTATACATAGAACTCGTATAAACCCTGTAAAGTTATAGGTACATGTATAGTCGGTGAGCTCTTAGACTGGCTTGGGTCCGTGAACAGGTGAAATCTGAGGCTTATTTGCAGGGATTACCGTGGGCTAAGCGGTGAAGGTTACTGGAGCTCTGCGCCCGACGCGCGCGCCGCCCCGCTGTGCGCTGCCGCAGACCCCGCCGCCGACTACCGCTGGGAGGCACGCGCGTGCGGCGGGCCTACAGTGGCTTCCTTCATATGCGAACTGCCCGGTAAGTTAATATACTCGTATGTTGTATGCCAAATGGCGTGGAAGATCCACCGCCGACTGCCACTTGAATGAAAAATACATTAGAAACGTTACCTTCACAGGATATGCATTAATATCCAAGAACGTTCATACTCGTTGAACGCTGAGTTAAGATGACTGAAGAGACTGTTTTCATTCATATTTAATAAAATAATGTTTTAAACAAAAACATATAATAATTAAAACTTATTGAACCGGGTCTATCACGATATTTTGATTTACCTTCATAGCCTGACGTTTCAACACGGTTTCACGTGCCGTGGTCCAAGGCGTACTGATGTAACAGCGAGTTGTTGAGTTCAATAAGTTTTAATTATGTATTCAAACCGCGAGAGTATAAAGTGTTATAAAAACATAAATAATGTCCCATTTCTTTAATGTGGGTACACGCCACAATTTTTATATTAAACCATTTATAGAAAGATCAAAGCTCAAAGAAATTTTTAATGAGTTGCCTGGTGGAAGATACCGGGCATCGAACCCGGTACCTCTGGATTGCCGGTCCGGCTGGTCTCTTCCACCAGGTAAGTCATTTCAACTTTTGTTTTAGCTTTGATCTTTGTATTAATGGTTTAAAATAATGTTTATTTTTGTATTAGTGCCACAATGGGCGCTCGGCAAGGACGGCTGCATGGTCCGCGCCCTACCAGCACTAACTGCGCTGTACCTCCCGGAGAGTGCGGCCGTACAACTCACAGCTGATTGCGGTTTGGCCGGCGTGAAGCGGGTCCAATGCACCGGTAATGTGGTAAGTTCTGTAACTAGCATGAAGGCTTTCGAACCTTCAAGAAAAGAGCGTACTCCCACCTGAAAGGCCGGCACGTCCTTGTGACTCCTCTGGTGCTGCAGGTGTCTATGGACGACGGTAATAGCTTTCTATCAAGCGACCCGTTTGCACCCTATGATATTAAAAAAAATGGAGTATTATTGCTGAACATCGTCTGAGAGCAAGAAATTAACAGACAAGTAGTATTACGAAAGATCTAATGAGAGATTATTATTATTACACAACGCTTATGCACTCAAAGTATAAATAGGAACCGGTATTTTAAAATAGGTACTTATTATTTAGTTTTTACGCACCAAGAACAAGAAATAACAATAATTTTATAAAATTTAAAAAAATTACTTTGATATATTATAGAAAATCGTATTTATTCAACGTTTTTATGTCTAAACTGACAATTAAATTACTCATTTATTTTATACAGAAACGTGAAGAGCTCCTAAAAGATTTGTCATGCAACGATGAAGATGATCCATCGAGCACACTGAGCGTAACTTCAACAAGCACCGTGTGGCCGGCTACTGAAACTACTTTTACTGAGCAAGAACTCACCACTGATGAATTATCTACAGTGGAAAATATTGTTACCGAACAAAAACGCAACAGTGGTACACCGACACATATTACTGAAGGTCCTAGTACTTATAATATGATAACGGAGCCAGAAATCCATACTACACCGAAACATAATCTAAATATCCAAGATTTTGTAAGAATACCGCTAACTAAAGAGATTAACTTGGAACCAATTCATAGCAATGATATTCCGCAGGCAGAACCCGTGGATGATTTACTAAATAATCATCATCTTAAAACAATTGAGGAAAACAAGAACTATCAACATCGATTACTACACGGTGAAATGACTAGACTTGGCAATTTAGAAACTATATTCACGCAACCTACTGATCATTTTGTACCACCGCTTGTTATGGCTAAAGCTAGGATCAGTGATGATATGATTGTTCTATCTCTTGAAGAAAAACATGCACAACAAGTCGCTGAACAACGATTATATAAGCACAATAAGGTAATCGATCATCCTAATATAACGCCATCTCAAGATAACATCCATAGTTCAGTAATAAGCACTCTGGCACCAACGAAAATAGTTAAAGATCACAAAGCAACAGATGCGTCAATTTTATATGGTAGTACAAAGAAGGATATAAAATCTAGTGTACCCAAGAAGTACATAGAAAAATATAATAATCCCAAAGCAAACGGATGGAGAACGGTAGATTATAAATTACAGAGAACCGATAAAATAGACTCAGCTTCTACTTTGAAAACTTCAAGTTCGACACAGAAAATGGAAACAACTACCACTAAACTACAAACAAAAATTCAAAATGATTCAGACGAGGATCCAACTATTGATTTAACTGTGATTATAAAAGAGCCAGGAACTGGAAATGGCCAGCAGATATTCTACACCAATCATACAAACACTATCGTAAGAAGTGAGGAGGGAACCACTTCGACAGGAACCGACGTAAAAGATATAGAATCGATATCCACGGTCACTGAAATGCCGATATTAACAACAAATCCTGTCACTGAAAATAAATCTCAAGGAACCTCAACCATTACACTTAATCATGAAGTTATTAAAATAACGGTTATCAATGACTCGACGAGTAGTTCAAGTTCATCTCCAGTAATATTTGAAGTTTCAACTTTAGTGCCAGTCTTTGTCAACAATTCTGGTGAAAGTGATCTCAAACCATCCCCAATTGCGGCTATCAGAAATAATACCAAGCCTGCTACAATAAGTAGTGACCCCGCAACGTCCACTACCATCATGACTACAAGTAGTTCAAGTATTCTAAAACAGCAGACTAACTTAGAAAACAATAAATATTCCACCTTAGTGCCATCATCAACGAATAACGTTGTTAACGGCAAAGAAAATGTTATCTCTACGACAGAGTTACCAGTTACGCTTACGACGCAGGAACCGATACAGACGACAACAGAATCAGTCACTATAGCCACAATAACGTCATCGCCAATTGAGAATGCCACAGAACATGTTGTCAATAATGTTACCGCCGCTGAAAAGTTATCTGTCACATTAAAGGAAGTTTCTACAACAGAAAAAAATTATATATTTAACCACACTGATAATTTTGAGGAAGAGCATGAACACGACGAAAATGATACAGAGACGATTGACGATTACCAATCGCCGTTACTCTCGGCCGCCAACGAACCGCTGCATCGACCCAATCGGTCCAGGAGACCCATGGCTCCCCCAAACCGAATTAATAAATTTAATCCTTTCCGCATATTAGGTTAGAATGCAAACATGACTATAAATGACTGCCACAAAGTTGAATTCTACTGGGGATGATTGACGACTGAAGAAATATACACGCTGTATTGAATTCATAGAATTAGTAATGTAAAACGGTCACGTAAGTGGCGATATGGTGCACTTAATAAAAGCCGCTGATTATGCGACAGATAGTGCCCATAAATGTAGACATCTATATGTATGTATAGACATCTATAAGTAGGTATACACAGTATGCCATTTTTACATGCACAAGATATTAGATGTTGATTTTGTTATTGATTTATTGGAAATGTAATGCTTGTTTTAGTTAGGTGTACTCAGAAATAGAATAGACTAGTTCATAAACTTCGTACTATTCGTAGCCGAAGTTAGTCAATTCTATTCATTTTAAAATATAGCATAGCTATATAATTCATTTATGACTTTAGGTTAAATAGCACACGAAGTTTAATTGTACCTCCTGGGACGTATCTCACACAATTTTAAGATTGCCAAATCAGTTACAATTAATATTATTACCGTATGTAGTGTAGATCATAGCTAGTGAGCAGGACTTTTTTAATAGAAAAATATGAAGTAATTAAGAATAAGAATAACGAGCAGTGATCATGTTCATGTTACGGAACTCACAATCATATCATGTAGGTTAAGAATCTAAGTATGTGTTATAAAATTATTTTTATGGAAATATTTGGAATTATAGATGTGCGCACGTGAATTAATTTCTGAACACAAAGTTGAAATAATGGTGGTGGTATCGGACTTCGATTCATATTTTGTGACCAATACTATCCATACATTTTCTCGATATCGACGTTCATGGAAATAGGATGACTGTTACTTATCTAAACTGGATTGTTACTTTGGCAGATAATATTATGATATGCGAGGCACACTGTGTTATCCTTTGTGTTCAACTTTACTTGTCATGATTGTACTTAGCGATTTTAGACTATTAAAATTTTACAATAAAATATTTAAAAACTTTTTATTGTTTTACTGTCCCTATTCTTGCTCTCTTCTCGCTGATGCAGTACCCATTTCAAGTTTTTGGCAAAGATCATCGTGTAGCAGCTATCGATAGAGTTCATGCAAGTAATTTACTGTTGTGATACCCCGCAAAAATAATACGACCTCAAAGATTCTTTGAACTAAAACATTTTAAGCCGTGAAAATTGAGGATCCATAAACATTTAATTTATCTGATGAATGCTTTATTTTTCGCCGACGACATCCGAGATTTATTAAAGATTTCTCAAATGCTTATAAGCACAATAAGTGAGTTAACGTTTTCAATAACCATGAAGTCAAATATGCGCGTAATGGTCTACGCAAGTTTTCCCTACATAATTGAAACACACTGCAGCTACGGTCCTGCACACGTGGCGTATGGAGTGTACAAGTTAGAAGGAGTAAAAGGAGCAAAATCGTATACTTATGGGAGCATATTTGAAAATGTGTACAGCGGTAAGCAGTAAATAAAAGTTACAATGCCGTCCGCAATAGTTGACAATAGCGCTAGACTAGCAAGATAATATAAAAAAAAATGCAGTTATAGACGAAATGAAATTAAATGAAATGATTTATTTAATGCATGTGGGAAATCGGGTAAAAATTAAATATGTTTAATGTCCAGAATAGTTCGTACTTAATTTCTTTAAGTATATACAGGGAAAACGCATAATTTGGTTCACGATGACCTTTATTATAAATGAACTAACACTCTAAACAAACAGTTGCTAACTAAAGTGACTGACTACTATTTACTACTGTGGCGCCACCAATTTAACGCCTTTCAACAATGATATAGGAAAATGCGCATATTGAACTATTAAACAGGAGTACTCTTTGCCGGCACTTGTGTTTCCTCCTTCTTACAACCTGGGACCCTTCAAACGAAGCGCGATGAAGCATTTCTTGGGCCAGGCCAAGTGGAGCAATGATCAAATTTGCTACGAGCAGAATCTACACGGAGCTCGGAGCGGGTTCCTTAGTAGAACTGTTAAGTACTGTTGTTTTGTAAGATGAAATTTCCTTTGCTCTTCGTGGGCATGCCACGTGCGAGCGAGGGTTCATAAGGCCGACGTAAGCTTGCGGTAACTCCCAACTTTCGGGACACTTAGCCGCAGTGAATATTTGCGGAGCACTCACGACATCTCACTCAACTCCACAAGAGCCAACTCCAACTCAATCCTAACCCGAAGAGTGATCCTCGAATCTATTTAAATAATATCCCAAACTAGCGCTTCAGGAAGACTTACATAAAATTCAGTAAAGGCTAAGGCAAAACGAGTTTTTTTTATAACAAACAACCATTTTATCAAGTAGGTAAAGAAAGTATTAATGACGAATTGGTGACTTATTTTCGATAAGTAATAGTACATTACCTACAGTACATTTTAGGGCAGTGAATTTGTCAATGAGCCCCAGATATTTATGGCCGTCATCTTTGGTTGCGATCTGGGGCTTTAGGAATCACCACCCATGGTTTACGTCTTGCTTTGACCAAGAAGTGAGATTTTCTCCCCTGCAGTATTTTATTATCAAAATTTACTAATTACCCCAAATTCATGAGCACAAAATATGTTCTCAGGACAATAAAGTAGAAATGTTACTTAAGTACCCGTTTAAATAAACGCCTTAATAGTCCAGACATAAAGCATTGTTCCAACGAGGGCTATCAAAAACGTTTCCAGCCTTTATGTGTTCATTCATCTTAATGCTCGCGATGGATGTACGCCGGCTAACGAGACAGGTACATGAAAAGCCCATAAAACCGTATAGTATGTTTGAGTAAAAATTGCAGTGATGCAATCGTTAGTTACTTCACTATATTGACATGTAATTGACAAACACAATTAGGTGTTCGGCTCACTGTTCTATCAAGATTAATTTAGAAGTGATCAATCAATTCATCGATGCAGTTTTATTTTTCATTTAATTAAGCGTAGAGACCCCGAGAACGCTCGATTTTTTTTGAGGAATGTTTACCCGTAGGTACATTTTTGCTCCATACAAAACAGGGAAAATTCTTGACAACGGGTTATCTAAGTCTCCAATTAGGAAAAGCCTTAAAAACCGCCTCATAAATTTTTTAATGTTCAATATTTAAGATTGCACAAGTAACGTCAATTGTCATTTTATTGTTGTTAAATGTGAAAAAAAAAACTTTATTTTTAGTACAGTGTATAGAATATTTTCGCCAATTGTAGGTAAGCCATTTTATCAATTAGCCATAAAAGTAGCCTCAAACATTGTGATTACTGTTGCCACAATGACACGGAATTTGGCGGTCGCAGACTCACAGGTCAGGCTCATTCATCTTAATGCTAGCGATATACGCGTCGACGAGACGTAACGAGACAGATACATGGAAAGCCCATAAACCCGGGAGAGCCCGTACCTGTGTGAGAGAAAACTGCAGCGCTAATGCAATACTATCGTTTGGATTTCGCTGCGGTGTGGATTCTAAATGTACAACGGGTGCATTTTAGGTTTTCGCTGGCGGACGAGCTTTAAAAATACTCCGTTCGATAGCTTACTTTGTGTATTTGTTAAGCGAGGGTCGATTTTTATTAAACAGTCTATACTTACCTTTGAAACTTTTAGCTAGGTTCATGTTTAAGTGAAATGAAATGCGGTTTGTTATTTTTTAATCCAAAAATATCAAGTTACAAATCGATTACCCATGTCTTCAATTTCGAGCAAGTAGGTATGTACTTTGACATCAACCGTGTTAGTATCTTTTTTCTAAACATCTTTGAGTCACTTTAAGGGGGTCACTGGGGTCAGATATGATTTTTCTACGTAAAAGCGCAAGTGACATAGTATTGCACACAATATGTGGGCGCATTTAGTCTTCTCTTCAAATACTTCGAAATCTTTAAAGGACATTTTTTACTTAATTCTCAATATAACGTTTCACGTAACGTTTATTAACGTACCGGTTTACGGACACAGAAATTGAAAATTGCATGATGCAGCACAGGCAATTCCGGTACTCGTAGAATAATACCAGCCAAAAACGGCAGTTCCGTTTGCCGTTTCGTTCGCATTTGCTTTATACATTTAAAAAAAAACTATGAGAAACGTTCGGCTGTCGCAGTGGCAGTTTTGCGAAGATAAAAGTCGCCATCCGCAGACGTGGTGCCGTATCATGAAGGTCTTAATATACGTTTCTCGACGTACTGTCTGCGAAAATGATAAAAGAAACACTAGTTAATAAAATTCATTATCTTATTACCGTAGAATAATACCAGCCAAAAACGGCACTTTTGCCGTTTCGTTCGCATTTGCTTTACTTATATATAAGAAAAAAACTATGAGAAACGTTCGGCTGTCGCAGTGGCAGTTTTGCGAAGATAAAAGTCGCCATCCGCAGACGTCGTGCCGTATCATGAAGGTCTTAATATACGTTTGTCGACGTACTGTTTGCGAAAATGTTAAAAGAAACACTAGTTAATAAAATTCATTGTCTCATTACCTCAGTCACTCGATTTTTAAAAATAGTGTTTTGCACACGTCTCAGGTTTGTTTGTGCTCGGTCGCGCAATTAAAAGATTGGCGAAATGCCATAAATGTGGTAGAAGTAGAAAATAATAAAGTAAGGGTAAAAGCTGCGTCTTGCTAGCGCAATAATATCTTAAATAGTCGATAAATTTGTGCCTAAGGTAATAACAACGGGAAGGAGCACGTACGAAGCCGATTCAGCGTTCGACCCGCCAGTCAGCGATCGTGGGTGCTTAGGCTACGTTCAGGGATGTGAGGGTTGGTTGCGATGCGTGGACAAATCAAACAATAGTTGATATATGAAAAGATGTTTATAAAAAAAGTTGCCGAAAAGTTGCCGTGCGCTTGCAATACTATACCAGTAGGTACTCTCTATTGCACACCTCACAAAAAAAACAGGAAAAGTACAATACAAGAAATTATACAATTAGAGTTAAACATCAGGCGGTCTTCTGCCTAAAAAGTGATCTCTTCTAGACAACCATTGCGTAGTGGAGAGCTTGAAAATTAATTGTGTTATCAAGCAAAACCAAAATAATTTTGATTAACAAGTATTCATTGTTCCTCGCTGCGAGTGCCGCAGTTTCACCTCCCTGTGTTATTTGCGGCGACAAGGGAGGAACGTCACCATGGGCTCCACTGTTCGTGTTTATGTAAACTAGATCTATAGAGATCCACAGGAAAATCAAGGTCGATTTTCACTGCTGAATGTTCTTCGGCTGATATGATGTTGCTCACCATACGCTAGTTTGCTAGTTCTGTCGATTGACGCACCAACACCTCGCTCATTGCTTCGCTAGTCCCTGAATGCGGCCTTAGTGTGAGTAATAGTATTGCTTAGCTAAAGCTCAGCCGAGTTAGCATCAAGTGAGGCCAAGGTTGATGTTCCTCCCCTATCTATTAAATATGAATAGACACACATGCCTACGAGTCGTTTCGCTTGCTGCAACGGCCAACGCAACGCCTCGCTTATCGTGACGCTGACCCCTGAATGAGGCCTTAGTGTGAGTAATAGTAATACTTAGCTAAAGCTCAGCCGACTTAGCATCACGCGAGGTCAAGGTTGATGTTTCCGCATCTATATAAATGGATACAAATATTTGTAGCCAACAACGATGAGCAATACTGTGTTATGTAAGAATGCAGTTCTTGCCAGTGTAATAACGATCTTACTAATTTTTTTTTTCGTGACTTTGACTGCATAATTTTTTGATAACCGTGATTATAGGGTTGCGTACCTCAAACGGCAAATGAACCCTTTACAAAACGGATTGTCAACCCCCTTTCGTTAGGCGTGGAGGTATCAGCTGAAAAATAAACTGCACTGCAGAATAATAAACTTTCTTAAAATAACTAGAAAGTAGATATAAGTATTTTAATAGCCTCAAAAATCTAATATAATTTTCCAAGTTTCAAATGTAAAAATAGCCAGTGGAGTATAACTAGAAGGGTATTAGAGCGTTTTTGTTCCGCGTCCTTTTTGTGGACACTTTCTTTTAAAGATCAATATTTCGAAATGCCACGATAATCTAACAAATGCTTCAAATCTGCCCACGAAAGTGAGGCGGATGAAACGCACGAATAATGAGCCATAAATGATGTGCACTCTCTATCTGTTGATGGACATTCGGGGGGTCTGCGGCTGACGGCTGTCAACCATAAACAATACGGAGACGAGAGAGGAGGTTGTCTCTTGGCGCCTCATGCCGATGTGTCCTTCTAAACAATAATGTCTAGTATTTAGCTTGGACAATATGATATATTTTTTAAGCTTGGTTTATTACTCAAACGGTCACCTTGTTATGATTTCTTTCTTGTGAAATTTAGGTACGGTTTTATGATAACCGTTACGAAATCGGTAAACTGTATGAGTCTATCACTCAGTGAAGTACAAACATCTCTACTATTGTAAAGTTATCAAATTGTAATAGGTATGTATTGAAAATCAGTTTTATATGGAAAGGGGTCAATATTTCAGAAGAAAATCTTAACAACGCGATACAGCAGTGTGGCGCCAGCCGTACAGCGCCATCCGTTGGTAAATTTTCTTTGTCCTCTCATCACGCCAAAACGACTGGACGGGTTTTTAGCAACTTTGGGTACAGGGATAGCTGGACATCCAAACGGATTACTAATGTTTGGCAAATAATCTTTCCCAAAGTATCACATCGCAAATTTTGTTTCCTAAATTTTTATTTGGCAAAAGGTGCAATTAGCAAAACTACGTATCGCAAATTTACAGTTTGCAAACATTTTGTTTAGCAAGTGGCTTGCTTAGCAAATAATTACTTGTCAAGTTTTACTTTCCCAATTTTTTTTTTGCAAATATATCGTTTGGCATAACATTCTTATCCCAAAATATTGCATGGCATACGATTTATATCCCAGTATAAGGTGAAATAAGTAATACTATGATGTTTGGCCCACTCACTATAGGGCCGCGTGGCTCGCTCGCTACGCTCGCTCGTTAAGGTCGCAACTCAACCTAACACTCCTCCTCGCTACGCTCGTCGTCGTACCTAACCTGAGCCAAGTCGGATTTC
Source organism: Apotomis capreana (assembly GCA_947623375.1). Lineage (NCBI taxonomy): Eukaryota > Metazoa > Arthropoda > Insecta > Lepidoptera > Tortricidae > Apotomis > Apotomis capreana. The sequence continues at coordinate 21,044,124 of OX392504.1, forward strand.
CCTTAAGGTGAAATAAGTGATATTATGATGTTTCGCCCACTCGCTATCACTATAGGGCCGCGTGGCTCGCTCGCTACGCTCGCTTGTTAGGGTCGCAACTCAACCTAACACTCCTCCTCGCTACGCTCGTCGTCGTACCTAGGGAATGCAACGGCTAACCGTATTTGTATGAAAATAACCGGGTTTCGGTTAGTAACCGTTTTTTTTTTTGATACTAAAAATAACCGATTGCATTCCGTAGTCGTACCTAACCTGAGCCAAGTCGGATTTCCCTTAAGGTGAAATAAGTGATGTTTCGCCCACTCGCTATCACTATAGGGCCGCGTGGCTCGCTCGCTACGCTCGCTCGTTAGGGTCGCAACTCAACCTAACACTCCTCCTCGCTACGCTCGTCGTCGTACCTAACCTGAGCCAAGTCGGATTTCCCTTAAGGTGAAATAAGTAAGTGATATTATGATGTTTCGCCCACTCGCTATCACTATAGGGCCGCGTGGCTCGCTCGCTACGCTCGTCGTCGTACCTAACCTAAGCCAAGTCGGACCTGCCTTACGTAGGTACTACTATTAGGTAATATTTAGGAATACTTAGGGCTTACAATTTACCAGACTTTTGCTATAAGTTCAGCTTGCAAAGTGACTAATTTGGGAAAATTTTGTTTGGAAAATAATTTATGACAAAATCAAACATTTGCTTTATAAGCATTTGCTAATTAAAATCTTGACAAAGTGAAATTTTGGGAAAAGATGATTTGACCAAATGAATACAATGGGAAATGTAACTTTGCTAGAGATGCATTTGGGAAATAAAACTGTTGCGATAAGTTATTTGGGAAGTCATATTTGGGAAACATTATTTGCCAAACGGCAGTACACCCATCCAAACAGGTTAATTTTAGAATACTTTTTATCCGAAAGAAATACGCGGACGAGGTTGCGGTCCACCTAGTTTTAGTACTTATAGAATATTATATTGCCATTAGAAAAAAAAACCCTCGCCATGTTCTAACATGTCTATCTTAGATACTTATGATCCATCACTGTTAAACTTCCGTAACTGCATTAATCACCTATTTGCTATATATACACAATGATTAAAATGCCATTTAAACAAACTACATGTAAGTAGGTGCCTGTTCACCTAGTTCTGTAGTTATAGAAATAGTGATGTCCGGTCCGGTCTAATATCACAAACGACATCCCTAATGGGCTTGGTTAGTTAGCACGATCGGACACTCCACTACCAAATAAAGGGCAGAGGTCACACGAGACCGCCATTCTCATCCATTATTCAGAATTTTGTCGTTCTTGCTGCTATGGGTATCCTACTCAATTTGTGTTAATGGAGATTAAGTGTTTATTGAAGTTTACCTCTCCCGGCGCGGCCGAATCGCTGTAGTTTGTCATGTCCAACCGATATCTTAACGCGAAAGACTAATGGCTTGGCAAACTTCACTGGAGTCAAAGGAACACTTTAAACAAATTTCACATTTTGATTATTTAAAAACGTAACATCAAAGGTTGAACTTTATTCGTTCCCTTGTTGAAGTTGTTTCGTCTTATCTGAAGTTACTTTTATTGTAAGGTACGATTACTGTGTTTTATGTTCGTACAAAAGTTATCCAAAGTCTTTTAATGGTCCTCGGTGTCGGGTCTGCAAAACAGAAATAATAAATTTAAATTAAGCTCTCGACTTCCATTCTCTTAGAAGGCTGGAGATATAAGAATGTAAGGTTTTATATGTCTACCATTTTAGATGCCGAAGGCGGCGAGGGGACTTGGTCCGACTTTCTTTCACCGAAATATTATTATAAAAGGAAAATATCGTTCGGCTGTTAGCGAGCGATTTTATTGAATACGTACCTTTTCAAATGTTCAACTGAATTAAATTTATCGTATAAAAATAGGAATACATGTGATTGTGCCCAAAAATACTTTTAGTAAAACTAAACTTAAAAATAAAACTAAACTAGAATAAAGATAAAACATATCTTAAAAATGGGGATCTGCAGCATAGTGCTATAGATACTGACGGAGTTCCTCGCTGAATCGCGAAACAGATTCCTTTGCACAAGGAAACCGCCAGTCCTTCAGTCGCCTGTAACATAATATTCAGGACCTAACCAAGCGAATTCAAGTCAATAAAGTGTTCAGGTACCTCTCCTAAACCTCTAAACAACGTCTTTTTGTTAATTAGATATACGACCTTTCGGTAAAGAAACATTAAGGGTGATCGAGTTTCTGCGATACCTAATTTCAGAGTGATCTAGTTTCTGCCATAAACGCAACTTACGTTTCCATGGCAAGTGAACAGCGTCATTTTTCGAATAATGCAACTCCGTCCGGGCACATTATAGAATAAATTTAGTATTCACGCCTGGAAAGCTATAATTATCGTCAATAAAGTCCTACTAATTGCGGCTTATGCCGATAGCCGCCATTCTTTCAGAACAAAAGGGGAATGTGTAGCATTTTACAAGAACCATTTAATTTTTCCTTTCATTCGTTCTGTTCTGGTAAAACGTTGGCTACTTGAGATTCGTTCAGACTTAGGAGCAACAGCAATACACACTAAAGTAGTAGAGTAAGTAAATAAAAAATAGGAGATTGTCCATGAAGATACATTTAATAATAGGCTGTTTATTATGAAAGGTTGTACGTGTAGGTAAATATGTTTTTACCTGCGGGTTTCTCCCACTGCTGGGCAGGGGCGTATTTACTCTAGGACCATCCGAGCCATGGCCCGGGGCGGCAAGCCGGCAGGGGCGGCGAAGCCGCCTTTTAACCGATTGAATTTTGTTTTGGTTTTGGCGCCATTCAACCTACTACATATTACATCTCACCTTTTTTATATTTTCTTGTCAATCCACAATTTTAAATTAACCATATCTACGTACTTAATCAACTACCATGATCCATTATACATACTAAAATAAAAGTTAAATATTTCTTTGACTTCTGGGGCGGCGAAACTTATTAGCCCGGGGCGACAAATTTCAAAATTCACCTCTGCTGCTGGACAAAGGACTCGTCAGTTTTGTGTTATACGAGGATGTTATAAATGAAAGAGTAACTAATGTGTAATAATTAAATTCTTAATGTTATTAATACATGCTTCCACCGTAAGTTAAGGGACTGAACATTCCATGCGATTGCACTTAATCGATATAAAAACAATAAACACTTGCGCAAGAATATCCAACATATTCATTACAGTATTGTTGGAATTCTGTTTATTTACATTGAGTTTTAAATCAAATATGCAGAGTTTGCAATGCCATTGTCAGAATCAGAACAAATACTGTTCGTTAGTAGTTTCATTACTAGTAAAATAAATTAGAATTTTATGCAATCGTTGCACAATGGAGGTTCTTAAAGTCGAGTACCGCGGTTAGGTAGGTCACGACCACGAGGCTTGCCGAGTGGCCTATGTAAGGTACGAGACTTTAAGTCCTAATTGTGTAACTATTGCATACAATACTTTTTATACGAGCAAAACTCAGAAAAACATTTTTTACTTTAATCGTCTGCTAAGTAATTCTTTTCGTTCCACGGGTGCCTCGTGATTGGTGATTTTTTTTGACAAGTAATATCAACCAATCAGTGAGCATTAAATACGCTTATGTTCTCTTTTTGGAATTATTAGAGTTGTGTAGAGAGATGTCTTATGAATATTAAAGTTCTGTAGCGGGTACCATAGAGTATAGAATTTTGTTACAGGATTAAAAAGTGCGTTATTGTGATTTTGTCTGTGAAATTATAATTGACAGATTAAAGTCTGCGAGTATAAAAAATATATTTTATAAGTTGCTTTTGTGTACTTATATAGAAGATTTTTTGACAAAGGGCTAAAATAAACGGATTGAGACACGAAGTGATTATTTCGACGGGCGAACGAAGCACCGTTATAGGTACTAGAAGAGCAGCAGAGATTTGTGCGGGAACAGGGCCGGGACAGGTAGACGTGCGATTTGCATAATGCGTGCCTGAGACAAGCTTATTTTTTTCTTTCTAATGTATGTTGTAATCAACATACAATTAAATTAGACAGTTTTCCACGACCTTCACATGATCTACTTCTACCTATTAAGGAACTCGCACGATGCGTGTACTAACTAGTTCGTGGTAACTACCCGAAAATCTTTTCGTGTTATTAATATACACCGTGAAACTGACCAATCTTGCCTTGGCGGGGCCCTGCGGTTTAAATGTATGTTGAAATAGTTTAAGGATTAATTTTTTAAGTTAAATATAAATATATACGTTCATCTATTTGCTAATAAAATAAATCGATCATTTTTATTTTCATTATGCTTTAAGGCCAATGGGGACATTTATCCGCTAGAACAAAATTGAACGGTTTCACAGTAAGCTTTTATTTTAATTCAGAAGTATCCTATATCAGCATCCTAAAAGGAAAGTCATTATTTGAAGTTGCTCAGTAGCAGGGCCTCGGCTAATCCCGGCAGCGTTACCGCTGTAATCCGGAGAGCAGCGGAGAGATTTCTGCGGCGACCGGGACGGGGTCAGGTAGACGTGCGATTTGCATAATGCGTTATACTTACCTATGTCAAACTTCATGGTTTCTTTTTGTAAAAGTAAAATGACCATGATCCGTCTTATATTCTACTAGCGACCCGCCCCGGCTTCGCACGGTTGCAATGCTATAATACGCATGTAGATATTATACATATAGACCTTCCTCTTTAATCACTCTATCTGTAAAAAAAACGTAGTTTTAAAGATCTCAGTATACATAGGGACAAACAACAGACAGACAGACAGCAGGAAGCGACTTTGTTTTATACCATGTAGTGATGATGTAGTGATACTTATTCACCAACATCACAATGGTTCCGAGCTACCAGAATACATTTTTACTCACAACCTTCACAATATTGCCTATCTGCCGACTAGAGAGCGCACTCCACGTCAGATTAATTGGCTACACAAAGTGTCGAATAAAGTGCAATGGGTACTCTGTTTATGAGCTGATCTACAAACAGTGGGTATAAACAACTATTGTGTATTCATTCGAAATCTTTCCCGAAAAGATCACTGAAACAGCGAGAGCGAAATCCTTTAAAGGCAATCAGAGAATAGTCCGATGCCGGGCGGTATATGCGGGCTCGGACCGCAAAGACATGTAACATATGGACTTAGTTTTCTATAAATTTATTAAATAAGTACTTTGTTTGTGTTTCTGAAATCTACCTGTGACTTATTAGAGTTGTGTAATAATTACTCAATCACACTCATGCTGCTGTTATAAGGATCCCATCAAAAACATAAATGTAAAATGAGAGCCAAGTTCAATATCGCGTGCACTTCGCCGACAAAAGAATTGAGATCTGCAAGGGTGCCAAGTTCTTTGCTCTAAAATTTTTAGATACAAGGACATGCGACATACTCAATGCATTTATTTTACTTAGGGAGTAATTCAATATCAAGATTTGACTTGGCTAGTTTTCATAAACTAACTAAATTTTATAAAAGTAACATATTCATAGTCATAGTTCATTATCAAGCTAACAGTATAAGTAACAAGACGTACACTAACTTGCGTACTTACCTTTACGAAAATAGGTTAATGATTTGATTGATTTTGATTTATAATATAAATTTATATTTTAAAACTAGCCAAGTCACGTCTTGATATTGAATTACACCCCAAGTAAAATAAATGCATTGAGTATGTCGCATGTCCTTGTATCTAAAAATTTTAGAGCAAAGAACTTGGCACCCTTGCAGATCTCAATTCTTTTGTCGGCGAAGTGCACGCGATATTGAACTTGGCTCTCATTTTACATTTATGTTTTTGATGGGATATCATTACTTTTTGTACAGAATTTATTATGATGTGTAAATTACTTAATTATTATTTGTTAATTAGTTCTGTGTGCTATTCTAGTACATCTTTTGAAAGTTTTGAACAAACAAAGAATTTTCCAAAACGGTTAGTACGTATTGGATTTTTATGTGCATGTATGTGTAAGTGTGTGCGTGTGAGTGTAAGTATATGCTATTCTAGTATATCTTTCAAACAAAAAAAGAATTTTCGAAATCGGTTTATAAATGACAGAGTTCTGAGGCAACAACCATCAATAATAATAATAATAATAAAAAACATAAAAAAATCACTGTTTTAGATTTTTATATGTATACACACACAATTACTAAGCTGGATGCCAAATTTCACCTTTCTAGGTCACCTGGAAGTGGGTTAGGTTTTTGATTACTAGTCAGTCAGTCAGTCAGTCAGTCAGTCAGTCAGTCAGTGATAAAAATACCGTTTTTTGGACTTTAATATCTCAATAACTATTTAACCTATATTAATGAAATTTGGGGTTCTACTTGTTCTAAAGGATCTTAATACATAAGCAAAATTTCATTTTTTTATGTTAAATAGATTTGGAGTTATTGGGGGGTCAAAAGTGGCTCCAAACGGTTCGTGTAATATAACACACGGCTGCTGCTCGCCAGTTCCTGCGGTGAACTTGGCTGGACACGCTGCCGCGTGTCTAGATAGGCTGTATGTATATAACATGTTTATTATGTGTGTTTTAAAATAATTGGTGAATATAATATCACGTTTATTTTTAATGATCATACTAGTTCATCCCAGTACCTTCATGTTTATTTTTCGGGAACAGTGCACATTTATGCTATAAAATGTAGCCTTCATATAAATACTTTTTGTATGGTCTTCAGTATAAATAGTACAAAGTACAATTAATTAACCACTTCGATCCTGGACTTCAACGCTAGGTTATATATATATATATGCAAAGACAAACCATCAAATACACTTTTGCCACCTTTGCATTGATAATATGAATAAGAATATTACTAAAATGTTGAACGAAATAGCAAAGCGATGGGTGAGCAAAAATCCTCCAATATTTATACTTCACCGACATTCTATTATTCAAGTATATTTCGTGTGTCCATGACACCTCGCCGCGCGAAAATTTATTTAGTTGCGGAATCAGCGGAATGCAGTGTGTAAATACCGCAATAATTGGCAGTGGTTAGCCGATGCAGCGATATGGATCTAACTTAGACCTTAGATTATGGAGAAAATAGGGTAAAACTGACTCAGAAAAACAGTACCCAAAATACAGTCTAATCTACATTCAAAATGTTTCGTGTGTCTCTGGCCGGAGGCTCACTCGAGACGCTGAAAGTGTATCAAGTTGCGGAATGCAGCGCGTAAGTACCCCAATAATTGGGTTGGCGGTGTCGAGCCGGTGCAGCGGTATTGATCTAGCGTTTAGACCACAGAGTATGGACGTAACAGACTAGTACCGTCTACGAAAATCAGTACCCAATCTACAGTCCAATATATTTTGCGTGTCTGTGGTCGCAGGCTCACTCGAGATGCCGAGAATTTATCCAGTTGCGGAATGCAGCTCGTAAGTGCCCCAATAATTGGGTTGGCGGTGTCGAGCCGATGCAGCGGTATTGATCTAGCGTTTAGACGCTTCCGCAGTTGAATTTCATTTAGCTTTGCGATTCCTGTGTTTGGGTTTTTGCATACTCGTATTGTGGTATTAGTAGGTAATGGGCATTTTAGTAATACTTTTTAAGTAGTATGGATTTGATATCACTTATTTATATCACATTCACAAATAAGGATAATACGTTGTTCATCAAAAAAGAGAAAGCTGGAAAAAATAAGTTTAAACGTTATCACTGTACTTAAAATAAAATAAATCACGTAAAGACACAATCTATCAACTAAATTCGCAAAAAAAAAAGTTTATTATCACAACGCGTTTCTAGTAAGGATAAAATGTTTTAATTAATTAAGTTTTGTGTAACATTTTCATACGTAGATCTCAGAGAGTACATGTCGGGTCCTGTTTATTAGAAGCTTTTATTGAACTTCCAGCATACGTACGTAACTAAAGTTTGTTCGGGTGGAATCTTGCAACTCAATTGTGAAGCAGATATCTTCAACCGATTGGGCTGATATTTTGCATATCTGATTAATTTCGATACAATAATATGACACCATGGGGCCGGTCTGATGATGGAGCTGGAGGGTTACCGGGTATCAGTGAGCAATTGATGGATGTTAAAAAAATACACAAAATTTGTCAAAAACTTATTTACATAATAATAAAACATAATACTTACAGATATTATTAATGGTCATATTATTTAGGACGGATCCAAAAGGATGAAGAAGAGATTTTATTATTTATTATAAACGGCACAGGTCGCGTTATATAACAATTCCCAATATACCTAAACAAATAAATCAAGTGTCGTATGATTTTAATTTCAGCCATCCAATATACAAATGAGACGGCTGAACAATTCATTATGTGCCTAAGCGATTGTTTGTTCATTTTGTTGCCTCTACTTGACTTTCAGAGTTCCAGAATTGAAATTCTAATAAAATGCGAAGTCTGCCGAGCGGAAATGAAAAACAGAAAAAGGAGAGGAAAGATTTAATTAGCGGCGATCAACAGAGCTCTCTTCCGCTCGCAATAATACAGTTAGTAATGGAAACGGTTTTTATACTTCGACGTTTTAAAACGGTTTAAATAAGCTTAGCGACTTATTGGTCAATTCTGAGCAAAACGTGAATGAATATCTGAGCTACGTTTTCAAGCGTTTACTAGTGAACAGTTGCTAAATACAACCGTTAAATGAAGCTTGACTTTGTGACTTTTTTAACGTTTACTTACTTACTATGTATTTTCATATTTTTTTTCTGCTAGTGTAAGCGATATTTCGATTGCATTTTACTGTCTTACTAGAAGATGTCCACTGTTTTGTTACGTGTGGAATAAAGAATCATAACCTTCTTTATATTTTATCCATGTTTAGTCAAGTTAATACTGTTAATAGTATCCTCAAGCATGTGTAGGATGTTGGACCGTTTTGCACTCCTCTCAAATCGACAGTACGGTTTTAGACGTGGAAAATCAACGGAGGATGCTGTTGATTATTTGACTAAACAAGTTGCGTCAGCCCTTGACAATGGACAGAAGTGTGTGGGAGTGTTCCTTGATCTTGCTAAGGCTTTCGACACCGTATCTGTGCCTATTCTACTGAAAAAGTTAGAAGCCTTCGGCGTTCGCCCCCCCCCCCCCCCCCCCTTCAATGGTTTCAGAGCTATCTCACCAATAGGTCCCAAAGTGTAAGAGTCGGCAACAGTATAAGTGGTCAAATTCCGATCCAGTTCGGGGTTCCGCAAGGAAGCGTGCTAAGCCCTACTTTATTTACCCTCTACATTAATGATCTCTGTTCAATTAACCCTTCAAAACACGATATTACATGTTATGCCGACGACACAGCAGCACTGTTCTATGGTAACTCGTGGATCGAGGCTCTGCATAAAGCTGAAACGGGTATAAAGGACATAAAAGACTGGCTCGATAACAATTTGCTCACCCTTAATCTGGACAAAACTAAGTTTATTTGCTTTCACAAGATCAAGGCATCTGAACCTGAAAGTGTCACTAGTATCAACATTGCTGGTGACAATCGTAGCCCTATTGGTAGAGAAAAGTGTATACGATACCTTGGAGTTGAGATTGACCATCACCTTAATTTTAAACAACACACTTCCTTGACGAAGCGCTTGAGGAAACTTATTTACGTAATGCGTCTACTCCGTTGCTCTGCGGAGAGAAATGTTCTGAGGCTCGTGTATGTGTCGTTGTGCCGGTCGATTCTGGGATATTGTATCTCGGTGTGGGGCGGTGCTGGTACTTCAACAATGATTGGTCTAGAGAGAGCTCCAAGAGCGGTTCTCAAAGTAATGAGCAGAAAACCTGTCCAGTATCCGACAGATAAATTGCTCTCGGAGTCACAACTACTTTCTGTCCGCCAACTATTTATCTATAAGATAGCCACAACAATGCACCGGAATATGGCTCACTCAACGGGTCTTGGCAGACCTCGTGGCATAAGAATTTTTCGTGTCCCAGTTGCTACCATTAAAACATCATTTGCGCGACGCTTTCCTACATTTCTACATCCACTTATATACAACAAACTGATAAAGAAACTAAACATACAGCCCAGCACTCGAAACAAAACGCTTTCTAAAAATATTAAAGACTGGTTGCTGACCCTCTCTTACAAGGATACAGAAAGCTTACTAATACCTCTGCGATAATGTAATAAATAAACTCAACCCATTCATGAGATGCAAACAAAGACACACACACACACACACACACGCACGCACGCACGCACGCACGCACGCACGCACGCACGCACGCACGCACGCACGCACACACACACACACACACACACACACACACACACACACACTTCATTTTCTTAAACCGCCCATGTTTATTGTTGGTAATCATTAAATCACTGTATTGTAATTTTATTCAGTCTTAGCTTTTAAAAATATTTCATCCTCAATTTATTTAAGTAATATAAATATCTGTACGCGCATCTCTATACTGTAAATCTCTAGTTGTTAAGTACCTACCTCGCGGTCTTCACGACACAGGCTTGACTAAGTGTGAGGACCATTATTGTTCTATAAGCTCACTTTACAATATCGTTAAACCATCTGTATCTTCTTGTGCATTACTTTTGGAAAATAAATAAATTTTGTATTTTTTATTGTATTGATACTTGATCTTAAGGAAATTAAAAACAAAAAGAGAAGGGGATATATTTCATTAGCGGCGATCGAACAAAGCCCTTCCGTTAGCAATAATACAGTTAGCTATGGCGTGCTAGCGAATATTCGACGCCGGTTTATTATACATGAACCTTTTGAAATGGTTCATAAGCTGAGCGATTTATCGTATACAATTAAAACATGAATACCAAACGCTCTGAAACGTTTATATTAGTTATCGCTATAGGAAAACAAGAATATCATTTTTTTTGTTGCTTAAAGAGGAAATAATGCTACTTAACTTAACGACATTGAATTGGATGATGAATTGAATGACCTCAAAACATTGCTTGCTTGCAAAGTCTCACAACGCAAAGTCGACAAACTCAGTTGACGCCTATTGTTATCAATACAGCTTTATTCTTGTTACCTCGAAATATCATGGCGGCCGACCCACTGGCTGAGACAACCTTGTGCTTTTCTCAAAATTAAATTAAAATAACTGCAAGAATTCCCCGAAAACAGTAAAATGTTACACTAAATTTTAACGGATTAAAAATAAAAGTATCTCTTTCAAACGCTTTTAAATTGAAAGGATTATGTCATTTCATTTCATCCTTTGAAAAGGATAGCGCGAAAGGGCAATAAATTGTAATAAAAGCACAAATCCGGCTTCAAAACTTTTAGCAAAGTGTGTTATTATAAATCTTTCTTTGTTTCTTTCCTCAGAGATTGCTGTCGTGCTTGGGCTTAATATCAGATAATACTAAAAAACGATTACTCAATTCAAAATGTTTACTTTTCTCTTTAATAAATATATTATTGTTAAATTTGATTTATTTCACAGATGGGGCATTATAATATATCACACAAAGTAAATTTAAACAAATATACACAATCAACTAAAAAAACGCAATAGGGAAAGGAATTAATTTTTCAAAAATCTTGCTTTTTTTTATATGTACCCTAAATATAAAAAAAACGCCTTCCTAACGATAAAAATAGCTAAGCGTTTTGAAAATTTTCATCCATTACTTACCCGTTCTCTGGCAGCTTTTGCGATATTTTTTAACCTGTTGTCATACCACTCAGCGTAGGTACGTCAAGCTGCGTTATACATAATCTCACGATCTTAAGACTGCTTTAAATAGGGACGTTATATGTTACTAATAAATTTAAACCAGCTTACACCTATCAGAATATGGTTGATATTAGTCTAAATTAGTAGTTCAATTTAAATCCCGCTTAGAAGACCCTCGTCAGTGCTGTCTTATTAGTTATTTGGGATACCATCTTCGAATTCGCTGGCAAGGAGATGTAATTATTTATGGAGCTTCTAACTTGCTATTGTGTTTAGGAGACAAGGAGTGGAATTACATCAATAGAAAATGAGCAACTAAGTCGATCCTCGTCTTTGTAGTCAGTTATATGTACAGTTAAAAGGCGTTATGAGACACAATTTAAAGCCTTACTTACTTACTTTCAAACTTTAAATGAAATTCTATTTTCATACAAATAATCTCAGAATAATCTTGAAATCTGAAAATTACGACAAAAGAGATAATTTTGTGAATTATTTACGATTGAAAATTGTACATTAAAATGTCAGCGAAATTTTAGGGACGGCGAAGAAAGTTCTGCGAAAATTTCGAAGTATGTTTTCTTTCTCATAAAAAATAAGAAACCAAATGAAAAATAACCGTATCTCAAATAAGAGTAATACTCATTGTGTTCCGAACTCGGAGAACCATTTTGAAATGTGAAAAAATGACAAATACTGTGCGGATTACGTTTCACCAACAATGTAGAACCCGTTTTGTTGGTGGTATTAATGTGATTGTGGCGTCCGCAAGTCTACGAGTACAATACGAGTACTTACTTCTTAATCGACTTACTAAATTTAGGTTTCTTGAAGACGATTCTCGACTTTTCACAATCAAATATTTATATTATCTTTTTAATTCATAATATGATAAAGATTATTAAGTACCTAAACGGATTTAAGTTTCTTGTGTATAACACCTTTTTAACCCTAGAGTGCTCGCGCTATGAGCATTTTGCCGTCCGTGGAACTAAACTATATTCGTGTTATTTTGTAAACGATGCATTGGTCAAGGTCAAGCGTCCTAGTAGCTGCCCCCCCGTACCTTACCTCCTTGTTTTAGAAATTATAATAAATTCAGTGCGCGGGTGACTGCAAAAGGCAAAGATTGTCACAGGTATGTCGCGTTTGACGGCAAATTGCTCGCTGCGCGACTACTCACGTAAGTAAAGTTTATGGATCTGTTTTTTAATATAGTTGAAATATTATGAGTTTTCATTGCGTTTAGTATTGTTTTGATATAAATATCGTATTACTAATGTTGATTATTAGTTTGTTTTGTTTAGTTATTAGGCGTTGTTTTTGTTTTGTTTTGCTCAGTTTACTTTATATTATTACGACAAACATTTCTGAAAGAAATTGCCCTGGCGATGACTAGACCACATATCATTAAAAAAATCCGACGTAAGCACATTGCAGAAACAGCTGATAAACCAAATCACCCGATGTGTACCATCGGATCATTAAAATATAATATGCGCCGTATGTCCGTCCAAGAAAAATAGTAGTACAAAAAAGGATGCAACATATATGCAAAGTTACTGTGCAACGAACATTGTATGTACATGTGTCAGGATTGTTTTGCTAAAATACATGTTGTAGATGATGAAAACGTATAATTTAGCTATTAAGTTTAATTTTTATTTTTTTTATATTAATAATTGTGAAGAAGTTGCAAAAAACCAAGAAATTTTACCTAAGATTTCCCAAAACATTCTTTTCTCAATTCTAAGAATCAAACTGTAATAAATGTTTCTTATTCTGATAGTTTATGTTTCATTCTATCCTTTAAACGTAATTATAAATTCATATAACGCCTATTTGCTAGAAAAAATCATATAAAGTATGGGCGGCAAAATGCTCCCCACGCGATCACTCGCGTTTCACGAGAAGGCGCGATCACTCTAGGGTTAATTGTCAACAAAACGAGTTTTTGTAACAGACACAGACATACACTAATCTTTTTCAGGCTTTTCTTTGAGTAGGGACCTCGTTAAAAGTTCTTTAACTGAACAGATATCAACAACTTTTCTTGAAAAACATTACAAATCTATTTTAGATAGGTACGTAATTCTTTTCTAGAAATGCTGCTGTTCAGTCCGTGTGTACTCGCCTCGGTGCGGATTGGATCCTTCAAAGTTTTTATCTCGCTTCGAAGCAGAACGATTAGAAGTTTTAAGATTGATGAATCTTTCCCTTGAAAGTATTTTTACTAGGGATTTTTCAAGATAGCAGGGTTAAAATTTACTGACTAAAGTTTAATTACAGCGTAATCTTAAAATGTCTTTGTCCTTCATCGTTTAATAGGTACTGTCGTAAAAGGCTTGTTTTGACGTAAGAGGTAGATATTATTATGAAGAAGAGGGATGTGCTCGCTGAGATGAATTTTATGACGGTCATCCGTAAATAAAGAGGGGTATAAAGTATGAAAGTAGACTATTTATAAAAATATATAGCTTCCGTGTATAATTATTTATCTTAAATACCTACAAGTATCAGATATCTACAATGTAAGTCTAAAGATGCATCTGTCCGGAAGCATAATTATTCAGAGTTTTCATAATTACAATAACCATCTTTTTAAGAATTTCACATTTTTGGTACCTAACCTAACTTAAATTTACATAAGTATAACGTTTAAATTTCTTATCATCGTATCAAAATTATCGTTTCGTGAAACATCCTATCGAATATGATAAAAATTATTATGGAATTTAATGTTTTGTGATCTTTATAGGTCGTCCTTTTGGATTCCATTTTCATTTTTAAGCTTCCAACAGAAAGCTCAGTTGAGTGCAAAACTTTAAATCGAGTACCTAAATCATTTCTGTTCTTGTCCCTGGATTCAAAAAGGTCTTCGTTCGCATGAGGATTACTAACTTTATTCTGCTTGGTAATTTACGACGTATTAATTCTTACCCCAAAAGTACAAGCCTCGTACAAACCGGCGCACAGCCCGATAGTCCGCAATTCCGCATACATTATGTAGTAATCCGTAATAGGCCGGCCGTCGAAGTGCGGTCACATTTGTACCGCGGGCAAACCATAAAATTTGCATAGCAGTTGTATATTATGATTATATGCGGTGGTTCAGTAATTATTGTCCTCTGTAGCGATGCCAAACTTTGGCATGCAAATTGAGGATCGTTTCGGTGTTCGTGAACTGTGATAATAATTGTTAGCATTGAAACTATAGTAAGATTCTACTGAATCGACGTACAGCTACAAGAATTGTAGAGAACAGTTGCATTCGCGCCACTACGTGCACTTCAGCTCGTTTGTAGTGCGCGTGCCGCGGCCGCTCCAGGAGACCATCGCGTGTGCTGATTTCTGGCCGAAAGGTGTCGTGTTTCGTCGGTTCCGGGGCAACCTACCAAATACAACACCCGAGATGTCGGAACAACGGGGCCACGCTGTTTCGCCGTCAAAATAAACATTGTTCGGTTCATGACGCATTGGTGTAAACTGTAATGTTATGTAACCTGTTTTTCAATAAATAAATAAATAAATAAATAAATAAGAATGCAATTAAAATGTCAAACCGATTCACAGAGAGGGTT
This sequence comes from Apotomis capreana, assembly GCA_947623375.1. Taxonomy (NCBI): domain Eukaryota; kingdom Metazoa; phylum Arthropoda; class Insecta; order Lepidoptera; family Tortricidae; genus Apotomis; species Apotomis capreana. The sequence continues at coordinate 21,059,385 of OX392504.1, forward strand.
CTCAGTCTCAGTTCAGTTTGTAAATCATTGAAGTCAGTTTATAGTTGCGATAAACTATTTTGAAGCATGTATTAAAAGGAGAACATTCAAACTAGGTAGCTGTGCTATTTCCAGAACCCTCGGGCATTCGTTCCAATTTTTTGCCGGTTCTCATTCTCACATTGGATTACAAGGCCATCGCTGAAATTGTTCTCACTGCACGTCATAACGATTACGAGTGGTTGACTGGTAGAGAATGCCTTAAGGCATTAAGTCAGCCATATGTATTGTTTTGATATTGTACAGTAAAATCTAAATAAATAAGCCCGTCAGTAATGGATAGAAGATACCTGAGACAAAAATAACTTTGTGTTTTTTTCATAGTCTGTACGTAGATGTATGTACATATGTTATGTTGCTGTATACTTTTAAAATTGCTTACGATATTACTCGTAATAAATAAGACTGTATGTATATTGTTTTTCGTATTGACTGTATGTTATGTATAGTAAATACGTCGTGGGAATTATTGAAACTGAAACTTCTATCATACAAATTCTTCTTAACTTCTATACTACATATTATAAAATTCAGCGTGATGCAACGGCGTGACGTCAGTCGTACAGTGCCATCTGTTGGTACAATTTTGTTTGTCCTCTCATCACACCGAAATGGCTTGACGGATTTTAATCAATTTTAGTACAGGTATAACTGGATATCCAAAGATGACTAAAGGATACTTTTTACCCAGCTATAATTAAAAAAATATGCGGACGAATTTGCAGTATCTATGAAATGCTAACTTACTAGAAGGTGCCCTACTAGTAGGTAAGTTATAATTCCGTAGATACTGTAAAGAGACCCGAAACCGTGAAACGGAGTGTTCTCCAAACGCTATTCACCATGACTACATAACTTCACAATTAAGATCCAAAAGCACATGCCAGTTGTTTGTAATTAAGTGCCTTCCCTTTGATACTGTTCCGTCATTTGGGGAATTGCTGGTGCTTAACGAGGTCTTCATGTGGCGATGACGTGTACTAGAAAATTACCTACTCCTTAACGCAAATCGGTACAACATATATTCGTCAACTATAATGTGGACGTGTTATAACAAGGCCTATTCAGTTAGCCGTATTAATTGCCCAATGTTCCAACTGATTCGTGAACACTTAAGTACATTATTCATATTAATTGATTGTCTACATTTTGGGAGAAAACATATTATATTGCTGATGGTTGACACGTAAACAATGGTAGTGATAGAACTGAATTTGACTTTTACAGACAAATTAGATGTGTCAGTTTCGCAACGTCGCAATCATAAAGGCGTTTCAACTGGACGACGCGTTTGGCTTGGTTTGTAGACACCTGCCTGATGAGCGGCGGTCCCGGGTTCGAACGGCCAGGGCACATATTTGTGTGATGAACTCGAATATTTGTGCTTGGGTCATGGTTGTTATTATGTATTTAAGTACTTATATATATTTATCTATATAAGTACGTATATCGTCGTCTAGTACCCATAACACAAGCCTTCTTGAGCTTAATTTGGGACTAGGTTGATTTGTGTGAGGTTGTCCGATATTTATTTATTATTATCTCCTTTATTCATTTTATAGCTTAGATTAGGTTTTTTACAATAAGTGTACTCGGCACTAGCAACACTTCTTACTGTAGAAGTGTAGGTATAGTATCTGAGGAAGTGTTGCTAGCGCAAAAAATGTTACCCCGTTTGTTAGATATCAGTCATTTTCGGAATTACCCGCCATTCGGAATTAGCCGAGTAAACCTATAAAAAGTAAAATACAATAAAGAAGTTACAAAATATAAATACATTATAAAAAACCTAACCTAGGGTGCCGCCGGCAGCGGGGCAAGGCCCAGGCTACCGGTGGTTAGGGCTGCAGAGAGAGGAACCTCCTGACAATGCGCGCCGTGTCCAGGAGTACTGCCTTCTGTATCTGACCCTTGATCCAGCCATCTAGCGAGAGTCTCTTAAGATGTTTGTCGAGACTCTTCGCTATAAGACCGTTCGCCGAAACGACTATCGGGACAATGATCGTCGAATCAACCAAGTCAAGGTACTTGCTGAGTTTGTCCTTCTCGGCCTTCACGGGGTTCTCGTCATGCGGGATGGTGATTATTATTTATTACTGGAGATTTTTTAACAAGTTTTTTATACAAAAGTGTAATTATCTCTAAAACAACGCCAAATCCAGCATACATTAATGGACATTTTTATCTTTAAATATGTCCAGCAATCCGTGGTTAGAATATTTCGCAATCCTTACGGGCACCCTGTATATTCCGTCAACTATAATGTGGACGTGTTTCATCTAGGCCTACTTAGGGGATGTGGGCACTAGACCGGAGACTGGAGAGCACGCGCGACACGGCTCTTTGTATTTGCAGCGATTGTTTGACGCAACGAGCTCTTCCGCTCCCTAGCTAACGAGACGAACTTATCTTCCTATTGAAGAGTTTGTGCTCACATTGTGACTTCACTGAACTTTGACTGACTTCAGGATAAAAAGTCATTGTACCTGCAATCCATTTTGTTGTAGATAGTAAATGAGTGCTAAAATTCAATATTTATAACTTACAACACATTCATTGCGAGTGTTCATTAGGGTGTACTTCCTTTTCGCCGAATTATGTTTCGCAAACGTTTCATTTCGCAAAAGTTTCATTTCGCCAAAAGCATTTTTCACTGAAACTGTAAACTATTTCAGATTGTTGTAAATATCATCCTTTAGATTAAGTTAGGTTAGGTTAGGTTTGTTTTATAACAATCCGAAATAGTTTACAGTTTCAGTGAAAAATGCTTTTGGCGAAATGAAATTTTTGCGAAATGAAACGTTTGACGAAACGTAATTCGGCGAAAAGGCAGAGAACCGTTTATTAGGTATGTTACGACTTACGCGATGAAGTGTAACTGCGGTATCGTTTATGAAGTAACTTCTAAATATTTTGACTATCAAAATCTCGATTATTATGCAGGAAGAATAAAGTAAGCAATATAGAGGATCTGTTAGGTTTTCTGGTACAATGTTTGTCACTAAATAGGCATTGAAGAAACTTAGGTATACGAATTCTATGTGAGTATGCTTAATCAATAATCAATGATAATGCTGAAGTGTTTTTTTACGATTTAAGATAAAGCATCTATGTACAGCTGCAATTTTTTTTCTGTCACCGAAGGCCATAAGTGTGACTTTCTGCCCGCGCTTATAGAGAAAATTTCACTTCCTGGTTAAGGCAAGACGTACAACTTTGCACAAGCCACGGGCGGTAATTACATTCACGGATTCACCGCCCTTAGGTATGTAATGTACTATTATTTTCAAAGAAGTCTTATTGCTACGTTTATAATAAGTAATATTCGAATAACTGATAGATTTAGTTTTAGTAACAAACTTTTAATTTTTGATTTGTGTTTCAATTGGTTGAACTGCTGATTGAACTCGTCTAGCTCTCTCAACAGCCCTGGGCATGTTTACCTTGACTCGAGTACTAATTACTAGAACTACGCCCTGCCTGATTGAATTAATCTGATCATTATTGACGGTTCACAGAGCGCTTAACGTTAACAAGAAGTTAATCGATTACCTATTACAGGGAACCGATTTAAATATAAAACCCTTGAGCTGGATAATCGATCTTCATAGTTTCAGACAGGTAATTCAAACTTTGTTCGTAAATCGTTATTCTCACTCTTAATGTTGACTCGTGCTTCAACATTCCTTAAAATTCTATGTAATAATTGAGTACCTATTCTACACGATGAAGCAAATTCGTCTTGAATTTCAGCAATTCCGACTAATGGATGAGAATTGAAATAATAATGCATATTAAAATCGAAATTGAAACAGAAAACATGTATTCAGTACGTCGACCACAAAGGCACTTTTCAAGTCAGATCGTGAATCTACGCATTTTCCAAGAGGAGACCGCTGTTGAGAAGAAAGCCGAAATAAACTCATCTCATATTTTATAGATCACTAGAAACCAATGATTTAGATTTAGATTTAGATTTATTTATTTCATAATATAAAATGTCAGTATAAATTACGCTAAGACAATTTACATGCATTTATACTATGATCGTCATAAAGAGAAAAATTAGATAATATAATAATAGTAAAAACATAAACATTGATTGTAACAAAAGATATTTACATGTCATAATCGTAATGCAGTTAAATTAGGGTTACAATATAAGAATATCTCCTTAAGGGATTGTCAAAAAATTTAAAAATACCAACTACCAACAATATTTATTATACACGGTGCGAAATACAACAATTATTATATGTTACTACGTCAAATAATTTGAAATTAAATATGTCAAAGGTGTCTCCTTAGAGGATTGTCAACAATATACAATATAAAAACAAAAAACAATATAAAAAACAAAAAACAATATAAAATGAAATATAAATTACTTATCCATGTACTCATTTACTGAGTATAATGGATTATCCAATAAAAAGTTTCTTAATTGATGTTTGAACTTCTCATCTGATGCCTCGGTTCGCAACTCGTCGGGTAGATGTTCATAGAACGTTGGGCCAATGACGCGCGGGTTTTTTTTTGCAAGTGCCATGCGACGCGGGACTGTCCTAAGTCTCCCCGTAGAACGTATTAGTTTGCCCGATACCTCGACACGTGCAAACATTGACAAATTATTTCGTACATACATTAATACCTCGAATATATAAAGTGAGTAGTGAGTCATAATGCGGTACTTTATGAAGAGATCCCTGCAAGAATACCTGGGTTCTACTCCGGCCAGTATTCGAAGTGCTCGTTTTTGGAGTATCAAAATTCGCTGAGCATCAGTGGAATTTCCCCAAAAAACAGTACCGTATGACATAATTGAATGAAAATGTGCAAAATATACAGACTTTAATGCATTACTTGATATTAACGGTTTTAATTTCTTTAAAGCAAAGACAGCACTACTCAACTTGTCGCACAGCATGTCTACATGGCACTTCCAGTTCAAGTTTGAGTCAAGCATGAATCCAAGAAACCTGCATTCACTACACAATGGCATCGGGACGGCTTTAATGCAAGGGGGCATTGCGATGTTCCGGCCCGAGAATACCATGACATTAGACTTTGATACGTTTAATAATAAACCATTCGACGAAAACCATTTCTGCAGTTGCACACAAGCTTCATGAATTTTACCGGCGAGCTGTTCGTATGTTTTTGCGCTAACTATGACTGTGGTATCATCTGCGAAGAGCACCGATAGGCCATTCCTAATTGCCGAGGGTAGATCGTTAACGAATAACGTGAATAAAACGTTTCCAAGGGCTGATCCTTGAGGGATACCCAGCCTTACGCAGCCGACATCTGAAATTAACATTTTGCCATTGGAAGACACTTTTACAACCTGTTTACGATTGGACAGAAAAGATGATAACAATTTGTGATCAGAACCTTGAAGACCGTACAGACTTAATTTATTTAGAAGAAGCCTGTGACTGATAACGTCGAACGCCTTGGATAGATCACACAAAATAGCTGCCATTTTGTATCTGTCATCGAGACCAGTGGTGATGCAGTCAGTGATTTTGTGTGCAGCTGCAGTGGTCGACTTGTTTTTTCTATAGGCGTATTGGTTTTCCGCAATAAGGTCGTTAGTTTCTAAGTAGGTCATTAGGCAAGATGACATAATTGACTCAATTAATTTAGAGATGGTAGGCACTATTGTAATGGGTCTGTAATTATTTACATCCGTTTTGTCGCCTTTCCCTTTGTAAATAGGACATACCCTGGTACTCTTCAGCACGTCTGGGTATACACCAGCATGAAACATATCATTTATGAGAACTACTAATATGTCAGAGATAACAGGCCAAACACTTAATATAATGTCTAAGGATATGTCATACACGTCAATAGTCGCACGTGTCTTTAACATGGACTTTATGGTCTTGTCCAAGAGTTCGCGTGTTACTATGGGAAAACTAAACACAGGCATATCACCACTACCCAGGTGCTCACAGACGTACTGTTTGGACAATGACTCATCACTTTGTATGGCATATTTTGAAGCTATGTTTAAAAAGTGCGAATTAAGGACATTAGGCACTTGGTTTTGAGATATGCAAGCCTTGGAGTCCTGATCTTGCAGACAAATATTTTGGGGTTTTAGTTTGGTACCTATTTCTTCATTAACCACCCTCCATATTTCTTTACAAGGATTTTTGCTCTCCTCTAGCCGGGTTTCAATGTGGTCCTGTCGAGCTCGAAGCGTTTCGGACTTAATGAGATGATGGTAATGGTCAATACAATCTGATATGAGTGGGTTGTTAGGGTATTGACGCCTTATCTCTTGCAGGTCACTATGCTTTTGAATATATCCACGCAGTTCGTCCGTGAGCCACGGGACAGAAGACTTTTTTTTCACCGTCAAGCGTTTTATTGGAAAATGTATATCTATGTAATATGTCAATATGTTAAATAATTTATTAAATTTATAATCAATGTCAATAGTATCATCGTAAATAAAATTAAAATTGTAATTAGAAAAATCAGAATAAAATAAATAAATTGATTCGTTATTGAATAATCGACGTTCGACCATATCATTAGATGTCATAAAATGGTGGTTGCACTCTATTGTGAGTACATATTTCTGTGCGTTATGGTCGCTAATGGCAGTATGCACCGGCGCCACAGTGAGACGCCACAATGATGATGATTATTTAATATTCGTTCTAAAAATACAAGGGCGAGACGAGATGAAATGTGACGAGACGTGAGTTGAATTATGATTACAATGTTTGGTTCAAACAGTTTCGCTACACCTTGCCGTTGGAAATAGTTATTTGTGCAACAAGAGAGCAAAGTTGTTTTTTGTTACGAGTGCTGATTTTGAGTCCCGAGCAAGCGAAGGGTTCTACGTTTAAATCACGAGCGTAGCGAGTGATTCTATGTTAGATCCTGAGTGTAGCGAGGGACTCAACAGCACGAGATGCAAAAAACTTTGCTCTCGTGTAGCACACACAACTTAAAACGAATGGCCTAACTGCCTACTGGCGATTCGCTCTGCATGTGTGGACTGTATAATACTTGAGACTGGGTTGCACAATAAAAAGATACTGTTTCTTTCTTCATAAGGTGAACTGGAGCGAGATGAGAGCTGGGCGACGCTTGCTGTGACACTAATCTTATTTTTGCGCCCGCCATCTTTATTCCGTCCTTGATAGACCGAATCAGAGTTATAAGATGTGCGGGGGCGTGGTTTGTTTGCGCGTGCGCTCATCTAACTTGTTTCACTCATTTATTCAATAAAATATTCATGTTTATTTAGGTACATACAAAATGTTTACATATGTATTTCAGTTAGTCAGATCTCCAAAGTGGGGAATAATAGATTCATGTTATCAAATGTTTATTTCTTATAAATACCTATAGCTTATATCTAGACCTGAGATCTGACAACTTTTATGATTATCGCAATATTCTGGCTATGCGTATTGGATTCTAATTGGAACTATGATATTTTCCCTTAGTTACGTAAGCAACATGAAATGTAGGTCAACAACATTCAAGGTCACTTTCATGGATTACGTAAGTAAAAGATACGAAAGGAGATAAGAGAAATAGCCAGATTAGCCTATGGTTAGGAAGTGGTTCAACCTATGCTAATTTGATAATCATACTTAATTTTATAATGTGATTTTACTTAATCTATACCTATTCTCTGATAGAGTAATTCACTTAATTAAACACCTTAAAATAATTATAATATAAAAACAGTTACATACATAATAACGATGCCCGGAAGTAATAATGTTACACAATAGCTATTGTCCTTTATCTGGACAAAAGGGTAAGTAATTACACAATATTACGTCATTACGTTATCTCGTTATATAATCATGTAAAAAATGGGTCATCGTTATCTTAACCTATATTAAGCAATTATAATTATCTATTTATATTGTAAGGGTCTGTATTCAACATTCCCCCCAACGTGTGCAAACACCATAAACTAACGTGTGTGGATTACGATGAGACGAGAGGCTGGGCGGCGTATTAATCCTGCTGTCGTTCTAATCTCGGTTACACGAACTCTGCCATCTGGTCCGGGATAGATTTTTACGACTTCGCCTCTCGGCCATGAACCTCTGGGCATAGTGCCATCTGCGATTATGACAATGTCGCCGATCTTCACGTTATTAGCTGGGGCATTCTTGACTATTCGTGGACGTAAAGATTGTCGATATTCTTTTATCCATCGATTCCAAAAAGAGTCTGCTAGTACTTGCGCTGCTTTCCATGACTTTTCGTTTAGTGTTATGTCGCTGAAAGACCCGAATGGTGACATGGCGTTTGACCGGCCCAATAAAAAGTGGTTGGGGGTCAGTGCCTCTTGTTTACTGCACGGCATTACGGGTATCAGGGGGCGCGAGTTTACAACGTGCTCGGCCTCTAAAAGCAGTGTGTGCAAGACTTCTTCTGGCGGCGATTTTTCTTTCAATGTAACACGCAAAGCGGTTTTCACCGACCCGACTAATCTCTCCCAGGCACCTCCGGCCGATGGGTTCCCGGGCGGTATTCGTTTGAAAGTTATTTGCTTGTTTTCTAAGTAGGCTCGCATCTCGTTGTCGATTGATTCTGCAGCATCTTTTATCTCTCTCTCGCTGCCGATAAAATTTGTGCCGTTGTCCGAGTAGAACACCGTCGGAGTGCCGCGTCTAGCCATCATACGGCGTAATGCTAGTATCATTGACGATGCCGACAGGGATGCTGCGAGCTCTAAATGTACTGCTCTCGTGGTTAAGCAAGTGAATAAGACTCCCCATCTTTTTTCTCTCCTCCTCCCGATGGTTATGTGCATGGGACCGAAGTAATCGCAAGCTGTCGCCGTGAACGCTGGTTGATTAACTGCGAGCCTTTCTGGCGGTATGTCACCGAGAGGTATGTTCGGAGTCTTTCCTTTGTATACTCGACACCATTGACATGTGTGAGTTATGTACCTCAAAGCGCTTCTCAGTCCTATTATATGAAACGATTTTTGCAACTCGTTCATAACGGTAGCGTGATTGCCATGATTAAAAATAGCGTGGTAATGTGCTATAATTAATCTCGTGAATGACTCTTTGGCATGTAGGACTGGGATACTCTCGCTTCGGTCGATTCGCCCGTCGAGCAGTAACGTGTCGTGTCTGTCGATCTTTACTGCTAGTCTGTGTAACGTCGATTTTTTAGGGATTGGCCGCCCAGCCTTAAGACGCTCGATGTCTTCGGAGAACGACTCGTACTGGCTTCGCTTTAAGAGCAATAATTCGGCAATTTTAACGTGTTCGTTATTCACACTTTTGTCAACGTTACATTTTAACAATTTAGCCTTAAACATTTGGGCGGCTAACAGGATACGAGCAGTGACGCGTAACAGGCGCAAGTACTTCGAGTACTTGTTTACATCGGGTAAGTGAGCAAATTTATCGCGCCTAGTTACGACTAAAACCTTTTTCGCTATTCGTTCCTCACACGCGTCTGACGTTTCGACGGACGCGCATCCATCAGTTGGCCATTTATCTGTATCCAATCTGATAAACTCGGGTCCGTGGAACCATCTATGATTTTTATCGAAATTTATAGGTACGTTTCTAGTTGCGTCGTCGCTGACGTTCAGCGCGGTTGGCACCCAGTGCCACTCGCTAGGCAGCGTGCTGTCCTCGATTTCTGACAGACGGTGCGCGACGAAAGACTTGAACGTCCTAGGGTCCGACTTGATCCAGGCTAAAACAGTTTTCGAATCTGTCCAGTAATGACAACTCGTTACGTTATAACTAGTCTCTTTTTTAACCGATTGAGCTAGTCTACAACCTAAGACTGCCGCTTGCAGTTCTAGTCTAGGTATGCTAATTTTCTTTAATGGCGTTACTCGAGCCTTCGCGGCTACTAACGTAGAGTATTTTTCGCCTTTTTCGTCTGACCCTACCATGTACACGGCAGTTGCGTAGACTGTCTCGCTACTATCACAGAATGTATGCAAAACTACCTGCCTAGTTGGGGCTATGACGTAACGCTCTATTTCTAAGTCGCGTAACTTTTTTACGTTTTCTATGAACGAACGCCATTTCTCGTTTAGCTCCGGTGATATGCATTGGTCCCAATCGATACCTAAACGCCACATGTCTTGAATTAATGTCTTGCCCGCAATGCTGACGGGCGAGACGAGACCGTTCGGGTCAAACAGACCCATTACACCGCTAGTTACTTGGCGTTTCGTAGGTATTTTTTGGCCCTCTACTATCTCCGGAGGTAAGTTTCGAAAGTTTACATTGAAACCTATCGTGTCGCGAGAATTATGCCATAACATTCCTAATGTTCGTTCATAGTCACACTTGCCTAAAAGCGTAGCTTCGTCCTTTTTAACGTCGACTACATCGCTTAATACTTCGGGGTCATTTGACGCCCACCCGCACAAATCAAAGGACGCCTCCTTGAATACCTTACTCATATCGGCTACCAAACGCTTAGCCTCCTGCCTGTCATCGAAACTAGCTAACAGGTCATCGACGTAGAAGCTATTTATAGTTTTTTCATATACGAGTGGGTATTGCTTCGCGTGACTCTCTGCGTTTCTGTTCTTAACGAATATCGCTGATGTCGGGCTTGAAGAGCCGCCGAAAAATAGATTTTTCATGCGATATTCTTGGACTGGGCCTTGTCTATCATCTCCCCGCCACAGAAACATCAGTGAGTTCCGGTCAGCTTCAACAATTCGTATCTGTAAAAACATCTCGCGGATGTCCGAAATAACGGCAATACGACCCTCCCTAAACCTTATAAGGACTCCGAATAGTGACTGCAATAAGTCCGGTCCTGTTAACAAGGCGTCGTTCAAACTAACACCGTTATATTTGCAAGCCGCGTCGAAAACAACTCGTACTCGTTGCTTTTGCGGATGTTTTACAGCGAAATGCGGCAAATACGACGTTCGTGAAGAGGTCGAGGCGCTTTCTACTTTCTCCGCGTAATCTTTATCTAATAAATTTTGTATTTGTTTAGAATACTCGACCCGTAACGCTTCGTCTCTATCTAACTTTCTTTCTAAACTGTACAACCGGTTGAGCGCTTGTTGTTTGTTATTCGGCAAAATTACGTCATTACTTGCCCATAACAGCCCTATTTCGAAGCGGCGCTCATTTGGTACCTTTTTGCATGTTGCGTTCAGAATATCTAATGCGCGCTGATTGGGGTCCGATTTAGGTATTCGCGGCTCTATACCTAACGACTCTATGCTAAAATGTTGCTTTATCAAGTCGTACATGTCCTGTTCGTTACTACACCTCGCGTGATTTACATAACCTATCAGAGACCTAGGTATAGACATTGAACCGTGCACGCTAAAACCTAATCGACCCTCGCTAGCTATCAGCTGCGATTTATTACCGCTTAGAACATTCTGTGTCACCAATAAGTGCCAATTGTCCTGGCCTATTAACAGTTTAGGCGTGCCTTCATCATAGCACAATTGATCACTTATAGGTAACAGGTGTGGGCAACTATCGATCAACTCTTTATTTACGCGTTGAGTACCTAAGTTCAAACTATCAATCGTACATACATTTATTTTCTCAATGTTTCTACGATATTTGCCCTGTATTGTTAGTTCTAAACGGTATGACTCGCTTTCGTTTATTACGCATCCACCAACCCCTTCAATAAGGAGTTTCTCAGTCGCGCCGAGCGGAGCGATTCTTTCGGCTACACTGCGCTCTAAAATTGTTAAGCTACTGCCGTCATCCTGTAGACATAAGATTTCCTGCGATCCTAACGGGCCGCTAATAATAGCGGGTACTATTTTTAAATAAGTCGCTGGTCGCCTTACGTGATTAATTCTAGCTACGTTATTCGGCGCGGGAGTGTCCCGTGACACTCCGTGTAATAACTTATTGTGACCTGCCTCACAACCTCCGTGTCCACACGGCACGTACGCACACTTGTACGGCTTTTTATGAGCGAAATTTAAGCATCTAAAACACAATTTAAACTCTTTAGCCTTTGCCCAGCGATCATCTACGGATAATTTAATAAAATCCGCGCACTTGGCTACTGTATGATCGCCGCTGCAAATGGTGCATTTTTTACTCGAATTATCGCGAGACTGTGCCGGTGCGTGCTGTGTGGGTTTTTTCGGTCTGCTTTGCGGTCTACTATTTATCTGAGCTACTGTGTGCCTAGGCTTATCGACATTTTTCCTATTATTTACGACTCTATGGGTGTTAACGCTGTGATTGACGTCTGATCCTACACTATCCCTGCTTAAAGATCGAGACGACGACCTTGACCTACGCTGCGCTAGCCTAGTTGCATGGACCGGGTTGCGCTGTTGTCGCGTTATCGGCCTACGGGTTAAACCTGAAGCTCTACTGGTGTCGTTTAAAAATGTCGATAATGCTACTAGAGTAGGTATTGAGGAGTTGGCCACGCGATATTTATTCCATTCGTATCGCAAAATGGGATTTAGCTTCTCAACTAACCTACCTACTAGTTCGGGGGCTAACAAGTACTGATCCTGTTTCAACGCCTTGATACATGAAACTACATTAGCTACCTGCCCCGCGAATGAGATAATATTGGCGCAATCTTCGGTTAATTTAGGCAAACGTTTGACCTCCTCGATCTCGGCTAAAATAATAGCCTCAGGATTGCCAAACTGCAATTCTAACAAATCCATTATCTCATTCGGGTCCGATACTGTATACAAAATTGATTTTACTGCGCTTCTCGCGTCGCCTCGTAAGCTACGTCGTATTCTAGCTACATTCATGACGTCTGTGAATAGCGACTCGGTGTCTAAATATTCGGCTTTAAAGGGAATCCACTCCGTGAGTGCCCCAGAGAAATGCGATAGCTCCGGTACGTTCCGTTGAATAATTGGTGCGTTCTTACGAGTGACCGCGGTCTCTATCCTGTGTGACATCAACTCAAGGTCCTTGTTTTGAAACTGACCGTACGTGTTCTCATTACGCGGCTCCCTAATGCACACCCCGGGCAAATTAGTGACGTTTTGTTGTTGAATCCAACCCTCTACACGAGAATTCCTATCACAGTCCTGCGACGTGTTGCTACTAGACCTAGCTGCCTCTAGCCTGGCGATTTCTAGTCTAGTCTGAGCTTCCGCCGATACTGCCCTAGCCTGGATCAACTCCGCCTTCCTTAATTCTAATTCTGCCATAAGCACAGAGATGCTTGCATTATCCGTGGCTGGAGGAGCCTCTTTTTGCGCGTGAGTTACGTTTTTTGGCGTTAATGTTTCCTGACTCGCGGTGGCCTTTGCCCTTGCGTCACTGCTCGTATTTTTATTTGCACTATCAACGTCCTTGTCCCAAGTATTCGTTTCATTTGAAGTAGTCAACCCCGACGGAGGGGTGCCGCTAGCCGACATGTTGACTGGAGACACCGAAGGTGTTCGCTTTCCCGAGCGCAAAACCCTTACGTTAATCTCTGGTACGGACATTAACACTTAAACAACAAAATAAACAAAACGAATCAACTTGGGCTCACTGACTTGATTACGATAACAATTATAAAACAAAAAACAACACTTATTACACGGATTAATCAAACAATTTCAATTTTCATACACAATTATTTACGCGAATTTTAGACACTTATTTGCGCGAGAATTTAAAAAAATAAAAAATATAAAAAAACACATTTATACACAAAACACAATTAAAACACTTATCCGACCGTATGTCCCTAATGAACCACTTCCTAACGACCTAGCAACGGTTCCAGCCCCCTGATAGGCTGGCTCCGTGCGACCTACTGGGCCCTGTGGCCTAACTGGACACACTATGTGGGGAATCCAGCTAGGACTTGGGGAAGTGTGGAACCGTATTCACGGCCGGACTGTACGATCCACCACCGTGGAAAGGTGAGCGCGTCCGATAACTCACGAAGTACGACACTCTGTGGGTTTAACACCGCAAGGTCCACTGCCGCTTGTTTTGCAACTGACCCGCCAGTTTTCACTTGAGAATTAGCTGGACACCAGGTGCGCTGCGCATTCTCTTTTGAAATTAGGGGGTACGGTGCGTGAGTGTCTACAGAGCGTCGCCCAATACTCTATAGATCAATAGCTGAACACATTTAAGTGAGCTGCTCACGTTCTTTAAGAGTACCGACAAGGCTCGACCGTCACTCAGTCTGTGTCGAAGTAAAGGGCTGCCTGCGCTCGAAAGCACTAGCCTGCACGATTACGAAACGACGACTGCAATTTCAACTTTTACTAGCGTTACTTATTGAAATGCAGCATAACCGCAACTAAAGTTGCGGTCCGAATTTCTCTGTCAGACAGAGACCACTTGGGGGTGTCGCGAAAATTCGCAAAACACTTGGCGATTGACGTAATTATTGCACTAATTCTTGATCCGGCTACTCGAAGGGACCATTAAAACGAATGGCCTAACTGCCTACTGGCGATTCGCTCTGCATGTGTGGACTGTATAATACTTGAGACTGGGTTGCACAATAAAAAGATACTGTTTCTTTCTTCATAAGGTGAACTGGAGCGAGATGAGAGCTGGGCGACGCTTGCTGTGACACTAATCTTATTTTTGCGCCCGCCATCTTTATTCCGTCCTTGATAGACCGAATCAGAGTTATAAGATGTGCGGGGGCGTGGTTTGTTTGCGCGTGCGCTCATCTAACTTGTTTCACTCATTTATTCAATAAAATATTCATGTTTATTTAGGTACATACAAAATGTTTACATATGTATTTCAGTTAGTCAGATCTCCAAAGTGGGGAATAATAGATTCATGTTATCAAATGTTTATTTCTTATAAATACCTATAGCTTATATCTAGACCTGAGATCTGACAACTTTTATGATTATCGCAATATTCTGGCTATGCGTATTGGATTCTAATTGGAACTATGATATTTTCCCTTAGTTACGTAAGCAACATGAAATGTAGGTCAACAACATTCAAGGTCACTTTCATGGATTACGTAAGTAAAAGATACGAAAGGAGATAAGAGAAATAGCCAGATTAGCCTATGGTTAGGAAGTGGTTCAACCTATGCTAATTTGATAATCATACTTAATTTTATAATGTGATTTTACTTAATCTATACCTATTCTCTGATAGAGTAATTCACTTAATTAAACACCTTAAAATAATTATAATATAAAAACAGTTACATACATAATAACGATGCCCGGAAGTAATAATGTTACACAATAGCTATTGACCTTTATCTGGACAAAAGGGTAAGTAATTACACAATATTACGTCATTACGTTATCTCGTTATATAATCATGTAAAAAATGGGTCATCGTTATCTTAACCTATATTAAGCAATTATAATTATCTATTTATATTGTAAGGGTCTGTATTCAACACAACTTTTCACCTCATCAGTGAGAACATACCTATTCGACTTTTTGTGCTTTTTCTTCCAACGTATGTTTATAGTCTTTGTTGCTGATTTCAATAATATTATTAATCAGAAAATAGATAAGTGCTGCTTAAAAAGGAATAACAATATAATTTAATTGAAATTATAATCAACCAACCAACACGGTTATTGTCATTATTTGATCAAATTGGAAGATTTAGCAGATACATGACGTGTTTATTTATAAATACATATTATATTACGAGATTTTGTTTATAAATTGATTAATATTTTTACTCCTAAAACATCAAACAAAATGAATGCAAAAGAAAATAACAATTACAATATGAACTCGATATTTTTTAAGGTACGTTTCGAATATGCATCTATGATAAATGGTGAAATTATAAATTATTATTACCTATATTTACAATAAGTAATAAGTTGAAAAATCTTATTTTATTTGAGCAATGATCTATTGTTTTATATAAAAGGCACAATAATTTTAATATTCGGTCGTTAATAAAAATATCATAAAGAAAAATAAATACGTTGCAATTAAAACTTTTTCGGGTGTTTTTAATGATTTTTTTAGTATAACGGGTATCCGAACTGTTCTAAATCGAGGTCGGATTCGAAAATCGAATTTCAAATTGATAAGTTTCTATCCCTCTCTTGTATATACAAATGAAAGAAACAGAGTGCATCGAGATTCAAATGATTAGAATTTTATAATTAACCTTTGGCTGAAGAATGACAATTCGTGGTCAGATATTGGAAAAATTAAAAAGCTACTTTCTACTCACGCTCGAAACAAAATCGCATTTTGTTCACTGTTATCTGACAGCAAAATCGCCATGTTTGAGCTGGTGAGGTGAAAAACACATGGAACCGTCAGAACCCTCAGCTCTCACTCAACTCCGAGTACATTATGCCCGTAGTTTGCGCAACATGCGCATTTTTCTGTGTTATTAGCTATACGACCGCAGCGCTACGATCTCTTTGGCTGCAAAAGTGAAGCCTTAGTTTAAATCAACAAATCCAAGCGCCTTTCCGTTATTAGAATTCACGATCTACTGACGCCTTAAATTCACGTTCCAGTATGTAATTGATATCACTTAGAAATGGCACACGAGCGTGCTAGACGCGTGCGGTCTGGCTCGAGCTCTCAGTCCAAAAACGTTATATGTACATTGAAAATGTTTGTAAATGTGCTGTTTTTGATCGGACTGGTGTAGAGGGTGTTCTGTCGCGAGCAATTTAGTCGGCTCTTAGTGCTACGGCACTCCGTCACGGGGTGTGAAGACGCCTTGCGAGCGAGCCCGTGACGACTCGTGACGAATAATCGCGACGTATATGCGAGCAAATGCTTTATCTATAATGGATTGGTTAATATTATGAGTAAACGCTATCGGTTAACGCGTAACGTGAAGTGTCTAAAGGGGTTGCTGATGTACAAATAATTGATGCGTGGGTTTTATGTCGATTTATTATCAGTATGCGGTGAAGAGAGATTTATGAGCGAATTGGTTTTATGCCCGTATAAGACTATGGTTCTGACTTAAAATATCGAAAATAGATTGAATTTTCTGGTCTCGAAGATACTTTGAGGGTGTTCTGTCTCGAGCAATTTAGCGCTACGCCACTCCGTCGAAGCGCGTGACAACAACGATGATGAGGTGTCGTGCCTTCCGGCCCAGGCTGTGACGACTCGTGACGAATAATCAATTTATGCAAACAATTTTTTTTAAATAAAATGGATGTTTGAGAATTTAAGTGCACGCTATGGGGGTGAGGGTTATCGATGTAGAAGTAATACGTGAATTAAGGTACCTATATGTTGAATTTATATGGCTATGCGGTGGCGGTGAGGTTATGGGCAATATTATATATGTTGGTATTGACTTCTTTCGAGACGAATCAAATTCATTGTCACAGGAGGCAAGTGCGATTGTTGGTAATATCATTGAAACAATGATTTAAATTGACCATTATCTCATTATATAGTAGTGATAGTACTGTGCGAGGTGTAGCTCTGGTAGAAGGTGCAAAACACAAGATAAAACTTTGATTATAATTTATTAGCGTTCAGCCACGATAGAGAGCTTAGGTAAGCATGAATGCCCGGCTCTCTTGGTGAGCGACAGAGACGGCCATAATTCTAAATATTTAAATATATTTTTAATACAAAATCTAGTTGCCAGTTCTGATGTCACTGACCAACGAGTACCTCACAGTACGAAAATGTTGTATTTGTATGATAACATCAAAAATGTACTTGCTTCCTATGACGTAAGGGGGGCTCCTTACCTTCGCAATTTCTGGTAATAAATGGTAGCTTAATAATATTCTCTGCATATTTAATAAAGCTAAAAAACAACCAAAGCTTTAACTCGGTAAAATTGACTATTTATCCTAAATGTAAAAGAAAAATAGGTACTTACTTTACTTCTAAAGATAGACGTATTGGACTAGTGAAGTTGATAAGTTGGCTTTGGGAGGGCCCTAACAGGCTCTGAATGACTGCGCAGTATACTTGACTGGAAAAGAAACACATGAGGGATTCGGGTTTCCTGTTCTGTAGGATGCCGTTTTATCACGCGGAAAGGGTCCAAAAACGTACATTTATAAAATAAAACGTTGGGTACGTTTTCCGCTAAACTTTTTGCACACAAATAGATATTAGGAAGGTGAAGCTTGTTTTATAACTAGGGCGATAATTTGAATGTATTTTGAGACATCACCAAATAAGCGAATGTCTCATGTATATGTCAAATATATCGCCTATAACTATCATTAACACCTGTTATATTTGGCGACGCATATAAATAAGACGCACACGCGACTGGGTTGGCGAAGTAGCGGTATACTACGAGTACAGGTAGGTAAGTATATCGGCACTTCTCACATATCAGAGAGATATAATTATGATAAAATTAGGGCCTTAGGTCTTTTAAGGTTTCCATTTATTTTTTATAAAAAATAAAAATAAAGTTAAATTCATTTATTTTAAGTAACATATTAACTCATAGTTATACAATTATTTACATAAAAATCAAAATAATAATACTAATAATTATAAAATAACATACTTATTAACTTATTCTAATATGCCTCGTACAGCAATGCTGGATGTAAGGGCAGTCCAGTCTGTCGGCTATCATCGCCAGGACGGTGTTGGGGCTGGCCCGGACCCTGCGCACTAGGGACACAGCGCGCAGGCGCATGGTCGCGTGGTAGCACGCCGTACGCGCCTCCGCGAACATACCCGACGCGCTGCAGTAGCGGGGCAGCCCCATCACCGCCCTGAACGCATTGTTGAACTGGACGCGGAGGGCGGTGTACGCTCGCTGCGTGTAAGTTCTCCCACCAAAGTAATCACCAAGTAAGTAATTTACCGATCCAAATTCCAAAGTAATCTCACGTAACACACTACGTTTACGTCTGAGTCTGACTATACGACACAAATGCTGACGCGTGTTCTTTTATATATTTAACAGGACAGACTTCAACAGGCGTTGATTAATAATTCAAGAAAGTTGCAGAATGCTGACGCGTGTTCTTTTATATATTTAACAGGACAGACTTCAACAGGCGTTGATTAATAATTCAAGAAAGTTGCAGAAGTACAAATTATGCTTTTTTTAAATGCTGAATCGACCAATCCTTGAGCTGTAATCGTATTCGTAAGTCGCTGTGTTCTGGTAGGCTTGCCGCAGCATAACCTCGACACCACCAAAGCGTGGCAGATGCTGTGGCGCTCGGGCGTTGCTTACATAATGCCGCGGTCCACCGTCCTGTGTAGATGGCACCGCCATCGCCATTGCCAAGTTTTTAACCTATTAGGTTACCATCCCGGCCATGTTACGCACGATTTCTGTATATCTGTATCGCTGTAAAGTCGATTACAGCGATACAGACGGTGGACACAACAAATAAAGTAGGTAAAGGTATCGCGTATTCTATATTCGTTTTCATCGATACTGTAGGTATCGCGTTTGAATCACCACAAACGTGAATATGAATCGATTCATCAGCGAGTTTGTATCAATACAACTAGGCGTCTGCACGTGAACAGTTGCTACAAAAAATCACCGCCTGTAACCCTAAGCCAAAACATCGCGCATGGCATAGTTTTCCATGGTGGTGCCATCTACAACGCAATGGTGCAACGAGACTTCGTACCGCTATTGTCATATTTCTTGGATTTCATTGGTCCGCTACCAACAACACGGACAACTAATTCAAGTTGTAGGTAACAATCTCGATCAATCATGTTCATTTCTTCCCCAAAAATGTGCTAAGTGAATTTATCTGTGATGGGAATTGCAAAGAGCCGGCAGGAATGGCAGTTAATCAAGATGATGTCTGCTCGACGCCATTAACGATTACTTTTTGTACTAAATTCTTGAGGCGGGGTGTGTAGCTGCAAAGTTTTGGGATACTTGTTTGGATTTAACGGAATTGAAATTGGAGATATTTCACTCGAGTGTTTAATGAAAATAAATTTATTGTGCGTTGACAGGAAATACCACTTTAGAATCTAATTCGAATTCAGAATCTAATTAGATTGACGTTAACTTATAGCCCTTTGAGTTGAGTTGGTATTTTGCTACTATAAGGAAGCAAGTTCGTTTGTATCTTAAAACCACCTTTGGATGTACAGTTATCCCTAAAATCTAGCCAGCCAGTTCAGCCATTTTGGCGTGATGTCAAAGACATTTTTAACAACCCGTGGGCTTGAGAAAATGCAAAAAATGCATCTCGCACGCCCATACAAAACCTTTATCGCGCTGTTAAAATTGTTCCTGAATTAATGACACATAGAAAACTGATTAATTATTTAATTTTCATTTATTAAACAACATTGACAAGATGACGATTAAAGGTGCTGAATACTGCACATCGCTAAGTAGACACATCCGGAGATAGCATTTAAAAAGACGAACTAAGGCCTATACCTATCAGTGGCATAGCGTCCATGGAACCCGATTCCTACCGGTTTGCCTCGTTTAGGGCGATTGAGCACCATTGCTCGGCTTGCCCTTGCCGGCTTGCCCTGAATTTATGTTTGACGCCAAATCACTGCCACCTTATTAAAATATAGTCTTTCTACGTACCTACATGTACTCTCAAGACGATAGTTTGTCCTAATTCGATTCATTATTTTTTCATTTTACTTCTTTCACTCCGGCGTTTCTTTGTCTTGCCTCGATAGCCCTGGGTTAGGTATCCAAAGCTCTGGGCAATGTAGGTATATTATGTATATCTAAGCGTATAAAAAAAACAATGTTTAGCTTCTTCGATTCCCTAAAAAAAAAAGATTCTTTTAAGGTAAATGAGCTAACTTAAGGATTTAAAGCAGTACCCCTCCAATTTTGTTCCACACTGTATGCAATTATTAAAATGTTCTGTCCCGTTTTGCAATCTTGTCATCCCAAAATAATAATTATGTCCTTCTAACGATGACAAAAATAACAGTGCTTTTATAAAATCAAGTCTTCCACTTGATTTAAGACGTTTCCGGAATTAAAACGAGATGAATTAAAAATAAGACGGCAGTGTAATTATCTCCCTTCTATAAATGAAGTCATTTAAGGAGCTCCCCGAAAGCATAACATTTCCATTAATGATTTACTTTATCTGATTTAGTAGGTCAGTTTATGTCATTTTCATTTTCTACAGTCACTACACACGACGAGCGACGCTATTTTGCAGTTAACAGCCTGGGCCGAGTGAGCGAGACGCCGAGCTCAGACCTTCCGCTCACACCTATTGCCGCCGCTCGACGCTACCGATTCCCGCCGAAGTCATGGTCGGTCCCGTTCGCAGCACGGATTAAAAAAAACAGTAATTTTCTGTTCTGTGGTTCGCGAGACGGGCCCTATTTCACCACGCTGACAGGTGCACCAATTGTCAAGAAAATTTGACAATTGTCAAGCTGTCTGTTTCACCACGCTGATAGGTGTGACAAATGTCGAAACAGACTTGTCACGACAAAAATATCTAAGATAGAAATTGTCAAGTTGCTATGATTATTGTTTTTGCATAAGTAAATCCGGCCTTAAGCACACGGCGTATTGAAACGCGTCGACGACGCGCGTTTTACATGGTTTTACAATCCACTAAGCAGTTTGATTGCGGTTGTGACAAACGTCACAAACAAACTGCTCTATGGAATGCAAAACGCGCGTCGTCGTCGGTGTGTTTCAAATACGCCGTGTGCTAAAGACAAATATCTAGTTGTTTCCCCATCCCCATAACAAACTGCCAACTCTCTTTTCAAGAAGTGAAGATTTCCGAAATAAAAACTGTTCTATATCATAATTATGTCCATACAAAACGTTAATTTCATAATTGAGAAATTATAGAAATTACTATAATAGGTATTTTATCCTATGTACAAATTTGGCAACTTTTTTTACTCCCTTAATAGTTTATTTCTGGGTTAAAGATGATCATGAAGTCTTCCCAGAGTTAAGTTCAAACGAGATCTATGTCAAATATATATTTATTATGCAGCAGTGTTGGGCGTAATTAATTATTATTGAAACGCATTTAATTCAATTAAAAGTAATTCAAAACAAGTTTTATTGTATCCGGATCGGATGGACACAATTTGTACGGTTTTTTTATGTTACTTGCGTTTGGTTTCACTCTCAATTCACTCATTAAATTCTTCAGTATTATTCAATTTAATACTTTCGTGAGACATATATCTCTAATATATAATTTAACCGAATATTAAAATTACTATTCAAATTGTTTGTCGTTTATCCCAAGTTTTTGTTATCATTAAAGTACAATTAACAGTTACAGGCTTTAAGGCGACTCCGTACGTGGAATGGTGATTTTTAAAGTCCTAAGGCTCGTAATCTAGCCAACGGAAAAATCTGAAAAAAATATATGTTGTTTTTGACTATTTCTTCTAAAAAAATATAGTTGGATTTTTTTTTAAAGCAATAATTACTATGGAAAACATAATGTTGAAATAGGGTCGTTTTCAATTTTCAATTCCCTAAGGCTTCTAAACTACAAGTGATATTTACACGGCTCTTTCGCAAGAACATTGACAATTCATTGATCTTTAATCGTATTGTTTAAAAGTTAGTAAAATGGAAATTCGGTCTAATAAAGCATCAAAAAACTGAATTTCCGCGAGCGCGGCCGTGCCCGGGCTGCGAGCTCAGTGTAAATCTAACCGTCGAAGGGGAAGGCTGTGTCACTTGCTCTCGCGATCCATCTAGTTACGGAAAATTGTTATAGTACCGGATCTCGCGGAGGTTCGATCTGTCTTCGTGCGTTTGAAGTGTATTTTAAGAGAGTGTAGTTCGTTTTTTCACATGACTACGCTATGCGACATAACAAAAAGCACTGATTTTCATATAGAATTAAATTCAACTGTTTTTTTTCGTATTTAGGTATCTATTAATTTTAAGTACTTATAAAAAAATTGTCATTGCTGAGCATTCCCGGACACATTTGGATACTTAGATATTCTCAGTCATGGGTCCACACCAGACAGGATTCCCAGAAAATAACACTTTTGGTGTGGGTTTAAGGCCCTTCTCTGTGTAATATTAGAGTAGGTACCTTAGGTATTTCGGTAAGTAAAAAAATCTGATAATACAGATATTTAAGTATGATAACGTCTAATGATCCTTATTAATTCAACCCTAAGAGATGTGAATATCGTAATGCAGAACAAGTATTGTTCGTTTGAATACCATTGTAATATTCGGTAAAACGCTAATTTACGAATACGAATATTTACTGTAAGTATTCACATTCGTTGCGTCACTAGTACAGTACATGACATATGATATAAAAATACATTACTTATCAAAAATTACAATAATTTTCTAGTTCAAGAAGGCAAGTGACAATTTTGGCATGAGGGCTTATTTATGTAAATATAGTCAAAATACATATTTGCATCAATAAATTTCCCACTTCATATTTAAATCTAAATGAGCGTTAGTAATTATTGACATATCCGCCGGGCCTAGCTAGACATACCTAGCCTGGCCATAAGTTCTGTTCCAATTGTTTACCGTTTATAAGCCATATATTAATGATCGGATTACAGTTGAATTAAAGAAAAAATATATAACTTTATTTAGACTCATCGTAATGCCCGGACTTGATTTTTGACTAATGCTCAGAATTTTTCTCTAAGTTTGCCAGAGGGCAATGAAACGATCTTGGATAAAAGTAATCGATCGCGGAAGGAATGCCAAAACCCAAATATAGCTTACGTAACTCAGACAACCGCTAAACTAAAGTAGAGCTGACACGTTTGCCGCATGTCTAATGGTAAATATATAAATGTGCATAAATCAGCATGAAATAAATCAAGAAAAATTATCTAATCGCCTTTGTAGGAAATATTTCAGACATGAAAAGCTATTTATCGTACAATAAAACCTCACGATTAATGTTTTAATTAGAGGAAAATATTTATTTTCAAATATTAAAATTAATGAAGTGACATTTAAAGTTCCCTAAGACAAAAACTTATGGTCCAACTACGCAAATACAAAAAAAAAAGTGTGTGTGTCAGCTCCGACGTACGACTGGAGTTTACTCTTCAGGCCAGGCGCGCACCACGATTTTTTTTAGTCGCGCGATAATTTTGTCGCAGAAATAAGCTTACTTATGGGTTTATGAAAATCGTGGTGCGCGCACTCTCATATAAATAAACCCATAGACGCTGACGGAACAATTCTACGGGTATGGCTACGCCGGGATTAAGAGCCGTCCAGGCCGTCAAAGCATCGGAGGCGTAAGGAATGATAGCCTTGTCACCATCAAAAGATAAAATTTGAGTGACAAGGTCCACCACCCCACACGCCGAAGCCAGGAAGGCCGGGAGGCTCACATCTCGCGCGCGACGCACGCCCAAACCACCAGTTCGAATCGGCAGAGAAACCTGGTCCCATTGACCTTGGTTAAGGGAGACGTTCAGCACCTTTTCCAAACTCTCCTTCAACACGAAGTCAAAGGAGTCTGTCTGGACAGGGTGCAGCCAGGCTGGCACGGTGCACAAGAAATATGTCAGCTTAGGCACGGCAAAGCAAACTCGCAACATAACGAGGGCTACGTGAGCCGAAAGTTCATTCAACCTCTGCGCAGCCATCAGCAGAAGCAGCTTTCTCTCCTCGAAGGCTTCAGGAATGGCTTCTGGGAATATTGGGGACCCCAAGAGGTTGACAGATCTCGCCGACAACACTTTCAGTCCGGGGAGCAGAGCACTGAATAAGGGGAAAGAATCGTGTGAGTTGGTACTGCAGGGGAAAAATTCGCATTTGCTGAAATTAATATCTAAACCCAGAGTTTTTAAACGAGGCAGGAGCATGAGCAAGTCTTGTTCCACTTCTTCAGGTTTACCACCTAGGGTACCGTCATCTAGGTACCAGATATTCAATGGGGATTTAACCTCTGAAATTACCTTTTGTATGGCCAGACAGAAAACTAAAGGGCCTAGCGGATCCCCCTGCTGTGCACCAACTTGGGAAAGAACAAGAGGACCATTGTAGAAAAGATTAGAAGCGGAAGAATATACTTGGAAAATGAAGGGGTAGAGTGATGGCACTTTATCCTTCACTTCGGACAGTAAAACATCACGCTCCACTGAGTTAAACGCGTTTTTTAAATCAATTTTAGTTAATAATAATAATAATGAAATAATGAACTTTATTCTGCAAGTAGGCCACAAGGGCACTTTTACATGTCTGAGTCTACCGGCATTTCACAAGAGGAGACCACTGTTGAGAAGAAACGCCGAAAGAAACTCAACAGTCAGTCATTTTTTCAGAAAGCATAAGTACTTAACTATTACAATGATATGAACTTAACTATACGTATTAAAACGGATTCTAAGTTTTTGCTATCTACCGAAAAAGCCCGCGTAGCGTGAATTGCAGCCTCGCAGCCCAATCTTGTGCCAAACCCTAATTGGCAAGGTTGCAGATAAGCTGCCATTTCTTCTCTCACTGCACGGCATCCTAGCTTTGCCGTTAAGCGGCGGAAAGCGCTGCCTATGGCAATGGGTCTTATACTACCGTCTTTTTTTGACAGCGCACATAAGGAAGCGCCAAAAATATAGGAGCAAACTTCAGGGTTTAATTGACCACTGAGCAAAAAATTACAAAGCTTGGCAGAATGTTCCAGGAGCCGAAAATCGGCGTCTCTCGCAGATGCAGACGTAAGCTCCTTAAGATGAACAGGGCGGATACCATCCAAACCGGCGGCCGAACTATTGTTGAAAGAGCTGAGTGCCTGCACCACTTCCTCCGGCTTAACAGTTAAGGCAGAAATAGATATGTCAGGTTCCGGTGGAAGTACCAGCGGCCGGGACGGGGCTGGATGCTTCGACTGCAGCGTAGCTAAAGTCTCAGGGCTCGACGGCGCCACGCCCTCATCCGACATAAGCACTCGCTCTGCACCTGAGATCCCCTTCATGTACTTTACGCTCAATTGTCTTCAGTATGGAGTGTGATCTCAAAGGCGTGGTCTCTGCACCGATGTTCCCACTGATATCAAAAGAAGCAGAGTTAATATTTCTCTTAACTTTCGTGATTAAATTGCCCGTGGCCGACGCTTCAGGCGATTTGAGTGCGGAATAGGCAAAAGACAGTAAACTAAACCATTCGAGAGTGCCATTGGAGTCGATACACTTATCAATGAGGTCGCTCAATTTGGCCGCTGCCAAGTTTCGCGCCCCTTTGGGGATATGCCGTAACACACGTACTGACTGCTTTAACGTAGCTAGATCACCAAAATCTAGATGAATGGGGTTGTTACCATGAGCTTGCTGTGAAACCGACAGTCTAGGGTTGGAGGGGATGACTTGGGGAAAATGTTTATGCATGTGCCCTATATGCACTTTAAGTCCATGAGGGGTAAAAGTTCGAGTTGAGTTGGGACAATGGGGACAGCGCAAGGATGAAGAAGGATCACTCATATTTATAACTAACACTTACAAATAAAAGTAAAAATACAAGCAATTATAATAAAAAAAGATACAATTTAAAAGCCAACATCAAAAACATAACAATTTCGATTTAAACTTCATAGCTTCTTGTCGGTCGGCAAGACTCCCGTCTAGAAAATGAATGGCTCGGTTGTGTTGGATCCTTGATTTATGTATGTATTTATCCTGGAAAGTTTCACGAAATCAAAACCATTCTGCGGCTGAATGCAGGAAAATGAGAGCAGTGGTGATGGAAAAGTATTCACGCCTTCTCTATTTCTAAGCTTAAAGCTGAGTCACAATTAAAGCGGTCTCTCTCTACAGCAAGACGTCTTCTTCGATCTTAGCACCATACAAGCACGGCTTAAACACCAAGAAAACACGGTCTTTGCATTGCACGTTATAAAAGTTGTAATCTTGGATATCACAAAAATTCGTTAGGTTTGTTTGGGAGCTGAAACGAACACGTATCTTTTAGCCGATTGTGTGACGGGCGCTATTGTTTCAAAAGCAGCACATTTTACCCGTTAAGCGTAGATTTGATTAAATTTTATTTTATTTATAAAATTTTGTTGACACTCGACATGAAGTTGACATTGACAATTTTATAGTTTGTTTATGTGAACATAATGGTAGTTTAAAAAGTCGTATCTCAGTATATGATCGGGGTAAAAATACGACTTCTGAATTTAGCAGGTTATGCGTTAAGCGTTATAGACTAAGATCCCGATATAAAACGACCTTCACCGAGATGTTTATTTGATGAATGTATTTTATATTTAGTTTAATATGTCAATAAATATATTGCATATGGGTTGCCTAACAATTTTTAGTCCAGGGTATGTTTAGTAAAAAATAAAAATATATATTTTTTTAACATTTCACCGATTTGATTATTAGATAAATTCATAATTAAATAATCTTTAATTTTATTCAGTTTCAATTCAATAATCAGACCTTTGCAAAATGCTAGTAGGTATAGATTTACCTGTTTATACCTGGCTACCCGATAGTTGTGACGGGAAAAGAATAGGTAACCTAACGTTTGCATATTCTATGGGCTTCATACTTTCGATTGGTATAGAATTTATCTAATATTAATCAAACCGGTGAAATGTTTAAAACATTTTTTTTTATTATTAATTAAACATACCCTGGACTAAAATTTGTTAGGCAACCCATATGCAATATATTTATTGACATATTAAATTGATTATAAAATACATTTCATAAAATAAACATCTCGGTGAAGGTCATTTTATATCGGGATCTTAGCCTATAACGCGTAACGCATAACCCGCTAAATTAAGAAGTCGTATTTTTACTCC
Organism: Apotomis capreana; assembly: GCA_947623375.1. NCBI lineage: Eukaryota > Metazoa > Arthropoda > Insecta > Lepidoptera > Tortricidae > Apotomis > Apotomis capreana. Next base: position 21,087,061 of record OX392504.1, read on the forward strand.
GATCGTATACTGAGATACGACTTTTTAAATTAGCACGGCAGATACGTTCGATTTTATACCCCATATTTTTCATACCCCGGGCTTATATATGAAAATCGATTCTTAAGGAGTAAACTCCAAAAACTGCTTTAGAAATGTTAAAGATTTATTCATCAGATATCACGTGAAATTTCAATTTTATCAATTTTTATGTGTGATCTGCTGAAAGATTTCCAGTAGTTCTAGACCAATGTATGGTAGCAAACGATAGCTATGACTAATGAGAACAGCACAAGAGTTCTCAAGACTGCAGTCACTCGGTACTCATTAAGGAATTTTAAATCACGAACTACGTGAAATTTCAAATTTTACAATTGCAATGAGATAATATCCTATCCTAACAAGAATAACAAAACTACCTACAACTCTGTGTGGTATAAGTGACGTCTCGTAAGACACTGTTTGAGTGAGATGGCGTTTGGGTCCATCAAGCGAGTCCAAAGTAATGCCTGAGCGCCACAGACACAGATTTACACCGCAGATGGGCCTAACGGCCTTTATAAATATATTGAATTACTACTAAATGTGTGATATTTTATAAAACAGAACCGGTAAAGTTGTCTAACTACCAATTTAACGAAAATATTTGTTTTTTAGTACATTCTATGCGACAAATACGACTCAATTGTCATTCAAGCAATTCAAGATAAGCGACAGTAGTCGATCAAAGTCATATCAGGTAAAAAAGGATAAGCGACAATGGTTTCATAGTATCAAAGCAGGTAAATTTGGATAAACGCCAATAGTTAAGATACGACAATCAGGTAATTTAATCTAACTATGTTATTTTTTTTATAGAATCTTATATCAATTCTGTTTGATAATGTGGAAATACCTCATTTTTACTTTTTGGCTAATGCGCATAAGCATTTTAAACACACATGACACAGAGGGCGCTCCAGTAGCGAAGAATTATGGAATCAAAGATTTAGTGTGATTGACGTAACGATATGATAGCTCAGTTGGTAGAGCACTACGCCGGAAACTTAGGGTCGCAGGTTCGAGTCCTGCTTACATTGCAGTGGATCACATTCAATTTTTCTTTCATAATTTACCTTTATGTTAATTTTATCATAAAGACATAGGTAAAATGCCTCAAACGACGTTAAAATATATTTTACGATCAGGTAATAACAGTTAACCAACAAGTGCAAGGTTAGTTGCAATAAAGAAAAATTATCCAAGTTGTTTGATCTGTTTTGACAAATAAGTAAAAAAGCTCTAACGTTCATTATTATGCAAAAAACTTTTTATGTAACCTCCATTTTGCTAAAAAAAACTCAATAAACAAGTCGTTTAGTAGAAAAAAAGTAGAGATTCTCTAAATCACCGACAGGATAAGCGACACAAAAGTCGTCAGACAGATGTATACGAGACCCAACCCATTCGATGCAGAAAAATCTGCCGATCCCAACAGTGTGTGTAACTCAATATCCCCAAAAATGTCGCTTAGATAAGTTCTCCTTTCCAGCATTGGCATATTTTGACACTCAAGTAAATTAACATTTATAGGGTATCCATTGACCTTTAAACATTGAAATTAGCCAAAAAATTCGTCTAGTAAAATATCGTCAATATCAACAAGTATAGGGGAAAATCTGAGAACATTACTAATGTAGTCATAAAAAACTATCACTGTTTATAAGTAGGTAAAGGACGTAAATCCGTTTTCCAACGGTTAAGTTGAGTTTGTCGCTCTATTATTTATAGTTTATCTTTTCATTAGAGCAGCATGACCCGGGGGATAAAGCTGTGCCTCCACTAATATGTTAAAATATCGGTTCATCCGCTGGGTCACGATATGATTTATTTATTAAATAACGATATTTTTTATTTCTGCATCATTTTACACGTAAATATAATCAAGAATCTTGTCGGCATTTTAACTATTTTTGGTAGGTACCTACACATACACAGCGAGACTTCCAAATGGCCAATTTCACTTATTTTTTTTGGAAAATAGCTTTAACGCATTTTATTTTTAATATTCTACTGTAGTGGGTAAATAGATATTTAGTAATCCGCAATAATTATATCATTGTTTTAATGATTTATTTTACTTCGAGATTTTTCAATGCCTTTAAATATTATAAGGTTTGTTCATCTTCAACTCTCGCTTGGACTATGCGAGTGTATGAAGCTGCTTGGACGCCAATCAACGAGATTATGAACGAAGTAATGTTCCGGGGGCGCACGGTCGGCGGGGGGAATAACGTTAGGCTCCGCCCAGATCCTCAAGGACGTTGGGATTAGGAGTCGCCTTAATGCAAAAACGAAACGCAGGGAAGTGTTTATATACGCGACTATGGGGCAATTGGCTGTACGGTGAATGAATGGTGAACTTTTAAAGTCTTCGATGAAATTAATAATTAAAAGTAAAAAAACAGCCCAGTAAAATTTACTCTCATTTGTATGATAAGTAGGTACGTCATATACGGAAGGCGTGTTACTAATCGTTACAACATTTTAGGGTTCCGTAGCCAACTAGGAACCCTTATAGTTTCGTCATGTCCGTCTGTCCGTCTGTCCGTCCGCGGCATAGCTCCGTGAATTTTAGTACTAGAACTACTAGAAAGCTGAAATTTGGCATGATGTGTGTATATGTGTATGTAGGTATCACGCCGACAAAATGGTAAAAAAAAAATTGGGGTACCTCCTCCCGTCCACCTAAAGTGGGGGTGATTTATTTTTGACATGATCTTGGCCGGTTTTTTTCTAATATTTGTAAGGTGACACACGTTTTGCATACTGTCAACGGTTTCAACGAAGATGATTAAGACAGGGGAATGTTTCTTTTAATATTCCATGAGCATTTTCAACAAATTTTCTTGTACTTTTAAAAGCTCGCAAAAAACGCATACTGCCGTTATTGGTATTTGTACAGCATGGATATCTCCTAAAATAACTGCATTAGGGAATGTTCTCCAACCATTGTCCCACTGCTGAGCCAAAGTGGAATAACGCAACATTCTTGCATCGTGAACGGAGCCCGGCCATCTTGCACTGGCATAAAACAACTCTATGTTGGGCCCACAAAAAACCATTGCGTCATTTTGTCTAGGCGAATCGATGGGTATTATTATTATTTACGTCCCGTCGACAACTTATGAATATGATATGGTGGCGGCGGCTTACTATCTTTTCACAAAAAAACATTTGACAAAATGGTCATTCGACAAATATAATACATTCTTCACAAATTCTTCATAACTATCACAAATGGTAATTAGACAAAAAGTTTTTTTAATTTCGACTTTAAATGTATTAACTTACTACTCAATTATTTACCACTGTTTTCACACTAAAGAATAATTTTCAATTCATTCCATCCATAATCATGTAATCGTTTAGATGTTAAAATATAACAATAAATATCACTAAAAAAATTACGGAGTCAAAAAATCCGGAAAATCACTACCCCGATTTTATTATCCAATTTTTTTCGTTAAACGCAAAATTAGTAATTGCAAAGGAAAATTTATCCGTTCTCTATAATTATGTTCTTCTGTGTAAAAACTCGTCTAAACCGCTATCACTATCACTACTACAACTGCTTCCGCAGAGAGCCGTTTCGTAAAATTAACAACGAAAACACTACAATTGTAACGCTAGCCTGACACAGCCTCGATCCCATGTCAAAAATTACCGACATATCTACAAATATGTCGAGTTGGAAAAATGATTCATGTTTCACGACACAATTGTCTTAAGGACAATTGTAACAAAATGCTTGTCATGTTTATAAGCACTTCTATACAAAATAATTTTCGAAATTGTCATTTATCACCTGTCGCTTGACAATTGTCAGCGACATATGTCGAATTGTCAGCCGACATATGTCGCTGACAATTGTCAACTTGGTGAAATAGGGGCCTGCAGAAGGGCGAGTGGGTCACGTTTAAGAAATATCCCAAGCGATTTCCAAATAAACATTAGGTACATTGAATTTTAATAATTAATAGTAAGAAAGTTACAAATAAAAAAAAACACATTATTATACGTATTTAGGATATCTGCTTATGAAGCCGGGTAACTTAATAAGGGTGGAGTGCGGCAGTTGATTTTATCGCATAAGTCGGTGTTTGTGTCAATATTTGCGCACGAGGAGGTAAACAGGCCCGCCAGCAAACATCCTGCCGGCTTCCATAAGACGGCTTATGGATAGAGGCAATTATGGCCCGCGCTATCGAGGGCTCCTTTACTGAGTTCCGCTGCTGCAAATCGAATATGAACTTACCGCTGATAAATCGTGTGTAAACTTTATCGATGGAAGTATAATAATAATAATAATAAATAAATATCAGACAACCTCACACAAATCAACCTAGTCCCAAATTAAGCTCAAGAAGGCTTGTGATATGGGTACTAGGCGACGATATACATACTTATATATATAGATAAATAAATACTTAAATACATAGAACATCCATGACCCAAGCACAAATATTCGTGTTCATCACACAAATATTTGCCCTTGCCGGGATTCGAACCCGGGACCGTCGGCTCAGTAGGCAGTTGCTTAACCACTGCGCCAACCGCGTTGTCAAAAGTATGTAATTGGTTGGAAAATATCGACCGAGGGTAATTTCGATACTTCTAATATTATGTATTCAAAAAATCACCACTATATCTACTTAGCAATATACTTTGTTAACCTTCAAATGACAACTTTTCAATGTTACATAATGAAGCTGACGGCCATACGTGGTTATGCGGCGGATACCTAGATAGCTTAAATAGCTCATGTAGGTGTCAACATTTGTGCCCGAGATGATAAACAGAAGGGATCCTCCGATGTACGAAATTCGACCGTCGAATAGTGCCGTCTGTAGGGATTCACATGATCTCGTCATGTGTTCGCCATCATATAATCGTATATCACCATCGTAAGATTCACATCATCAGTATCATCATCAAATTCCCATCACAATAACAATAAGATCATATTACACCATATATTATTAACATCAACATTTTATAGAAGTATTAAAAATGACCGAATACAAATGTAAGCATCCTGCCATTTTTGAATAGCAAATTACTATTCACAAAATTTGCCAACGGAAGAATTGAGCTTTATTCATACTGCATAAGGATCAAAGTTATGGGCGTGGGCGTGTCTGTGGGCGTGTCCAAAGTGTCCAGAGTATTCACCATGTTCAATATATCTAGAGTATTTGGCGTATCTAACGTATTCAATATATCTAGAGTATCTGGCGTATCTAACGTATTCAACATATCTAGAGTATCTGGCGTATCTAACGTATTCAGGGTGACCAGCGTGTCGGGGAATATTGGTATAAATAGGGACGGATTTTATAGAGTTCATTCATTCTTTCTTGCAACTTCGAACGGGTAACATTAATCTCTGGCATTAAGGTACTTACTAAATATAATTTTAAGGGGAATTTCTGTTGGAATTTAGATAATTTTTCGGGATTATAATTATTCATTAAAATTTATTGGGTTTTTGTTGTTTGAAAGCTATTAAGCTTAATTACATGCCAGAAATAGTGTTTTGGTACATGGTTGCCGGATGAAAGATATTTAACCTTGCGGCTGTTAAACGAATATCTTTCAGACTCTTCTAGTTTTACCCGAGTTAGGCGACTCGGGCACTAGCCATATATAAGTGCAGTGAATAGCCTACGAGTGTGGATAGTTTTGTTTGGTGAAAGCAAGGACCACACGTGATGGACATGCGGGCCTTTCCGCGCTTGCCGAAGCCAAATGGACCTCCATGCTCGGTATCATATACTTATATATTTATATGTCTGCTTTATATACACATATTAGGGCGAGCTACTCCATGCTTCCGGCGTCTCATAAGCCGCGTGGGGGGGGGCTCAAATACACCGATGATAGTCACTTCTTCGGGCTAATCACCCGAACTTACAGTTCAGTTTAGCTAGGCCCATACACGTTTAAATATAAATATGAGACCCAGGTCTCTAGTGTTCTTTGTGCTAGCTAGGGAACAGTGTATAGTAATAGGTACACTTTAATAGGAATATTAGGATAGGGATCTTTATCTTCCGAGCGATCGGCCATTCATCATTAACTAACATAACATCTATTCAAATTATTTTAATCTCGTCAGATACAGTAAATGCAGATGTTAACCTACTGTTTTATTAGTGTTTATGGCTCGGGTTGTCTGTAGTAAAAAACAAAATCTTGTGACAGTTTATAAGGAATGGAATAGAGAAATCTGTTATTTAGACCTTTCAGATATTTAAAACCTTTAATTTTACATAGATATTTGTAGAAACAATTAGATAATTTTTACCGATTATGATTTAAAATTTGGTAAAGTAATGTACTTATAACAGACATCGGTAGTGTAAGATGGCAACACTGAAGATAAGTCAAATCAACTGAGAAATGACATTCGCCCTTCTCAATAAACAGAAATAATTTTAAATTTTGTTATAATATTTGATAAGGAAATTCTATGATAGATTGTTGTGTAGTATGTCTAGAAATGGAAAACAAATCATTCCTATTGCTGGATTTGGAGTCTGGAGTGTAGACTGCTAAGAATAGCCTAGGACATTTAAGCAACAAAACCGAAAGTTGTTTGTCCTTGTTTATACATTTCAGATCTCAGAACTTAATTAATTAATATCACAAGGGTTGAGAGAAATTTCCCTTATCAGAATGAGTCAAGTTCGCGAGTTGAAAGAGACTTCAAATTGACAACAATGAGTTATTATGTTTCAAGGATGAATGTCATTTTTTTGAGTATAGCTAAACGAAAACCAAAGTTATACAAATCTATTGTTTGTAATGAATGAAGTGAGAATTCATTTAGTTCACGAGTGAAGAGAATTCGTGTTGTTAATAACAAATATAGATAGTAAAGATTCATAGATTCTAAATAGATCCGAGAGAGATCCTTTACTCTAAAAGAGCCTTATAGGCCAATAAAAGATTATATCTGGCAATCATACGGCATCCAGAGAACATGGGTTTGGTGATATTTAAAATAACACACCAAACAGATTTAACAGAAATTTGTTTTATTTTTTCTGAGGAACGATTTTCCCTCAATATATACACATGAAGTAACCATGTTTTTTACACGATTGCCCATGTCACTAGACATGTTTGGTAGCCGCCATTCTTTTAACAAAACTAAATATTTTTGGGAGAATGAGATGATAGCATTACTAGTATAATACCGTCAAATGATAATATTTTTTATGCGGTCGAAGGATTTCAATAAAACTCAGAATTCTATTCGCCAACCAATTGCTTCTTGTTTGGACCTAGAATCTACTTTAGAATATCATACTGGAACTTACTAAAAGTATGAAATCCATGCCATTATTCCATATTAATTTATCATACTAAAATTATTTAATTTGGTCGAACATGAAAACTTAATATTCATTAAATTTGTAATAGAATCTTATAGTTTCAGTGACTTCAATCTATTTATAGATTAGTTATGAAGTGTAGTTTCATAAAGTACAAAATTACTGTCTACTAAACATTCTTGGAACAGACATGCAATTCCAAGAAAACAAATTATCTTTCATCTTAGAATTCTAACAATATTTGGTTTTGATTCATATATTTATCTTTATTGTTACATATAGAGTAATCTAATATATCTATAACTTACTTGTGGACTGAATGAGTTTATATTTCATATAGAAATAATATAAATAATATTTAATAAGAGTAGAATATCCCATACTGAATCATGCTATAAGAACTGTAGATATTTTTTTGAAGGCTAGACTACATAGGAAGGAATAAATTTATAATTTAAGGTTAGATAACATTAAATTAAGTTAGAAATTTAATTAGTATGAAGAACCAAGATAGCAGTATGATAGGGGAAACAAGCATTAAATAAATAATAGAAAACACATTTATTTAGTTTATTTAACAAAAATACATAATAGTATAGCACAGTATAGGTACAGAGGCATTTAGCAGCACATCTCGGCTGAACATCTCCTAAAAGAAACTGAATTACTACAACAACGTGGGTTCCGACCAATCTAGACGTTCACAACGGTTATACCGATCACATTTGGCCATACGTTATTAAGAAAAGTTCAAACTCAATTGTTATAAGGATCCTTTCATATCTAGGTTTGTTTAGTTGTAGGTTGTGGTAGACTAGGAGGTAGGAGCTGCTGTTAAGATATCCTTAGGTAATTGTAGTAGGGTTTTCTTAGGGCTTCATTGTAGGAGTAGAGTTTAGTGAGGAGGGTGAAGAGGCGAAGGACCTGTACCTTTAGTTAGGGCTTAGCATACATTACGATTGGTGGTCCCGTGACTCAGGATAACTCTAGAGTTAAAGTACCTCCGCTTAACCATTACACGTCCCTTTCGATCTACTGACAATGTGTATAGCTAAAGTAACTCAAAAACTATGACACAATGGAAAGTTTACTTAAGCCTGGTGTATATTAAAAAAAAACTATTGATGTTTTGTTTGACATTGTTGACAACTTGTTATATTTCGCGGATAGGTCGAAGACGACATCTCTATTAGATTTTAGTTATTTTATGTATTTTCTTAATATGTCTTTACATACAGAAAATTAATTCACACAACACAAAGCTCTCTCGATCTGTTTATTAATTTCCACCTGTTAGAAATACGAAATGTTGTCAATTATGTTCAAGGATTCCTTTCCGATGATAGAAATCGAATTTCAAAATGGCGACAGGTTGTTCAATCAGTCTTAATTTGTTTTTTGTTGTCGTTCCTTCTATCATGGATATCACGGCCTTAGTAATTCAAGAAGACTGCCGATGCCCATAACGGGTCTAGTTACACTTTTTCTTATTAAAACATCGGACAACTTCACACAAATCGGTCGAGTCTTGCAGTAAGCTCTAGTAGAAGAAAATTCATTACGGTGACAGTCAACGTGAATACGATAGTAGAAAATGTAGGTACCTGACGAGATCCCAGGCCTAGGTAAATATCAATGTCAAACGTCGAGTCTGGGCTCAAGAAATTGAGCTCACAAGAAAAGGTAAAAACATGCTCTGTTGGAGACCTGCCAAATTTCTAACGAATTGCCGAACCTCACTTCCCCGCATGTTTAATTTTCCATCGGCTCTAAACCCGATTTGAATATGTTTATTTTTGCTTCCTTCATTTCTTTGTTTTACTATAATAGCACAAAACTTAAACGTGTTTTGTTTTTATGTTAATTGGTTCTTAGTGCTATGTGTGTAGGTATTATGAGAAGTAAACATTTCTATCGCTTTCGGATGTCCAGATCTCCGACTGTTCTCGCTACAGACCACATTTCTCAACCGATTCTCGTGAAATTTTGTGAGTGGACTCGACAACTAAGTATTTAGATTTTTTTGTCGATTTAGTTTTTGGAAATTTTTCAAAATGGCGAAAATATGGGCGTTGAAAACGTAAAAAAATATCAACTGATTTCAGCCATTTCGAAAAAAACCAGCCAGGTCTACCGCTCACACGGAGATGTCACGACTTCGATCTTAGCGGCGAGCGGCGCGGCGAGCATGTGTCTCGCTCACTCGTTTGGCCGAAAGAGCCACGAGACGAGTCGATAGGATTATTGTTCAGGATAAAAGTTCTCTAATAAACAATTGCTCTTAGAAAAAATAGTGAAGTACAGCATTAAGTATTTTATTTTATCATCAATTGTAATGTGAAATTCACATGAAGGAATGAATTTTGAATGCAGCATTTGAATGCGGTTTTCTTTCTTTGTATTTTTGCATCGAGTGAAACGAGTTAACTTAAGGATTTATGGTAGTTTCTTCCCAGGGCCCATAATTTTTTTCCACACTGTAGATGCATGTAATATTTATGTATATCTTGTACAGTTGCCATTAGATTGTCGAGCTAGTCAGACATACATATATATCTGAACACACACAATGACGCCCTGACGATAAAGTTTCGTGTTCAGATATTTATGTACGTAACGTTTGCTGCTCTATATACGATTGTTAAAAAGGTAAAATTGCATCAATAACATAATAATACACGTAAAAAGACGTAAGTTTACTCTTAGTAAAGTTAACATTTGAGCAAATGAGGCAAAGTTTGGACCGAGTTCGTTTATTTTCGCAATACTTTTAGCTTTTAAGCGCTTTTATATTTTAACCAATAAGTCCCCAGGGCCTGCTTGAGATTCAGTAATTGCTCTTTGCTTATTCAAATGAAATTAAAATTAATTACGTCAATTATGCCGACGTTCTTCAATTTGGTTTACTTAAATAGACAGGCTTTTCGTCTAAGAGGCAAAAATTGCGTTATCTTGCCGTTGGGAAAAGAAATACCCAAGATTTGACAGTTGGTTTATATTTTGTTGTTGGTAAAGATTTTATTGCTATTATTATTTAATTTGTATTATAATTAATTCAGCGAACGAAGCGTTTCGAATTCAGCTTTGGTCCAAAATCATGCTGAGGGGCATAGTTTTAGTTTATTCGGTAATTTATTTTTGGTCTTTCGTATTCTCCCTATGCGCTCGAATAAATTTATCTGTTTATTTCTTGTCAATTATGTATTTTACTCTCGATATATATATATATTTTCCAAAATGGTTAAGACTTAAGATATAGGGGTTGAAAACTTAATATAGACATGTAAAATGTCAGCCATTTCAAAACAAACTTGCGAAATCTACCTATCAATGACTTTATGCCAATGCCAAAGGAATTGAGACTCAGGATAGCAATCCTATTATCTATAATTGTGATATTTTCAAAAACTAAAATCACCATTCCGTTCATGCAGACCAGTTTGCTTCGCTTGTTTACTTAAAAAAACACACAAACGGCGCTTTGCTTTCGGGACATCAAACTCGTTGGAAATTGTTCGAAATTGCCTCTCTGAGCCGGACTTTTGAATGTTTCGCTTCAGTCTGCTGCATTTTTGGGTTAACTTCTTAAAGTAAACAACTTTACTTTTTATATCGCTTTTATTTTAGTTTCACCTGCCCCGGTACTGGTGTTTTTAATATAATTTTGCAAGTTCAACTTTACCCACTTCCCGGGCACCTGAATCTTAGCATGGAGCTGAATCTTAGCACACATGTAAATCTGAGAGTGTTCTTTAATTATTGTTGAGAGTTCTTGAATGGTGCCCCGCGTCCCGGAAAAATCGCCCAACGAGGTGGACCTCGCCGGTCCACCTGGTCAGGATCGCGGGAAGCAGCAGGATGAGAGAAACGCACGTCCGATTGTTGTGGAGAACTTTAAGGAGGCCTTTTCCAGCAATGTCTTTCGCCTGAATGATGACGTAAATTGATTAACAAAACAATACAAACATGGCATGGAGCTGATCTTCTAATAACGTTGGAAGTAGCTTTTGAAAGTAATAAATCGACGCATCCTAATCGAGTTTTGAGCTTCTTGAACTCGTATTAATAGCAATTGACGCCCATATTCCCAAAAAAAGTAGCCGTAAATAAATAAATAAATAAAATAAATAAATAAATATTAAGGGACAATCATACACAAATCGACCTAGTCCCAAACTAAGCAAAGCTTGTACTATGGGTACTAGACGACGATATACATAATATATAAATACATATATAGATAACATCCATGACCCAAGAACAAATATTTGCCCCGGCCGGGATTCGAACCCGGGACCGCCGACTCAGTAGGCAGGTGTCTACCAACCGAGCCAAACGCGTCGTAAAATAAAAGTTTTCCAAAAAAAAAAGTGTGTGTGTCAGCTCCGACGCACGACTGGAGTTTACTCTTCAGGCCAGGCGCGCACCACGATTTTTTTTTAGTCGCGCGCTAATTTTGTCGCAGAAATAAGCGTACTTCTGGGTTTATGAAAATCGTGGTGCGCGCACTCTCATATAAACTCACATAATCCCGTATCTTGCATTTATGCGACAAAATTATCGCGCGACTAAAATCGTGGTGCGCGCCTGGCCTTAAGAACGATTATAAAATATATACTCAATACTCAATACGTTTATTGCACATAATGATTAGTAAATAGTTTAAGTATCACATTATGTACCCTGTTGGATATAAATAAACTTAAAAATAACATGTACACGAAAAAAACTAAATTTGTATACACTATTTACATAAAAAAAAACTGTATACAAATTTAGCCGATTCCGATAAGGGTTCCGCCAATATTGAATTGAACATTAGATTCAAGAAAGATCTGGTATTAGACCTAGCCATTCACATTAGACAAAAACAAACGTACAAAATCACCTTCCTTAAAAAAATCCTTAAATAAATCCAAAATCCCCTTAACAACAATTCCAAACAGCGTTTTGAACTTCTCCTCCCAACTTTCGGTAGAAAACAAAATATCCTTCGTCTTCTCAACCAGCCTTTCAAAAGTAATACGTCTCTTCTTCTTGTCCTTATTTTGTCTTTGATCTTCCATATCAGCTGCTCAATAGTAGGCTGATTGACCAATAGACACTCGGACCTCTTCACATCTGTTTCTCTTTTTGGCTTCCGCGGCTTACGAACCTCTTGTTGTGGCTCGCTCTCTAACCTGTACTGACTTACTGATCGCTGGCCCTCAGCCTGACAGACAGAATCTTCAGACTCTTTAGATTGTAACGGCTTCGACAAAACAGCATCTCTATATGACTTTCCAAAACTTAAGTCATTCTCAAAAACAGATGGCGCATCCTGACTACAAACATCCGTATCCTTTTTTTCCTTATTTTGCATATACAACCAAAAAGCCCGTTTATATATACCAATATATCTTACTCTTTAGAATTTCTTACTCCTTCACAAAAACCGGGCACGACTTATCTAAGGCCATATGGCTGCCTTTACAATTAATGCATCTAAAAATAGTCGTTTCGCAATTGGCATGCTCCCCGCCGCATTTCGGACAAGTAACTTTAGTAGTAGCACAAAACCTGCTCAGATGACCGAACTTCCAACATATTGAACATTGGGTAACCGGGAAAGTGTACTGATTTACCTTAAATCGGCAACCGTAGGCATAAACATATGGCGGTAAGGAAGTTCCCTTAAAACACAGACGAATAGCTTCAGCCTTAACCCAACGCCCATCATGATCCAAACGGTTCAGTCTACATATTGACTAAATGTCTTCAGACCCTTCAATATTCTTTAAAAATTTATTTATTTAATCTTTATTGCACAAATGAAAACAAATCGTACAAAAGGCGAAAATAAAAATTCGTCTTCCTCAACCTCCAACTCAACCTGCCTTATAATTCCATAAGTGCAGCATGCCATATTAGACCAATAATAACGTCTCGTCTCATTGTTAAACTCCTGAGAAGCCAGAAGCTTCTCCGCATCATCCTTAGAGTTAAACTGTATGCGAACTTTACGTGGACCCATAAACTTGACGGATAAAAATCCTTTTATACCCTTAAATTGCAGCAACTTTGCCAAACCAATCTGTTTCGGTAAATCTTCTTTTGACACTATATAAACTTCAAATAGCTTGTCAGGCACACCGTCCGGCTCCAGCTGCGTTTTGGCGGTTGCTAAAACCCGCAAGCGTTTAGGTTTCCTGCCTATTGTGATAAAACTATCACTACAACCACAGCTTTCGTCGCTCAGACCACAAGCACGCTTCACCGCTATATGCCGCACATCCGACATGGACTCAGCGTCCGATACAATATCCGATTGACTCGGCCCTGCCTTATTATCAAACTCCACTTCAGATAGCCACGACGGAGCAGCCCGCTGCCCACATTCTAAAAGTGACGTATCACTCACGACACCTCGACTTGACTCACTCATCGCAAAAACAGCGAAAAGGACTCTAAAACTGAATTAACTTATAAATAAAATAAAATTTGATAAAATTTTCAACCGTCGCCTTTGACAACCAAACGTCAATCCTCGCAATACTTATATTTTTGGAACGTATCTGCCGTGCTAATTTAAAAAGTCGTATCTCAGTATACGATCGGGGTATAAATACGACTTCTTAATTTAGCAGGTTATGCGTTAAGCGTTATAGACTAAGCTCCCGATATAAAATGACCTTCACAGAGATGTTTATTTGATGAAATGTATTATATATTTAGTTTAAAATGTCAATAAATATATTGCATATGGGTTGCCGAACAAATTTTAGTCCAGGGTATGTTTAGTTTAAAATTAAAAAAAATTTTTTTTTACATTTCACCGATTTTATTATTAGATAAATTCATAATTAAATAATCTTTACTTTTATTTAATTTCAATTCAACAATTAGACCTTTGCAAAATGCTAGTAGGTATAGATTTACCTGTTTATACCTGGCTACCCAATAGTTGTGACGGGAAAAGAATAGGCAACCTAACGTTTGCATATTCTATGGGCTTCTTACTTTCGATTGGTATAGAATTTATCTAATATTAATCAAACCGGTGAAATGTTTAAAACAATTTTTTTTATTATTAATTAAACATACCCTGGACTAAAATTTGTTAGGCAACCCATATGCAATATAATTATTGACATTTTAAATTAAATATAAAATACATTTCATCAAATAAACATCTCGGTGAAGGTTATTTTATATCGGGACCTTAGTCTATAACGCTTAACGCATAACCTGCTAAATTACGAAGTCGTATTTTTACCCCGATCGTATACTGAGATACGACTTTTTAAATTAGCACGGCAGATACGTTCGATTTTACACCCCATATTTTTCATACCCCGGGCTTATATATGAAAATCGATTCTTAAGGAGTAAACTCCAAAAAATTTGTACCTTTTTATTCATAGGTATGCCAAGGTTACCTTATAAAAGCGTGTTAACCAATTACGAGTTCTCTGTTCAACGCTGAGCATTGCGATGAACTCCCGGTCCCAAATGCATACTATTTCCTACCGTACGAAATAACCACTCTCCCGCCTTTCAAATAAAATTTATACGCTGTTTTTTACGTGACAACGGCTCTGTAAATTCATTCCAAAATGAGAACGTAATTTCGGGCGTAGGTACTAGTTAATGAGTACGTGAAATTAGTAGGTTAATGGGTAATTCGTGGAAACAAAATGGGTAACGGAATTATTCTGTAATTATAAAACACTCATGTTCCCTGATAATGAGGTTTACCTATTAACCGCGCGTTCGCAAGTAAAATCTAATTATTTGAAAGGTTTAGGTTGTAGATTTATAAATTTTAATTTTTTCACTCAAAATGAGTGTAATAATTTTATTAAAACTTTCGTGAGACATATTTGATTATTGTATTAAGCGGTTTATACTCACGTGAAATTGTCAGGAACGGCCCGACATGTTTCGAACTCGTATGGAGCTCTTCATCAGGGACGGGTGCCCGTACACCGCCGCGGCAACCTCGTCACTGCTGATACTTTGATCGACGTTCCGCTCTGAGCGCGCGCGCCGATGGCGCGGGGGCGAGGGTGCTTGCAAGCCCGCAACTTGTCCGTCCAGCACTCCAACGTCACTTTTGTCATCAATAGACATTACGCACACTTGAGTTGAGTTATGGTGTCCACGGGATTGTCTAAACGCACAATATGTTTCGCTGCCGGAAGCACAGGCTTCCATGCTGGAGGTAAAGCCCAACCGCCGTCTCTATTAAAATTCGGGTGCCGTCCGATCTCTATAGCTTCGTGTACCTTACGTTGTATAAAACATTTCTCACGTACCAACAGCCTTCCTTTATCGAAACGGACAAAATGAGACGCACCGGCTTCGACGACATGTTCAGCGACCGCGGAATTATTCGTGTCCAGCTTCTACACTGTGTATGTGCTCAACATGTCGGGCCGTTCCTGACAATTGCAGGTGAGTGTAAACCGCTTAATACAATAATCAAAATAAGTGTATTGCATAATTGGCAAGACGTCGAGTTGCGGAAATACAGCCCGCGATAACCTGCGTATACTTTTTCTGTTGTTACGTCCCCATGGTCATGTCACGTATATAGCAGTGGCGTGGCGGCCCACAGGCTTACCCATTTTAGAAATTCTTGCCTATTTTGTTTTGGGAAAAAAGCAAGCTAAATTAACTCAGTCCCGGTTTGCCCAGAGATTTTACGCGCCTCTTACCACACCCAAGGGAAGAGATGGGGTGAACCGATTCTCTGACGGGTCCACACCACGTACAGAAACAAAAATAGTAAAAAAATGGTAACATGGCGGTAAACCATAGCAAGATAGCAGCGGCGCAAGAGCGGTCGCTCATGTTTGACATCTTTGAGAATGGTCTTTGTCTAAGCAGTGCATCTTTCGGCCGATGCGATGATAACATAAGACTGATTATCTTAATTTACTGTTTATTATACAACTCGAAGGGTCGGTATTGCTGACTCCATGACGCAAACATAAATAACAACATGCCCGGTATCATTATTGCAAAATGAAATACATTAGAGTTAGGGACCAGTCTGCGCCAAAACAGCACATTTATCGTAAGACAAAAATAGCAATGACTATTATTCCTGGTCATTTATCCAGTGAAAGGTATTAGCGCATATAAACCACATTCCCTGCCTGACCTGTGTTCGTTTCCATAAACTAAAATCATGAATAATTAATGACAACTCGGGCAGGAACACGGTTTTAATCAGTGGATCAGCACGTGCATGACAGGTATACTTACCAATTTACCATTAAATTAAATGTCGAATGATGTTGTGATCTACAGCTGATAGCAGGTCATGTGTTGACAATTCTATAATTAATGCCAATTCTGGTACCTACTCGAGGAGTTTGAATGTTTAGCAGGTTAACATAATTCTGAAGTTGGTCGTGTTACTATTTTCCGACGCGACAAGACTGATGATGATGGTCCATGATTTACGATAATACGAACAAATTAAGGAGATGATTAAACTGGTGAACGTTCAATTTCATTGACTGCACGTTAGCCATATGTATGTGTTTAATTTATATTATACTAGCTTTTGCCCGCGACTACGTCCGCGTGGAACTTGGAAGTATGGAAGCAACCTCGTACAACACGATAGATATCCACCTAATCACCTTAATTAATAAAACGGATTATTAAAAGCGCCTAAGCAAATGAAATAATAATGAAATAATGAAATAATGAACTTTATTCTGCAAGTAGGCCACAAGGGCACTTTTACATGTCTGAGTCTACCGGCATTTCACAACAGGAGATGTAATAGCAATTGTGCTTTTAGTCTAATCATTACATTTTCTACAGGGTCATCAATGTCATCATGAATTACTTACTCACTTTTCAATCTTTTTAGGGATAATTTTTTCAGGATGAAAACTATCCTATGTCCTTCCTCGGATCTTAAACTATCTCCATGCCAAATTTCATTAAAATCGATTCAGCGGTTTAAGCGTGAAGAGGTAACAGACAGACAGACAGACAGACACACTTTCGCATTTATAATATTAGTATGGATTAGGCCTGTTTTAATCATACTGTATCTATCTCATTTTTGTAGCAAAACGGGACTTCGCAGTAGGTAAATTATATATATATATTAGGCGTGCGTTCATTGGTTTTTCGCCAGAAGCCTTATGTAAGTAGGTACCTACGCGTTGCTAGGTGCCGATGTGGAACTATTTGCTCCAACCTCATATTTCGATTAACGCCTCCTAACGAGATTATCGCTCGATTGCTCTATTTATGAAATTACTCCGTTCATTCCGGGGCGAAGCGGATCGCTTCAGTATTTAAGTCTGCCTTGACAAAATTAGATATTCAAATTTCATAACCCGGCACGGCTTATACTATTACGTTTTGTAATTAATCCCTAGGTCAAGAATTACTGATAAATCCATATTTTTCGATTATATAGGTACACTGAGATAGATATCTACATAATAGCAATGTAGTAATCATTGAGAAAAGATTTTTTCACCTCACCAGCTCAAACATGGCGGCTTTGCTGGGAGATAACAGTGAACAAAATGCGATTTTGTTTCGAGTGTGAGTAGAAAGTAGCTTTTTAATTTTTAAATTTTTTGTCTACGAATTGTCATTTCTCAGCCACAGGTTAATTATAAAATTTGAATCATTCGAATTTTGATGCACTCTGTCTCTTTCATATCTATATGAAAAAGAGAGTGATAAAGGCATATCGATTCGAAATTCGATTTTCGAATCCGACTTCGAATAAGAACACGTTCCGATCGACACGTTGTACCAAAAAAATAAAAAAATAAAAATACCCGAAGAAGTTTTTATTACAAAATATTGTTATAAACGACCGAATGTTTAAATAATTGTGTCTTTCATATAAATCAAATAGATTATTGATTAAATAAGTTAAGATTTTTCAACTATATACTGTAAATACCTGTACCTACAAATAATTTATGACTTTACCAATTTATCATAGACGCAGTTTCGTTTCGAATCATACTTTAAAAAATATCGAGTTCAAATTGTTATTTTCTAAATTTATGAAACATGTAATGTCTCATTTTTTATGTGGGTAGGTACACCACAATTTTAATTTAAACCATGAATACAAAGATCAAAGCTTAAAGAAAAATTGAAAAAGGAGCTACCTGGTGTAAGGGACCGGGAATCGAACCCGGTACCTCTGGATTACCGGTCCAGCGCGTTAGCCACTTCGCTACCCTCGCTCCTACGAGCGATTCAATTTTTCTTTAAGCTTTGATCTTTGTATTCATGGTTTGTTATTTTCTTTTGTATTCATTTTGTTTAGTGCTTTACGAGTTACAATATTAAATTAACTATAAACAAAATCTCCTATAAAATAAAATAAATAAACACACGTAGTGTATCTGCTCTATCTTCCAATTTGATCAAATAATGACAACCATGGGTGGTCGTGGTACAGTGTTGGAACGTATTATTTCAATTTATTTAGATTTTTATTTCATTTCAAGCAGCGGGTATCTATTTTCTAATTAATAATGTGATTGAAATCAGCATCAAAGACAATACACATACGCTACACCTGAATGGTTGGAAGAAAAAGTACAAAATCTCGAACCTATGTTCTCGCTGTCGAGGTGAAAGTTGTGTGTGCTACACGAGAGCAAAGTTTTTTGCATCTCGTGCTGTTGAGTCCCTCGCTACACTCAGGATTCTAAATTAGAATCACTCGCTACGCTCGTGATTCAAACATAGAATCCTTCGCTTGCTCGGGACTCAAAATCAGCACTCGCAACAAAAAACAACTTTGCTCTCTTGTTGCACAAATAACTATTGATTGATTGATCTGTGTGTAAGAAAATGGCAGGTTTACCCTTGAATCGCCGACACTCGTTACGTCGAATTTTACTTCAAAGATAACGTTTCAAGTATTTTCATTTCATCGACAACTCACTTCATCGAAATTTCATTACGAGTATTTTTATATCACGGATTTTCATATGGCGGATGATTTACACAGATGTATTATTTCATAGAAGTACGTTTCATAATTTATCGTTTAAAATCTTTTTAAATTACATAAAACTTACTTCACGTAATATCATTTCACTTGCATGTACGGGTCCAGCTCGCTACAACTAAAATGGAAAATATTTTTTAGGGATATAAAAAAAAAAACTAACCTAACCTAACCCAGCCGAGTCGGATCTGCTCTGAAAGGTGATTGATTCACCTCAACCTATTCTCAAACATTAAATGATTCACCTTTCAGAGCAGATCCGACTCGGCCGTTTTTTTTGTAAATGTATAAATGTGCAGTAGGACATATAAAATTGTATTAAAGTAATACGTCGAAGAAATGAATTGCAATGTTTTGTAGTTGTGCCAATTAAGATAATTTGAAACAAATCAGCGATTAAGTAATATTCGTTGAATAGTATTTCTACGTAGTAAGATAAGTTTAAATAAATAGTAGTTGAAATAAAATAACGACAAACAATATTACTTATTACGGTGGTTTCGGAACGCACCCGGACCAAACGTCAAAATCAGACGTCGTATTTAGAAATTGTGTATTAAATATTAAATTGTTTATTAACTACATATTTCCAGATAAAAAGTGATTCTCTGTGTACAAATATCCTGTGAGAATATTATCCAAGGTGTTGGTGTCCAAGAAGCAGTTATTTAGTGCTAAAGCAATTTACACAAAGGAACCAACTGTCACCGTTATACTTACCGTTTAACAGTTTGAATTTTTTATTCAATTTTCATACAAATTGGAACCAGGGAGTATACTTATCTTATTACTTATTGCCTTTTGTCGGTTTTTAATTGTTTTGTCATACATTTAAACCATATACATTAGTTTATTTTCATTGGTTAGGTAGTATAGTACTTTTTTTTTTTTGGTGAAGCTATAAAATATATTCTCTAAATACATAAAATTAGTGTGTTTTAGCTATAAATATTGCATAGTTTAGTAAAGAGACATATAAGATTCCGTTTAGGAACCTTTATCATAGAATTGTGTTAGAATTTGTGGTAAATAGTTGTAAGAGAATACTACATTGACTTCCTTTTATTTAATCACTATTTATTAAGTACAAGTTGTCTTGCATATAAGTTTAAGGTTCAAATATAAACATAGTCACAATGTTTTCAGCTCAAGTCACAAAACCAACCACGAGGAGTGATGTTTTGGCCACTAGACTGCGGCAGACACAGCTGGAGCTCAAAGAGGTTAAGGAGCTTAATGAGAGACTACTGCAAGAACGCGAGGAGAGTGAAGAGGAGGTGGAACGGATTATAAGATCCAACACAGCCCTCAAAACTAAACTTGCGGAACAGGATACCCAGTTCGAGGATATATGTGGGCAGCGCGATGACCTCCAAAGAAGTTTGGAGCAGATCCAGGAGTGTTGTGCCACACATGAAAAAGCTCTTCAACGCATTCGGGACCTCGAACAACAGCTTGAGGAATTGGAGAGAAAGCCGAGCACATCTGTTACCTGCAAATATTGCTCCGAACAAACAGAAAATAATTTAAGTATATATGCTGAATTGAACAGCTATGAGCAAGTAGACTTATTAAATGATACCATAGTAAGTGTAGCTGGATTAGAAACCATAGATTTGACAAATTCTATGTATATGAGTAACCAGACAGATAAAAATATAACTATGCAAGGGTCGAACAAAATCAAAAAATATCTGAAGTTGAAAAAGTTTATTAAGAGATCTAAGGTACTATTAAAAAGTCACAAGTCATTATTTAGATCGGTTCCCCTCAAACAAAACAATGTGGCTCTAATGAAAGATCTCTTACAAATGCAAAATGAACTCGACCTCGCTTTAGAGTCCCTAAATAATAGGAACAAAGAGCTCAAAATTCTGGATGCAGCTCTAAAGGACGTCAACAGTAAGTACGAGATATCGTGCAACCAAATGCGGGAATATATCAGCTTCGTGAACTGCATCATAGACCCGGGGATCAGCAATGAAGAGCGCCCCGAGTCTCCTGTGAGTACAAACGACTCGGACCGCGGCGATGCCGTCAGCCTCAGCGGGCTGGCCTCGCCCGCGCAGCGTCGCGACTGTGGCGCCTGCGCGTCCCCCGCGCCCCGCACGCCCCGCGTGCCGCGCCCGCCCGCGCGCACCTCGCGCGCCGCGCCCGCCCCGCCGGGAGTGGAGCTGGTGCCGCCGGAGCGGTGCCAAGCGGTCCCGGTGCCCGCGCCGCGCCGCGCGTCGTTGGCGCCGCCGACGCCCCGCACCCGCCGCGCCGCTCCCGCGCCCGCCGCGCGGACGCCGATGGCCGCTGGCGCCGCGCGGGCGCGCCACACCCCGTGCTGCGCGCCCGCGCCGCCTGCGCCGCCCCGCACGGTGCTGTACACCGACCGGGTGGGTGTCGGGCTCGGCGCGCTGCTGGCCGGGCGCCTGCAGCAGCCGGTCACCAACAACTGTCTGCCGGGCGCTCCTCTCGGCCGCATCGCCTCGTGTATTTCTGCCGACGCGTTCGACCGCCACACCACCGTCGTGATCGTGCTGGGAGACAGTTTGGATTATTCCAAACGAGACGTTGTCGACTTCTGCGAGACCCTCACCGGTATCGTCGACCGAGGCGTAGCGAAAGTTATTGTGTGTGCGTTACCATTCCCGATAAAAACATCAGAAAGTATGTATAAAAAAATCGATTTTTATAATTCCCTACTGTATAGACTGGCCATGTATAACTCTACGATTTCGTATTTTGATACGAATAAATTTATTAAAAATTTCGTCCTGACTCGCAGTCGTACGTATCTTCCGAGAAGATACTTACGTGATTGTGCTAATCTGTTAGCATACAGTATAGTAGACCCCGTCATGACTCGCATGACGTGTGATAGTGCAGGAGCGAATCCTACGTTACGTTGTAGTGACAGTGACGTAGGATCCGCGAGCCCGGAGCCGCTGGGTGATTTAAACTAATTTCTTCGACAACGTGTGCACCCGCCGGCTCTAAGCCTCCTGACAACTGTAACACTGGTAGCAGTTCTAATAATAATTCGATGAATGTAGTTCACCAAAATATACAGGGTTTTAGTAGTAAGGAACTTCAAATTGGTTTGTTCATAGATCATTCAAATATCCATGTCCTGTGTATAACTGAACACTGGCTTAAAGAACATGAACTCATGTTCAATTTTAATAATCATAGTATAGTGAGTTCTTTCACTAGAGAGTTTTACATCCGCGGTGGATCTTTAATTATGGTAAGGAATGATCTTAAGTGTAAAGAGCGGAAGGATATTGTCAACATGTCCGTTGAACGTCAAATAGAACTGTCATGTATAGAATTAGACCAATTTATAATTATATGCGTATACAGACCCCCATCTGCGAACTATAGTACATTTGAGTCAACTATGGATGAAGTGTTCAATAGTGTTTTCTCAAGTAACAAGTGCATTATTGTGTGTGGTGATTTTAATGTAAATTTACTTGAAGTTTCAACAACGAGTGTGAGTTTTCTGAGCACTTTCAAATCTTCTGGCCTAAAGAATTTGTTTTGTGAGCCTACCCGTGTCACAGCCACCAGTTCTACATGTATTGATAACATATTTAGTAATACGGATGCGTTGGATAAATTTATCATAAACAAACTAAGCTCTGACCACTGTGGACAACAAGCATCATTCAGTTTCAGTAGGAAAATTGAAATTGATCCACAAAACACTATGTGCAGACCTATTACTGAGCATCGCTTAGATTTGTTCAATCGAAATATTCAGGAAAAAATGTGTTATCTTTCGTTTCCTCAAGAGGATGCGGACGACATGTGTAAGGTCTTGTTTGATTGCATAAAAAAAGAATTTGATTCCTGTCTCAGTCTGAAAAAAGTACAAAGCAAAGTTAAAACTATATTTAGCGACTGGGCTACTCCAGAAATCCACGAAAAAAGACTTCGTCTCTACGATCTTTATGATCAAAGATCAATCGATAAGAGACCGGAATTTCTGGAATACGTTAAGAATTTTTCTAAATCTTTCAAGCAAATGTGTGCAGCCGCTAAATCTGATTACCTGTCCAAGAAGATCATTAATTCTAGTGATAAAGTGAAAACTGTTTGGAAGATGATCAATGACGAAACTGGGAAAACTAAAGTCAAATATCGTCATTATAACCTACAAATTAACGATACATTAGTAACTTCTGATCGTGAAGTTGCGCATCACTTTGAGCGGTTCTTTTCTAATATACCTGTAGAGACGACGCAGTCATTACATTCATCGCCTGATGTTGCTGAATCAATATTAAAAACGAATGTAACAGAATGTACAGACATCTTCAAATTTACTCATGTTACCCCTAACACTGTTATTAAAACCTTCAGGTCTTTAAATTTGAAGAAGACCGAAGATTTGTGGGGCCTTTCTGTGAAAGTGTTACATTCAATTGTAGAGGCGATTGCACCATATTTGGCCGATATTTTCAACAAATGTATTGATAAAGGTGTATTTCCTGATTTGATGAAGCACAGCAAGATCATACCTTTATTAAAATCGGGAACTAAATCAGACCCCACAAATTTTAGACCAATATCAATACTACCCGCATTAAGTAAAGTCTTTGAGAAACTCATTCTTAATCAACTTACTTCTCATTTTAATCGACATAACCTATTACATAGCAGTCAATTTGGATTCACTAAAGGTCGCTCCACTACTGATGCAGGGGTGGTGTTGGTTAAACACATCTTTGATGCCTGGGAAAAGGCTCAAGATGTTGTTGGCATTTTTTGCGACCTATCTAAGGCATTTGATTGCGTTGATCATAATAATTTAATACGTAAATTGAAACACTACGGAGTAAGGAACGATGCACTCGACCTTGTCACATCATATCTTTCAGGCAGAACGCAACGCGTAGTCATCAACGGAATGCAATCAACTGGATCAGCTGTTGCTATGGGTGTACCTCAGGGCTCAATTCTAGGCCCCTTTCTATTTCTAGTGTATATTAATGATCTACCAAACCTTGTCCAAGATAAACATGAGATTGTCTTATTTGCAGACGACACTTCTCTCCTTTTCAAAGTAAAAAGACAAGAAAATAACCTCGTTATTATTAACGACGCGCTGTCTACTATAGTGGATTGGTTTACTGCAAATAACCTTCTTTTAAATGCCAAGAAAACCAAGTGCATTAAATTCACATTACCGAATGTGAAACAAGTAGATTGTGCCAAGGTGACATTGAAAGGTGATGTACTAGAATTTGAAGACAAAACAGTATTTCTGGGTGTTACTTTGGACTCAAAACTGCAATGGAATGCGCATATAGCCACTCTTGCAGGTAAGCTTAGCTCCGCAGCCTATGCAGTGAGGCGAATCAGACAGTTAACAAACGTCGAGACGGCAAGGCTTGTGTATTTCAGTTATTTTCATAGTGTAATGTCATATGGAATTCTGTTGTGGGGGAAAGCAGCGGACATTCAAACCATCTTCGTGCTACAAAAACGAGCCGTACGATCTATTTATGAACTAGGAGCCCGTGCATCGCTAAGAGAAAAATTCAAGGAACCCAACATTCTCACCGTAGCGTCTCAATATATCCTTGAGAATATAATGTATGTCCGGAAAAATCTACATGCATTCAAGCTCAACAGTGACATTCACCAGTATAATACAAGAAGGAAGAATAAGCTTGTTATGCCTGCTCATCGTCTCCGTAAAGTTAGCTCTTCGTTCGTGGGGAACTGTGTACGTTTCTATAACAAAATACCTACCGAGGTAGTGAGTTTACCTTCCAGCAAATTCAAGTCTCACATAAAACGTCACCTAATAAACAAGGCGTATTATACTGTAAATGACTTTTTAGATGATAGGGATGTCTTTAAGCCAGTGGTTTAGTCATGTAAATGTAAAGTAAGCATATTTTAATCGGTAATATTAGTTTATTTGTAATGTAACATGAGAGCACATTATGTTGTTTCTCACCGGGCATTTGCTTTAGTGATGAATGCCCGGCAGTGTGAGCATGTCATGCTCGCTTAAAGGTCTTTGCTTACGGTGGCGTCGTTGATCGGGTCGCAACCTTCCCTATAATATGGTTGAGGGAGGCGATGGCTGAGATATGCGTCATGCTCGTGAACGGGTGCCGTTTGTGGGGTCCGGTCTGTTCACACTAGCAAGGGCCAAATTAGTTGTGTAGTAACTGCTTACCAGCGTTTAGTGAATTGACGTGAGAGACTTCATCCTGTACTCGATTGAAGTTATTATTTTTTTATTTTTTTATTTAGAGACTGTATACATCTCTAATAAACTTAGTGTACTGAACTGAATAATGACGCTCAGAGACCTTATACATCTCTGAGGAATGAAATTTAACTATAAGCATATTATTATTATCATTATTTATTTTTTCTTTTTTGTATATTGTGACGCCTAGAGACCTTATACATCTCTAAGAAATTTAGGTTTAATAATTATTGTCTATTGTAAATTATTCACATTGACGCCGAGAGACCTTATACATCTCTGTGGAATTAAATTAATTAAGTAATTATATTTTATTGCATGTTGTGACACCTAGAGACTTTATACATCTCTGGGTATATTTAATATTTTAAATTGATCGTTAAAATTTTATTTTAATATTCCTACCTAACATTGATTTGGAGTATCTATATAGCTCCTATACGTGTACGCATGTAATAATTAGTTATAGTTATAACACTAATGTAATGTAATTAATTGTTCTAAGTATTGTTTACGAAAAAATGACTTACTGTTGAGTTTCTTTCGGCTTTCTTCTCAACAGCGGTCTCCTCTTGCGAAATGCCGGTAGATTCACAATCTGACTTGTAAAAGTGCCCTTGTGGCCTACTTACTGAATAAATTATTTCATTTCATTTCATTTCACTAGTACTGAAGTTTCGATGAATCGTTGTCGATGAAATAATATTCGATGAAAAGTTTGTCGACAAAACAAGGGTACACCAAAATGGCATCATGCCCGAAATTTATTCCAGATTTTTTTTGGTTGTAATATTCATTTGCCGGTAATCTATATTTCTCTATCAAGCAGAAACTTTTTAGGATTGTTATAAAATAAACATAGGTACGTTTACGTACGGTTCATGATTTAGATTGAAATTTATTTATTTCATAATAACAAATTACATTATAAATTACCTATCCTAAGTTAATTTACATGAATCTTGATATTATGATCGTCAATAAAAACATATAATAAGATAAAAAAGTGTGTGTGTCAGCTCCGACGCCCGACTGGAGTTTACTCTTCAGGCCAGGCGCGCACCACGATTTTTTTTAGTCGCGCGATAATTTTGTCGCAGAAATAAGCGTACTTATGGGTTTATGAAAATCGTGGTGCGCGCACTCTCATATAAATAAACCCATAGACGCTGACGGAACAATTCTACGGGTATGGCTACGCCGGGATTAAGAGCCGTCCAGGCCGTCAAAGCATCGGAGGCGTAAGGAATGATAGGCTTGTCACCATCAAAAGATAAAATTTGAGTGATAAGGTCCACCACCCCACACGCCGAAGCCAGGAAGGCCGGGAGGCTCACATCTCGCGCGCGACGCACGCCCAAACCACCAGTTCGAATCGGCACATCTCATCAGCCTGGTCCCATTGACCTTGGTTAAGGGAGACGTTCAGCACCTTTTCCAAACTCTCCTTCACCACGAAGTCAAAGGAGTCTGTCTGGACAGGGTGCAGCCAGGCTGGCACGGTGCGCAAGAAATATGTCAGCTTAGGCACGGCAAAGCAAACTCGCAACATAACGAGGGCTACGTGAGCCGAAAGTTCATTCAACCTCTGCGCAGCCATCAGCAGAAGCAGCTTTCTCTCCTCGAAGGCTTCAGGAATGGCTTCTGGGAATATTGGGGACCCCAAGAGGTTGAAAGATCTCGCCGACAACACTTTCAGTCCGGGGAGCAGAGCACTGAATAAGGGGAAAGAATCGTGTGAGTTGGTACTGCAGGGGAAAAATTCGCATTTGCTGAAATTAATATCTAAACCCAGAGCTTTTAAACGAGGCAGGAGCATGAGCAAGTCTTGTTCCACTTCTTCAGGTTTACCACCTAGGGTACCGTCATCTAGGTACCAGATATTCAATGGGGATTTAACCTCTGAAATTACCTTTTGTATGGCCAGACAGAAAACTAAAGGGCCTAGCGGATCCCCCTGCTGTGCACCAACTTGGGAAAGAACAAGAGGACCATTGTAGAAAGATTAGAAGCGGAAGAATATACTTGGAAAAGGAAGGGGTAGAGTGATGGCACTTTATCCTTCACTTCGGACAGTAAAACATCACGCTCCACTGAGTTAAATGCGTTTTTTAAATCAATTTTAATTAAAACGGATTCTGAGTTTTTGGTATCTACCGAAAAAGCCCGCGTAGCGTGAATTTTAGCCTCGCAGCCCAATCTTGTGCCAAACCCTAATTGGCAAGGTTGCAGATAAGCTGCCATTTCTTCTCTCACTGCATGGCATCCTAGCTTTGCCGTTAAGCGGCGGAAAGCGCTGCCTATGGCAATGGGTCTTATACCACCGTCTTTTTTTGACAGCGCACATAAGGAAGCACCATAAATATAGGGGCAAACTTCAGGGTTTAATTGACCACTGAGCAAAAAATTACAAAGCTTGGCCAGATGTTCCAGGAGCCGAAAACCGGCGTCTCCCGCAGATGCAGACGTAAGCTCCTTAAGATGAACAGGGCGGATACCATCCAAACCGGCGGCCGAACTATTGTTGAAAGAGCTGAGTGCCTGCACCACTTCCTCCGGCTTAACAGTTAAGGCAGAAATAGATATGTCAGGTTCCGGTGGAAGTACCAGCGGCCGGGACGGGGCTGGATGCTTCGACTGCAGCGTAGCTAAAGTCTCAGGGCTCGACGGCGCCACGCCCTCATCCGACATAAGCACTCGCACTGCACCTGAGAGATCCCCTTCATGTACTTTACGCTCAATTGTCTTCAGTATGGAGTGTGATCTCAAAGGCGTGGTCTCTGCACCGATGTTCCCACTGATATCAAAAGAAGCAGAGTTAATATTTCTCTTAACTTTCGTGGTTAAATTGCCCGTGGCCGACGCTTCAGGCGATTTGAGTGCGGAATAGGAAAAAGACAGTAAACTAAACCATTCGAGAGTGCCATTGGAGTCGATACACTTATCAATGAGGTCGCTCAATTTGGCCGCTGCCAAGTTTCGCGCCCCTTTGGGGATATGCCGTAACACACGTACTGACTACTTTAACGTAGCTAGATCACCAAAATCTAGATGAATGGGGTTGTTACCATGAGCTTGCTGTGAAACCGACAGTCTAGGGTTGGAGGGGATGACTTGGGGAAAATGTTTATGCATGTGCCCTATATGCACTTTAAGTCCATGAGGGGTAAAAGTTCGAGTTGAGTTGGGACAATGGGGACAGCGCAAGGATGAAGAAGGATCACTCATATTTATAACTAACACTTACAAATAAAAGTAAAAAATACAAGCAATTATAATAAAAAAAGATACAATTTAAAAGCCAACATCAATAACATAACAATTTCGATTTAAACTTCATAGCTTCTTGTCGGTCGGCAAGACTCCCGTCTAGAAAATGAATGGCTCGGTTGTGTTGGATCCTTGATTTATGTATGTATTTATCCTGGAAAGTTTCACGAAATCAAAACCATTCTGCGGCTGAATGCAGGAAAAAGCAGTGGTGATGGAAAAGTATTCACGCCTTCTCTGTTTCTAAGCTTAAAGCTGAGTCACAAATTAAAGCGGTCTCTCTCTCTACAGCAAGACGTCTTCTTCGATCTTAGCACCATACAGGCACGGCTTAAACACCAAGAAAACACGGTCATTGCATTGCACGTTATAAAAGTTGTAATCTTGGATATCACAAAAATTCGTTAGGTTTGTTTGGGAGCTGAAACGAACACGTATCTTTTAGCCGATTGTGTGACGGGCGCTATTGTTTCAAAAGCAGCACATTTTACCCGTTACGTAGATTTTATTAAATTTTATTTTATTTACAAAATTTTGTTGACACTCGACATGAAGTTGACATTGACAATTTTATAGTTTGTTTATTTAAAAAGTCGTATCTCAGCAAGGGTCTGACACGCTTTGATAGATAAAGATAGCCTTATTGCGATTCCTAAAAGAAGAAATAGAAAAGAGTGCCATGTTTTGTCTTTATCAGCGACCGAGCATTTTTTCATGGTCGGGTTATTGGCACACTTCAAATTCGAAGCAAAACAATCAGGTAGTATCAAAAGCGGTATAGAAATAAAAGATTATGTGTATTAAATAATTATTATTACCAGATAATTGACATATTAACGGATGTGGAGTGTTTGTGTGTAGCCTCAAAAATGGTGGGGTGTTCAGTGTTTGGTTAGAAAAGCAACAGTTAACGAAAATAAGCGGATTTTACATTTCATGCGTAAGTACAAGTTTCTTTGTGTTTTGATCACCTATTTCTTTCTCAAATCTCACAAGAATCAAGTTACAAAGTTAAATCATTAGTTATATCATGAAAAAACTTGATAAAATAGGAAAAATCTGTAAATTATTTTCAAAATAACTCGGAGCATTTTGACATGTCAATATTGCAAATCGGTCAAATTGCGTAGCATAAATCTACGATAGAAGCTAGCTAACATAGACGTCTAAATAAATCAGTCGGTTTATAATCCAATTTGGGGATGCCTAGATATAAAATAAAAATTACCCCCATTTTTGGGAAATCTATAGCAAATTGATATTTTCAGTTCTCCGATTCCGACAGAGAAAGAACCGTGTAAAAAATGAATAGCAAGGCCTGAAAAAAATTAGATTTTCGCTACAAGTATTGGTGATATCCTATGTACTTATGTCGTTTACAATTTTACTATTTAATTTTGCTTTGTTACAGAATGTTCCAATAAGGCGGTGCGTCCATGAACGTGGACTGTCACGATGGATTAAAAGTATCTTGAGTAGAATAGAAGAAAAAGAAGAAAGAAGAAGTTTCACCCTATTTTTTTAGTACTGGTCAGAAAAATTCTACAGTATTCAAGAGCAAATCAAAAAATTTGTGTAGAAACAATTGTTGTAAATACATATTATTTAAAGTTTAAACTCATTTCATTATTTTTATTATTAGAGAACACAAGTATATTATTTTTATTTGATTATACGGACTAGTTTTGAAAATACTAAAGATAAAAATAAAAGCAGCGTTGTCTAAGACTCGAATCAATCAGCACTCAAATGACGACACCTTGTGGAAAATTGACAGTCGTAGCCTATAAAAGAACAGCGCTACAATTTTCATACTGCTACAACTTTCTAAACGACGGTGATGCCTTTAAGCCAGTAGTTTAGTGTTTTGTGTCAATAGTAAATTTTTAAATAAGCATTATTTTGGTGGGAAATTTTTAATGTAACATGAGAGCACAATTTGTTGTTTCTCACCGGGCAAATAGTATTAGTCAAGTATGCCCGGCAGCTTGAGCATGTCATGCTCGCTTAAAGGTCTTTGCTTACGGTGGCGTCGTTGATCGGGTCGCAGCCTTCCCTATAATATGGTTGAGGGAGGCGATGGCTGAGATATGCGTCATACTCGTGAACGGGTGCCGTTTGTGGGGTCCGGTCTGTTCATGCTAGCAAGGGCCAAATTAAATATGTAGCAACCGCATACTAGTGTTAAATTAAGCAAACGTGAGAAACTTCACCTGTACTCGATTGAAGTTATTCAATGTTGATTTTAACTTTTTGAACTCTTAGAGACTGTATACATCTCTAAGAAACAGCTTAGTGTAGTATGACACTCAGAGACTTTATACATCTCTGAGGAAATTAAATAATTTTAAAATATTTTATTGCATGTTTTGACGCCTAGAGACCATATACATCTCTAAGAAATTTAGGTTTAATAATTATTTTCTAAATTATTCACGTTGACGCCTAGATACCTTATACATCTCTATGGAATTAAATTAATTAAGTAATTATATTTTATTGCATGTTGTGACACCCAGAGACTTTATACATCTCTGGGTATATTTAATATTTTCAATTTATTAAATTTTAATTTTAATGTTACTTAACATTGATTTGGAGTATCTAACATCTCCATTACGTGTACCAGTGTAATTAGTTATAACACAAATGTATCATGTAATTGTTTTAAGTATTATTTTCGAAAAAATGACTTACTGTTGAGATTCTTTCGGCTTTCTTCTCAACAGCGGTCTCCTCTTGCGAAATGCCGGTAGATTCACAATCCGACTTGTAAAAGTGCCCCTGTGGCCTACTTACTGAATAAATTATTTCATTTCATTTCATTTCATTTCATTTCATTTCATACTAAATCCGCTTTCGTAATAGTCCGACTTATGATTTACTGCGCTGTGACCAACCTTAGGCCTATGGTCTTTTAAAATGAGGAACAAATAGATTTTTAATCGTTAATTGGAATATTTTCAAAAATATAAAAAGGGTATACATAATTTTTTTATCCTTTATTCGATGTTATCGGAAAATGAGTAAAAAAAATTAAATGTTGTGAATTCGAGTACTTGGAACGTTTCTCTTTAACCACTTTTTATGGGGTTTGTTTTTGCGACCATGGCAACCCCACATTTTGACGTCATTATATGTCTTTCTCTTACGCCTGGTCGCTCTGTGGCAAATCTATTACTACTATACTATATCTATGGTAAAAATACGACTTCTTAATTTAGCAGGTTATGCGTTAAGCGTTATAGACTAAGATCCCGATATAAAACGACCTTCACCGAGATGTTTATTTGATGAATGTATTTTATATTTAGTTTAATATGTCAATAAATATATTTCATATGGGTTGCCTAACAATTTTTAGTCCAGGGTATGTTTAGTAAAAAATAATAATATTTTTTTTTTAACATTTCACCGATTTGATTATTAGATAAATTCATAATTAAATAATCTTTAATTTTATTCAGTTTCAATTCAATAATCAGACCGTTGCAAAATGCTAGTAGGTATAGATTTACCTGTTTATACCTGGCTACCCGATAGTTGTGACGGGAAAAGAATAGGCAACCTTTGCATATTCTATAGGCTTCATACTTTCGATTGGTATAGAATTTATCTAATATTAATCAAACCGGTGAAATGTTTAAAACATTTTTTTTTATTTTTAATTAAACATACCCTGGACTAAAATTTGTTAGGCAACCCATATGCAATATATTTATAGACATATTAAATTGAATATAAAATACATTTCATCAAATAAACATCTCGGTGAAGGTCATTTTATATCGGGATCTTAGTCTATAACGCTTAACGCATAACCTGCTAAATTAAGAAGTCGTATTTTTACCCCGATCGTATACTGAGATACGACTTTTTAAATTAGCACGGCAGATACGTTCGATTTTATACCCCATATTTTTCATACCCCGGGCTTATATATGAAAATCGATTCTTAAGGAGTAAACTCCAAAAACACATTTCTCAGCTGTTGTAGATTGACAACTGTCAGTCAAGCTGCCCGATGCGCACTTGCGCAGCAACGCGCCGTGTAGGCCGCCAGCCGCCGCCGCAGTCTCCGCGGAGAAATTATGAATATGTTTCTTGTCTATGTTATTTGTTAAGCCTCTTGTGGTAATTTAAAATAAATAAATGGCAGAGAACAATTAATATTAATTTTCTCTAACGGGAGCCATGTTTTCCCGTTGCTAAGTACATTTAAAATACATTTCATGAAATAAACATCTCGGTGAAGGTCATTTTATATAGGGATCTTAGTCTATAACGCTTAACGTAACGCATAACCTGCTAAATTAAGAAGTCGTATTTTTACCCCGATCGTATACTGAGATACGACTTTTTAAATTAGCACGGCAGATACGTTCGATTTTATACCCCATAATTTTCATACCCCGGGCTTATATATGAAAATCGATTCTTAAGGAGTAAACTCCAATAATCATTCAATTAAGTCAAATATATACACTCATAATATAACTACAACAATAATAATAGAAACATAAAATGCAATGTCAGATAGAACAGAAATATATGTCACTATGAGTAAAAAACTAGTTTACACAACTTATAATAGATATTACATATCTCCCATGGGATCGTCAGAAAAACATTAAATAACTAAATAAACAAATGTCATTTTATAATTTCATGTCTATGTACTCACTAACAGAATAAAATGGATTTTTCAATAAAAAGTTTCTCAATTTTCGTCGAAATGTTTCGTCAGATGGTTCAGTACGTATTTCGGCGGATAGACGCTCGTAGTAGGTCGGGCCGATGACGCGCGGGTTTTTACCTGCAAGTGCCATGCGACGCGGGACTGTTCTGAGCCTACCTGACGATCGAATCTGTTTGCCCGACACTTCGACACGTGCAAAAGTTGGCAAACTCTTTCTTACGA
This sequence comes from Apotomis capreana, assembly GCA_947623375.1. NCBI lineage: Eukaryota > Metazoa > Arthropoda > Insecta > Lepidoptera > Tortricidae > Apotomis > Apotomis capreana. The sequence continues at coordinate 21,120,837 of OX392504.1, forward strand.
ACATTAAAATTTCAAATATGTAAAGTGAGTAGTGCGTCATGATCTGGTACGTTTCGAATAAATCCCTACAAGAATATCTGGGTTTTACTCCAGCTAGTATTCTCAGTGCGCGCTTCTGGAGAATGAGGACTCGTTGGGCATCAGTAGAATTACCCCAAATGATTATTCCGTATGACATCAATGAATGGAAATGAGAAAAATAGACGGATTTTAGCGCATTTTTGGACATCAATGGTTTTAATTTTTTTAATGGGAAACTGCACTACCCAACCTGTCACAGAGCCGGTCTACATGGCACTTCCAGTTTAAGTTTGAATCCAGCACAAAACCGAGGAACTTGCACTCACTGGTTAACGGTATTGGGCCGTTAGCAATGCACGGCGGCAGTGTGGTCTTTCGGCCAGAAAATATAATAACATTAGACTTAGATACATTAAGTTGCAGGCCATTAGATGTAAACCATTTTTGGAGTTGTTCGTACGCCTCGTAAATTTTTCCAGCAAGTTGTTCGTAGGTCTTAGCACTGACTATAACTGTAGTGTCATCCGCGAATAACACCGATAGGCCAGTTGTGATTGCCGATGAAAGGTCGTTTACAAATAATATAAATAATGTATTTCCAAGGGCTGAACCTTGGGGAATACCTACATTTACATACCCAGCATTGGAGGTAAGTGTTTTACCACCTTTAGTCACTTTTACGACCTGTTTACGGTTTGTTAAGAATGACGTGAACAATTTTAGAGCGGACCCTTCGATGCCATATAGACTCAACTTATTTAACAATAGTTGGTGACCAATGACATCGAAAGCCTTGGACAGCTCGCATAGAATACCTGCCATTTTATACCTCTCATCAAGACCAGTCACGATGCAATCTGTTATTTTATGTGCAGCCGCTGTAGTTGACTTATTTTTTCTGTAAGCATATTGGTTGTCATTTAACAAGTCATTTGATTCTAAGTGGGTCATTAGATGGGCTGGTAGAATTGACTCCACTAGTTTTGAGACGGTCGGTACGATACTAATTGGCCTATAATTGTTCACGTCAGTTCTGTACCCTTTCCCTTAAAAACTGGGCAAACTCTAGTGCTTTTCAGCACGTTGGGGTATGTACCAGTGCGAAACATGTCATTAAATAGAAATATAAAAATGTCAGAAATAATTGGCCAAATACTTAAAATAATATTCAATGATATGTCATATGTATCAATTGTAGATCTTGTTTTCAACATTAATTTTAGGGCTTTGTCCAAAAGCTCTTTTGTGACAACAGGGAGAGTGAATATCGGTAAATCACAGCTGCCCAGGTGTTTACTGACGTACTGCTTGGACAATGACTCATCAGTTTGTATAATATGTTTGGAAACAATGTTTAAGAAGTGTGAATTAAATGTGTTAGGGATTTCATGATGAGATATAAGCGTGTTTGAGTCCTGATCTTTTAAACAGATGTCTTGAGATTTTGTTTTAATGCCTATCTCTTTATTTACAACCCTCCACATTTCCTTAGACGGATTTTTACTTTCGCCTATTTGCCTTTCTATGTAGGTCTGTCGAGCACGTAGCGTTTCAGCTTTAATTAACTGAGCATAGTGTTCAATGCACTCAGATATAATTTTACTGTCAGGATATTGGCGCCTTATCTCATGGAGGTCACTGTGTTTTTGCATGTGTTCAAGCAGCGCGTCAGTCATCCATGGAACAGTCGACTTCTTTTTATGCCTTAACTGTTTTAATGGAAAATGTAAATCAATATAATAGGTCAATACGTTAAATAATTTATCAAACTTATAGTCAATTTGTATATTCTCATCATAAATAAAATTAAAATTGTAATATGAAATGTCCAAATAAAATAAATAAATCGATTCACTATTAAATAATCGACGTTCAACTATATCATTTAAAGTCGTTTGGTCGATTTCGTGTTCCATAGTGAACACATAACGCTGAGCACTGTGGTCACTTATAACCAGGGACCGGAAAACCCCTCTTTAAAGTTAAGCCTAATATAAGGTAACCCTAACAATTTGGTAACCATAACATAAGGTAACCTTTTCATTTGGTAACCCTATGTTAAGGTTACCCTATCATAACAGTTAACTACAACCTCAACACAGTTACACAGTTACGGTTAAAACCCTAACGCGTAAGGGTTATTTATAGCAGTTAACTCTAAACCCTATCGCGTTAGGGTTTGGAACTGAACGTTGAAGGATCGTTATAGATGAGCGGAGTTGGCAGAATTTTTACGTATTGCCGTGTTTTTTTTAGACTAGTTTTGTTTTGACTTTTTGTTTTTTGTTGTTGTTATTAGATAATAAGTAGGTACTTTATCTTTGCTTTTTATATGTTTCTCCTACACTGATGTTGTTAATTAGTTGATAATTTGATGTGATTGTTCTGCTAATAAAAAAGTAATAATATCTAATAATAAATAACTATAATTTTCATACTGTTTTTAGGGTTCCGTAGTCAACTAGGAACCCTTATAGTTTCGCCATGTCCGTCTGTCCGTCCGTTCGTCCGTCCGCGGCTTAGCTCCGTGATCATTAGTACTAGAAAGCTGAAATTTGGTATGAGTATGTGTATGTATAACGCCGACAGAACGGTAAAATAAAAATAAAAAAAATATATTTTCGGGTACTTCTCGAACACCTACAGTGGGGGTGATTTTTTTTTCTTTTCAACACTAGTGTGTGGGGTGTCGTTTAATAGGTCTTGTAAAAATAATTGGGGTCTCCTAACGTTATTTTTGATAAAGTCAGCAGTTTTGTAAATATTCGCTCCGAAAACAAAAAAATAGTGTCCCCCCCCACCCCTCTAACCCACGGGTCAAAAAAAATCGGAAAAATTCTTGTAAATGAGGCTTTATAATTACTTTCAATGAAAACTATATTGAACAAAATCGGTCGAGCTGTTTTTGAGTTATTTATCAAATTTCGTATTTTTTCTTTTAAAGGACGTAAGTTGACTTCCAGAAAGTAATAAGTGATTACAGTTTCTAGGGCGTTTACGACCTTTTTATAGAGCTTGAAATCTTTCTTAACTTAAAACTCGGGCTTAAAACAGCAGTTTATTGTGAACGATGAGCAACTACGGAACCCTACACTGAGCGTGGCCCGACATGCTCTTGGCCGGTTTTTTTTCTTATCGAGGAACGATCGGCAGCTTTGCTGGTAACGTTATACCTAATAACAGTAAAAACCATCGTTTAAGAACAAAAGAGAGTTCGACTTGCAGCATGGTATTTTTAAGTGTGCAACGTGCTGTTTTAAAATGACAGATTAGATAAAAAATGTTGGAAAGAGATGGGATTAGTATTGTTTTGAAGCATCATGGATGCTAAGCGTTAGTTACTCAGTATCCTCCAAATCGTCCAACTGGTCAGTTACAAACGGGTGCCATAAAATAACAAATATTAAAAAAAAACTTTAAAAGGTACTACAAAAAGCGCTTGCTGCCACTGCCATGCAATTTTCCCGAGGAATATAGTGACTTTGTAAATAAACTTGAAAGACAGAAGAAACTGGTAGGTAAGTTATGCATTCTTATTATGATTATATTTCAATTTTGTTTACCATTAAATCGTTGTAAATACTATCGACCTTAAAGGTAATCGAACTGATATTTTTTCCTTAATAGTATCTGCAATATGTTTGTTTTTTTTTCAACCATATTCTAATTATTTATATATATATACCTATACTTACCTATATTTATTTATTTCAACTTGATTGCACATTGCATTCCACAAAAACGTAGATAATAATGGCGGCTTTTTACCATGAAGTGAGGCGTTCTCTGCCAGACAACTTGTTTAAATGAATGTATATGTAAATATATAATATTTAATTACCATACAAATTCGGAATACCTACTACAATGACATTTCGTAAATGTGTGTTTGTGCATTTTCATTTATTATACATTTTATTCAGAATATGTTGGCACATTTGGCTAAAAATCTCAGTAGTATATATCTTGCATTATTCCAATTTACTTATAATGTTCGGGTATCCTTAGAGCTGCCAGTTTAGCATTCCTAACAAAAAATAGGCCATGCATGAACGTTGTACTTTATTGGACGACGCTTACATTTCTAATATTAGTGACGTATTTCTTACTAAACTTAAAATGAAACACCAAATTAAGTATATATTTTTTTTTATTTCAGACTCAAAGTGAAATCAAGAGAGGAAGGAAGGTTATGAAAAACGTAAAGAAATTTTGGCTGAATTCAAGGAATTGTTAGAAGACGTACCGGACGATAAATTGAAGGACATGTGGGCACGTGTAAAATTTATGACAGAATTGTATCATACGGCTGTTCTAAAATTACGTAAATAATAAGTAATCCATAATTTAGTATTATATTTGATATGGTCTAATTTTAAACTTATTTGATTTTTTAATTGCTGTGATTTATGTCATTGTTTTTTTTTATTATGGTGTTTTTAATGTATATGTGTTATAAGTATTAATTGTTAAGAATAGGTAGTTATTAAAACTGATTATGCATGTTAAACTGTGATGATGATATTTTTATGGTTTTAGTATAATTAAACTTACTATTTTTGTTATCTGATTAAAAAATGTATATTCTAGTAAATTATTTACACACCTAAAATGTATTTCTATTTTATGAACACAGCATGATTATAATATGGTAAATACTTTTAAAGGTATCATTATAGAAATCGCGTTGATGCTGGCAAGACGCTATTAGCGCTCAGATTAGGATAAACACAAAAATTGAATTCTTATTTTATTAATTAAAGAAAAAAAAGACAAAATAATTATTATACTAATACATTTCAAACGTTCAATTATAATGTTACTTGGATTAATTTTATTGTACAGTCGGTTAGATTTTGTTACCTAAGTAGGTATTGTGATGAGTATTTTTTTAAACAAGCAACGCATCTCCGTATCAGCTTGTCCTAAAATGCTTTCATATGTCCAGATGTTCAGATTTCCGGCTGTTGTCGACTAGAGGTCCGATTCATATGAATTGTTGATTCAGTTATTCGTAATTTTTCAATATGGCGAAGATATGGGGTTTGCTAATGTAAAAAATAACAAATAACAACCATTTTGAAGTAAAGTCGCGAGGTTTACCGCTTACATAGCCACTTGTTTAGTTGTTTTAATGAATTGGTAATATGGAGACTAATGTCGTATGGTGGTCAGGAGTTGGATAGTGGAATTTCTTAACGGTTGCTTGTATACTTTTCGAGTGTAGGGTCTGATGGTTTGTTTTTAAGTGTACAATTGAAACTGCAATATCTCGTGTCACATCACAACTTCATTATAACTAACTGTCTACTGAAAAAACAGATTTACCGCGTACATACATTATAAGTACCGACAAGATACTAGTAAGAGTATTAACAGTAGGCAACTGAATTTTAGATCTTTTTTTACTATTCCTAACAACGTATGCTATCCCTTTAATATCAGCGGAAAGCGAAAGAGATAGTAAGTCATGGCAGGTAACAAAGAACCTTTGTTACTTAATTCAAATTCAAATTTAAAATATATTAAATAAACCGATGGTCCATGATACTAGGTTAGTCACTTATCAAATAAAGTTTCATACCTAAACTAATTAACATAACAATTAACTAATTTAATTGATTATTAATTTAAATTGTTTTATTTTTTCTTGCAAATGGATGAAAATTGTTTTTTTTTTTAGTTTTCATACCTCATACCTCTGCCATTTCAAAAGTTTCAAATCATTTTATCGACACAAATATTTCATTTAATTAATTAATCTAGACTTCATAAATCGGGTGAGAAATGTGACCCCTAAGCGAGACCAGCCGGAAATCCGGACAAAATGACATCTGTCTGTGTGTAAATAATTTTCTTTTTATAGTAAAAAAAAAGTTATAGAATACATAATATAACAAAATTTACTTTGTTTCAAATAACATTTTAATTAATTCCTTAACACATTTTTTTTTATGTTGTTATAATTATTACGTTTTTAACTATTAATAAAAAAAACATCATGATTTAATCAAGACACAGAGTACAAGAAATATTCTTGTTCAAATCAATTTGAATAATAAGAATATCCACAGAACCATAATTAATATTGCTAATCTTTATAATTTAAGGGTGTAATTTTATTAAAATAATTTGAAGTTCGTTATTGACGCATACATCAACCTAAATATATACTTAGATGAAAAGGGATGAGTGAAATGCTAAGGATTATTTTTATTTTTATTTTATTGGGGTAATGGAATTTACTGCACACTAAGACGCAAACCATAATGAGACGTGGTATTTATTATTGTTTTAAGAATAATCAAAATGCAGTTGTGCCTTAACTGAATTCCGCATTAATTGTTATATTTTTTTATCGAAACAATACTTATCTGTATTACGGGGAATGAAGGAAATTATAGTTAATTGTGTTTGGGATAAACCAATATGTGATATCAATGGTGACGGCAAAAATAAATGAATGACTTTTATTTTTTCCGTCTTAGAGTTATTTGTGAAGCCCCAAGGCCCAAAGGCAAAGATGAAATATGAAAAAAAAAACAAACAACACACTGTTTTCGCCGCTCGAGTTAAGCAACGCTACCATGGTAACATAAGAAGTTTCTACACCAAAGACTTAAAGTTGAATATTGACTGATTTGACGCTTTATAGCATATTGTTACAAACCTCGCAAGCCAAACACGTTTATGACTTGCAAGAGATAAGAAATTTACTCAGTTACTGTTATTCAAAACTGACCTAATAAGACATAATTTAGGGATCATATTCGTCCGAACTCGTTCAAAAACCCTTACGTTAAGGTTATTAAGTTAGGGTTAGTAGTTATTATAACTGCTATTCAAAAACTGAACTAATAACACATTACTTAAGGATCACATTCGTTTGAACTCGGTTCAATACCCTAAAGACTCTGTTAGTGGGACGGGGTAGGTTAGTTAAGGTAGTTATTAACCGCGTTAACTGCAACAAAACAGTAACCGTATCATTGAAACAACCACATCATAGGGTTAACAATATGTAAGGGTTTTTAAAAACAACTTCTAAAATAACCTCATCAAAAACCCTTGTTAAGGTAACCGGTTCCGGTCCCTGCTTATAACAGTGGGCAATGACGTCACACTAACACAGTCCCGGACATAATTCGCTATCCCGCAGTCTATGGAAGACTTACACATGAAATAAAAATTATATTTATGCCAAATTAAAGTCGGGCTAGTGGAGTGTAAACAGTTCTAAACGTTCTTAAAAACCACAACACAAACCCTTAAATACTCTGAAAAAAAAATCGTTTAAACACTAAGTGAACGCACTCACTAAGTTATTTTAGTTAGATTTAGCTATGTCAGACTGTAATTCATTGACTGTAGGCCAATGCGTCCCTCGGTTTAGTGTCAATCTATTAGAGGTAAGCGCAACTCTGTCCGTCAGTGGTTGAATAAATCGCACGTCATATTCCCGGACGCTGGCAACACAGGCTTTCATTCAAATTGCGAATTTAATTGCTGCACCCCGGCCGCGGAAATGTACTGCGATAAATAAATACTGCTAGAGTAGAGCTTTGAGTGGAAATTCATGTACTGCTTCATAAAATTCTTTGTAGCAAATTGACAATGCATACCCAAAACTAGTAGGATGTGTTTTTATAGATATAGGGGTTGTCTTTAAGCAGGAGATGATTTTTTTTTTTTAATTCATGGGGATGAGCAGTTGCCGGACATCCGAACATCCAAACATACGAAAGATTTTTAGGCCAAGCTGAAACGGCGAAGCTTCGCTCAGTCTATAGCTTGGCATAGATGCTCAGGGAATAGATGACAAGTTATTAATTTTGCTGCAAAATGATTATTTTTGTAGGTTAGGTTAGACTTAGCTATTATATTTTTAGATGCTCGGTAAATACATGCACTATTAAAGCGAAATATAAGACCTAGTGAAATAATAAACGGTCAAAAAGCTACCAACTCGACGTAAAAAGCGAAACGCTCAAATAGCGAAAATAGAAAAAATGTCTTCATCCACCTATTTCCCTTTTTCGCAACGTAAAAGCGAGTTGGAATAAGTCAAGCAGCGAGGGCAGGACATGTCAATTTGTCCACGTCACGATGGAATTGATGCCGGGCCGGTGACAGCCGCATACACAAACACAATTACACAAACCAGCTCGATGCGAGGCCCGACATGTTCCACAACAACACAACCTACGCTATAGGTACAAAGTTAGCGGAGTTTAACAAAAATGCCGTTTTTTTACGAATTAAATGTGTTTAGTTTTAGTAGGTAGCTATGTAGGTCACCGTGTTCGGTTGATTCGTTATTTGTTACATTCGTGTTAGGTAAGTGCGGTCAGAATCAATAGTAGCTGACAATTATAATATTGGCATTATGTCAAATTGTATATGTACTAACATTATCACTATTATCAGCTTGTATTCTAGTGTTTAGTTTACTAACTTAATTAGTAGGCCTTCCTAACAAACCATCTCATTAAAACTCACAAATATTGTTGTAAAATATTTCGATATCTTTATTAAACGCAATAGCTATAATTAAAGAAAACGTTTATTAAAACGAGTTTGCTATTTACACCGTCTAGACGGTGTAAAACAAACCAAAGTAAAGATAATAAGACAGAATCAAATTAATTTTATAAATATTGACAAAAAGGTAAATTATGAAAAAATATTTAAGTTTCTTTCTCACATCTAACTGACCCCTGCCCATCTATCACAACTAGGCTTTGCGACTCTTGTAGCGCGACATAGCATCGCCTGTCATTCACTCACAGTATTTCGAAGAAAGAGATAGGTAATATTTATCGCGCGAGTAAGACTCGCATGTCACAGTTGTGTTAGAGGTATAGTGTCGCTAGAAATTCCCGTTAGCGTGTTTGTACTAGCACAAAACCCTCACAAATATGTAGGCTATCGACCTGGCTAGGTCTCAGCCAGGTCTGATACAGTTCATGACATCATGAACGAAAAAAGCAAGCATCCAACAGTGATGGTAGGCAGTGAGCAAAACGCCGTCACATAATTTTATTAGTAGAACCGTCATAAAGCGAAAGGTCGGAGCCCCACTCGCCAAGCTCATAATTATAATGGAAATTGATTATTTCTTGGGTAGGCTAGTTCCTTTATATATTTTTCCTTGTAAACGTTTCCGCGATTTTACGATTTTCAGAATGTAAATCTACGTAAGTAAGTAAGTATACTTATTAAATATACTTTACTTAGGTACTTTTGTTTTATGTTACTATAAAGTATGTATGTACCTAGTAAGTCACTAGTCCCCCGACCCTGAATGCTCATTGCTTAAGTCCTAACTAATTTTGGTACGGTTTACACCAACGTTTCAGTTCCCTCATTTTAATGTATAATTTAAAAGTATACCCTATTTGATATTTCCATGTATTAAGCTTGAGGGAAGCAAAGCATGTCACCAGTGAAATTTAAAGTTGATATGTTAGAATAGGTTGTAATAGTGAACCCACTGCCTCACAGAACGCCACAGTGACGTCGATTCAGTAGATTAAAAAAAATCACGATGTCTGAACTTTACACACGAAGCCTTAAAGACCTGATTGTTGTTTGCTGAAGATGTTTTACTCGTATAGAAAAGCTTAAAAGACAAATGGAGAAATATAACAAAAACAACGCAAATATCTTTTGGTCTCAATATAGTCTGGTCATAGAAATAAAGAAGATCGTGAAATTTAACATTCAATTTCATTTATCATCATCAATTCTAGTAGGTACCTACGCAAATATATCTTTAAAGGAAAATATTATTTAATTTTAGAAAATCTTTCTTCTTATTTATTAAGTAGGTAATGATCTTCTTCTTTAAGTAAAATGAGCTAACTTAAGTATTGAAAACAGTTTCCCTCCAGTCCAGGGCCACACTGTATATGGAAGCTGAGTCGCTTGGCGACGCTTGGCTACTACATTTTTGTATGAGATACGTAGGTAATAACTTTACCGTGCTATGAATTTCCATATAAAAGGTCGCCTTTTAGCTTAGTACGACAGAGCTGGCGGTGCAACTCACACTGATAAGTTTATAACTGGTTAAGCTAAGTATGCACTTAGTTTGTATGCGATGCCATTGACACGAGGTACAAACTTAATTCAAACGTTTATCCTCCTTTCGGAGTTTCGGCTTCCAATTTAAAGCTGATGAGATCCCAATAAATAACGGCTCTTAAAATGTTTGGTTCGCCGATAAATTATACCCATAAAGTACACAGCGAAAGTATGAATACAGTGTCGATTGGTTATAAAAAATACGGCAATATCCATATTATCCATGGCCCAACGTCGGCCGCAGAACAGAGATAAACCCGCGACCCGGGACCCTTCATTTTGCATAACAAATCAATGTCATAATCCCCGATTCTGCCCTGGTCCGACCATCGATATTTCATCTAGGCTTGGGTGAGAAATATCGATAGGCACATCAATATGTATATCGATACTTTATCAGGAAATAATATCTTATAGCCCTTATTGGTACCCCTTTAAGGTACCTATATCGTCAATATTTTTTATCTTAAAATATCGATATTTATTTCCCAGTTTAAAATCGGTATCAAATATAATCTATGAATACAAAGATCAAAGCTTAAAGAAAAATTGAAAAAGGAGCTACCTGGTGGAAGGGACCGGCAAAGATCGACACAGGGCGCTAAGGAAAAATTCGTCAGGTCTACGTGGAGCGAGGGTAGCGAAGTGGCTAACGCGCAGGACCGGTAATCCAGAGGTACCGGATTCGATTCCCGGTCCCTTCCACCAGGTAGCTCCTTTTTTAATTTTTCTTTAAGCTTTGATCTTTGTATTCATAGTTGAAATAAAAATTGTGGTGTACCCACATAAAAAAAAATGAGACATTCATAAATTTATCAAATAATGTTTTCTTAAGTGGTATAGTAGATAGAGAGACAGTACATTAGACGCATGTATCCGACCGCGGACTGAATATAATTACTCTCTTTATAGTTTTTTTAACGCAATCATAACCAAAAAATTCTAAGGGTGGACTCTTATGGCGTGTATCACAGTGACAGCAGTGTTGGTATATTTTTCTTAGAATTATAACGCACATGATTTTTCAAATATATCAGAGAGAAATATTGTACCAACTTAATTTGTTGTAACTTATTAGTTATTACGTTCAAAAGTTAGCACACCATGTTTATCCCCTTAACAAGATTGTTTCCCTTGAAGTCGTTCTACAAGGAATGCACGATTTTTCAAATCCGAAATTTCTATTCATCAAAATATCAACTTTAAAAACATCGATGCCTACATGCTTATCTTTTGCACATCCCTAATTTCATCCCGTGAATGGACCGGGATAACCCGTGTACTTATTGCTCAAACACCGCATCATACCGCCGTTTGCTCATTTTTGTTTCATTTAGCCCCATAACTTAAGACTCTCAGAACGCTCGCTTACGTAGAGTCGCCATTACAAAATGTCTTGCTGTTCAGCAGTACCTAAATAAACAGTTATTTATTAAATATTACCAAATGCGCTTTTTTATACTTGATGGCACACGAAAAAAAAGAAAAATAGTTCACAAAAGAAAAAGACAAATACATTTTTTTATAACGATGGGCAGCATGCGGTCTTATCGCTAAAAAGGCGATTTCTTCCAGAAAAGTTTTAGTTAGTACAATTGGTTAACAATTCAATTCCATGTAAAGTATAATATTTTTTTCGGTTTCCGCGACTGTCACACATTTAAACGAAACCATTTATATCGCGTCTATATTCTTTATTTGGACCTTCCTGACGTTGTAATAAAGTAAAGTTAATAAAATAAAGTTGCATTTTATAATCATAAATAGTGCATTTGTAATGTATCGTACATTTAAACCTATTTGCGAACATTTTAATGCAATAAGCGTGATTATCTCCATCTCCATTTCTGTTTTGGAATTTGAGTAATACTCTTATCTCTCTGCGCGTTCATAATGTAATACCATGAAACAAAGTAAGCGGAGCAAAACGAATTATGGCTACAATATAAATGAGGAAATTCGCCGTCATGAAAGTAGGTACGTCAAGAACGTGACAAAACAGTATGGAGACATACGACGTTAATGTTGTTATCTTATCTTTACCGATATCTCACTACTTAGTAGATGCCCGCAGCTTCGTGCACGTTTCTTTTTACCGTATACGTATACGTGTAAAAAGTACCTATCCTATACCGTAAAACTACCCAACTATAGTCCAGTCTACACAACTATGGTCCAATTTAATCCGAAAATTACTTGTTAATATTATGACAATTATTACGAATAAACTCTAAGGTGAACAACATAATTATACAAACAAATAAAAACGTATAAAATCACTGATAGAATATGAATTTTGATAAAAATAAACGAGTTTTGTTTTGGACCATAGTTGGATGATTGGACTATAGTTGGGTAGTTTTACGGTACCATCTTTGGATGTTAGCTATCCCTGTACCAAAATTGGTTAAAATTTGTCGTTTCGGCGTGATGAGAGTACAAAGGAAATTATGACCAACAGATGGCGCCAGACTGGCACGGGGCACCGCGCCCATATAAAACAAAAGATGATCCTGCATCGCGCTCTTAGGATTTTTCCTGAAATTCGCTCTCCATAAAAAAATATTATGAATAAAAACTAGAACTTTATAATAGTTATTATATATACATATATATATATATTATTATTATTATTATTCCTGTATGTCACACCCGCTCACGGGACAATAGTGTCCCGGACCTTTGGGAGGCGTGCGCGGAGCCGAAGCCAACGCGTAGAGGCCCTTTCGACAATTTAATGAAATGTAATGTGTACATCGAGCGGATGCTGTCCCTATCCGTGTCATGGGACGCACACAGAGACAGCACCCGCTTGGTGCAAGAACTATTTATGGATATATGGAATCTAAATAAAAATCGGGCTATGGAGATGAAATGGAGGACTGGGTAATTGGGCTATTGTTTGAGACAGCCGGACGTCTACCAAGAAAAGTGTCTCATAGGAAAAAAACTGGTAGACGATGACTCGCCTCCCGCTAGATGGGCCCCCATAAAAAGCGACACATAGAGTGGCCTAAGGGCAACACCAGTGCGGAAGGCTAAGGGCGGAGAGGTGTAATACTGGGCTTTAAACCGAAGCCAACTAACCCCTTACGTTTCCACATCCACCCCCGAGCCGCAACTCTCGCGACTCCACTCTGTCCGGCCGGTTAAGGCAAGACAGAGGCGGAGGCCCTGACCCATCATCCCCCGTCAGGATCCCCCAGGAGCACTCAGGTACGTGGGGTCGCTACCCCCCAACAGCTCGCCATAAGCTGCCCTGCGTGATTATTATTATTATTATTATTGTATATTCACTAATTAATTATTATATTCTTCACAGAGGAAAAACTCTAAATGACGAGTCTCATGTCTCTTAAGCTCAAACAACAGAAGCAAAGATATAATTATCAATTACCATGATAAAGCAAACACTTGTATAAGCACCTACAGTCCGTGAGCTCTCAGATTGCGATTCGGGTTTGGGTGAAAACTGAGAGATTCTTATCAACGCGTAAGAGCGAGCGAGACAGCTATAAAAAGCGAATCGAATATTTTTTTTTTTTTTTTTTTAAATATCAGACAACCCCACACAAATCGATCTAGTCCCAAATTAAGCTCAAGAAGGCTTGTGTTATGGGTACTAGACGACGATATATTTACTTATATAGATAAATATATACTTAAATACATAGGAACAACCATGACCCAAGCACAAATATTCGAGTTCATCACACAAATATTTGCCCTGGCCGGGATTCGAACCCGGGACCGCTGCTCAGTAGGCAAGTGCTTGCAAACTGAGCCAACCGCGTCGCCGAATATTACCCGAACCCTTTACTTGGCAGGGAATTAGGTGTGCGTTTTGAATTTTTTTCTTGTTTTATTTAGTTAGTTAGCGATAATAATACACGAAAAAAATATATAAAAAAATATTTGACTTATATTTTAATATCTATAGCATGTATCTTATTGCATACATTGTCAAGTGTTCACAAAACTAAATTTGTATATTTAAGGATACTTTGCCTGCTACATAGCAAAAGAGAACCTAGTGCTTTTTTACAAAACATGTTTAAGAAATTTTCTCAAATCACAGCGTTTAATGCATACTAATTACTTATAGAGCTTAATAAAAGTGCTCTAACAAAAACACAAAGGGGGTAGGTACTTTGGATTCAGCAGAACGCGAGCTCATTGGTGATGGCATTATCCAGAGCCTCAAATATCGCCGCAAAGTTACCAGCATGTCAGTTTTCTATAGAATCTATTTTGGAGATTTTGTGTAGGAATTGCAGGATTCAATCCAACCATTCCTATTTCACCATCGGACATCCAGGCAAGAGAACCGACTTCATCCTTATGTTGTCAGTTTATATTCTATTTACTATCGCTATAAGGGATGGAACTCGCTCCCATGGTGTAGCGTGGGTATATTGCTTAAAAATTTATAATTTAAGTCTTCAAGGTTGTTGATGAACCAGCGACCTTCATCTTCGACCCCGTAGTCACTTACCTTACCATCAGGTGATACTGAGGTCAATCGCCGGTCAATTATAACGCAACCTGGCAATATATCCAAAAATGCACATATTCAAATTAATAATAAGCTGGCAGTGTGCATTAGAAGATACACCCTAAAATATGCTAATATTTTACTTGGAAAACGAGTGTTTTTCTCTTAATTTTGGTTTAAAATCGTTAGTTCAACTATTCGGAAATAAGTTGAAGTGGTTTTCTATTTACCAAGTAAATATTAAAAATGTAGGTATATATATATTTTTTACCTTGAGCTTCATAGTCGCACGCGCATGGTCTGCCATCTGGCGAGCTACTGGTCAAAATTTGTTGCCAGAGCACAAAAATATATTTATTGGTAGAAAGTGTGCACATCATGCTTCGATTTAATACTAAACAGAAAATATAAATCGATCGTTACTGACCGGTAGATTTTTTAATTTAAAATGTTCATTATTAGATACGCTGCCAAGTTTAGTGTTAAGGTTCAATTTATCTGAACAATCTTAATAGCTTGTGCACTCAATATAAACCCAAACCTGCGTTATCATCTCTCTGAACTTACTCAAGTGTACATAATCTGAGATCGCGAGCCGAGAGGCTACACTGTTTGTTTCCAAGTGTTATTCGCATAGACACAGTTGCAGAACTCTACTTAAAGTCAGCAGTTTAATTCGACGAAGCATTGTAATATCTACACTTTTATAAAATTAAAATTGTACCTAGTTTTCTATGGAGACGGGTCATTATATCAGGATTCAGGAAAAATCTTAACAGCGAAGCAGCAATGTGGTACCTACCAGCCGTACAGCGCCATCAGTTATAAAAATAGTCTTTATCATTTAATCACTCCAAAACGGCTCGAAGGACTTTAACCAATTTTAGTACAGGGATAGATGGACATCCAAAGATGTTTACGTATAAGATACCTTTTACCCTACTTTGGTGAAGAATAAAACATACGTGAAGAAGCGCCTTCTAGTTCTCAATATTATAGATATCTTTACGCTGCATTTTATACTTGCATTTTAGCTATATGGCTTGCAACTTGGCATTTCCAACTGTAGGTAATTCGTATATTTTTGAGAGTTTCAATTGAGCACTTAGCAATATACCGGTCTTGTCACAGGTAGCAAACGAAAAAATACAAATCTCGAAAATTTCGGTAAAAAGTACACTACTAAGTAATAATGGAAAAGACTAAGGATGAAATTGTTATCTTAAAATACCAATTGTTTAAACATTCGTACCTAATGAAAAGGTTGTATTTACCTCAGCATATAACAATAAATATCAAGCTTTACAAGTCGGTATCTTATTGATCTTTATGGTCCTTCTATTCTGATCGCAAAGTTCTCTGAATCCGGCGCTCGTATTAACAAAGTCATTGAGACAGATAATGGGCTCAAAACAATTTGCAATTCAATGAAAACCTTGCTCCTTAGTTAGCTGTCAGGATTATCTTTTTGAATCAGCTTCTCCAAATAATTACAAGTGGATTGTTAAGGATTATTCCGTGCCCTAGATTGTTGACGTGTCCAAAAGTTTGAGGCACAGTCTTTGTTATACGACTTAATGAAATGTAAATGTCTGTATTTTCATCCAATATTCAGCTATAGACATAATAGACTGACACTGATGATGTAAGTTTTTAAGCAAGATGTAGAGTCAATTATTAACTTATTATGCTTAAAGATTTTTTTATTATGTTTAACGGCACCGAAGTATGAACCTGGGTTTTTTTTTGTTTTGCGACATTTACCTAGTTAACAACGCGGTATTTCGGGAAGCTTGCTCCTAATCACACATATGTATTTTTACTGAGCGAGCGTAGCGAGCGAAGCGTGTCCGTTTCATCTTGGCTTAAAATTCTTTCGTATCCGGACTTTCGGCTGTTCTCGCCTAGTGGTCGCATTTCTTAACTAATTATCTTGAAATGTTGGTTATGAACAGGTTCAATAACTATAATATATAGAATTGACAAAAGTCATGTCAGTCTGGTTTTTTCAAAATGGCGGAGCAAAACTACCGTAAAAAAGCCATATTTCAACCATTTCGAAAAATTATCGCGAGGTCTGCAGCACACAAAGCCACTAGTTTATTACGCTTTCGCGTATTCGTCCATTCGCTTCCCAAAGTAAAAATTAAACCACATGAAATTATATCCGTGAAAGTGATTGTTCATTATGGTTGTTTAGTCTCGCGTTAAACACTCTACTTTTCACTTTGAATGCAAAATAAACGAATATCAATATAAAATTACGATATTTATTATAACAAAGTTTCTTACAATTACGTAGTACAGCCGTTAATCTAACCTGAGAAAAATTTAAAGGGCAATTTGTACAATTCTTTACATTTCAATATATGGTAAACCCCTGTAAACTAAGCTGGGTCGGCGTGGTTTGTAATTGAGAAGTATGTTCAATATTTTCACTCGAAGTCGAAGTAAAAGTTGGAGAGAATGGAGAGTAGGTATAGTAGAGACGTAGACCTTTTCTCAAAAAGGTTGCCGATGGTTATTTCATTAGGCTCATTCTCAACCCGCGATGTTGATGGGCGTGGGTCAAATGTTGGTTGTGATTTTTGCTTTGAGGATATTTTAATTCCTTCAATATAGTATAGCCTTCGATAGATATTGTGTTTATTTTGGATTGACTCCTCTATATAGCCTTCAGCTTTATTCTTCTTCATTGGAAGATGATGATTAGGTACATATTTTGTCCTAATTTATAAAGTGACACAGTTAATTGGTCTAATTGGTGATTACAATTCGAGCTTAATACAAGTAATGGACATCTACTCATTCCATTCAAAATTCTAATAGAAAAAAGAAATGTTCCGTGGTTTTTTTCTTTTTTTGTAAAGTGACGCTTTAAATGCTTGCATATTTAGCCAACAGATTCAAACTTGAAAACTATTTTATTTAAGACTAATATGGACTTATGGACCATGCATGATAAAATTACATTTGTATTCGTAATAATTAATCGTGTTTCATTAAATAAAATCTTGGATTTTATGAGCGGTTGTAATTTTGAGGTTATTTTCACGCACCAAAAAGTTTGTATACATACCTATCACTGAAAATGGCTATAAACCTCCATTCACAAACGTCGTGATTAGCTGTTTAGGGGTTTTTCAAAGTAAATTAAAACCATTTTACTTTTTTTGAGCAGTTGTAATTTTGAGGTTATTTTCACGCACCATAAAGTTTGTATACCTATCACTGAAAATGGCTATAAACCTCCATTCACAAACGTCGTGATTGGCTGTTTAGGGGTTTTTCAAAGTAGATTAAAACAATTTTACTTTAGTCCCTAGAGATAAATAAGGAGCTTTAGTCCCGATATGCAGAGACTAAAGTAACATTTTAAGAGCATGAGAAGTGAAAAATAAATTTTATAAAAATTGTGTGTAAAATAGTGGATTTATTCTAGCAATAAAATTGTCGAAACGAGTAAAAAACATGCAAAAAGAATAGTGGGCTCGTCCGGGATTTGAACCCGGGACCTCTCGCACCCTAAGCGAAAATCATACCCCTAGACCAACGAGCCGGTTGAAAGTAGCACCGAAAATTGGTGTAAGATTCGCCATTGCGTATACGCACAAGAGAAAGTTGTATATCAACAAGTTCCACTGAAAACGTGTTGTTATTTAATAAACTGTTATTATACGTCTACACTTCTATTGCGTAAATTATTCTTGATAATTTATTATGATTTATGATGTGAGGAAAAGGTTTCTATTAGCACCATACAATTTATATTTTTTTATAAGTAGCTTAGGTAGTAGGGTGGGTCACCTTTGTATGGGATAAAAAATAATAGGTACTTTTATTTCTTTAGGCATAGCAAAAAAAATGTAACTCATAATAATATAAACTAAATACCAAAATTTCATTGATATTGATGTTGATCTTTTGCCTCCGGATCTATTTTTTTCAGTTAGTATAGAAATGCCCATATTAAATGAGTGTTATGAAGTCTGTTTTTATTATTTTAAATTTGGCCCAATATTTTAATGTATTTTTATTCTGAGTATAATAAGTAGGGCATCACAAACGAAACGCAATAAAAAAAAAATATAGGTACAAGGCCACTTTTTTTTAGTGCTCCATACATTAGGAACTTTTTTCTGGAGTAGGTAATCCGGAGGCAATAAAACGGAAATAAAAAAATAAATAAAAATATGTATCCATTAATGGCACTAAATGGCACCTTTTTTCAACTGTGCCCGTTAGAAATTTAAAAAAAAAATTACCCACCCTATTAGGTAGTGGCAAAATAATGCAATGCGAAATAATGCAATGCGATCAGACATGGAGGCGATTTATGAGAGAGGCTTTCTTTTGGGTGAATTGGATGATGACTCTCTGAGGACTGAGCTAAGGCAACATAATCTAAATGTAAGACGAGGTTAGTAAAAAATTATATACTTATATTTTTTTAATCTTCTGTTTGCTTAAACTGCTGCAATATTTACGAACTTCGTCAAGACGGGTTCACTACACACGACAGAGCGCGTTAAATAGCTTACGCACCAGCGTCTTCCGGGTGTCCAGCTCCACCTTCTGGCTTAGACCGGCCAAAAGTGGCGCGCGTTCGTATCTCGTCTAGTCGTTATATTTTACATAAACACTCTTTAGCGATAAGACTGCCTGTTGTTTACCTATATGAGATTGAGAATTGTCCTTGTTATCCACGTTTTTGTATCTCTTTCTGATTTAAGTGTGCTACAAACAGTGTTCAATTCTGTTCTGTTCTGTACTCAGGCGATTTTTGTGAAAATTAAAGGGATGAACTTACTGCAGTATTTTATGTTGTGCTTCGTTTACAAAGTAAGAGAGCAGGTTTGTAGGGGTTCGTGCATACCGTCTAATAAGCGGACCCGTAGTCACGTTTTTCACGGAATGTAAATATTGGTTTTGTAAAAAAAAAGCAATTACCACAAGACCATCATGGACTGACGACGACAGGCGACATGTTCACATAAAATTAATCTGATTTACATGATATAAGAACAAATCGGAAGTAACGCTAGTTTTGCATCGTAAGCCTTAAGGAGGAGAGGGTGAGAAGATTTACGTACCGTTATATCTACAGCATCCAGGGTAGCACATTCACTAGCTGTCTCTTTACATTTAGTACAATACGAAAGAGACGGTGACTACGCGACAAATGAAGACGCAGTAAGTTACGGTAACTGTTAGAAAGTATAATCTCCTCAAACCATCCGTCTATATAGGTTATGGTAGCACATTTATTATCTATGTCTATCTTTGACATTTCCTCTTCCCATTCTGTTCCCCAAAGACTACAATGTAACATCTGTTCCCCGTCATGGCTGACATACAATCTTGCTCTTGCTCTGTGATATAGTAATTTTAATGTAATTTAATAATGTATATTTATATAATCTAAACGTAACCTTCCTAGTCGTAATGTGTACGTAAAGTAATTGTTGTTTTTCCCCGTGTCTTTTATGAATAAAAGATTACTGGGAACTCCTGCATGTCTTCTTGTGGTATCGACTCCACGTGCCCTGGTAACTACTATCCTCAGTAAAGTTACAAGCGACCTGCCCCTCCGGCGCAGGTCTCACAGGTTCCGGACCCAGCGCAAGCTTCTACAAAAGCAGAAGACAGAGATCGGTCGCAGTTCGTCGCATGGTAATATCATAACCTCACTTAACCTCACATTATGGCGGCGGCGACCGGCGGCGAGAATGAGCGAGTGCCTCACGCTACATTCTCCTTCGACAAATTGGATGGAGTTGACAACTACCTAAATTGGAAATTTTGCATGCGTCACGCACTGATTATGGAAGGATTGTGGGCTGCGGTTGAAGGCACCGACACGGATGTGCCCAAAGGTCAACGTGCTTTAGCAAGGATATGCCTCTCGGTGAAACCGCACTGCATACAGCACATTCGCACAGCAGACACTGCTCAAGCAGCATGGACCAACTTACAAGGTATTTTTGAAGACAAAGGTCTCTACAGGAGAGTAGTGCTCCTAAGGCAGTTGCATCGGGCAAGCTATGCAGACTATGGTTCGATGCAGCAGTATATCGAGGCTGTCACCACCTTAGCACAGAAGCTCGATGACATCGGTCGCAAGATTCCGGATGAGGAAGTCGCAGAGCTACTTCTCTCTGGACTGCCACAGGAGTACGATATTCTCGTTTCAAGTTTGGAGGCTGCTAACTTGTCAAGTAGTCTTACGACAGAGATGGCGCGAGCCCGGCTTTTACAAGAGGAGTTCCGGCGGACTACCAATGATGGAGCCAACGCTAATTCTGCCTTATTTAGCAAGAATAGTCCAAGGAAACCGTTTTGTATTTACTGCAAGAAGACGAATCATCACAAATCTAGATGTTTTAAATTAAAAAGTGATAAAAGAAATGGTTATAAAGTGCAACATAGTCTTTCAGTGTCCGCGCTCGCTGCCTATAGCTCTGAAGATTGGGTAGTCGACTCTGGCTGTACCAATTCCATGTGTAAGCATGAACACTATTTTAAAACTCTTGACAAAAATTTTAGCTGTGTCATTACTGTTGCTAATAAAGATACCTTGCAATGCAAAGGTATCGGTAACGTTGAAATTGTTTTGAAAAATAATGTAATTAGAACAATTGAAAATGTAATGTATGTGCCCCAAATTGCAACAAATTTAATATCTGTGCGTAAGTTAACCCAGAAAGGACACACAATTGTATTTAAAGATGAGAAATGTCATATCTTTAATAAATTTCAAGAATGTTTAGCTACTGCTTCTAATAGTAAAGGTGTTTTTGTGTTAGATTGTGTAAGTAATTTCAATCCACAGCACAACATTGCTTCAGTGTGTGTGCAAAGTCACCACAACCCACCTACAAGTAAGGAGTCCACATCTGATGTGTCGTCTGATGCTACGAGGGAGCACCAATGTGCTCACGCAACCTCTGACGTGCCTGCGCACGTCTGGCATCGACGTTTATCACATCTAAGCAAAGCAGGTATGTGTGAACTTCGTAATATGTCCTATGGCTTAAATTTCAATATTGAAGATTGTGAGCTTAGGAATTGTGAAACTTGTATTAAGGGGAAGCAGAAAGTTAAAAGTTTTCCTAAGGGTGAAGCTAGAAGAGCTCAAAATTTACTTGAATTAATACATTCTGACGTTTGTGGTCCTATAGAACAAAGTTCCTGGGGTGGTTCACGTTATTTAGTGACTTACACAGATGATTTTAGTCGCAAAACGTTTGGTTATTTATTAAAATTCAAGAGTGAAGTCATGAGCAAGTTTGTTGATTTTAAAAATTTAGTTGAGAAACAGTCTGGTCATAAAATTTTATGTTTGAGAACAGATGGGGGAACTGAATATTGTAATAATAAATTTGACAGGTATCTTGCTGATTGTGGGATTATTCATCAAGTGACTATACCTTATAGCCCTAGCCAAAATGGCGTCTCAGAACGTCTTAATCAAACTCTAGTTACTAAGGCACGCTGCATGCTAATAGATGCAGGTTTAAGCACGCGGTATTGGGGCGAGGCTGTGATGACAGCTATATATATTAAAAATAGATCCCCGACTGCCGCTGTGTCTGGTGCCACACCGGAGGAACTGTGGTCAGGCTCCAAAGTTGACCTGAGCCACTTGAAGGTATTTGGATGCAAAGCTTTCTGCCATATACCTGATTGTAAACGTTCCAAATTTAGTGAAAAGTCAAAAGAGTGTATTTTTGTTGGCTATTGTCAAGAATCAAAAGGTTATAGGTTAATTGATCCCAAATGCCCTACCAGGGTCATTAAAGCAAGATCTGTCCATTTTATTGAAACTGTGATAAATAATAATTCTAATATGAATAATAATAATATTTTAATCAATGATAATGTTTCAATTAATAATACAATTTTAAACAATGATACTATTTTAAATAATGATAATAATTTTATTAAAGAAAAAGTGCACAATAACAAAGATATTGTAGCCTATGACTCATACAACAATTATAATGTTTCAGAAACTTCAGTGTTGGAGCCCTGCCCTGGTGATGAGGCAACCAGCGTGCGGGTCGAGCCCCTGAATGCAGAGTCAGCTTCATCTAGTGATGGTGAGGCGCAGCATATGCCAGAGTGCAGTGCTGGGGATCCAGAGCAGGCTATGAGCCCGCCTGATCACCACTACCAGTCGTGCAGCGAGGGTGAGGAGTCCGAAGAGCAGTCGGCAGTCCCTGTGCCAGAGGTCACAGCTCAGCCGAGCACCGGACGTCCCATTCGAAGTACACGGGGTGTCATGCCCGAAAGGTATGGTGATTTTGATTTGTCCCTCATGGCTCAAGTCGAGCCTGAGCCTCTCTCTTATTATGAAGCAATGGCATCTGATAATTGTAATGATTGGAAAACTGCAATGCAGAAAGAATATGACGCTCTCATTAACAATGATGTTTGGCAGCTTGTAGACCGTCCAAACAATACAAACATTGTAAAGTGTAAATGGGTTTTTAAAATCAAGAATGAAACCTTAGGCAAGGATAAATTTAAAGCTCGCTTAGTTGCTCGTGGGTTTTCTCAGAAAAAGGGCGTAGATTACATTGACGTATTTGGTCCAGTCGTAAGACATTCGACTATGAGAATATTATTCTCACTGGCTAATGATCTTGACATGGATATAAAGCATATTGATGTAGCAAACGCGTTCTTAAATAGTAAATTAAACGAGACCATTTATATGGAGCAACCTGAAGGTTTCATTCATGACCCTAATAAAGTTTGTTTGTTAAATAAGAGTTTATATGGCTTAAAACAAGCCAGTAGGATGTGGAATTTGAATGTTAAAAATTTATTAGTTAATAATGGCTATGTGCAAAGTCTCTGTGAGCCATGTGTATATGTAAAGAAACATAAAAATTTACTTTCAATAATTGCTCTATATGTTGATGATTTTTATGTTTTTACACAAGACAAAGAATGTGTGTCCTCGTTAATTAATTTATTAGAAAAATAATATTGTAATGTTAAAAATCTTGGGGATCTTGTCAATTGTCTAGGTATATGTGTTATACGTGATAGAGCTAAAGGTATTTTAAAATTAAATCAGACACAATATATTAAGCAATTATTAGTGCGTTTTGGCATGGAAAATTGTATGTCTGTAAGTACACCCATGATGGTAAATTGTAAATTAGATAAATGTGATTCTACTACTACGGCTCTGCTTGATAACGAAGTATTTCGTTATAGAGAGTTGTTAGGCAGTTTGATGTATCTCGCGGTGTGTACTCGGCCTGATATCGCATTTGCTTGCAGCCAATTGAGCCAATTTAACCATGCTTTTGATAAGAGTCACTGGTTAGCAGCTAAGCACGTCCTTAGATATTTAGCAGGGACTTTAAATTATTCCCTATATTTTAATAGGAGTAGTGATTTAAAAATTACTGCATTTGCAGACGCTGACTATGGAAATAATCTGCTAGACCGTAAGTCGTATAGTGGTTTTATTGTAAAGCTAGGTCATAATATCATAAATTGGGAGTCTAGAAAACAAAAGTGTGTAGCCCTATCTTCTACAGAGGCCGAGTATTTATCTATTGGAGATGTGTGTAAAGACTTATGTTTCATTAAAAATTTAATTTATGAGCTCACAAGTAGAAATATTGATATTTTAGTATATAATGATAATCAGAGTGCACACAAGCTCCTGGAATGTAAAGAATACTGTCATAAGAGAAGTAAGCACATTGACATCAGATACCATTTTGTAAAGGACTTAATTAGAAACAGATTTGCTACAGTAAAATACCTACCATCTGAAGATATGATTGCTGATGTGCTTACAAAGGCTTTAGGTAAAGTTAAGCATGTAGAGTTTACGAAACTCATGAATGTAAAGCCTTAACTTCATTACTGAGCTTTTCATGTAAGGCCGATGGTATGTGGAGCTTAAGGGGAAGTGTTAGAAAGTATAATCTCCTCAAACCATCCGTCTATATAGGTTATGGTAGCACATTTATTATCTATGTCTATCTTTGACATTTCCTCTTCCCATTCTGTTCCCCGTCATGGCTGACATACAATCTTGCTCTTGCTCTGTGATATAGTAATTTTAATGTAATTTAATAATGTATATTTATATAATCTAAACGTAACCTTCCTAGTCGTAATGTGTACGTAAAGTAATTGTTGTTTTTCCCCGTGTCTTTTATGAATAAAAGATTACTGGGAACTCCTGCATGTCTTCTTGTGGTATCGACTCCACGTGCCCTGGTAACTACTATCCTCAGTAAAGTTACAAGCGACCTGCCCCTCCGGCGCAGGTCTCACAGTAACCAAGCAGGAATCAAACCTATAAAACAATAATGCCGAATAAAAATCTCATTGTCCAACGCAAAAAGCGCGAATAACGGGAAAATAATTCACAACTAACAAAAAATTAAAAGCAATCAATTATTCGTTTTACTCTGCAATTGAACGGAGTCTAAAAGTCGACGATAACTGTTAACCATGCGTACATTACACGTTAATGATAATGTTGGCAATGTTGCGAAATCAACAATTATTTTGTAAAATAAGTAGCTGACAAGTATTAATTTAACTAAACATAACTACGCTACATTGACGATAAAAACATTTATTTTACATCAGCAATTTATGAAATAACCCTAATCGAACGGAAATGTTAATTCAAGTATTAGGTATACTCCCTTGTCAAACCTCATCTGCAATATCTTGTGGAAATATGGGGTAGTGCTGCAAAGACGAACTTAAAAGATTTACAGATAATTCAAAATAAAATTGTAAAGGTGCTGTTTCACTATAACTATCTGACCCCTACAAAAAAACTGTATGAAAATGATAGACATATGACTGTTAAGCAGCTATATGTCTACCATACTTGCATACTTATAAGAAAAATCTTGCACAAGGATATTCACTCCCAAATTACCTTCACAAAAAAGAAAGACTTACAAAATTATCGCAACAGAAACGCGGAAGACATTATATTATGTCGATCCAGAACAACCACTTATGGACAGAAGACAATTACGCATGAAGGAGTAAAACTGTTTAACAAGCTTCCCCACGATATAAAAAACTCTAAAACTTTCTCATTGTTTAAACGTAAATTAAGTAGTTATATATTAAAAAACATAACATTAGTGTAGGTGTAATAAAAGTAATTAAAACAATAACGTATATATTTATTGATGCGACAACCTTTTATACGTAAAAAAAAAGAAAAAAAAAATAACTTTCACTATAATTATATGTTTTACGATGTGTTTTAGTTTAATTTGTGCAATAAAGATTAAATAAATAAATACATATATTTAAACATAATAACAACATACCTACTTTGTTAAAACATGAACAATCTGTCATAAAGACGTAGTAGTAGTATAATATTTGTTGTGATGTTTATAAATAGCATTGTAATACAACGTAAGCAGTGTGCGCATACTGTAACGCGTACTGCTTGGTCTATCGTGTAACTTCACTTTTTAAGTTGTAGGGTAGACTGAGAACAGTTCCTAGCTCAGTGCCGCGGCGCAATCTCAATTGATAACATTGCGAATGATTGCTAAAAGTATCAAATTAATCGTAGTTGGTGTTAGATTATATAAAATAAGAAAGTGAAGTGACATGTTGAAACCATGGATCTTAATCTAAAACTCTGGTGCTTGCAACCAAATTAGACTAAGGTATGTTTACTTACTGTTTTCAACATAACTCAATGCTCGCCAAGAGCGAATTAACTTGTTATTTTTATAATTAATATTTACCTAGCTTTTAAAGTTCTCATGTAAGCGAAACTGTGTTTCTTATGAGAAATAAATGTCTTTAAACCGAGGTATAATATTCCGGGCATTGACCACGATTGAGTCACCATCATGCCTTATCATCCTTTCGCATCCGCGTTTGGTTGCTTTTAAAAAGGAAGGTTTATATTTAAAAATAATATTAGTTTTATCTTTAGTTGTCGGACTAAATTTAAGCAAAATTAATAAGAAATATTATCTAAAACATCACAAAAACACTCAACAGTCAGCAAAAACTCGGGCTCGTCCGGGATTTGAACCCGGGACCTCTCGCACCCAAAGCGAGAATCATACCCCTAGACCAACGAGCCGATTGATATACCTGACGAAATTTCAATTCAGATTCACTTATGCCAGTAGAAAGTAAAAACAAAACATTAACAAATCACAGTTACGTTGATGACGTCACACGGAGTTAAGCCTCGCGAGAGCACGTGTGAAGAATTCATTAGACACGTTAAATAATGTTATAATGTTTAAGTTTCCAGTTTTATGTAGGTATTTACGTTATCTTTACGATATAAGTAAATAACATTCGCAATGATTAGGATCATAATAAAACGATTGCG
Source organism: Apotomis capreana (assembly GCA_947623375.1). Classification (NCBI taxonomy): domain Eukaryota; kingdom Metazoa; phylum Arthropoda; class Insecta; order Lepidoptera; family Tortricidae; genus Apotomis; species Apotomis capreana. Next base: position 21,147,815 of record OX392504.1, read on the forward strand.
ATATATTTAATAGAAGTTGAATTTTTGTAGTGATAATCAATCTTCGTCGGATCGTAACTTTTTTTAGAACACTCATTCCCTTGCCCACAACAACACAGACATACTATAGGTATTGATACATACATAATACTATACTGTATATTCTACGTATTGTACTTAGCACACATGCGCATAGCATAGCATGGGCACAGCATGAGGGAGGCCCTTTCTATAGCGGACGTATTTCGCCTGTGATGATGATAGATAGGAAAGCCCGCCCACGGGATAAGCGCACCTAACATACAAACTATCGAAAAGTATGTATGTATGTATGTACACACTTTATTCATCATCATCATTTCAGCCATAGGACGTCCACTGCTGGACACAGGCCTTCTCAATTGACTTCCACATGGGCCGGATAGAAGCGACCCGCATCCAGCGAGTCCCCGCAACCCTGACCAGGTCGTCCGACCACCTTGCGGGTGGCCGTACTACGCTGCGCTTGCCGGTACGTGGTCTCCACTCGAGAACCTTTCTGCCCCAACGGCCATCGGTTCTTCGAGCTATGTGCCCTGCCCATTGCCACTTCAGTTTGCTAACCCTGTTTGCTATGTCGGTGACATTAGTTCGTCTACGAATCTCATCATTTCTGATTCGATCACGTAGAGAGATCCCGAGCATAGCCCTTTCCATAGCTCGCTGAGTGACTCTGAGCTTCCTTAAGAGGCCCATAGTTAGAGACCACGTCTCGGCTCCACACACACGGTCGACACACTTTATTGTACGCAACAAATAGTTATAAATACAGTATTATACTACTAACGCCATCTTACAACTACGGAACTATTAAAGGTGAGCGTGCGCGGGCGCTTGCATAAGTTAAGTTTCTCTATCTATCAGTATAACCTAATGAAAGTATACATTTAATAACATTATTAGTTGCAGGTAAGTTAATTAAATTAAAATATGTAGATAATTGTAACTAAAGAGTATAGTAAATAACTGAAATTTATGTAATTCGTTAATAATACGAATGTAACAATAGCTAAGAGGTATACTTATTTCTTTTTGTTAGCCATCTCGTGGCATACCACTTTTGAACCAGGACAAATGTTTATTATATTCGAGATATTATGATGATACTAAAATATTTATCTCAAACCGTTATTAAATAAATTACAAAATTACTCATCCACGAATATTAAAACTTTGAAATACTTCCGCAATTTCAATTAAATTGAGTTATTTTGACCGGACAGGAAAGTTTGCCTTCATATCTGAAATAGCTGGGTCAATTTCCCAAGCAGTATTTTTTGATGGCAAGACTGAAAACGCAGGTGCAGAAAGGTTGAATAATAAAGTACCATTTTTTTTCGGAAACAGCCCGCCATTGTCTACCTCGGGCAACAGCTAAAATTTAAATATTAATATATATAATAATTTAAAAAAATATATTTAGACCAAATTTCTCATCAAGGTGGGTTGTCCCCAAGCCGGTTTTGTTTGTAAAATGCCGGGTAAGTCAAATACTATGCATGACAAAGAAAATCTGTTACCATTATTTTATTACCATATAAATAGGTAACGAAAAAAGCACATTACCCCTTGTATATCTCCTTTGTATACCCTTGAATAAGTGCATATACGTTTGTCCTGAGAAAACTTCTCATTACCGCCGACAATGTTTCGAACCGATTTATTTCCCAAATTTGATCAAATACGCCCCCCGTCTCCCGCGCACTTCAAAGAATTAGTCAAGCTGCGGCGCTCGACGAGGCCGGTTGTGTATAGTGGCAATACGTTGGCTTGTACAAACGTGAATATTTCATCGCGGTGGACAGGGGACAAAAAAAATGTCATTCCGGAGTTTGTTATAGTTTCTTTATTTTTTAACTGCGTGGTTTGAAATTTATATATATCAGGTAAAGTACACTCGCCATTACAAGAGTTGAATTAGTTTTAGAATATAGGGCTTACTTTTTTTTTAAGAAATAAAAATATGTCGTGTTTCTCATTCCACCATTCTCATTCCGGTGTTTCCGGTGTAGTAAAATGACTTTAAACCCCACCAAAATGAGGAAAGCACCGGAATGACATCAAAAGTAGCTTCACTTTTCATAAATATTGTTAAAATTTTTTTTTTTTTTATTTTGTTTTTAATACCATACTAAGATATATGTTTATATTATTATGTAATGCCAATATAATATATATTACGAATATAAAAAGTAAAATTACTTTCATAATATGCTACTTTTCTTTCATTCTGGTGTATGAAATTTCATTGCGGTGCACTTATTTTATCATCCTGGTGTACATTTATCATTCCGTTGTATGTTTCATATTCGATCTCGAATATCTCGAAAACTATTTCAGATTTCAGGGTCCCTTTTACATATGTTTAATAATATAGTCTAAAGTATCTCTTCACATTTAAAAAACTTAAAAATAATCAAAAATAAAGAATCACACCGAAATGATACAAAAAATGCGTCTTGTTGAAATTGACCCAGCTCGAATTATCGACAAGGCGCGTGCCTCGGCTGCTTCCGTAATTATTCTGTAAGATTGCTTTACCCTTTGGGACGGAGATCGCCTCGAATTGTGATGTAAATCGCATTTACACCGATTTAATGAAGAATTGAACATTCCTTAGCGCTTTTTTGCATTTAATTCGGCACTTCCTATCCTATCTTCAGTGATGGTAGAACTCTGCTGTTTCTGATTTTTTCTCAAAGGCAGGCAGGCAAAGGACGTTCTCACTCCAAACAAAACTGAGAATGGTTTTCAAGAGCAGCATTACTCTAATGATTCGGTCTAATCCGCTTAAATTGTTCTATTTAGATTAAAATTATTTTTATTATTGCCATGAGAAGCGGCTGGTGCACGTTTTTGCTTATCTTTCTAAATTCTCTTCGGTTGCTCGGTTGATTTTACATTTAAATACATGATTATAGATGTTATGTATTAACTTCTGGAATAAAAATTTCTTAATTTGTAAAAATATAATTGAACCCATTCAATTACTGAAGTTTTTCAATCCGAAAAACCAATAACGTATTCGAAGTGCCCATTTCGTTTAAAAGAGAAATTCAAATAGGTGTATTATACTATTTGAATTGCGATTAGAATACAAATGTTGTGTACGCTCAATACAAGTGGTGGGTACAACAGGGAGCCTCGCCTAAAACTCGAGATCTGGGTGCCTATTCGCAAAAGGTGGATATTTATCTTAGAACCTATGAGTCGGAAATTATATTAAAATATTTTGAGGCATATATATATATATATATAAATTTTAGTGACCGACCGAAACATGATTTTTTGCCGAAACCGAAACCGAAGGTTCGGCTTTGATTATAGTTTCGACCGAAACCGAAACCGAACCTTTTATAAAGACGATTAAAACGCTGGATAAAATATCAGTGAGCCGTTTTTTCCAGATATATGCATAATGAAACATCTCACTGGCCTAATATTACCGGGTTCTAGGTTTCGCTTTTGTTATATAGTGACTAGGGTGGTCCTTATATGGCAAAAAAAAATTTTTTTCGATTTTTTAACGGGGCACCTTTTCTATTGATTTTTTAACATAAGAATAGGTAACAGTATTTTTTTCATAATTTTTGGACAAAAATTAGGGGTCGCTACCACAGCTTGAACTTTGTGAAAAAAAAAACTAAACAAACATAGGTATTACATAAAAAATCTGATTAATTGGAAAAAAAAACGTCTTCAAGTGGTAATAATTGCAGTTACATTCTCTAAAACAGATATTATTATCAAACAACACAATAAGGTATCCATCACAATACATAATAAAATTACCAAATTATGATAAAAGGGTGGATTTTTGGGTGTTGGGGTACTTTTTCCCAATTGTTTTACAAATACTGTTTCTGCTTAAAAGTGAGACTGGAAGTGTTGAAGGCCCTGCTTCCTGGTTCATGACAGGTGTTGGAATGGTATTTTCACTGCTAGATGTAGATGACAACTTAGAAAGGATAGGATTGGAAACATCTTGAAACGGGCATTCCATTAAAACATATTTCAAGCCGATGAAGAAGATGTCTCAATACCTGAGGCCCGTGAAGTGCAGCATCCCTCTGCAGAGTGCAGGTGTTTACAAGCTGGACTGCGAGTGTGGTCTGTGGTCATACATTGGCCAAACGAAACGTAGTATAGCTACACGAGTTAAGGAGCATGTAGCCGATGTCAAGCACCGTCGTTGCAACAGGTCTGCAGTCTGCGAGCATGTCATGAACTATTCAATTAAGTTTGATACGTACTCGTATCGTAAGTGTTACTACACTTCAATCCTTGCCAGAGAGAAACGATATTTTCTTAAAATGTTGCGCGAGGCTATTGAAATCAAAAAATATCCTAATCTCAATAGAGAAGTGGGTTGTCATTATCACCGGCTTAGGATCCTGTTGTACATCTTATCAAGGATCAAGCAAGACACAAGACTGGAAACCTTGGGCCTCGAACGGTGTAAAACAAAATATTAGTGTTAAAAGTAGTATATGTAGAGTTTTTGTTTTAAAGTATATCATAGTAATAAGGCGATCTGGGAGTTTTCTTTCGGCGGTCATTTCTCCTCAGTAAGCCTTATAGTGAACCGCTGGTAGAATTTATTAAATAAAATAATTATTGCAAAAGGACATTTATTATTTTATTTAATAAATATCTCGCACAAGTGTAACTGACTTAACACGTTAGGCCTATCTGGCAAGTATGTACACCTTTATTTTTAATTCATAAAATGGATAGCATGCACAAATCAAACTTTGTTTGAAAAAAAATGTGTGTTTCTCAGTCAACCTTTGACAGCGGTAACTGGAAAGCTACCGAAACGTCAGAGAGGCACAAATAATTCATATACGCGATATAATCTGCTTAAATTGTTTTATTTTAATGTGTGACAGTTGTCAGTTTCCTTTTTACTTCGCGTTACCGCGTTTTTGGAAGTTTTCTTCATTCTTTAAATTCTGAGCCTCTCTGTAAGTTTTTTTGTTGACTGTGGTCATAATAGCTGCTCCATTTTGAAGATGTGAATTGTATTTCTCGTTGACACGCTCATGCCAATGCTTGTAGACGCCATTCCGACACTTCACAACGATACGCCTGAGTATGACGAGCACACTCTCAGAGTAACGATAATGTGCTGCGGATCGTTCCACGCGGTCGCGTCGCGGAGGTGCGAGAGGGGGGTGGAAGTCGCGTTAGTGCATCAATATTAGGCATTTCATTTGAAAAGTCCAAAATTAATAATAAAAACGCAGGAATAAACAGTTGGCACGATTCATAAAATTGGTGTTTTTTTTCCATTTTTTCAAAATTTTGACCTTCGGTAGCGACCTCTAAAACCCGATAAAAAAATTAAATAAAAATAATTTAGAAATAACTCATACTAAATAACGATTTGATGAGGTGCCCCTTTCACTTTTCAAAAATCGAAAAATAAGGACCACCCTAATAGTGACTAAGGTGTTTCATATTTCCAAAATTTTGATTTTTATGTAACCGCACGCACATACAACGCACTTACCCAAAAGGCCGCTGTGTGCCAAATTTCAGCTTAATTGAACATTATATTTAAATAATGAAACAAGGGCACTTTTACTAATAGCTATGTAAATTTGTGGTAACTTAATGTAAGAATAAATAATATGGCGAATATCGCTTTGCTTAGGACTAAACGGCAGCGTTTATAGCCAATAGTAATACCTAGTAATGCATGCGAGTCGCATTTTACTCAATCAAACAACAATACTCTTTTTTTTATATAACGGCACAACATAGTGGCCTGATGGTAAGCAAAAAGGGGAGCCCAAGTCGCAATGGCAACTGACGAGAAACCAACGGTGCCAAGTGAGTTGACACTGCCATGCTGGCCCGAGAGATGCTTCTTCACGCTTCGTTTGAAGGGTCCCAAGTTATAAGAAGGAGGAAACACATGAGCCGGCAAGGAGTTACATATTTTATTGGTTCGGCAGATGAAGGAATTGCCAAACTTCTTGGTACGTGTGGGAATATTCTCCACGGTGAGGCGATGACATCGTAAGCTGGCACGTGTGGTTCTATGACGGAAAGAGGAGGGTGGGATAAGAGAAATTAACTCTTCAGAACACTCGCCATGGTATAGGCGATAGAAAACGCTCAGCGACCCAATGTCCCTACGTAATTGAAGGGGTTCGATGAATCTAGTACTTTTCTCGTCACCTATGATGCGGACCGCCCGATACTGCAATCTGTCAAGAGCATCGAGTAGATATTGGGCGGAGCAGTACTCAATGCACGACCGAACTTGAGTGTTATAAAGAAGGCAAAGCTGGTCCGGCGTGAGGAACCGTCGCACCATGTTCAGGATCCCCAGTTTTTTGGAAGCTGTGGTAATCAGTGACTCGATGTATTCGTTTTGGTTAAGATTGCAGCGGATATCCATGCCTAGCATATTCAGGCTATCACGCAAACCAAGAGGAGTCCTCTAGAGACTAGGAGTAGGGAGAAACGAAGACGTCTTGCTAGTGAACGCACACACCTGGGTTTTCTTGGCGTTGAACTCAACCAGGTTAACAGAATCTCATTTGCTAATGAGATCCAGAACCTGGTCCAGTTCAAGATTCTCACGTTTCGCGCCGATTTCCGCCCTACAAGCTCCCGTCGGCCTTTGGCGAATAACAGAAAATAAAACTTGCTGTTGTGAGTTATTCTGTAATCATAGACATTTACAGAACCAACCAAGAGTGATATGATATAAACATAGAGTGGTTTGATAATCCATTCGATTTTACCTACCTTACCTACAGTTGCCGGCAAACTTCTTGAGCATAACCTTGACTACGCAGTATAGCCGATTTACGATTGTATATGTACTTGCGCTGATCCCCCATTCTTGTTTAAGTAGTTTTCCGGCAAGTATAACAAACATTGAGTATGGTAACGTCAGCTTCGCCGATTGTACTGTCAGGATCATCAGAGGTCCTACTACTGAAAAAGATAGAGTATACTGTTAGGTAAGGTAGGTCCTTTGTGAATAGGTTTGAGAATAGCGGCTGTATGTCGACCGGTACAAATCACAAAAGCGAGCTATTTTTCTAGTTTTACCATATTTGCATTAAAATGACAAGATGTTTCACGTAAGAATACCTCTGTGTATCGCATGGTTTGAGAATAGCGGCTGTATGTCGAGCGGTCGTAAAGCCCGAGATACCGCGTCCACCGCGGCCCGAGCCGAATAAATGTACCGAGCGATTTATTCATGCGCTGCACCGACCGTCAAACCGGGGCCGATTCAGTTACGAGTGTATCGAAAAAAGTGGGATCCTTACTGGAGCCAGGCTTGTTTTATGCAAGTGGAGGTACCAGTCCTGCATCAGACTCAATAGTAGGTACTATACCTACACGTATCATAAAGACAATATCAGAAATTAATAACCACTAAACTCATTGTATTTATCTTGTTTCCTTTTGTAAACTTTTTTGGTGTGCAATAAAGTATTGTTGTATTGTATTGTATTGTAAACTCAAGGAATTCATATACTAAAACAATCCAAATGTGTATAGATAATATTTAAAAGCATGCATTTTTGTGCGTTCGGAATTAGAGTCAAATCACGCTAACTCTTTCAAGCAAATGAACTGGCAAACCATACAAACTGACTCACTGTATATGGCTTGACAGCTCATTTGCTGGTTGGCATGGTTTCACTCTAAGAACTTTAATTCAGATGATCTAGGCGAGCCTAAGCCTGCATGTCTTACGGTTACGGCCCAGCCACAACTCCGCACAACCAGCGGAGCAGCGAGCGGCGGCCATAGGAGTGAGCGAGACACAGCACTCGGACCTTCCGCTCTCACCTATGGCCGCCGGTTGCCGCTCCGCTGGTCGCACGAAGACTTGCGTTGCGGGTAACTTAAAAAGTTAAAAGCGACCTCGCAGCGACTTCACCGCGGTATCGCGGCGAAATCGGTGCGCGCTTTCAACAGATTCAACTCGAAGGCTTTTAACAAAGAGTTAATTCAAGTCCTAATTAAATAGAATACCTTAGTATTGTACTCGTACATGTTGCTTGGTTTGTCTACCATTAATTTACATTTGTATTGAGCACTCATTTACTCCAAGGTTAACTGGAAGAGATCCCTTAAAGATAAGTTTGCCTTTGTACATGCTTATTCTTTTAAAATGTATTTCTTATTTTTGTGCACAGTAAAATGTTTACAGTATACCTACATACTCGTACATACAATAACGTAGTATTTACGCAGTAATGTAAGCAGATTTTCGTGATAAGTTTCTGTCAAAAATTTCATTTTAGTGACAAGCTTTTATAGCCGACAGTACTTTTCTTTGGATATCCATCAAATGCTCACTAAGACGATTCTAAAGAGCCCAAACTCGGTAGGATTGCTTTTTTTTATTATAGAGTTCCCATGGCCACCTTCCGGCTCCATCATCAGATCAGTCCCATGGTACCATATTATATTATTGTCATCAAAGTTAAGTAAGTATGCAAAATTTCAGCTCAATCGGTTGACGATATCTGCTTCAAAATTGAGTTGCAAGATTCCACCCGAACAAACATACTTACAATGCAAGTTAAATAAAAGCTTGTAAAAACAATGATATATTTATTATTAATAATGTTAATAGCCTGAACTAATATTAGTTAGATCACTGAATAAAATCAAGCGGCGATAACAAATGAAGCGAGCCCTAAAGACCGCCATTAGTTGGCAGTCACTGCGACAAATGGTTTGAATAATGACGATTCCCCCTTTTAAACGGTTCCATCTGCGGTTTTGACGCCAATAAATAATGGTCTTTAGCCGCCGTAGTTCTCTCACTGCATAAATAACTCGTTCACTATCAGTACCTTTGTAGATACGAGGTTTACGTGAAACTTTTATATGGATACTAGCTTTGGCCCGCGACTACGTACGCGTGGAACTTGATAAAAGGGATTATTATAAGTGCCTAAGCAAATGTAAGAGCAATTGTGCTTTTGGTCTAATAATTACTTTTCTTACAGGGTCACCGCATCCCAACAGAAATGTTCACTCACTTTTCAATCTTTTTCGGTATAATTTCCAGGATGAAAACTATCCTATGTCCTTCCTCGGATCTTAAACTATCTCCATGCCAAATTTCATCAAAATCGGTTCAGCGGTTTAAGCGTGAAGAGGTAACAGACAGACAGACAGACAGCCAGACACACTTTCGCATTTATAATATTAAAAGTATTAAAAGTGACACAGGTGTATACTCACCTACTAGGAGGACTCAACCACACTATACTGTAAACATGTTTTTAAATGAAATAAACTTATTAAACTTATTATTATTATTAAAAGTATGGAGTATATATGGATAGTATGGATTGTATGTCTCACGTACCTACATATACCAATCAATATATCGTGTTCGAGTGTGTTGTTTTGCCGGGTGCGTCTCATATCTTAGAAAATCAATTGTAATTTTTTCATTACCGAACATACGTTTGGTACAATTTTCAAGTTGTATTAATGAACAACAGTGGAACAACGTTTCTTAGAATGTTTCTTTCATATATCGTTAAATTATTTCTGCGACAAGCGACGGTAAAGTCGGCGGAGCGTAACTTTCTATTAAGAATATATAATATATATTATGCTATTTGTTTATTCTTTTAAATGTTCATTATATTCTAGCGATAAGACCACCTGTTGTTTACCTTTGCCTGTTATTTGAATGTATCTCATGTTGTGTTCCTTGTTCCTTGATGTTGGAGGTGTGCAATAAAGAGTATTTGTATTTGTATTATATGAGTGTTCAGTATACGTAACAAGCAATATGTCAAGTAGTGTTGTTATAAGTAATGAAAATATATGAACTTAATTTCTACGAAATGATAATTTGTATCAGTAGATCGATTCCATGTGTTGAAAATATATCATACTAGCTTTTGCCCGCGACTACGTCCGCGTGGAACTTGGAAGTATGGAAGCAACCTCGTACAACACGATAGATATCCACCTTAATTAATAAAAGGGATTGTTAAAAGCGCCTAAGCAAATGTTAGAGCAATTGTGCTTTTGGTCTAATTATTACATTTTCTACAGGGTAATCAATGTCATCATGAATTACTTACTCACTTATCAAACTTTTTAGGGATAATTTCCAGGATGAAAACTATCCTATGTCCTTCCTCGGATCTTAAACTATCTCCATGCCAAATTTCATCAAAATCGGTTCAGCGGTTTAAGCGTGAAGAGGTAACAGACAGACAGACAGACAGACAGACAGACAGACAGACAGACAGACAGACAGACACACTTTCGCATTTATAATATTAGTATGGATGTTGTTAGATACTGCGAAAGTTATACCTAGGTACCATTTGTTTTTCTAAGAAATATTACATACCCACATTATTATTACATATTTATCATTATTCAAATAAGTTACGCAGCATTACAGTAACAAAACCAAGGCACTGTGAACTACAAAAATACATAATAAACAAGACTTAATTAAGTCAGATTTAGGCGACATAACGGCGTGGCTCCGTTGCGTCGTCTGATCTGGTGTAGAATTCGGCACATATTTACAATGCTATCATTAGTACCCAGGTATTCTTACTATAAAAGCTAGTAAATTCAGAAATATGTGACTGTGTCTGGGAAAAGGGACCACTTTACCGGTATGGAGTTATTAATATCTCCTAAAACTAGGTAAAATGAGCTATTCAGTAAAAAAATAATCGTTTTCCTAGGTGCATTAATTATTTTTTTATAAAATTTTAAACATGCAGTAGGCAAAATGTACGAGTCGAGAAAATTGATTTTAAAGTTTATGCTCGTGAAAAATACACTTCTACTAGGAAGTTATGGAATGATTGGTACCAAGCTAATCTAGTATTATCAAAGATTAAATTCAGGCATCAATGGTCTCAATAACTATAATGATTTGGAACGTAGTCAAAAAAAAACTTGCAGGAGTGGGAAAAAAATCAAGTATCTTAATTACTCATAATCTTAAGAAAATACCTTTTAAATAATGAATTATTAATTATGGTAATATATTTTAGTCATAATAGAAGGGAAAAAATTAAAAAAGACCAGTACCTATTTTCTATGTTTTTAATCGAAAATACTAACATTTCTATAAATCAGTTCTAATCAGTCTCTTAAATAAAAATCAACTAAATAATATATATTTTTTTAAGTTATATCACAAAATCAGCCAAAATATACTTTAGCACAGAGATCCAAATATAATTAACGATACTTAATGCAATATTTAGAGAAATTATCGTGTTTTAAGTTTAGTGGTTTGCCGATCATTTTCCTATGGAAGAATAATTAGGGTACCACTTGGGGGGCTTAGTAAAGTTTAGTGTCACAAGTAAAATAACTACTATTTAACATGTTTTTATAATAAAAAATAACGTGTTGTCACTATGTTAAATAGTAAAGTAAATATTTTTCAACATTAAAGTAAGTTTCTTCAACATTTTATACATTTCTAAGGAAAAAATTAATTAATATACTAAGTCAGGTACCACTTTGTCACTAAACTTTACTTGTTTACAAAAATAAAAAAATCACACACAACAACTTGTCAAATTAAAGTACTTACTATAATCAAAATAAATCACATTTTTTTACTTGGTAAATACAGTTAACTGGATTCAAGGCGCTCGTCAAGTTCCCTTTTTTTACAAAAATATACATTATTCCTTTTTTGATTTCTGTGGCCCATTTGACCACAGTAGCCGCATTTGGGTGTTTTTCGTTTTTGGCTTTCCACTACTGTGAGCGCCGACGTCGACGGGGTGGCTGATTCAGTATTTATGAGCGGCATTTCGACGTCAAGTACCGGATCTTCTATAGCACTTATTGCAACGATTTTTATAGGTTCTGGACACAACACATTTTGAGCCTCAGGGGAAACATAGACACGAATTTTTTGGAACAAATACTGTTGTTCCTGCATAACAGCGATCGAAATAAATCAAAATATTTCGCCTGTAAAATATTACCTCAAAGTGGTACCCTTGGTACTAAACTTCGGGACCTATTAGAATATTGAAATATTGTAATTATACAGGTATTATTTTACGCAAAATGATATTTAAGGTATTAATAACCGATTAGTAACAAGAATCCATTTTACATATTTTCGTAAAATTTTGTAAAAATGCATATAACTCGGAAACTAGAATCGTCAAAGTGGTCCCTTTTACTAGACACAGTCACATATAAGAGATTGAATGATAGCATCCCCTATCGGGTCAGACACTGTGAAGTGCAAAAGAGTGGGTCGGGGAAAAACGGGGCGCTGACGTGGCATATCTACGATGATGAATCGGCCTAGCGCGTGCTGGTTGCTCTGTATTGTAGGCACCATATACTTAAGCTGCCTATATTGTATGATATACAAACAGTGTCATGTAGGAAAACAAAGCTTTTCATGGTTATGGAACGTAATACGGCACACGCGCGACCACAGGTTTGGCAGATATAAGAATGGCCTGCGCGCAGTGAGCAAGGACCGAGCTAGTGTTAAAGGTATAGATAGACATATAATATTAAATTCACTTTTTATAATATAAGTAATTACGGTGAGAACAACAAATTGCTGTGCCTCCCTCGCCATGTTGCGGATTTTTTGTGGTACGTGGTAGTACTAAATAATTTAAATGGAAAAAAAAGAGGAATACGAGTTAAACATTGCAAAAATAAATCATTTTCAATCAAGTCAAAAATAATCACATCCATGCAAGAAATTTATGTAAAATTCGCTGCGCAGGTAATGCAAGATAAGTTACTATCAATATCAATTTTAGAAGAAGAACAAACGACTGAGTGATATTCCGATAAACAATGTGTTGAAATTGTTTGTCAATATACTATTATGCTGACATTGAATCCTGTTTGTAGCGCTACTATCCCAGGGTCAAACCGCAACTTGTCAGGCTATAAGTTAGAACAGAAAAAAATGGTCAGAAGACTTGGCCGCGTATTCATTATTTTAGAAAAAGAAAAATCGACTGAATGATATTCCGATAAAAAGTGTTTAGAAATATTTGTCAATTGTACCTACTATATTGACATTTTAAGTTGTTTGTAGCACCACTATCCCAGGGTCAAATCTCAATTTGTCAGGTTATAAGTTAGAACAGAAATGGTCATAAGTGAGTCAAGTGAGATGCGATAGTGAAGGTGTGTCGAAGATAAACGGGCTGCCGACATCGCATATCTATAAGGAAACAGCTGACGATGAATCGAGCTCGTGCGTGTTACCATTTTCTTTGTATTGTTTCATATTCTGTCTGTTAAAATAGGAATAGGATGTTTTAAATTTATTGGTTGTTTATTTTCCATGACTCCGCCCACAATACAATGCAATACAATAATACTTTATAGCACACCAGTAAAAGTTTACAAAAGGAATCAAAACCAATACAATTTTCGCTCACGTGATACTTAATCAAAGTATGCTCCTTGTCTTTCGTTAACCTAGCTGTATCTTACCGTAAGTACCTATAATAAAAGTATCACTACAATAAACTGTTAAATTATCGAGTCTCTCACTTGCTACATTCTTCGATCAGATCTGGGTTATTGCAAATATTTTCTTACTACTTTACCGCTCCACGACCCATTTCTATGAATTCTGATAATCACAACAGTTTCTCCAAGTATGAAGCATCATAAGCTGGACGGCAAAATGTCTAAGAAAGAGGTACCTAACACTAATAGAAAATAGAAGAGGAAATATGATAGGGATCTGCTAAGACGTGACTTTTTCCTCAAAAATATCATATAGGGAAAAATCGAGGGAAAAGGAGATAGAGGTAGGTCAAGACGAAATGGTTTTGAGCAAATAAAAGAAAAGGTTACAGTCATGTCTTACCAAGAAGTGAAGGAGAAAGCTCAAGAAAGAAATGGCTAGCGATTGCTACACCGACAAGAGTGCTACAAATTGAAGAAGAAAAAGAGGAGCATATTATCGTACCTACAACTTTTTTATTTTTTCTAACTATAACAAACTTACTCGTGAAAACATAACGCCAGTTCGTTGGAATTCAAGTAAAATGCAGCAATCAGTCGTCGCGCGAGCTGTGCAGTTTACATTCCAATTAAACGTAATAGCATTCTCTCGAACGAAAGCAAAACACTAATTAAGTTAGCTCATAACAGAAACCACGAGTTTGAAAAGAGCTCATTATCTTTGTTATTAATTACGCATTAGAAGACTAATTAAATGATTAAAACTGCCACATTTGATGCCCGTAGTTTTGCCCACGTCATTGGGGTTACGGACACAAGGAACTGTGTTTTTCTCGCATATTATTCCTTGTTGATTAAGAAACAGATAATTATTAACTTTGATTTTTTAGAGGAATGTTCAAAGTTTTGTTATAAATAAAATGAGACTGATTTACTTACGATTTTATTTTTATTTTAGTTTTCTATTATGTGCCCGTAATATCCCCATTCAATGTAACCAAATAGAATTTCCACAAGCGAAGGCAAGCCATTAATTAATTTAGCTCATAACTGTAGGGATGAGCTCCAGAAGTGAAACTGCAGTTCGATATTAACAGCAACTTTTATTCACGGAATATTATTTTAACCAAGAAATGAATATAGCAGAAGTATTTTATCACTGATGTCTGCACTGTGCAGTTGCTACGACGATAATGGCCTTCTGGCCCTCCTCTTTAATCTACCCACCATACCTCGATAACCAGCTCAACCACTGTAGAGGGCGCTCTAGTGTTAGATTTGAACAACTGTATTCATGACTTCCTGGTTTATCGAGAAATGGTGGAACGACGTATACACATAATACTAATAATACAATGTAGATTATAGTTATTAAATCGATATGTAATAAGTTAATACTAAATAAGCTAACATAACATAAACAGAAACGACGAGTTTGCAAGGAACTCTTTCTCTTTGTTATTACGACTTGAATATGCAGCTGACAAAGGACAAAAGACGAAAAAAACAGTAAGCCAGGTCGAATCTCGGGGCAATTATCTGTGTCTACAGCTGTAATTACTGCTCGGGAGGTTAGCGAGATAAGCGGCCGGAGTAGAATTTACATAAACCCGGCCCACGGTGGTCTGGCCCATACGTCATAATCCTGTACCATTCAGTCGGCCAATTAATAAGTCAATACACTGATTTGGATATACCACATAATGAACTATGAGGATTATTTATTTTCGACATCATTAACTTTTTGACCTCCAATGAAGATGTCAATTCCATTAAAAACAATCCTTTTTTTTTTAAGTAAACATTTTTCTATTTCAACATTCTTGACTTGCTGTCACTTTATTAGTTAGTGGCCTAAATCGAACGTAGCTAGTCAACCCTATGGCGATTGAAAGATATTATCTTACACATTATTAGTTACAATCAAATAACAGATGAGGGCTTCTAATGCCGTACCTCCTTACATGGTTAATGGTTATTGCAACCTGTCATGTAAAACTGGAATTCTTAATAAAGTTCACGAAGGATAATATGTACGCGAAGCATAGCACAAGAGTATTTGTCGTTTGCTGCGATCTCTGTTTTACAGCCACTAAAAATGAGTTATGGTCTTTTTTTATTTGGTTACATGTTATAATCATCGTCCAATCCATATTTTTACATAAAGTAAAAAGTATCGTGTAAAAACCATAATACGAGTACCTATTCGATTTTACATAGTTATGTCACCCTCTTGAACGTCCGACCACAGTGCGACCGCTTCTTACATAATTAGTATTGTGGGGACGTTATGACAGGGATAAGTAGGCTTTTGTTCGTAAGTCGTTCTTAACACGGATTCGCCACAAAGGGTATTAGAGTGTATGACTTTGTTTTAGAGTGTGAGTTTAAAAATATTTCATCATCATAAATTTAAGAGTCAAACTCTTGTCGTTGTAGTGTGATGAAGTATGTAGTTTTCTCCATCTAACTCTGTCCATAGTCCATAGTCAGAGTCACTCCCTTGACTTCCCTATACGACATGACGTCTACTTTGTCTTTTATATGTTTGTTTGTTTAAAAATATTTATGACATCAGATATATCGTTAAGTTCTTGACGTTGTCTTTATTTTCCAATCACCAATGAAAACCCTGCTGCTAATGATTTTTAATTTTAAAATATTGCATTTTTATATATAGTATTTTTTTTTCATGTGCGTGGAAATTAAACAAAATACTTACTACGTTGCGTGCTCACTATAAAAGAGGCAAAAAAGCGTTACTATCCACCCATTTGTATTTTTAGACACATGGTTGTTAATGATAAAATTTATCATATAACAAGTTAGTCTCTGATGTACTTCAATAATTTCAGATAGATGAAGTAAACACGATCTTCACTGGAAGTAACAGTAAAGTTCACAATACAGTGGCCGACAGGTTCTATCAATTCACGTCAAAGAAAATCCGCGGGCAGATTGATGCGACACCGTGACGATTTCTCGAAGCGAAATTAGGTAATTTGTAAGAAAATACCTTCACCTCCGCTGCCGAACCAGGAAATTACTAAGAGAACGTATTATCGGAACTATTTTCGCCATTTGCGAGGAAAATACAATACAATACAAACAATACAAGTACTCTTTATTGCACACCTCATAAAATATACAGGAGAAATACAATGCAAGACATTACAATTAGAGGTAAACAACAGGCGGTCTTATCGCTAAAGAGCGATCTCTTCCAGACAACCTTTGGGTAGTGGAGAACTTGAAAAATAAGATTTTGTTATTAGGCGGTGCAAAAATTGGACAATAATAATAATATATACATAAAAAACAAATAAATACATAAATATAATAAAAAATAAATACATAAATACATACATACATTCAGCCAACAGATAATAGGACCGTTTGAATAAAATACGAATTATGAAAGGGATAGATAGTGTTCTTTCAGTTGAGCTTTGAAAGAAACAAGAGATTTAGCGCGCCTTAAGCTAACAGGCAAGGAGTTCCATAAACAGACAGCTTTAAAAGTAAACGAATTATTATAAAATTTTGAGACGGAAGAAGGTACGGCAAGGAGCAAATTTTGGGCAGATCGAGCAGAAGTGAGATAAGTGAAACGCTCTTTGAGATAGCGGGGAGTTGCAGGATGAAAAAGTATACTATAAAGAAGAGCAAGAATATGAGAGTTACGACGAAAACGGATTGGGAGCCACTTGAGCTGAGAACGGAAACTAGATACATGGTCATATTTGCGTAACCCAAATGCTTGTTAAGCTCATCGAAATTAACATCATTAGATATAGAAGTCTGCTTACTCTTTCCAACTCCTAGTGATTTAAGAAACTTCCAGACTTTCGCTGGATCCCCATTTTCAACGGATTTATGAATATGGCGTCTTTGTGCATCACGACATATCGTGCTACACCGGTTACGAAGCTCGCGATATCGGTTTTTGTTCTTATCCAAAATCTTCAATTACAATGCCAAGATGAGTTTTGTTTTCCCTCATAGTGGAAATATATATATCTTGAAAACGTTCACACTACAGACACATGGCCAATTGGAATGTACATGCACATGCACAGACAAAACTCATACAAAAAAGTTGCAGCCAAAAACGGCGCAGATATTACCTTTATATAAAAAAAATGTAAAAAAAGTTCAGCTGCAGACGGAGTGGCAATTATGCGAAGATAAGTCGCCGTCCACAGACGTGGTGCCATATCATATCCTAATTAACGTCTGTGATTATGCCCGTTTCATACCTTCATATTTTCTCAGTTGCTTTAATAGTAGTAAATCTACCTGAACTTAATTATTTAGCCGAGTCAAACAAAAGCTAAACTTTTGCAGTCATTAAGTAATGGTTGACCGCAAGTAGGTACACATGGAAATTAAATATACCAAATGTCGCATGCAATAAACTATTTTACCGTCCCTAATGTAGCAAAAATTGTGAGACTTAGTATCCATACTAAGTAATTTATAATATTTATTTCACATTTTTAAGACCTGTTAAATGAAAAAAATTGGGCAAGTGCGAGTCGGACTCGCGCACCGAGGGTTCCGTACAAACACTTCATCCTTAAGTGGTTAAGTTAAGTTTGTTTGGTATGTATAACGCCCCATACAAATGAGGTGCAAAGTTAACGCAACCAACCCGTTTGTTGTATGGGAAATATTTATTTTATTTTATTTTTAGTATTTGTTGTTATAGCGGCAATAGAAATACATCATGTGAAAATTTCAACTGTCTAGCTATCACCGTTCTTGAGATACAGCCTGGTGACAGACGGACGGACGGACAGCGATGTCTCAGTAATAGGGTCCCGTTTTTACCCTTTGGGTACGGAACCCTAGAAATAACCTATTTAATAAAAAAGAAAAGGTTTAGTCAACTTTTTAAACCCCGATCAAAACTTTTCAGAAGTTAAATGACAAAAATAAAAAGGTCTAACGCGACCTTTGATGGACAATTTTAACAAAGAATCAACTAACTTAAAGTGCTATCTCCTGCAGACCGGCATCACTCAAAAGTTCCGAAGGTAAATGTCTCCGAAACCATCAATATTCCGAATTATAAAAATTCCGAAAGCAAAATAACGCGAAACATAAATCGCGGATCATAAATAAGTTACATACTATAATTAGGTTAGGTTATGGTAGTACGAGTACAATACTAAAAATTTTATCAGAACATGGTTTTCGGAATTATGAAACTTCGGAGAATAGTAGTGTACCCGGCCACACGGCATCTACCGAATTCCCTGTGACCCTAACGAGGTCAATTGTCTACCGAGGCGGGGCCGTTCCATGCTGCGTTTCCTATACGTGGTCGCCACTCCAGAACTTTGCTACGTCGTACGAACGTCCCAACGGACATCCGTTCACCCGGCCAATCCTGTGTGTGAGCTATATGGGTTACTTTTGATTCTTCTGCAAATATCCTAGCTGGTTCCTGATTCTACCACGCAGATAAACTCATGGCATCCCTTTCCATTGCACGTTGCGTGACAAAAAATAACCGACGTCAACTAAGTTATGCTTTGAGAGACGGACTGTACGAGTTACAAAAAAAAACCGCAACCGCGATAGGTTTACCTATAATTGTTTAAGAGTTTCTTCGATTTCCCCAGGATCCATCATCAGATCCTCGTCACAACAGGACCAAATATAAATTACTAGCTGTGCCCCGCGGTGTTACCCGCTCATCACACGGGAACACTAAATTTATTCGGGATGAAAAGTATGTCCTTTCCCGGGTCTCAAACTATCTCCATATCAAATTTCATCTAAGTCGGTTCAGCGGTTTTAGCGTGAAGAGGTAACAGACAGACAGACAGACACACTTTCGCATTTATAATATTAGTATGGATTTCCTTTCGAACAAAAAGAGTTTTCCAAATTGGTCTGACCGTTTTCGAGTATTCGGGGTACATAAAAAAAAAATACCGACTAATTGAGAACCTCGTCCGTAGGTCGGATTCGAAAATCGAATTTAAAATTGACAATTATGTTTTTATCACTCTCTTTTTCATATAGATTTGAGAGTGCAGCTAAGTTCAAATGCTGACAAATGACAATTTATGGCCAAATATCGTATAGAAAACATTAAAAAAATACTGTGTACTCACGCTCGAAACAAAATCGCATTTTGTTCACTGTTATCTCGCAGCAAAATCACCATGTTTGAGCTGGTGAGGTGAAAAAGCGATTTTCTATATTTGACAAACGGGGCCCTTTCAAACATTAACATTTTAATGGAACCCACATCTACATCTCCAACAAGAGGTATCGGAGTCGACGGGTAGGTATATAGGTATAGGTAAGTGCCCCCTCGCTCGGCGCGACCCACTTCCAAACGCGACTCTCAGTCCGTTTTTCTCCAACCGGAAATGAGATTTCCCGACAGATATAATGGCTTACCACAGATTATGTCATGCGAGATTCGAATTTAGAACTCCGACCAAATTTACTGAGGACTTAGAAAGTTTATCTTTCCATTAAGTATCCAAGTTTTTAATTACCTTAGGAATGTGTTAATGGGAGTTTGATGAAATTAAAAGGCTGTTTAACGGGTTTTCGAGTTTCAATCAATTATGTTTTTAAATAGAGAATATGATTTCAGTGAATTATTAAATCAAGTTTTTTTTTTCACGGATTGACCCTGTTTCAGTATTATTACGGACATAAACAGAACGATATGCAGATATATAGCATTACTAACTTTTCCGTGCCCATACAAACTTTTAATTCTTTTCTAGGCCTCTTTACCATTTAATATTCTTATAAATAGTAGCCTATGTCCTATTATGAATGTATATAAACACTTTATTGTACATAAAAACAAACCGCAAAACTTCAAAACAATAGACATGTACAAAGGCAAACTTATCCCTATAAGGAATTTCTTAAAGTTAACCTTTGAGCAGATGAGAATATAGTGGGATGTCCAAGAAGATAGACATACGAACAAGTTAGTATGTACATATCTGTACACTAAGGACTAATTTGTCTAAATATGATATGTGTAATTCCCAATAAATATAAATACACATTATCATATTCTAATAAATATCATATTATAAAGTATTTTCAATCTACGTAATGATCTTTTATCTAAGATCTAAGCTATATTACTGAAAAGTTATATGGAAACCTGTTACGTAGGTTGTAATGAACGACATGTCCATTTTTTATAATAAGACTAGTGGCCCACCGCGGCTTCGCACGGGTGCAATGCTGATAAATTATGCATGTATTATACTCTCTGAGCATCTCGCGAACATACTAATTTCCGATTTTTTATTATTATCCCGAACCCACTCACAAAATTTCATGACAATCGTATTTGTAATGCAACCTGTGTAGTCGAGTCTATACCTATAGGGCTAAAATGGCTTCCTGAAAATGCTTATAGAACTTACAAGCGTCGGGCCGGCCCAGGGATAGTGGCGCTACAAACACCTTTCATATGAAAATAGTGCATACGTCATATATTTGCATTATAAACCGTCAGTAGCTAATTGTCAAGGATTTGTCTTCAACTAAATTCAAAATATTGTTTACCGGATACTGCTATCCTTCGTTGTTCTTGCGAAAAAAAAAACTTTACTTTCATCACTGCGGAAAGTTTTGGCTTTATTATGCAAACATTACTTGTGTGGAATATTGAGTCCTGTTTCCTCTTTGTTTACATTAGTGACATTCATTGACTTTCAACGTCAGTTACCAAAAATTTATCGTTGCCAGTAAAACAGATCAGTACTACTAAAAAGCAGTATGGCGTGAGCTAAAAAGGCCCTGTTAGGCAGCCTAACAGGGCCTTTTAGCCTAACTTAGGCTATACATTATACACATTTTGAAATTTATGATAACGATAACGCCGTATAATATTATGATAAACAATAGAAACAGATACAGCAGCACCAATTAGAATGTTCTAGTTAATTGCCAGTACTGCAAACGTGTGCGCGAGATATTATCTATGATCTATGCTCAAATATGTACTACTACTACTATTTGAATAACAAAACGTTACCTATACACAAAGTTAAAGCCAGACTTGATAGTCTGTGTTGACTTCGGGTTGTGTCAATATGAACTTGTAGTTTAATAATTCAAGTTTGTCACACTTGAAGGGGTAAAGGGAAAACTGTTTTTTTTTACCTATATGATTTTTTAGTCTTCGGTCGCGTAATTTCTCAGTTCATCAGATAGTCGTATGTCTAAAACAGGGGTAAAATTCGCTTGGTCCCTTGATTTTATACCTATATTTTTACTTAGGCAATGCAGTGAGGTATTTATTTAATTAAACTTTATTGCACAAAATACAGAAGTAAAAGTACAAATGGCGGACTTAATGCCATGAGGCATTCTCTACCTGTCAACCAAAAGGCAAAACAGAGACATTATTGGTGCGGGAAGGGTGTACAACAATACGTGTATGCACACGATGCAAATGTCGAAACAAAATACACTAGTTACGTTGAGAAATACATATTTATGGGAATACATATATATTTATATATATAAAAATGGTTGATGGTTAAAACTTGTCAATGTCAAAATTTAAACGGATTGACACTGACATGTGATAAAATTTCAGATGTTTAGATTTAAACAAAAAGAACTGGTCTGGGTTATCAAGACAGAGACGTTCCTTAGCCCAAAAAAGAGCAAACTGTCACGTAGAAAATTAAAAAAAAAACTGTAAAAATCATTTTGAGGAAAATAAAAGGCTGCTGTTTGTAGATCCTTATAGCAAGCAAGAACTATCGGTAAAATAAATTAATTGCTTTCAAAAAACTCCACCAACCGTATTGAAGATATCGCAATCCTCCGAAGAATTAGCGCCAAGCACGTGCGGGCTCGATTCGTCATCACGTGCCACGTCAGCCGTTTGTTTTTCCACGACGAATACTTTCGCAGTTCTCCGGGAGTGGCACTGAAGTGGTTACTACCATTCGATTCCTAGAAGTTACAGAAACTATTTTAAGCACTCACCTTTTCAATTTCTTGATCTTTTTGCTCTTTCTTTTTCTCGATTTCTAGCTAAATTGCTTGTATTGTATGTTATGACCTTCCATTAGGAGTACGCAAATTTTGGTTGCTGTAGTATGCGTCAATATCGTGGAAATGTCGTGAAACCGAAAGAACCCAATTCTTCCCGACGTATCTTAATTGAGGCGTTTAAGTACATACTGTAGGTACTTTATACCTACCTACCGCTGCTACCTGTAGATTCCTTGAAGAAAATCTATGCAAAATTTACTACGTCTTATCACATACCTAATCAATGGTGATAACAAACCATTCGTGACGTGTTCGACAACACCTAATACAATTTTCGAGTAGATGTCTCCTCATTTTTGTGTCGCACTGGTTGCAATAGCTAAAAATCTGCTTTGCCGAGCCCTATGCTGAACCAGGTTATTGAGCATTAAACTTACTTGTAGTTATAAACTAGTAAAATCTTTACAACAATTTTGATTCACGATACCTACTTAGGGTAAGTTGGACGTTAAATTAAACATTCACTCCAATAGATGAGCAACATCTTCATCTACCTACTTATAAATTAAAGATAAATACAATTCAACTACCTTTATTTATTTCTCTAAGATTACAAATCACTTAAGCAAGTAACAAAAAAAATTACAGTGTAAGTTTTTTTAAAGTTAACGCAATGTTCGTTAACTTGTATTCATACATGTTTTGCAATTGAATAGAGTTGAATACGAGTCGTATTAGCCCCGGCTCCGCAACTAAGAACCACAGAGAAAACGGGTGACTTTGCACGGGGAAGCATTTGATTTAAACGTGAAACTTGTATGATTTCACCGCGACCTGAAAAATATTTGTAGCGTAACTCGCAACTTTTCCGTAATTAAGTATTTTATGCTGTGTTAAATTTTTCCTCGGTGGTGTACGAAAAAATATACTTTATTTTATTTCAACTTTGCAGCTTCATTTTAATTTTCTTTTGTTTGTACGTGTGGGCTAGCGGACGGTCAAAACAAAGTGTTACGTAGTAGCTAGAACTAGCAATTAAAATGGTGTTTTTCAGCGATTGTCAATGAAACCCTTTTGTCTAGTACAGGTTTTCAGTGACAAACAAAGCTGTGTTGAAACAATACGCACACAAACGGTTCGCAAAAACATGGTATATTATTTCGGAAAATGTTATTGAAATCGCATAAAGCGCATGCAATGTTCAACATTGTTTTTCTTTTAGGTTGTTTTTTTTTATGAAATACTTAAGTTAGTAAATGAGTCATTTTCAAAAAACATGTACATAGTTAAGGGCTTTAATTGGAACAAAATTTAATTGATTCTATTGTGTAACGATAGTTACCCATATCTTTTTTATGAGTAACTTTCGTAACAAAAAAGAAGCGATCGTACTTATGTTTTTTTTTTAAATGACTCAAATACCTTATAAAAAACATTGTCAGAACTCTGCTTTTTTGTAATTTCTCGTTTGTCATAATATAACCATCAAAATCATAATTTGACCCATTCCAAAGAATAAAAGGTAGGTACAGTTGCCGAGAAACTTCTTGACCCAAAATGGCGGATCTGCGCATGCATAGATATTTGTACGTAAATCGGCTACTGCGCAGTCAAGGTTAGGCTCAAGAAGTTTCTCGGCAACTGTACCTATTGCATTCCATGAATTATTATGGAAACAACCTATTTAATAATAGCTGTACCCGCAACATTTGAGACGATTTGAGAAATTAAGGAGATCATGTTGCATGCGACCTAAATTCTGGCAAGAATATGATTGGCTACTTAAAAACTTCAAATAAAAAAAAATATATATTCGGTTAATAAATGAGGAAGTTCTTTGATAACATTAATAAAAACATGCAGTGGGCTAAGGAATCATCTCTTTCCTAGAAATTACAGAAACTATTTTAAGCACTCACCTTTTCAATTTCTTGATCTTTTTGCTCTTTCCACTAGGAGTACGCAAATTTTGATTGCTTTAGTATGCGTCAATATCGTGGAAATGTCGTGAAGCCGAAAGAACCCAATTCTTCCCGACGTATCTTAATTGAGGCGTTTAAGTACATACTGTAGGTACTTTATACCTACCTACCGCTGCTACCTGTAGATTCCTTGAAGAAAATCTATGCAAAATTTACTACGTCTTATCACATACCTAATCAATGGTGATAACAAACCATTCGTGACGTGTTCGACAACACCTAATACAATTTTCGAGTAGATGTCTCCTCATTTTTGTGTCGCACTGGTTGCAATAGCTAAAAATCTGCTTTGCCGAGCCCTATGCTGAACCAGGTTATTCAGCATTAAACTTACTTGTAGTTATAAACTAGTAAAATCTTTACAACAATTTTGATTCACGATACCTACTTAGGGTAAGTTGGACGTTAAATTAAACATTCACTCCAATAGATGAGCAACATCTTCATCTACCTACTTAT
This sequence comes from Apotomis capreana, assembly GCA_947623375.1. Classification (NCBI taxonomy): domain Eukaryota; kingdom Metazoa; phylum Arthropoda; class Insecta; order Lepidoptera; family Tortricidae; genus Apotomis; species Apotomis capreana. The sequence continues at coordinate 21,172,747 of OX392504.1, forward strand.
AAATTAAAGATAAATACAATTCAACTACCTTTATTTATTTCTCTAAGATTACAAATCACTTAAGCAAGTAACAAAAAAAATTACAGTGTAAGTTTTTTTAAAGTTAACGCAATGTTCGTTAACTTGTATTCATACATGTTTTGCAATTGAATAGAGTTGAATACGAGTCGTATTAGCCCCGGCTCCGCAACTACGAACCACAGAGAAAACGGGTGACTTTGCACGGGGAAGCATTTGATTTAAACGTGAAACTTGTATGATTTCACCGCGACCTGAAAAATATTTGTAGCGTAACTCGCAACTTTTCCGTAATTAAGTATTTTATGCTGTGTTAAATTTTTCCTCGGTGGTGTACGAAAAAATATACTTTATTTTATTTCAACTTTGCAGCTTCATTTTAATTTTCTTTTGTTTTGTACGTGTGGGCTAGCGGACGGTCAAAACAAAGTGTTACGTAGTAGCTAGAACTAGCAATTAAAATGGTGTTTTTCAGCGATTGTCAATGAAACCCTTTTGTCTAGTACAGGTTTTCAGTGACAAACAAAGCTGTGTTGAAACAATACGCACACAAACGGTTCGCAAAAACATGGTATATTATTTCGGAAAATGTTATTGAAATCGCATAAAGCGCATGCAATGTTCAACATTGTTTTTCTTTTATACTAGGTCATTTTCAAAAAACATGTACATAGTTAAGGGCTTTAATTGAAACAAAATTTAATTGATTCCTTTGTGTAACGATAGTTAGCCATATCTTTTTAGGGTTCCGTACCCAAAGGGTAAAAACGGGACCCTATTACTGAGACTTCGCTGTCCGTCCGTCCGTCCGTCCGTCCGTCTGTCACCAGGCTGTATCTCAAGAACGGTGATAGCTAGACAGTTGAAATTTTCACAGATGATGTATTTCTATTGCCGCTATAACAACAAATACTAAAAATAAAATAAAATAAATATTTAAGGGGGGCTCCCATATACAAAAAACGGGATTGGTTGCGTTAACTTTGCACCTCATTTGTATGGAGCGCTATACATACCAGGTGCAAACTTAACTTAACCACTTAAGGATGGAAAGTGTTTGTACGGAACCCTCGGTGCGCGAGTCCGACTCGCACTTGACCGGTTTTTTTTTATGAGTAACTTTCGTGACACAAAAGAAGCGATCGTAATTATGTTTTTATTTGGCCTTTAACTATGTAGGTACATGTTTTTCAAAAATGACTCAATACCTTATAAAAAACATTGTTCTAACTCTGTTTTTTTGTAATTTCTCGTTTGTCATAACATAGCCATCAAAATCATAATCTGACCCTGATCTGAAGTAATAAAAGGTACCTACTGCATTCCATGAATTATTATGAAAACAACCTATTTAAGCTGTACCCGCAACAATTGAGACGATTTGAGAAATTAAGGAGATCATGTCTCATGCGACCTAAATTCTGGCAAGAATATGGTTGGCTACTTAAGGGCTTCAAATAAAAAAAATATTATATTCGGTTAATAAATGACGAAGTTCTTTGATAACATTAAAAAAAAACATGCAGTGGGCTAAGGAACCATCTCTTTTTATGAAGTCTAGTAACTAATACTGCCGCGTGTCTATGTAGATATACATTACGCGATTTAATTAAAAACGATCAATATAATTGACCGGCCTTTTGTTAAAAGTATTCCACGGGCTCTCGACCCCAAACAGATGATTGCTCGAGTTAAACGTATTCACCTATAAAATTTCCCCAGAGCTTTCTCCGTAACGACCGCACATCGAATCCATATGTACTTACGTACCTACATACATTATAGAGTGAGAATGGCGGCATATCTTATGTTTTACTGCCGAATATCGCGACAGAACATCCGTCATTGCGGCGACAAAATGTGAGACACAATCGTTAGCTATAAAAAACGTATCTGCGCCGTCTTTCCATCCATCATGTAGATACGAATCACTTTATGTAATATTCTTTACCACGTTATAAATGCACATATATATATATATCGTTGTACCTATAACACAACCCTACAAGTTGATTTGTGTGAGGTTGTCTCATATTTATTTATATTGAGTTAAATAATATACTGGTGACTGAAAAAACACATTAGACGCTCTGCTAAATTCACTGAAATATGAAGCTAGTTTTCCCAGAGCGTAACAATTTTGAAATTGCTTATAAAGTATGTATATTTAGAGTTCATATGTAAAAATACAGAGTGATAGTATTTTTATGAAATAGGTATTTGTTAAGACACACGCGCAAAGATATTTATTTTCTAATGTTAGCTAAAGTAATTTATGTACCTACTACGAATATAGGTCTAACATCATTTGCATAATGTTATATTTTCTAAAAATAAAATACAAGGCAACTAGCTAATATCTAAATAAAAATCACAGTGACGAGTTAATACAAGTAAATACAAGTGAAGACACTTACCCTAAGATACAGAGGATTCAAACGAATTAGCCATTCGTTTACTTAAGAACTTTGCAATCAGGTAAAACTCAATTCGTGAACTTTTGAAGGGCAAGGTTATCAATCCCTGCTTCGTATTTCATTCTTCTCGATTATTAGGAACATTTTCTATATTGGCTCGTTTGTACAATACAATAGACTAGCTTAAGGTAAGGGTGCGTCTCCATCTCCACTCAAGCGGAGTGGTGCGGGGACGTGCAAAATAGACCAATCACGTGAGTTGAAATCTGTATCTCAGCTCCGCTGCACTTTTGTGATTGGTCGAGTCTCCGCTCCGCTTCAGTGGAGACGCACCCTTAGGATGTCTGTCCACTGGAGCGTAGCGGAGCTGTGCCAAATAGATTCACAGATTCCTCATTTCATTCCTCAGATTTCACTTCTTTTGGCTTCACAAATACGCAGCCAGATTGGTCCATTTGTTCATTTTCTCCGCTCTGCTTCTGCGACAGTCTATGGCCATTATTATCTGTCTATATACCTGCCTACTTACTTCGCATTTTGGAGGTGTAATAAACAGACTGAAAAGTCGTTTAAATGCTTTTACACTAGTCAAATGTTCAACCAGACAAGCGCAATCTGCCACGACTTCGCTCGTCGTCGACTTGCCACCACCCATTTTGGTCGCACGATACGAGTATAAAAAAAGAGACAGGGAATATTTTATCACGAGAAAAAAAATCGCATGTTTCAGTTGTTGCTACGTGTGCGGGTATTTTAATGCAGCCCAACCCAATCAATACACACAAGATAATCGGCACTTAAATCAGTCATAAGGGACAAACGCGCCACACGGGAAAAACGCACGTACCATAAAAAATACCGAAAGGTAATAGATGTTAGTTAGCATGGTTGTAAGATGGCGTTAATCGTATAGCATCTGTACTTTTAAATATTTTATGGTAGGTGTGTTTAACCCGTGCTTGTCCCGATTGATACAGCGTAGGTACTAGGTAGTAACGTACTGAATTATATATTTTAGCTCGTGTATTCATGAGCATCGTCAATCTTATCAAGTCCTCAAACGGAATACATTTTGCAAGTTGCAACAGCCCATTTAAATATAAAAAATGTGAAATCGAGACCGGAATAAAAAGGATTTCGGTATAATCCACATCAGATGAAAAGAATTAAAAGGCCCACATGGCGGCAGTACATTTTGTGCTCGGCGGCTCGAACTGACTGGTTCATACAAAGGTTTTTAATAGAGGTTTTCGCGACATACGGCGGTGTTTGAGGATCGAGAGTTCTCCTATTAAGAACATTTGAATTCTATCTTGATTTGTTGTACAGGGTTATGACGTAATCAAAATTTAAATAGTTTTGATTTGATATTGTTCTAGAAAAAAACATGCTGTGCCGACCCCAAATGATTATGATGAGGGCAAGATAATGATGATTATGGAAGTAATTTTGACTCCTTAATTAATCAATATATTTTTTAATACTTATGTCTTGTGAGATGTGCTAGAGAAACATGACTTTCTTGATGTAATTTATGTCTAAATATACCTAAAGAAACAAAAATAAAGGGGAATATAATCCACATTTCAGTTGAAAATACCATCTCAGTAAAAAACAGAATAAAACACTAGAAATAGGATAAGCCGTATAATATTCAAGCGAAAATCCTCTATAATGGTGATAATCCTAAGGGGTCATCCACAAATTACGTCACACAAAATGTCGACTTTTTGAACCCCTCCCCCCCTATGTCACGCTTTTTTGCTATACCTTTAACATGTACTGTCACGTTTGGTATGACCCCCCCCTCCCCCTTAAGGTGTGACGTAATTTATGGATGACCCCTAATTTACGAACCAAGAATAGACAAAGTACCTACAGGAGTTCGATAATTTACATGGCTAGAAGATGTTCATACCCCAATCCGTTCTGAAGCGATGACCGTGACAAGACGAAAGTCCAAATATTACCAAGGGTGTAAATCAATATTTAACAAGTGTCGACAACTTCGTTTTAAAGACGTGAGTGGCATTTGTATGGCAGCCGGAATTCACTTTACCTATCTTTTACTCGGGATTTATTTAAGAGCGCCCTGGATTTTATCTTATTAATGTCCATCCCGGAATCATTCCGGACTTTAGTTATTTTTCTATCTTGTATAGAATGCCATTTCTAAGCAAAATCTTTTCATGTTTTCTCCGGTTTTACTTCTACATTTTTGTAGGTCTTCAATTTGATGTATTCCATTGAAAATGGATGAATAGATATAAATATAACAGCCATTTGTAAAATTGCTGGTGGTAATAGTAACTCTCTAGGTCACTTAAATTCTACCAATAACATTAAAAAAATACACAAATCTGAACCTGAACCGGATCTGCAAAAAATTAGATTCTTAACATGGCTTCCAATGCCAAAAAAATAGTCAGTGGAGCCTACTGACATTACAGTAAGCGTAACCGTTATTGCAGTTATTAGGTTTACTGAAATCTCAATAGGTCTAACTGTTATTGCAGTAAGTCTTACTGTAATGCCAGTAGGCTCCACTGGCTAGTGCAGTATTTTCGTATCTATGAATACTACCAGGATTCCCCAAATTACGAGTGCTATAAAAAGTCCACAGTGAGTGTCACTTATTCTAAATGGATGGACAGAAAAGTGTGGAATTTTTACACACGTAAAGTTCCAAAAAAGCTTTAAGCTTGTAGAATTTATTTTTAGACAGTGCTATCCTACAGCATACCGATTACCGGGGCTCTGAGTATCTCGTATCTAGGGGCCCCATTGGACAGTCAAAAACCATCATCTGTTTTTTCGAGAGATGTCATGTGACCCGCCACGTGAGATTGGGGGACCGCGTGGACTGGGGGCCCTGGCCACGTGCCCAGACTGCCCAGTGGGAAAGAGCACGCTGCACTGTATGCATATTAGGGGAGTAGAAAGAGTACGTAGAGCGTACTTATCTTTGTAACTATAAACTAAGTCAATGACGTTAAATCAAATCCTAAATTCTGTGACCATATGTATATGTTACAATATATCGGGCGTAGTCTATATTGAAAATTAAATAAGGTGCGAAATTCCCAGATCGATAAATGCAAATATAGCATTTAAGCTCGCGCAGCAGAGCACAAGCGGGAGGCAGCCGGGCGTGAGCCGAGCTGTGAACTGAACGCAATTAGAACGACCGACTTGCGCCGGCCTTAAGGCGGCAACTCTCTGGTATTTAGGTAGTATCATTTTTGTTTGTGTAAATGAAGCATGTTGACCAAAAACCCACAAATAAATTCTCTATCAAAGATAACACGACAATTGCGGCATTGCGTCACATTCGTAGCAAAAGTACATCTTTAACCGGCAGTTTATGTTGAAAAAAAAACATATTTCGATACTCTAAAGGGAATCCAAATTTAAAGGGTATTTTCCGCTGACCTAGAACTATGAAATTTGGCAAGTATATACCGTCTTACGTACAAATATAAGGAAATATCAATAAACTATTCATAATTGTAATTACATTATAAAAAATATAGGCTTTATTTAAAGTAGGTACGTAAAGTTAACTTTTTTCGCTTAGTACAGTTTATTTTTTGTTAGAACAATGCGCAGTGCTTTCACAATCGTACGGAACCCTCGGTATGCTAGTCCGACTCGCACTTGACCGGTTTTTTATTTTATTCGTAATTTCAACCTCATCCTGAGCTGATGAAATTAAAAATAAAATTACATACTCTAAAATGTAGCCTCTAAGCTCGCGCAAGCAAGCGCGAGGAGGCGGGGCGTGAACCAGGCTGTGAACTGAACACAATTAGAACGACCTACTTGCTCCGAAGTCACGGCGGTACGTCCCTGTTTAGCACGTAACATCGTACTTTTTTTAATCACTCGCAATCGGTACATAAGATTTTTTTTATTTTCACATAATAAAAATTAAGAATTCTTATTACCAATTGCTTGTTCACTATCGTACATCTAAAGCTGGGTGTTGATAAGCTTAGTACATAAACGAGATAATCGAAGATAAAATGATATTTTGCGATAGTCTTCAATTGAATCGCTGCCTCGCATTCGCACCCGAATCACTTAGAAGATTTTTGTACCCACACTTGTGTTTCATGGCTTTTGACCTATGGATGATGTTCCTACTTATGTAAAGAATAGTTTTAAAAATGTACATATTGTCATTTAGACTATGATGGTTTCGTTTATCAAAGGTCCGTCACTCACACTCGCATCTTGCCAAAACGTGACAGATGCTTTGTCACTTACTTATCACGTGATTAAAGCAACCAACATAGGCCCGCAGGACCGCTTAAAAATTGCATGTAGCGGCACGGACAAAACTCATACAATCATAAAGTTCTACACAAAAACGGCACAAAGCCAAATAAAAATATGACAAATACACGGCTGTAGATGGAGTGCCAGTTTTACCCAGATAATAGTCGCCGTCGACACACGTGGTGTCGAAACACGAACCTAAATTACGTCTACGAAAGTCTGAAAGAAAAGAGCCCGTCCGAGCATATGTTAACTGTAAGTTTAGTTAGATCTTATTCCTATTCCCAAATATCGAGGAGTTGAGGACATGTGCAGTATTACTTAACTGAGCATTTTAGGAACCTGCCGCCTTAAGTCTTCGGAAAGGAATGAGACAGTGCACTGCCACAAACGTAGCAAATAAGCAGAACAATGCAATTAAAATTGATTAATACGAGCGGACTGACTTGGTTAAAGGTAAGTAGTGGCTAAACAAAGGCACATGTTCTGTGCGTTGGATGGATTTATTCTTTACATCTCGAGACATGTAATTTAAACTATTTTCTAAACTACTTAGATCTTTATATAGAAAACCAGTATGCCAATTTGATATTTCAAAGCATGTTCGAGGTCAGAAGACAAAATATACTGGAGCACCATCACAGAACAAATCTGCTCGAGGAACGTATTATATAGTTGGTTATTTGAGTAAAATGCAACGCAGTTGCTCGTAGGGTATGCATGTGCATACGACCGACCGACACATGTTTTCCGCTACACTACGACGTGCGTGCCGATTTTGCTATAAAGAAGGCGAAAACCGGGAGAACACCCAGTTGTGCGCAGGTGCTAGCGCTACTACACGCACGATTCACGGCGGGTAATGAACCTGTCTTAGCACTGGTACTAGTTGGAATGTGACAGATGCTTATCATTAATCTATCACACGATGTGCTCCAGCAGCATAGTCCCTATAGACTAACATGAGTATGCTAAATCCATCTCACACTGCATCACGATCATCGGTTCAAATGAACAAAAACCCTTCAGCACCTCGAAACCATCGAGTAATAAGCCTCCCGCGCCATTGGAAAAATAACGTCCACTGGGCCTGTGAACTCCACAACAACATACGACATTCTGCTTCCAATCATACGTTCCCGAGTTCCCTGCAGAATAACCTCTAACGGCAGAATAACGTCTCCGAAGCCACACACGACATTTTGGTTCTAAGCATACGATGCTAATTTCCCCCCACCATTGGTAGAATAACGTCCAATATACCTATGTCCTCCAGCCACATACGATATTCTGCTTCCAAGCATACGGTTCCAAATTCCCTCATTATCCCGCTCTATTCAGCAAGGCTGATAGCTATTGCATCTGATTAATTTCATTTCAACCGCTCAAATCGGATTAAGGTTCCTCGTAGATATGTCCCTAAATCGCAAACTATAGGGCTTTGATAAAATTAGATACTAGCGTATAATGCTAGAATACAACTTCGTCCACAGTTAAGCCGTGTGCGGACGAACAACGAACATCGAACACGCAATCGTATGAACCATCCTTTGGAGTTTGATGTTCGGATGTTTTTGTTAGGTCGTTCGTACACGGCTTAGCTGTGGATGAGCATGTCAGATTCTAAGTGAAATATAAAAAAAAATATTCAATTTACAATAATAATTACATCATATAGTAGTAGGTAAGTGGTAATATGAAAACAGAAAAATCACTGGGCATATTTAACAGGGAGATATGTATATTGTCTCCGGGTAAAGTAGCCCATAACCTGCTTTGAATGCCACCTACTAGCTTGTACCAAAATTGTTTTAAGTCCGCCCGCCCGTTAACGTGATGAAACTAATGAAGTCGCAAATATTTGGGCCCATAGATGGCTCAGTGACTAATGTTCTAACGAAATAAAAGAAAATATGCACACCTTTTTTGTCCTAGTAAAAGTGGAAGACGAGCCGACAAGACTTATGCTATATATCCTCAGGCTCAATAACCTTGTTACGAGCCTTACCAGCATGTTTTTTTTTTTTTTTTGAAATGAGCCTTTGCAGGTGGGCCTGCGTGTATGCGGCCCGTAACTGCACGTCTGATTTTGTCTCAGCCACTGAGCAGCAGAGACTAGCGAGAGGAGGCTTACCAGCATGGTTTGCGGCGGCGTGACCTGTCTTGCTTTTATCCATTTGAGCCTTTGAATCAGATTTAACATTATCATCATCATAATCAGACGAAAGATGTCCGCTGCTAGACAAAAGCCTCTCCCAAAGTACTCAGCCGTGCATGCGAAAACGATCGGTCGTGCACCACCCACATCCAACGGGAAGTCATTGATCGCGCTCTTGACAAGTCGTTGGCTCACGCTGCGTCATCCGGTAAGTGGTTGCCACTTTAGAACCTTTCCATCCTACGTTAAAATTACTCGGATCTACTTCTACGAGCCATTTTCCCCGCCCACCGTCACAACTTTCTGAGATATATCTACGATTTTGGTTCACCTGCGGATTATGAGTCAGACTATCCCTACCGTGCTAGGTTTGAGATATTCCAGCCAGATTACGTTCGCACACGTCCATGTGGCTCCATTAGTATATATCCCGATGACATGGCCAGTCAAGGAGATTAAAAGTTGGGCGACGCAAAAGCGGATTATTACGTTTTTCCGGAACTTATTTTTCCTTTGGTGATAAAATGGATATTACTAGGTTCATGGCAAAGTCATGGTGATTATAACGTAGACAATATTTACAGAACATATGTGACGTTTTATATCATCCAGCGCTGTAAAAATACTTTTTTTTTTTTTTTTTTTATGTCATAGGGGGCAAACGAGCAAACGTATCGCCTGATGGAAAGCGATTACCGTCGCCCATAAACACCTGCAACACCAGAGGAGTCACAATTGTTTGCCTACCCGGAGGACGAAGATAGAATGCCTCTATGCTACTAATTTCACCGGCTATCTTACCCCCACACCGGAACACAACAATGCGAACATTGCTGTTTGGCGGTGGGTTAGTAGGCAAGACGGTAGTAACAATCCGGACGGACCCTGCACGAGGCCCTACTACTCCAAAAATATAACTTGCATAATAACCTACTTTAAAGCATTGTAAAAGCATAGGAGATGACCCATTAACAAATATTGCATAATATCATAATAAAATTATCATTTTAACTACAAATGTGCATTTGGATTCCGACTCACGCCTCGCAATAATTTTAATGCCTTCATATTGTTTTTGTTTCATTAGCGCATACTGGAATCCTGAAAATTAACGAGTATCCTTAGAAAAATCTTATAACGCTACCATTCTTCATTCAAAAAAGTATCTTAATATTGAAATAATAAAGCACGCTTTACTTCTTTAATAGTGGAGTTTCATAGGAGCCTGGGGAAGTTCTATTTCGAATTGTGAATTTGCGCGGCTTCAGAGCAATTTTTAATATAATTGCAGTCTCTATTTGGTAATTGGATTTAAAAGTGTAACTTGAGCAAATGGTAATTAACTAATTATATGTGTAAAATATTAAGTAAGGTATACCACATTAAAACAACAATTCGTTTCATTAACATGAATGAATTCTCTTTAATTAGCATTAAGACTGTATATATTTTTTATTTAAAAATACATGCAAAAACATAGTCGAACAACGTTAAAATCTTCTATTTCGACCGTCTTAATTGAGAAGTTACTGATAATGTAAGTTTGTGCAAACTTCAGACTTTTAACACGTTGCTTTAGTTATCAAATCAATACATCAAACACGACGAGGACATTAGGTACCTCAACTAAATGAGACGACGGATGACAAAGAAAAACCAGTCAATAGCGAGCTGGACTCGTATGCGATGGGTTCCGTACCACTTTAAGAAAAAACCGATTAAGTGGTACGAGTAGGTAGGAACGCATCGAATCAAGATCACGCACAATAAACGGATCCCACAAAAATACTGTAGATAATACACGTTTCATTGCTATTCCACGACCAAGCAACTTGGTAAATTGTGTTATGGTCACTCGCTCAGAATTCCTTCTGTATCCTTTTCCACAAAGAAAAATACAAGTAAGTAAGTAAGTATCTTCAACAAACCACAATCAATCAGTATAATCCTTGACACGTATTTCGCTGCTCCCATCTTCACGACTCATAATCATGAGATGCTTGACAAATGTTGAGTGTTGCCGGAACGCCGTCCACCATAGAACAGCTGGACGGATTTTAGCCGTGTCAGTGCAACCATAACGAATGAGGTATGAAAGTCACGTAGCAAGTGGAAAGAAGTGGTCTCTATTTACCCCTATATCCTACTCCTTAGTGGTACGTTTAGGTATATGGATTTCATAATAGGGAATTTATTTTAGCCGTCTATAGCTCGGCAGACACGCGTCAGTCACAGTAATAAGTTTGCTTAAAGTTACATTTTTGCTAAAAGTTGATTATAATTACCGATATTTTTTTCGTTCTCTTTTATTTCATGTAGCTTATTCTTGGTCTTCCCCTGCCTCGCTTTCCTTGAACTTTTCCTTTGTTGCTTATAAAAGCGTCATGTCGTATAAGGTGACCAAACATCTTGTCTCTCCTTTTCTCAATGATGTTCAAAACTTTTAAGTAATGTATTAACGAATTAAGCATTAACGGCATAGCTTACAAATATTGTAGGTACTATGTTTAGAAATGGCATTGATTTCATTTTCAACTTTCTAACATAAATTTAAAAGGGTAGGTGATCTTTGCCCCAGCCTACTATGGGGAAAAGGCGTGATAACATGTATGTATGAAAGTTGCAGGGCAAGCAATGATATACTTTCCACATGACTATGCTTAAAAAGGGTTACCGACTGTTTTCCTTCACAGACGAGACACCTTTTAGTCGAAGTATTATATTCACGCCATAACTTCTAACATGACTTAAAATATCTTGCATAATAGATCGGCAACGTCTGCAGCCAGTTTTCGATTAAGCTCTAGCTTTGTAAATTACATTCTCTGGAATGATGTTTTAGCTAACTTAGATTATATTTCCCCTAAGGGATCTCCCCGGGGCAGCCTGTTTAGTTTATCTTCTGATTCCTCGGTGCCTAGTCTGATGTTCTTATGCAAATATGGAATATTACTTATCTCCGGAAATATTTTTACCAGGTAAATATATTGAAAATTCTCTTTGAGAGGTTATGCAGATAAGTTTAAAACATTTTGAGAATTTTTGTCACATTTAATTTTTGGGTAGTCGTGCATTCATAATTAAAGAATATGTATGTATCACGTACAATGGCAATATCATCATATATTTTGAAAGGCATTGTCCGTGGATGTATGAAGGCCTCTTCCAACATAACAATTTGTTTTGGTACTATGTTTATCAAAACTAGAAAACGCTACGGACTCTTGTGTATGCGTGTTCTAGGTCTGTGTAAGTATTTGTTGTCTCCGACTCGTCTGGGAATGCGTCATAGTTGTGCCGTTGACTCCGTCAACGCTACGCAAATCTATGGACACACTTAATGTTGTAGTGGTATATTCTTGCACCCCACGATATAATGAGCATTCTTACTAAATCCCGCCACGGTGCTTGTCCGGTAAGTGGATCAATCGAATGTGATGTTTATCACTCGATAAATAACCTAAATAACAAATTTAAAACACCCCCGACACAAGTCAAAACATCAAGTCATTATGAGACCCTCATTCAATGAGTGATCTAGAAAATGCTACTGAAACTGAACATAACTACACAATTTGGAATTCTTAGTTTCTCGCGATATCTCTAATTCCAAGGCTTCACGAATGTTTTCCAGCCTGATCCTGTCCACCCTGGAGACTCCATCCACCTCAGCTACTGCAAGTAGGTATAACATATTTTTTTTTAAATCTAAAGCAATCATAGCAATCTCTTTTTCTAGTTATCATTTGTACATATATTGTACTTAAATATGTTTTTTTTTGTTTATTTTAAAATAAACTGTATGACACATCATATTTAAGATGACCTTTATCTAATAGGTACTGTGATTGAAGGGTACACGGAAAAAACATGTCTAATCACCTTAGCAACTTTTAAAGTTATCGCGATTTGAAAGTTTGGAACGATGTAAGTGTCCATGTTCGTATACATATTTTTTTAAAGTAAAAAAAAAAAACATATTACAGATTGTATGTGTTACTAATCTGCTCTATATTTTGAAATTAAAATCTCGTTTAAAAAAAAAGTGGTTAGACATGTTCTTTCCGAGTATTTCAATTGGTATCTTTTCAAATAGGTATTCCTAATATTTAATTGAAACAACCTAGAAAGCCATTAAATAATGTAAATGGTATTCGCCATTAAGAAATTGCGACCTTAATTCAATCACTTGGCTAAAGTGCCGCAGCGGACTGCAAGCAAAGCTTCCGATTTATGGTAAAAAGGTCATATCTTTATACGGATATCATACTAAAATACGACTTTTTGCAATAGATAGCTCGGCTGAACGGTCACGGCTGGGGCTGTTACTAAAATTTCATTTATCACTAATTACTTTGCTAAACGTTTCCTTTTGAATTCATTGAGCTATAAAATGTAATTACACTTTAGATTATAATTACCTATCTTTTTTTTGGATTAATGGCATGGCTTTCGCTTACTAATATTGTACCTAGGTGTATAAGGTGTATTGTTTAAAATGTTTAATAGTAATGATTTTAAGCTTCATTTTTCCACCTCCATGGACACATGTGATGCATTTTAAACCTCCTTTCATAAATTGCAAAAAAATCCAACTAACGACTCGTGTTATTATTATAAAATTGTATTAAAAGACAGTTTTTTATGGCCAGGTGTCAGTATTTCAGATAAATGTTTGAAAGTGCGATGCAGGTTTTAGAAGGGCGCGCGATGCGAGACGTAGGTACTGTTGGTGAAAATTCGCGCTGTCTGTTGTTGAAAATTCATTTGTCCGCTCATAACGCCTCAACGTGTAGAAGGATTATAACCAATCAAACTCGTTCCCATAATGTGTATTTCCAGAAAATTATAACTTAGGTCTCTTCAAGGTAAGAGTGAATAGGCTTTACTGAACCGGTAAGCTACATCTTCGACTATCTTCGGTCGCTTACCATCGGGTGATACTGAGGTCAATCGCCGATCAGTTTGTTTAAAAAAAAAAGACATAGCTGGACATCCAAAGATACTTTTTACGTTATACGATACTTTTTATCCGACTACGTTAAAAAAAAAGTTTTTACGCGGACGAAGTTGCTGGAAGCTTCCTAGTGATTAATTCTTTTTTGGTGAACATATACCTACATTTATTTATAAAAGTAAATAGTAAATTTAACACGCCCAGCTTCCGGTGATACCACGACAGAGATGGCGGAATGACCTGGACACATTCCGAAGGTATTGGTCTGTTGCTGCCTTAAATAGAGACGACTGGAAGAAAGATAGTCTTTGGCCAGCATGTCACACTGCTGGCCAAAGACTCTCTTTCTTCCAGTCGTCTCTGAAATAGATAATGAATAAATAAATTGAATTCCCATTGTTTACTGTCCAACCAAAGAGCTCAGTTTTTCCAAGCACGACATAAAGATAAAAAAAAAATAAACATCACTATCGATCGACGCTCTAACACGAAAAGCAGCAGAGTTTAGTGACAATACTCTTTATATCGAGCAGTGCACAATGAAGAATACCCAACTGTATAATAATAATTATGTAGTCCAATATCCATACATACCTACTATATGCAGTACATACATATGCAGTACAGCAAAGGAGTCGATGGCATAAAGAACTACGACGCATTCCCAGACGTGTCGGAGACAACAAATACATCTACTTAGAACAAGGTGCACACTAGAATTCCTAATAAGTAAATACGTTTTGAAAAGAGCAGTCCAACACAAGTTTAAACATATTTATTGTTACAACTATCCGGCGGCGACAGTAACACAAAGGATTTGTAATATATACATCTTACCTTTAATTGTAATTTTTACGGTATGTGATAGCAGCGCGACCTATCACTTCTATTTTGTTTTTTCATCCCGTTCCCGCCATGTTTTTTTTTCATGGGCCGCCATTTAAAAATTAACTATACAATGTTGCCAGTACTTAATCATTATTTTAAGATTTATAATGTTAAATAATTAAATATACAGATATCGATAACACTATTGCTTGTATTCCTACTTTCCTACTAAAATAAGGCATGACATTTTAGACCATAATAATATCACGTCTTTGTAAGCAAATGTCATTTCCGTATTTTTATCGGTAGGTAAGCTACGACTAGAAAGTATAAATAAAACCTAGAAAGTATAAATAAACCTATAATTGGCAAGATTTTGAAATTTAAATTGCATATGTTGGTATATATATAGGCATCGATTGGGAATCACGTCTTGGAACACTAATTGGATTTGGTCAAAATCACAGTAAACTATTAGATAAGGAAATACCATTGTGGATATCCTTGCCTTTGCATTGTCTGTTTTTGATGGTATAATGGCATGTCATGTGTATAATAGATATTATGAACGCACGAAGACGCAACGAAAATACAACGCAATTTTATTATGCTAATTTGGCAGAGTAGCAAAGAAATTACATTGGCTTACGTACATTTTAAATTAGCAGCGCCGGGTATATACGTAAATGAGAACCAACTCATCTTTCCCGGGCTCACAGATGACGAAAAATTATCTCCGCATGCATTTTCTTTTCAATGTTTTCCTCGGCGGAATTTCAGAGACAAATTGTCAGACGTAAGCCGGGTAAAGTCTTCCGGTCAACCGTAAGGGTTTCCGAATGCTAGTAGGGAAATGAGATAATATCACACTGATATTATAAAGGCGAATATTTGTGAGTGTGCATGTGTGTTTATGTGTATGTTTTTTAAGTACTTCTTCGCTCTCAAACGGCTGGACCTATTTTAATACATTTTGGTATGAAGGTAGCTGACACCCTGGATTAACATTAAAGGCAACTTTTTATCCCGAAAAATTTAGTGTTCCCGTAGGATGAGTGGGTTACAACACGCGGCGCCGCTAGTATTTTATATTTCTTAAGGATATAAATAATATGATTCTGGAAAATGGGTGACAATTGACATAGTACAAGTATTGGTAGTACTTTATAGTGGTAGTAGGTATAGTAAAAGATGGCGAGGTTAGGTTTCATTCGTTCTGCCCTGTCCTCTGTGCAATGTTACGGTCCATGAGCTCTTATTAGACCGGATTTCGAGTTCGATTTACGATCGAGTACATAATATAAAAGTAACATAAATTATTAAGGGAGAGGGAGAGAGAGGGAAGAGAGAAACATATCACGATTGCATAAGTGCAACCGCGACAGCTATAAACTAGTATTAAATTTGATCAGCTTTTTTATGTTTGCGGCACGCAACCCTAAAGCTGTGAATCAGACTCCAATCTCGGGCCCGGCCACCTGGTAAAGGGTTTAATGTCCTTCTAGAGCTGGCAAAATAAGGAAATAAAGGGCATCTTGTAGAAAACTAGTGGCTCTGTGAGCTCAGGACATTCGAAATTAATTTTGGCGAAGGTGAAGCAGAGATGCTTCGCTCGCTCGGTCATTAACCCCCGACGCGAGCGACTATATATTTAATTCGGAATTTGGATATTTTTTAACGCATAAAAACCTGAAGCTGTGAATACACTTTATCTCAACGCTTGGCCACCTGGCAACGAACGAATTAACCTCTCTACCCTGAGGACGCTGTTCTCCTCGACAAGGCCAGTCAGTACAGCTTTAAATATGCAAAATGTTCTTTAATATGCTAGTAAGTGTAACTCACGTTTGTTGTATGGGAGCCCTACTTAAATACTTATTTTAATCTGTTTTTAGTATTTGTTTTTGTAGCAGCAACAGAAATACTTCATCTGTGTAAATTTCAACTGTCTAGCTATCGCGGTTCATGGGATACAGCCTGGCGACAGACGGACAGACGGACGGACAGCGAAGGCTTAGTAATAGGGTCACGTTTTTCCCCTTTAGATACGGAACCGTAAAATGGAACCCTATTACTAACTATGAATTATACTCTCGGCGTCAGTGAGCGTGTAGCGTCGAGATCGTACATCTCAACCCGGCCAGCTGGCAACGAGTTTAATAACTCGTGCTTTCATTTACGAGGCTCCTGGAAATTGTTAGTAATATTTTCCCTGAAGGAATATAAGGCATCTTAAAGAACATAAAATAAGCTCTGTGTTTATTCTGAATTAATAATAACACTGGCCGATAATGCGAGTACGCGTGCACGCATCCTATTGCAATTGTACTGCATACCGGACAAGCTCTAATTATGACCTTAAAATTAAGTTATAAGTGTATTGAATTTAGTTTTAGGTGTGCGTATAGTATATATTATAAGTTATAAGTGCGCGCTCACCGATTTTGTATTTGCATGTTAAGATTCTCAGGTAAGTGAATATTCATGTATTCTTATGAGAAATAAAGATCTTTGAACCTAAACTATTAGCAGTGGCATGGCGTCGATTTAACCCGATTTCCAGCGGCTTTCCCACTTCACGGTTACATTCCCTATTACTTTTAAAGCAAAAAGTAAGCGTAACCTGTCTACCCCGGCTTGCCCTGAGTTTTTACTTGACGAGTCACTGCTACCTAGGCACCTACTAATAGTACTTATTAGTTCTTTGGATGATGAATTATTTATGAATAGCACGTTGTGCTTCGGACATTTCAGAAAACCATATATTTTTCTTGTACATAATAATGTAGGCGTACCTACTAAAATTGACTAAAAGTATTATAGCCTACAACTTGATAATTAAACTTCAATCTCTTTAATAAAGTACCTATTAAAATTTTCGGTAAGTTCCATTTCGCGTAAACGAAACCTGAAATAAATTGTTATTCAGTCTACTCCAGGGGCCCTATGATGGTTGCGTTTATCACGCGATAAATAAGTGACAAAGCATCACACTCGTATTTTGTCAAAACGTGACGGATGCTTTTTCACTTATTTGTCGCGTGAGCGTGATAAAATCGACCATCATAGGCCCGCTACTGAACGTATACCTACTGGCTACGTTTATCACGGGTTAAATAAATTATAAAACATCTATCATTCTCGCGTTCTCTTATACACCGTGGGCGTTAATAACCCGAAAGATTTAAACCACGTATTTTTGACGACAATACGAGTAAATAATGTTATATCAACATGGGTCTAATTATGTGTCTTAACTAAATTACTATTTCAGTACAAATTAAAACATATTAATTTCCCGCTTCTTTGTGAACAAGTCTTTAGTTGAAGAAGAGAGAGCGAGCATGACACTACGAATCGCTCCGAAATCATACGACGAACGGCGAATGCCGTGACTTGTGTTCTATGACAAGTAGTGTCAAGCTATCGCTGTTTCACTTTTGACGGGTTCAAATTTGAACATTGGCATAATGACATGAATTAGGGTGTGTTAGACTGGAGATTTCTTAACTTTTGATGTGTTTTAAATAATTAATATCTCCTTAATTATGAGTTTTTGGACTATATGTTACATAAGTTTATATACTCTAATTAGGCTCTAGTATCGTTAGCTTAAATCTTTCGGGTTATTAACGGTCACGGTGTATATCTATTGAAAAGTGACAGACGCTTTGTCTTTCGCGTAATAAACACTCACTGCCACTATGGGTCCGTTGGTTGAACAGGAAACAAATGATGATTCTGTTACAAGCCCATAAAACATCTGTGAATTCAAATAAAATAATGGACATTACTCGTAATTTTCACAAATTTATCACAAACGTAATCTTTTACGTAGATTAAAGGCCGGCTTATATTTTCATTCAATATTCTGTTTATCGTCGTCTGATTGAGGCTGATGTCCTTTTTTGTTCCCGTTTAAGGGCAATTTAGGGCCTCAAATGACTCGAATAAAATTTGATTGCTTCTTTTAGGTAAATTTTTATGAAATTTTTCATTGCATATCTTGAAACTGTCTATGTAATAACTTATCAAATTTTTCATTTATCCATCGTTTATCGTCGTATTTAGTAAAAAAAATTGTGTAGGTAGTGCACTTAATGCAAATTGCACATTTCATTAATAAAAATAATCCTAGATATCAGTAATTAAAATGAGGATTTCGTAAAGCGTAACTTTTAAGTGAGAGAGCCGTTGGACACTGGGCGCAAACGTTTCTTCTTTAATGTATGTATATTTCATTTAAAAAACATAGTATTTCCAATAAACGCTTTCTGAAAACAGAAATAATTTGCAGAAAATAAATTCCTAATTAGTTACACGCTAACGGGCTATCTTATCTAGTGCTCCGTTCATGCAAATTATTTATTCCTCCTCGGAATATAAATCTAAAAACAGCTCGGCCACATATAAAAATGGTATTAACATTTCCCAGCAATATTTTCCGCGAGATAAAACAACCAACGTTTTTAAATAGGAATATATTTGAATATTCCCTTTTCCACTGTAATTTCCTTACGAACATGAGGTAATAACGCAAAAGAATAAAAAGCTATTCATTAGACTGGCAGTGGAAACGTTGCTAGCGTACATTTGAGTTGGAAAAAGTTGATTGCGAGTTTGATATAATTATTTTTTGGCAAATACCTGGGGAGTAACTCGAGATAAAAGTTTTTACTTTGTATCAGTAAAGTTGCATTGCAGATCTGTATTATAAAGTTACTCATTTGGGAAACATGCGACGTTTTCGGATTGTTTGAACAAAATCTCATCAAACAACATGGAGGGGAACGGGTACATATTTTTGAAATTATAAAATGTCTCTTCTTAATTCACTAAGTATGTAGTTTGGCAACTCTTAAAGGTATCTTTTAGCTCTATTTCCACTGTGTTTGATAACTCTTCCTAGTTCAGGCCCACTGTGAGTTAAGCTCGTTTTCCATGTGATGCTTTTCCCTAATCAGTTTTCTGGTCTAGATACCATATAGCTATTATTTTCCATTTTTCCTGTTTATCTCATATTATTTGTACAGTCCACATTCATTTTTGCAGACAAATAGGTATGTTTCAATTCTATAAGATGCATCTCTTTCATTGGATACAATACAAGAAGCAAACAGTGAAACTTAAATCTGTCGACGTAGCTAGCCCATTTTCAGTAATGTTATGCTGAAATCGATATATCTAGGATTTATTATGCATTGTCACAGGTACGTCTGTACCGGTTGATTATAGTCTACAGTTCGAACAATAACCAACTTTACGTCAAAGGCATGGGGACTTAGCGACAGTTCAGGTATGTTGGCGGGGCCCGTTTGTTCGCAAACAGTGTCACATTTATACAGAGATGTCACGTAGATGACGGCACGCTCGCGGTCGCAAGAGACAACGTGAAACCGATGCCAATGACAATCGAACGTTACAATGTAGGTACGTATGATATAAATAGTACACGTATCGAGCAATGCGATATGGAACACGTTTTCTTAATGTGCTTTTAGATGTAGCGGTGTGTTTCAATAGGCTACATAGATAGCGAAGTGAAGTTTTTTCTACACAAGTGTGCCGATGAAGAATACTTTTTTATTGTTTCAGAGGTATCGATTTTGTTGGTTCTTAGGTTAGTGTGTCTGGTCTAAGCTGTCGTGCGAAATCGTTGGATTCTTGCAAACAAATCAGTCGCCGTGTTAGGCATAAAAATTTATAACGCCCTTCCAACGGACTTCAAAAATTCACCGAGTGATGCAATCTTCCTTAATAAAGTGAGGAAATATTTATTAGACAATGCTTTTTATAGCACTGATGAATTCTTCCACAAAATATCATCTCATCACTAACCCAAACAAAACATTAACAAAAATGTTTGAACAATCAAATACCTAAATATATTCTATTGTATAACACAATCTTTAGATAAAATTATTATAATGACATCCTATGTACCTACTATTGTTGACATTGACTTGTAAAATGTTTATTTTTACCAATAAAGAATCTGAATCTGAATCTGAATCTGTGGAGTTGCCAAAACGGGACATACTTACGTTTTCGCGAAACTAAGGCCACTGGATTGCATTGCCTTGATGCTAGAAATCTACTGGCATAATCCTAAGCAACATGACCGTCTAATACAGGAAAAGTACATTGTGTTTGATTGTACGACAAAAAACGCATGAATAAATACTTCTGATCTTAGAATACCTATATTAGATTACAAATTGTAGTTTTAGGCGAGTCTTTTTGACCAACACAACCCGAAGTCTGTCCGCAACGTTTAAACTTCTTTGTAAAATTTCACATTTTAATAATAGCGTCTCTATGTTCAAAATTTCGTATGTTACGTTTTGTACGTGTACGTATCATTCGGTTTACGTTTAAACATTACATGTCCCAACAGCTAAATCCAATAAAAACAAAATATGTAGGACATTAGAATCCCGTTTTCTTAGTAATTCCAGTCAAAAGTGTTGATCAAAAAGTCGATTAGCCCATTTTTTTAAAATGGCAATCTTTTTTGGCTATACTAACTATAAATCTATCAAAAACAACTGTCATAGCTTGCGGAACATATATCATGGAAAGTTTGAACAGTTGGCTTAGGCTGCATGCAACACGTGTACGAGACTTGTAACTTGCTTGCATTAAATTCAAGAGTTAAAGCGTTAGTTCGAATTCGAATTCACGTGCGGCATATTAAATTCTCATCGCGTAATAACTTGATGCTGCTCTGAAAGCATCCAATATTACTTTGTACAATTTGTGCGCCCAAGTGAATACTTTAGTTAAGTTCTGTTTCATCTATCGTATAGAACTTTCTGTACAACAATACCTGAAGTTAAAATGAAATGTCTGTACACTGAAGATATTTTGCTAATAATGAGAGAAATAAGTGTAAGCCTTTCAAAGGTTACTATATTAATCATACTTTCTTTTTTAGGGTTTCGTACCTCAGTTGGCGAAAATAGAATCCTTATAAGATCGCTTTGTTGTTAGTCAGTCAGGACCCTTTTTTCTCAATAACGCGTGGAGGTATCAAGCTGAAATGAATATCAAAGGGTGTGTAACCCCTTGAAGTACTGTCAAAATCAAACTTTCTAAATCAACGCAATCAAAAGAGTTATATCGCAATGTGTGTCGTCGAATATAAAGCCCGGTACACTGTAGAGTAAGCTATTACTGCAGCTATTTGCACGAGTCATTGTTAATCCTCGCGCCCTCGACAAAAACGCCCGCAGCTCTCAACCCAAGAACCGTGCCTGAAACACGGAGGTATCTCTACTTTCATTACTTTGAATGAGTACTTTGCTTTTAGTATTAGTTCAGTTATATAAGATACCAGTAGTGGTAGAGAAAAGGCATCCTATGTAATGAATACTACCAGATTCAGAAGCATTCGCGTAAGTACATTTTTAAGAGGTAATACAAGTGGTCAGTAATAGCTATGGATGCCAATATCCATTATAATATTGGCCCTAGTACTAGAAAGCCGGTCAAATGCGAGTCAAACTCGAAGCTCTGCATATTGCCCTATCGAAAAGATAATTTGTACCTACTGTCAAACTTAACTTTGCCCTTGGACAACTATAGTTTATGATTTTATGAATTGCTAATAATAAGTTTCTAATCACAAAAATATATCTTTATTGTAATGTAACTACAAATTTACTTTTTTCGGACGTTTAATTGTGCTCAATGATGTTGCTTCTTGCCAAATTTTACGATTCTAGGTCATTCCCGTACCATATATGTTTTGATTCCCTTGCCAGCGTCAATAAATGCAGAATAAGCGTTTGTATCTTTCGATTACGTACACTGAATCGCCTAATAACAAAATCTTATTTTTTCAAGCTCCACTACTCAAAGGTTGTCTGGAAAAGATCGCTCTTTAGCGATAAGACCGCCTGTTGTTTACCTCTAATAGTAATTTCTTGCATTGTATTTCTCCTGTATATTTTATGAGGTGTGCAATAAAGAGTACGAAGTTTGAATTTATCACGGCTGCAAGGGAAGGGGTAGTAGGCTTAAGTATTCGTTATATATTTTAGCTATAGGTATACATACCTCTACGCAATCCTAAAAAACCGGCCAAGTGCGAGTCGGACTCGCGCACCGAGGGTTCCGTACAAACACTTTCCATCCCTAAGTGTTTAAGTTAAGTTTGCACCTGGTATGTATAGCGCCCCATATAAATTAGGTGCAAACTTGCAAAGTTAGGTATTAAAAAAAAACTACTTACTAGATCTCGTTCAAAACAATTTTCGTTGGTAGTTTTTATAGTAATGTACATCATATGTTTTTTTTAGATTTTTCATTTTCTTATTTTAGAAGTTAGAGGGGGGGGGACCAACTTTTTTCCACTTTGGAAGCGTCTGTCACGCAAACTATTCGGTTTAGAAAAAAAATGTTTTAGAAACCTCGATATCATTTTTGAAGACCTATCCATAGATACCCCACACGTATGTGTTTGATGAAAAAAAAAATTTTGAGTTTCAGTTCTAAGTATGGGGAGCCCCCAATATTTATTATTATTTTTTTATTTTTGCATCAAAATCTTAATGCGGTTCACAGAATACATCTACCTACCAAGTTTCAACAGTATAGCTCTTATGGTTTCGGAAAAAAATGGCTGTGACATACGGACGGACAGACGGACAGACAGACAGACAGACAGACAGACATGACGAATCTATAAGGGTTCCGTTTTTTGCCATTTGGCTACGGAACCCTAATAACAAAGCGTGAAAAAGCATCTCTCGGGTCAGCATGGCAGTGTCAGTTGAATTGGCACCGTTGATTTCTAGTCAGTTGCCATTGCGACTTGGGCTCCCCTTTTTGCTTACCATCAGGCGAAGTGGAGCCACTATTTTGTGCCGTTATAAATAGTAGATTGTTCAACAAGGGACTAAAACAAGCCATAATGACACGAGATGTTCTCTAATAGTTCGAGTGTCATTATGGTTGTTTAGTCTCGCGTTAAACACTCTACTTTTCACTTTGAATGCGAGAAAAATGAACGAATTTCAATATAAAATTACGATATTTATTATAACAAAGTTTCTTACAATTACGTAGTACAGCCGTTAATCTAACCTCAGAAAAATTTAAAGGGCAATTTGTACAATTCTTTATATTTAAATGTATAGTTTTCCCCTGTAAACTAAGCTGGGTGGGTAATTGAGAAGTATGTTCAATATTTCACTCGAAGTCGAAGTAAAAGTTGGAGAGAATGGAGAGTAGGTAGGTATAGTAGAGACGTAGACCTTTTCTCAAAAAGGTTGCCGATGGTCATTTCATTAGGCTCATTCTCAACCCGCGATGTTGATGGGCGTGGGTCAAATGTTGGTTGTGATTTTTGCTTTGAGGATATTTTAATTCCTTCAATATAGTATAGCCTTCGATAGATATTGTGTTTATTTTGGATTGACTCCTCTATATAGCCTTCAGCTTTATTCTTCTTCATTGGAAGATGATGATTACATATTTTGTCCGTAATTTATAAAGTGACACAGTTAATTGGTCTACTTGGTGATTACAATTCAAGCTTAATACAAGTAATAGACATCTACTCATTCCATTCAAAATTCTAAAAGAAAAAAGAAATGTTCCGTGGTTTTTTTCTTTTTTTTTGTAAAGTGACGCTTTAAATGCTTGCATATTTAGCCAACAGATTCAAACTTGAAAACTATTTTATTTAAGACTAATATGATGGACTTATGGACCATGCATGATAAAATTATATTCGTATTCGTAATAATTAATCGTGTTTCATTAAATAAAATCTTGAATTTTTGAGCGGTTGTAATTTTGAGGTTATTTTCACGCACCAAAAAGTTTGTATACCTATCACTGAAAATGGCTATAAACCTCCATTCACAAACGTCGTGATTGGCTGTTTAGGGGTTTTTCAAAGTAAATTAAAACAATTTTCCTTTTTTTGAGCAGTTGTAATTTTGAGGTTAAATTAACGCACCAAAAAGTTTGTATACCTATCACTGAAAATGGCTATAAACCTCCATTCACAAACGTCGTGTTTGGCTGTTTAGGGGTTTTTCAAAGTAAATTAAAACAATTTTACTTTAGTCCCTAGAGATTAATAAGGAGTTTTAGTCCCGATATGCAGAGACTAAAGTAACATTTTAAGAGCATGAGAAGTGAAAAAATAAATATGTCTTGAGACGGACAGACCAACAGATAGACGGACAACATAGTGGCATTATAAGGGTTCCTTTTTGAGGTACGGAACTCTGACAATAAGACTTTTTTTTCGTATCTTTGAGAAGCCTACAGTAACAAAATTATGTACTTTTCAACTTACTACATAAACCGCCTAAAATATTAACAGCCTCGCAGCTGACTAGAGAAATTACAAAGAAACGCCGACGACAGCACTTTTAAAACACAAGTAACTTTTCAAAAGTAATAAACCTAAGGCAAAGTGTCGTTAACAGTTTGCAAAAGAATGTCGTTTAAATGATTTAAATTCAAAGCAGTAATTTCCTATACTCGAGCCGGCCCAGTTTTTTGTTGCAGCGCGGCGGCGAGCGCAATTAGAAAATTTTGAATGAGAGCGAGCAGAGTTGTTAAAACAAGTTGTTAGCTGCGCTCGTACTCAGTGTTGCCAACTTAGTAGCTTTATAGCTATCTGTGGCACAATTTTAGTACATATCAAAATGTTTTGGATTGTTTGATTCGACCGCTTACCGCGAGGAATCTTTGCCGTCGCCGTGTTTTTGGCACTCATTATGAGGTCACAAATCTATACAAAATTACAATATATACTTAGGAGTTTTTTAGCTATCTTTGGCACACTTCCGGTACCAATAGTTTGCATACTGCGATTTTTTAGAATTGTTTTATTCGACCGCTTTGCACCAACAGATAGGTACCTACGATTAAATAGGTACTACCGAGGAATCTTTGCAGTCACCGTGTTTTTGGCACTTTTCCGTGGTCACAAATGTATACAAAATATAATATGACGTTATTTTGTTATTATTATGTCTACAATAACACCCATAAAACAAGAATGTTATCTATCCTGCCGTATGTGTAAAATAAATCAATATCACATCCACCACATCATTTAAATCTGGGTTTTATTCTATGAATCTAGTTAGTTTTTGAACAAAATTTAAGCCATTAGTGAATTGGTGAGTTGGCAACACCGCTCGTAGAGCTCGCCCCATATAAATAACCGACATTCAGAGTAAAGGCTCCATTGAAATAATTATCACGCTTCAGATACAGTTTTAATGAGTGAAAACGTCATCATAACTGCGTTGGCTTAAAAACAAATGTTCCTGCATTATAATCTTATATAGTTTTATTTTAAGTAGTTCCAGTAAAGTTATTCCCCGAAAATTACAATTTAAAAGCTCCAAATGGGACAAAAATCTTATTCGTTGACTTTATTATCACCCACCACTTTTACTAGGGAATAAATTCATCGTTTCGAATGATAGCTGAATGCTATTTGATGAACATATAAGGGTCATTCTTGAGAATCGAATTCTTCATGTGATTCCCTTGGCGATTTTTATTTTTATATTTTTTTACCTATTTGCTAGAAAATATGAAATTGTATTTAATTTTACGCAGATTTATCAAATAGGCACCACTTTTGGTCAATTTGATACAGAAATATACCACTTTATGTTTTAACCGCCTGGGGAATAAGAAAAGATGACATGGGAATAAGAAAAACGCCAAAGGAATCATAAGAAAAAGTACAGGGGAATAATATTAAGATCAGTTTTTCTTACATAAATAAAAAGTTTTACAAAGTGTAGGGATACAAAAAATCACAGTGTTTTATTCGAATTAATTGGCAATTTTCTTAATAATCGAACCACCGTCGAGGAATAAAAATTGCTGGGCATAAGCATTTTCTCTTGAATTCAGCTCAAAATCATTTGAGACCTGCTGTACCTAAATGGAATAAAATTCTAAATCAATGATTCAGTCATCTGCAACGCGAATTAAAGGGAAATTTATTTTCTTTTCATGAAAACGCAAGAAAACTGTGATTCCCTTGTTCGAAATTAGAACCAGAGGAATAAGAAAAAAGTATGTTTCTTGTCGATTCTGCCGAAACTTAAATTATTATGAGAACAACTATTAAGTCTACACATGCAAGCATTCATGTAGTTTTCTTTTTACTAAACACTATGTACCTATTGCAGATATAAAATTTTATATTAAAATTCAAGGGAATCAAAATCATAGTGAACCAAAGCCAAGTGAATCATATATTAGCCTTCATAGCTAAGAATTCCAGCAACTAGTCGCGATCGCGACCATTCCCCGCATATCTGGAAGCGTTACTGACGTTTGCCAAGCCCGGCCATTGCAACTGGTCAGATGACGTTTAAGTAGGGATGTGCGCCGTGTTGAATGAGGCACCAGGGGAATCATAGCTTAGCTCTGGACAAACCCTTAACTTAGTTTTTTTTTTCATTACGATACACACAGCAACCATATTTTTTCTTCTAAATAAATAACTTATATTCTTATAATTTAACTCAATTCTATACTTGATTTCAATTCACAACATGTACTTTTTGGGGTAGTTTGTTCAAAAAATGGCAAATGGACGCACCAAGGGAATAAAGTTTTATGTGTTTAATATTTTTTTACAGTTAATTATACTTAACTTAAACAAAAAATATATCGTGCTCCAGTTAGATTAGGTGCTAATGTAATATATAAAAAATACTATGGTCAATTATTTCAATTGTGCGGGTACTTTATCCTTCTGGACGCTGTAAATTGACCCTTTCAAGAATCACCCATAATATAAGTACATAAAGTCAAGAAGAGCGCAGTGCGCACTAAAAAAATATCGGAACAAGCAAACCACAATTTTGTGGTGTTAGATGGCGTTATAAGTAGGTAACATCTGTATTTTTCGACATGGTAGATGCGCTTACCGTGTCGACGCGCTTGGCCCGATTGATCATTATATCGGCTCGACTGACAATAAGCTAATATCAAACATGAGGCCGGACGCGTGCGCATAAATATCAATCAACTAGCTACTACTTTCTTTACCGTATTCGGTAAAAGCATCCTTTAACCATCTTACATTGCCTAAAATTGGTTAAAATCCGTCCAACCCTTTTGGCGTGATGAGAGGACAAAGCAATGTTTAGAAACCGATGTGCCATAAAAAAAATTTAAAGCGTAACTAACCTACACTATGGTTGTTTAGTTGTAGTTAATTCATGGGAACATGGGATTTGAACTGACAGCGGTCCAGCGCTGGTTTAACTGAGTTAAGACTCAGGGGAGGCCAACGGGTAGGCCGATGTGAGAGCATACAGACAGGGGTAACTATTCATTACATTTACAAGCCAGTTGAACAGTTCGTAACGAGATTTTATGATAAAATGACATATATTGGAGATAAAAAGCTGATACATAGATACATATTTAGGTAGTTTTAAGGTAATACGAAGCTGGTTTTCTAGTAAGGATAGAATGTTTGGCAAACATTTTTGAAAAAACACACTTTCACATTCAGACTGTATAGACAGGATGTGTGTCGTCAGTTGATGTCGTCAAATTAACGTCGACGTCGTGATTAATGTCGTGAGATACAGTTATTGTCGTACCGTGTGCGATCTAACATGTCAATGTAGTATATTTTTTTATATGTTTGTATGTTACTATTAAGGTAGACAAATATATCTTTAAGACACAGTTGCCTGTAAATAAATTATTTGATTGTTATTTTATTATATTTGCAATTAACAAATAAGTATGGAAGATAAGACAAATAAGATAAGAGAAAAGGGGACAGGACGGCAAATCAATTAAACTACACAGTTATTTCACGGCTTGTATACACGACATATAACCGCGTCTTCCATACGTTGGCAATTTGTCGTCTTTCAGGGCAATAAGCCAGACAAATTGCCGCTTTCCAATCCGAGAAGCACATCATTTACCTACTGAGCAAAAAGATTTTTCAAAGGCATAGTTTGAAGTCCAAAAACTTCACTTTTTATCCTAGTATATTTCGCAGCCTTAGAATTCCTAATCAAAAGTTTTGAGAAAAAATAATATAAAAAGACTGAATAACGACCGCTTTTGAAATAATTACTTGTAATTCTCAGGGCACCATCATTCTAAGACCATACTGCTTTGGATTCCAATTAGTAAACCAATAAACAACGACTTTTAAAAGATGAACGTCATAGTCATGCAAAAAATGTTAATTTGGACGCGTTCATTATGCTGGGATTGTATCAGAATAAAGTAGAAGAACGTATAGAACCCGAGGCTGGTTTTTCGGGCATTTATGATCGGAAGGGCAATTCAAGAGATTTGGGACCACCCATCCAAATAACACGAGACAAAGACGGCCATTTAGGCCATACCCTCGTGTACGAATATATTTCGTTTGCCTTATCTACTGTATCTAGATAAGCACGAGTTTATGGAACAAGTTTAGAGCAAAACGATTCCCACACGGGCGTGGTGTCCGTAAATCCAGGTTGAGATCGCAGTATAATTTAACTCTCGAACAGTTAAATAAATGTAATAAAAACGTCCGCAATGGCTCACTCACACCTACAATATTATCAAGTTGTGACATTTGTCCATATCATTTTTGATTAAGTATATTTTCTCAAAAATGCAATGAAATATCATCATTACGTGCGTGTTATATAACGGCTTCGAAGAATCACGTGTCAGGCGGAACAACTTGAGAGAACTGTAAAGGAATTTCAATTTCATACATAATTGAAGGCCTAAGGCGAAAAGTAATTTTTTTAAAGATGGCATCTGTGTTCATGAACAGGCTAGACAGCTTAATTTTTGTGTTTTTTTTGGGTGGTGCATTTTTTATTTCATTGCATATAATGTATTATGTTTGAGAAAAGCACGCCGTGAAAGAGGTTGCCGGCTTCCTTACCTACGCTCGGCCGTCTATACCTACTCACCCGGTAAGTTCTTCTTTCCCGGCGACTGCAGTAATGTACTGTTCAAAAGTTGCTAGATAGTAGCGATTTCTATTGTTCTTAACGTCTTGCCATGACACGTCATGTCATTTTGAGTGGTTGTTTTTTTAGTTCCTCTGTGATAATAGTAGATTGTTCAACGAGGGACTAAAACAAGCCATAATGACACGAGATGTTTTAGCCACCCGAGCTAAGCGAGGGTTGCTAATAGTTCGAGTGTCATTATGGTTGTTTAGTCTCGCGTTAAACACTCTACTTTTCACTTTGAATGCGAGGAAAATAAACGACGTTCAATATAAAATTACGATATTTATTATAACAAAGTTTCTTACATTTACGTAGTAGGTACAGCCGTTCCTCAAAAAAAATGAAAGGGCAATTTGTACAATTCTTTACATTTAAATGTATGGTTTTCCCCTGTAAATTAAGCCGTGTTTTTTTTGTTAAGTGACGCTTTAAATGATTGCATATTTAGCTGACAGATTCAAATTTGAAAACTATTTTATTTAAGACTAATATGGACTTATGGACCATGCATGATAAAATTACATTCGTATTCGTAATAATTAATCGTGTTTCATGAAATAAAATCTTTAATTTTTATATTTTTGAGCAGTTGTAATTTTGAGGTTATTTTCACGCACCAAAAAGTTTGTATACCTATCACTGAAAATGGCTATAAACCTCCATTCACAAACGTCGTGATTGGCTGTTTAGGGGTTTCCAAAGTAAATTAAAACAATTTTACTTTAATCCCTAGAGATTTGATCATTATTTATAAAAATAAAAATGTGGTATTTCCACATAAAAATATGAATCGATAAAAAGATTCTATATAAATGTTAAATAAAGTCAAACTAACCGAAATAAAGTCAAATCGGGTCATGTCGAAATGCAGCGACAAACCGAACCTATAATAATGTGTAATTGTGTAAAGTATAAGCATTGTAACTAGGTCACATGCGTACAGTCCACTATATTTTTGTCATTTAATAAACATGCGTAATTTTGAAGCGCAGCCAAGATTTAGTTGACATACCGTTTTGATTAACTAGCTGTGTGAAAATTCTGGTTGAGTTTCGATAGGCGGTGATTTCAGGGGAGGGGAGGCATAAAAGTGTCTGTTTATGTATTTGCTTTAACTGGTTTATTACTGAGAGGCCTAGAAAGCATGACAATCCCATTTTTTAGGGTTCCGTAGTCAACTAGGAACCCTTATAGTTTCGCCATGTCCGTCTGTCCGTCTGTCCGTCCGCGGCTTAGCTCCGTGATCATTAATACTAGAAAGCTGACATTTGGTATGAGTATGTGTATGTATAACGCCGACAGAACGGTAAAATAAAAAATACAAAAAAAAATTTTTTTCGGGTACCTCTCGAACACCTAAAGTGGGGGTGATTTATTTTTCCTTTTAACACTAGTGTGTGGGAAGTCGTTGAATAGGTCTTGTAAAAATAATAGGGGTCACCTAACATTATTTTTTGATAAAGTCAGCAGTTTTGTAAATATTCGCTCCGAAAACAAAAAAAAATGGGTCCCCCCCCCCCTCTAACTTTTCAACCACGGGTCAAAAAAAATCGGAAAAATTCATGTAAATGAGGCCTTATAAGTACTTTCAATGAAAACTATATTGAACAAAATCGGTTGAGCCGTTTTTGAGTTATCGCAAAATTTCATATTTTTTCTTTAAAAGGGCGTAAGTTGACTTCCAGAAGGTAATAAGTGATTACAGTTTCTAGGGCGTTTATGACCTTTTTATAGAGCTTAAATTTTTTCTTAACTTAAACCTCGGGCTTAAAACAGCAGTTTATTGTGAAGGATGAGAAACTACGGAACCCTACACTGAGCGTGGCCCGACATGCTCTTGGCCGGTTTTTTATAAAATAATTAATATCGAACAGAGCTAAACATGTCATTGGAAACATACCCTTAGGGTAATATGCACACTGCGACTTTTTGTCACGGTATCAGTACATCTCTCATGAGACAGGTGTAATGTCAGGGTGACAAAAAGTCGCAGTGAGCTTTTATATGGATAATTCCCCGCACTACTGTCACCCCGGCCTGTAGCACCCATGAATCACAGCGAATACCACAATTTATCGCCGCGCGTCCTTATTATCGTCCGACGCGCGATACCGCATGACCTGAATATCGCTTTTGTTACTCGTGATCAAATATTATGGAATTGCACATTTAGACATTTTGAAATGAGAAGGATTGAATGGGCTTGGTAAAATTTTTTATAGTTTTTTTTTTGATAGCTGTAAAGATTTACAAGCTGCAGTCATTAATTTTTCTTTACTTAGGGTTTTCGAAATTAAAGCCTGACCAGAAATGTATGACGATTGTCAAGAGGGCACAATTTATAAGATTTATATGGCAACAATTTTGCAACCAATCACAACCCACTATAATGACATTGCTTTTAAATACCTGTCAGTTCCACTATGTTAAGCTCGTAATATCATTTAATGGAATGCACTCCTTTTCTGGTTGTTTTTCGTGTAGTAATCACATGTACACTTTATTTATAACCTTACTTACTTAATGGTTTTCGACATTTTCTTTGGATAATTTTAAATATTTGTCTTTTAAAGAAATCACCACGAATGACATTGACATTGTTGACAAACCATCATAAAATCATTGCCAGTGTAAGAAATTAGTTCCAGTGAAATTCCGCAATATGGCGCATCCTCATATATTTCTGGTCAAGCTTTAATTTCTTTAATTAACCATTTGGCATTTTTCAATATTAGTGGCTGATGAAGGAATCTTTGCCTTACAATCTTAATTGAAAAAAAAACTAGTCGATGATTGACACTTGTCATTCCTTACTCTAAGCACTTGTCAATTGTCAAAATTTCAACGGTTTGACAGTGTCACCCTAGCTGTACACTACTAGCAAAGTTAACCGAAGTTGGCCGAGGCGAAGTTGACCGAAGTATAGGTTTCCGTAGCGAAGTGTGGAGGGGACACTGTCTTTTCCCCCAACCTCGGCCAACATCGCGAGATTTTAAGCCAGCTACGAGTAAGTCTGTATACTACAGCACCTATTTAAACACCCCTGGTGGCGTTCATAGAACACGATTTCCACCAACAAATAAGTATAAATTATTTTATCTATCTATCAGGTGCTATCAGTCACAGACGCCCACTGCTGAACGTCGTCGCCATAACTCGCCATAAAGTGCGATCCCGTGCAGATCGCATCAATTGACTCCCCACTACCCTCACGAGGTCTTCCGTCCCAGCCGCGTGTATAGCGCGCCGATTGAAAGACCTCAAACACTAGGGTACTTTTTATCCCGAAAAATGTAGTGTTCCCGTGGGATGAGCGGGTAACACCGCGTGGCGCAGCTAAGCATATTTACTTTTCGCCAGAATCCCGATCGGACGACGCCGAAAAGCGATGCAATAGAGCCGCGTGTATAGCGCTCCGATTGAAAGACCTCAAACACTCGGGCGTCCTCCTCTTTGTGCCCGCTCTTTTGATCTCGACTAAATGTATAGGTACTCCCATTCCCTTTTACCTTCTCCAATCTTTTCTTTTACTTTTATTTTCACGCTGCGAAGTGCGAATGTGTGATTTCGAGATCCGTTCAATCACGTCGGGATCGGGATATTTATCTATCCTTTCTTTACGTCTTATTATTAAAGTGTTATAAGTAATGCAAAAACTGTCTCCAAAGGATTATACACGCTTTACATTACTCGTACTCAAGTCCACCTAATAATAAGTAACCATGTAAACAAATATTGGAAGATCGTTTTACCCTACTTCAAATTTTCGTATTGCATACAATAAATCTGGGAACCGATCGGATTACAGAAATGGAAAATCCTAAACTTCAGGAGATAAACTCATCGCGTTTGGACTTTGGCGTCATTTGATTTGACTAGACGAGCAATTTATTCGTACTCTCACCAAAAGAAGCGTGTCTCCTGAAATTGTAACTTGATATAAACTTATTTTACTCAACATCGACAGGCGACAACGCCATTTAATAACATAGGGCTTATAGCCATAAAATTGCTATTTACTCTTGGAGCATTGCACGATTCTCTAAGGTCAACAAAAATAAAGATGAGGATAAAACCTAATGTTATAAAAAAAACAAGTTCATTGAGTTCATTATGACACCTACAATAACTACAATACCTATATAATGTACTGCTAATAGCTTGCATGGAAACAGCCGGTTTCAACCATCTCATGCAAAAATACAAGCTCTCTAGCTTCCATTTAAAAGTCCAACTAGCTAAGCTCGCCTACAGCTAACTCTTACTAAAATGCTAAGTGTTGTAAAACGGCTTCAGACACCACCTGCGCTGAATCTCGAAAATAAGGCGCTGCATAAGTATTTAGGTGCATTTTTTATGTGGATGCAAAAGCACTACAGAAGCAAAAGTTCTAGCTGGATCTTGTAATTAAGGTAATACCCACTAGTGGCTCTGTCAGTAGGTAAGTTGTAGACCACGCGATAATTTTTAAAATGGCTGAATTATGACTTTTACGTTTTCTATCTATACCTTAACTTAGTATCTATTACGCCATTTTAAAAATTCCGAATAACGGCCTTGACAACAAAAATCTTTTTAATTAATGAACTTGCTTACAAAACACGAGAATGGATTGAGAAGTGCGGTCTGTTGGCGAGAACAGCTGGATATCGTAAATAGTCTAAAAGCTAACTCCACAATGAGAAATGTAGGTCAAGCGACAAATATAGCGAGACGCACTTTGTACCCAATCTACTCTTAAACAAAATATAGGGCACATTTTTTTTTATACGCTTATATCTGGTTATAATCAACTTGTTTTCAAATTATCAAAGTGTAAAAAACAGATACCGAGATCAAAGTACAAAGAAGAGTTAAATTATAACGTTGGCCGGTTAGCCAGAGGGTTCGAACCCTGTCGAGGCGCGATCGATCATGATGTAATTTTTCTTTGATCTTCGTAACAATGTTACAAGTGATATTTTCGTGTAACACAAAAGTTTATTTTACACTTTCACGGACAGTAAGAAGAGCGACGTCTATTTGGGCCCTTGAGATACGTCTGTGGACGGGGACTTTTATATTTACGAAACTGCCTCTGTCTACAGCCGAATATTCTCATAGTTTTCATATAAAGGCAAATGTTTTATGTAGATTTTATAGACAAAAGTCTGAGCCGCACGCAATTTTCAAAATAATAAATAATAATAATAATAAATATCAGACAACCTCACACAAATCGATTAAGTACCAAATTAAGCTCAAGAAGGCTTGTGTTATGGGTTACTAGTCGACGATAGACATTCCTATATAGATAAATATATACTTAGAAACATAGAACAACCATGACCCAAGCACAAATATCGGGGTTCATCACAACTGCGATGCAGTTTGTTGGCGAACCCGGGATCGCCGGCTCAGGAGGCAGGTTCTCTACAAACTGCGAAAACCGCGTCATCGTAAAATGGTCTTCGGAATGGTTGTGATGACTGATGAGATAACTTTTGGGTCCATTAGCGCTTTTGGGAAATGTCTCTGTCTCTATACGAACATGGGTCGGGATGGTCCTCGGAGATCACAGTCCTGTGGGATGATTTATGGCTTTTACGCGTTTCCTCGTTCAGTTGGTAGCAATATGTATAAAGCTAGCGACCCGCCCCGGCTTCGCACGGATGCAATGCTCATAAATTATGCATGTATTATACATGTAAACATTCCTCTTGAATCATTCTATCTATTAAACAAAACCGCATTGAATTCCGTTGCATAGTTTTAAAGATCTATACACAGGGACCGACAGCAGAAAGCGACTTTTTTGTACTATGTAGTGATGTTGTCATAGCATTTATCTAATGTGCCGTTATTGAATGGGTATTTTTAAACACGAGTAAAACCCCCCTCTGGGTTTTAGGTGTTCAAACTCCTCCGGAAATATGACGCGACCAACCACATTCTAGTCAATAAATTAGTGTCGTTCAGTGTCCAGCAGTACCTAGCTGAGATTTAAATAAAAGTACAAGGGTGTATAAGAGTAAGTTCGGTTGTGCCAGCCATATCAGGGGCCCTATGATGGTTGCGTTTATCACGTGATAAAGCACCTCTAGCATAACTGTGACACGCGACTTTAAGTCGCGCGACAAACAAACGAAGTCGCGCCAAGATATGCTACCCTACAGGACACATGTCCGTAATTAGCTCGAGTCGCCTTTTCCAATCGCCGTGTTGATGTTGTTTTATTTCCTTGGACCCCTTCCGATACCAAAACTTGGCTAACGGCTACGCTCGTATTTGTAAGTACTGTACAATGTCCATAGCTAATTGAGATGAACCAAAAATTGTAATATCCAGTATTTTCATAAAAAATCTCAAAGCAGTTTAATTTAAGATACTTACCTAACTACTATTACCTTCATCTATATTTGATGTGTAGGGACAGGGACATGCTAATTACCAGCTAAACTAAACTGCTACAATACGTTCAGTACCTTTAAAGGCAATTTCACAAAGGCACCTCGCAAGTAACTTATGGGGACTGGCTCCGAGCAAAATGGATATTTGCCGAGTTAGAAAACCGCGCGCAGTCTTTAGCGACGACGCTCGGGACGTGACCGCACTATTTAAGTTATGGCGGCTTTATATCTTCACTATAAAATTAAAACAAGCTAAGACGCTGTTTCGTGGGAATTTTCCGTCGACGCTCCTTTTAGTAAAGAGAATTCTGTATTAAAGGTATTTTGTATTAAAAAGTGTTTCGCTTGTAGAATAAATCTTCCATTCACGTTAAGTAGGTGTAGGTTTTTTGAGTTAATGTGCATTGTAGTCATTCTAAAGCATACAGCTTTATTTAGCCATCATTAATCAACTTTATTTAAGTACCTACCATAAGGTGCCAGCGAACTTCGTCAGCGTGGAAGAAAAAAATATAACTCCTTTCTTGATTCTCCGCAGTTGGGTAAAAAGTAACCGGTTTTAGTATACGATTACTCATTTTTTTAGTGAGAGCAAGAACGATAATGTTAAGATGCGCGGCAAAGGAACTGGCGGTAAGACTTGCTAGTCTTCTTCTCCTGGTCTCATATTAGTCAGATAATATAATAAATAAGTATTGTATTAGTTTTCAGTTACCTAATTTTGTCTAATGGAGCGATCAATTTGTCACTCAAAAAGGATTTCAGACATCTCTCGAGCATTTCGCCGCTAAAATATCGGCTTTGTGATTCAGCGTCAGCGGCAAAGTGTACTTTGAGTGTCACGTCTGTTTCCCGGCGACCGCTAAACAGCATTAGTATCAAAGTGCCAGCGCGAGCCGGCGAGCTGCCGCAAAGCTAAGGCGGAGGCTCATGGAAGGATATTTCTTAAAAGATGGAAAAGATAAAAGACGCATACGTCTTTTTAATTTATGGCCACTGTCTCGCATTTTGGCCGATAAACCGATAGATCGATGGCATAAAGAAAATACGCGTTTAAAACAAAACACAGCCTATGCTGTCGCGTCTCCGGCGACTATATACATATCAAAGTAACTCTACTATTTGCTCTATTCGATTTTGTTTTAGGGTAGCCATCTGTTTAACACTTTAAAAAAAACAGACATCTCTTGAGCATATCTCAGCCTTTCGCCGCTTAAATATCGGCTTTGTGAATCAGCGTTAGCGGCAAAGTGTACTTTGATTGTCACGTCTGTTTCCCGGCGGCCGCTAAACAGCATTTAGTATCAAAGTGCCAGCGAGAGCCGGCGAGCTGCCGCAAAGCTAATGTGAACATGATTTCTACAAAGATGTAAAAGACATCCTCATAACTATTAAGCATTTTTGATTCTACGGCCACTATTTTTCAATAGTTATATCGATACCTACCCAGTACCCTTACCATGAGTTAGAGTGATCGTCCTCTAGCAACAGCCCGCAGCGTAAAAGATTTGTACCGAGAATTGTACAGCGCCTCTAGTGGTTATTACTTAGAACTACAATCTTCATACAAATCATTTACGCAGTCACTATAGCGATTACGGTCACTGGAAACTCATGGTAAGGGTTGTTTATTGGAGCGATATTTTTTTTCCTTAAAATGGTTTCAGGTAGCGCTAGATTGACATTCAACGTTATACTGTCACGTTTTTCCCGGCAGTGGCTATACGACATTAGATTCAGGGACATTAGTATCAAAGTGTCAGGGTGAACCGGCGAGCTACCGCAAGCAAGGCGGGGCACATGGTCGGATATTTCAAAAGAGATAGTAAATGATATTCATAAAAACCAATAAAAAATGGCTACGATATTCCAACGGCCGCTATTTATCATATGCTCACCTGAACAAGATAAGCCAATAAGGACCAAAGTCTAAATAGAGGTTCTATAAAATTGATAGCCACGTGAAAAATAAAGTGAGTTCATATGCTGCATTAAATAAAAAAAATAGATATGAAGACAATCCTAGACTGAACACATTTAATATTAAGCACATGTAAGGTAAACGTCCCTGTGCTTAACACTGTCCCAATAATTGCCATCTTGAATGTTATGTCATTAGCATGGTGTCAACAATTAGGCATTAGCGTGTCGAGCACAGGGACATTTACCTTACATACCTAAGTCAAAATTAAATAGATGCTAGTATCCATACATTTTTTTTTTATGATACATCACATTATAGTTCGTCTCTATTTTGTAAAACGAATGTTCAAATTGTTTTACCTATTTGATGTAATTCGATAAGGGATATTATTGTATTACAGCATCTGTCACTCAAAATCAACAAGCAATAAAACAATTAAAGAATAAAGAAACATGTTTATAAATGCAAATTTCTGAAATACGGAAAACGATAAATTTCACCTCCCAATTTATGAAAAAAATATAATCGGGAAAACGGGCACACTGCGGCATTCTAGCAAACTAATTAATGATAAAAAAATGAAAATAAGATAAAAAATCCCTCGTTAACCCCGAGAGGGCAGAAAAGCGGCGGCCGCCGCGAGCGGCTTAACTGGATCAAAATGATCCACATCGAAGAGTTTACTTGCGATAATTATCTAAAAAGTACTTATTAGAAGCTTCCAAACAAACTGAGGATAATAAAAGGGGATTGTTTGTTCAATTAAAGCCCAAGATAAAGACTTCTTGAGCTCGAAATATTTGGGCGACTTTAATTACATTAAACAACGGTTAACAACGTTTTGCTCTGTCCTTTGAGCGGAACAAAATAAGCTATAAAAGCACCTTATAGAACTTGAGCCTGTTAAATCCTTTCTGAATTTTCATTTAACAACGGGAAATGCTATCAGAAAACTATTATAACGTTAAGTTTGTAGTCCTTTACTGAAATAACAATGGGAATATTGTTTACTACGAAAATATACTTAGCATTCATAACATCCGGTAACCAAACAAGTCGATAAAACAAGTTCGAATTGTTTGGTTACCAAATGTTTGCATATCGTCATTTAGGTTTGCTAGCAAATCGGGGGGCACGGCAGTGCCCCCGCCAAGTCGAGCGCGAAGCAAACACTGCCGTACCATAATATTTTCCTTGGCGGGCGGAATTTTGTTGCCCACGAGCAGTGATTTAGATTTAATTTAATCCAATCCCGGCGGCGACGCGTTTGGCTCGGATTGTAGACACCTGCCTACTAAGCCGGCGGTCCCGGGTTCGAATCCCGGCCAGGGCAAATATTTGTGTAATGAACTCTTATATTTGTGCTTGGGTCATGGTTGTTGTATGTATTTAAGTATATATTTATCTATATAAGTACGTATATCGTCGTCTAGTACCAATAACACAAGCCTTCTTGAGCTTAATTTGGGACTAGATCGATTTGTGTGACGTTGTACGAAAAAAAAGAAAAAAAAAACCATAGATATATTTTTGTTACCTTAAAATCTGAAGTCTATAATTAATTTTCATGCACTTTTGATTTGCAGATTGATGACTTAATTCCTGTTTTTAGTCTAGTAGTGTAATCTTGAATCTAATTTGTTAGATAATAATACAATAAGCGCCGAGCGAAAGATAAATTACAAAGAATCCGTCACTCACCATTGGCGATACATCCATACAACCCGATTCCCACCAGCTTATCCTCGTGAGGATGATTGAGCACCATTTGATTCCCTATTGTTACTGAAGAAAAAATAAACGAAATGTACTCCAGGTTGTTGTTTCATTTAACGCTTCCGAACTGCTACATACTAATTGCCTTAATGTGATGATGGTGATGATTGCTTTATTATCCATCTATCTTGCGACACTCGCAACTATCATAAGCATTAGGGTTGGCAAGGAAGGCATCCGACACTCACACTTAGTTATGCATAGTCCTCATTTAATTAGAAGGAGTAAGACATGGAGTCGGTGCAAACCCACCGTCTCCCTGGCTGCTAAGCGAAGGAACTGTCAGCTGACCGCAGCGTGGCTGCCGCAGCGTAGTGCCTTTGTAAGATTCGAGGCCGAGTGCTAACTCGCTCGCTCATTGTCATTACCGTCGCCAGTTGCGATGTTTTTAATTTATCAAATATCACAATAGCTTTGTCACGGGAATACATGCATTTTTGCTTTTGCTCGAGCTGCATTGAATGACATTTTAAAGGACCAACGTTGTATTGGACATAATCATACCATACAGCAACGCGGCTTTGTAGGTAAGATTTGATGCCCTTACCATCAGTTTACAGTGACCGTGCTCGCTAGCGGATATGGCTTGTATGGAGAATTGTAGTTCTACAAAGTAACCGCGCGACGCTGTACTCTTACTCCATATAGATGGTTTACGCTATCTCTAGCGAGTACAGTCACGTTAACTTATTGGTCATGGTAAGGGTACAGTTGCAATATCAAGTTAGTAATATCTAGGTTATCACGAGGATATTATCTTGTCACTTTTATTGTAACGATAAGTATGACTCGCCATTTTGAATTTTACGCCTATGATAATAAAAAAGAAAACGTTGATTGTGAAAGGAACTGATGTCAATGAAATATTTTTACGATAACGACCGAATAACGTGTATGTCACTAAGGTAAAAACATACTCATACTCATAATAGCAAATAAATCAGTCATAGGTACCTACTTAATTAAATAAACCCTATTCGACGTAAATCGCGTTTTTCTGGTGATAATTTCCAAAGATCGTAAAATTTTAGTATTGTATGTCTAAAAAATATACTAACGAAATTACATACCTGGCTGGACTTTTATTATGCACAGTAAAGCATTAGGGTTAATCGACTTAGTGTGCGCTGGGCAGGCCCGAGTTCACGATGTTTTATTACTTTTATATCACATTTGCTTGCCTAATTGTCCTACTTTATGTTCTACGTCATTTATGTTTAGGAATTGCTGAATGTCTAAAATGCTTAGTATAGTGTTTACGCTAAAAATGTGAATCTGTTTTTTGCAAATCAAACAATACTCTCCGAAAATTTAATTAAAAATCAAATAAAATTAAAATACTGTAAGAATTAAATTCCATTCAATTAACATTATACACACAAATTACACACTAATGCAACACATTTCTATAGCCTTATTATAATTCTTTGCCATTGTTTTTGTCTTTATCGCTACAATAAATATGATGATGATAATAATGATGGAAATAATAAATAAATAAATATTGAACAACCTGAATTTGATCCAATCCAGTACGCTCTACTCGTACCAGCTCTAGTAAGGTTGTGTTATGGGTGCTAGACGACGATATATACATACTTTATACGATTATATAAATTATATTTTTGTAAGACTGACGGAAGAAATTATGTTCATTATTACTACATAAAGCGGCAACTAGTCAGTGACACAAGCAGGTGTTAGACTTCATTTTTTGGATCATCAGTTTAACCTAAAGAAATCACAAGGTAAACAAACTTTCATTAAAATTATTCAGCCATAAACCGACCTACGTTACGTTGCGCTGCATAATATTTTTAGGAGTCGTCTGAATATCCAGTGTTTTATTCACCAGCTAAGAGAGCTTGAAGTAAAGTGATGAATATTGAAGCCGCCGGGCGGTTAAATAAAACATTGTGGCTGGACTGAATATTACAAGAGCGGCGTGCCCCAGGCCGACCCTTCCGCGCAGAACAATACACGGATTGTGAATAAAATTAAAAATATATAAAGTATCTACGTTACGAAAAAGGGCTTGCTTTACGGAGATAAATGTTTGTTTACTTTGGATACATGGCTTGTTGGCAAACGGCCTGCTTCAAGAGCGCTCGTAACTTAAAAGCAAAACACCATCAGATACACTCAGTTTCACCGCTATTTTAGACACAAGTTACATTGTATTAAGGCAGGAATCTGAATGGATTTATTCGATGGTTAAATACAGCACAGTTTTAAATGTGTGGGTGTGTTTTAAGCTCTGCTAGTGCGCCGCCATTAGACATTCTCTCTCGTGCCACGTCACGTTCTCGTAGCACGTAGCGAGGCCGGCCGATAGCTACGAACCGTACCAGTCTACATTTACATATTATATTCTCATTTTGATAAGTACTGTTATCAATTTATTTATATTCTGTTTATACGGGACACCTGAAACTTGCAGTACCTATGATGAAAAACGTATCAATGGAAAGGCTTCTTGTTCACAGATTTTTTTACTAGGTACATGTGCCAGATGGAAGAAGAAAATAATCTTCAACAAATACTTCATGCACAAGCAAAACATTAATAACTGGTGTATTTTTTTTTCAACAGACTTAAAAATAGGAAAAGACAAATAAACACACGTACCCACATCGGGTGCGTAACGATGGCTATAACAACTTTTGATATAATTTCAGTCGCTATAACGCTCATCCATACTATATACTATAATATTATATATATTATTATGTATATTATTATATATTATATTATCCATACTAATATCCATACTAATATTATAAATGCGAAAGTGTGTCTGTCTGTCTGTCTGTCTGTCTGTTAACCTCTTCACGCTTATGCCGCTGAATCGATTTTGATGAAATTTGGCATGGAGATAGTTTAAGATCCGAGGAAGGACATAGGATAGTTTTCATCCTGGAAATTATCCCTAAAAAGATTGAAAAGTGAGTAAGTAATTCATGATGATATTGATGACCCTGTAGAAAATGTAATAATTAGACCAAAAGGACAATTGCTCTTACATTTGCTTAGGCGCTTTTAACAACCCCTTTTGTTACGTGTGTGTGTTGTACGAGGTTGCTTCCATACTTCCAAGTTCGACGCGGACGTAGTCGCGGGCAAAAGCTAGTAATATTATAAATGCGAAAGTGTGTCTGTCTGTCTGTCTTGTCTGTTACCTCTTCACGCTTAAACCGGTGAACCGATTTAGATGAAATTTGGTATATAGATAGTGTCAGTCCCGGGGAAGAACATAGGATACTTTTCATCCCAAATAAATTTAGTGTTTATTTATTTATTTATTTATTCAAGGAGAACCAACAGCTAATTATGACATATAAAAGGAAAACTTAAATAGAATTACAGAGCCAATTACAGGAACTCACAGATAGACACCGTATATGAAACATATAAGTAACAACGCGCATTATTAATACGGCGCGCACACACAGCAGAAATACGTATACACTTACAGTTTATTCATGAAGCCTTCCTAGGCCAACAACACAAATACTTAATACTAAATACTAAACTGCACTAACACGAGATTCTATAACGCTCATTTGAAAAACGCGTCTGCTAAACTACGCCTCACAGAAGGAACTACACAATTAAATACATCAATATCAAGCTCCCTCGTCGAGCTGTTCAGTTGCCGACTAGCGCGGTTAAGGAAACTATTTCGTCTGTAGTTGGATGATGTACGCCTCAGAGATATGGGGGGGAAATGCCTTTTGGACCGAGAAGGAGCAGTAAATGACAGTTCTTGAAGCAGTTCGGGACAGTCAACGCCACCCGTTGTGATTTGTAGCAAGAAAGTGATATCAGCTATTTCCCGTCGCTTATATAAAGGGATCAGATGGTGCTTCCTACAGACATTAAGGTAATTGGATGAAGTGTAAGGCTGTTCCCGTGGGTTTGATATAATTATTGAATGATATAACAACACTTAATATATCAACATTTGATATAATTATTGTTTAAAATACTGATCATTTTATCGAATAACATTTAATATAACATTGTTTAAGTATAATGCATATTTCTTCTAATGAATTTATGGTATAACGTTTATTTTATCTAACGTTCAAATGGCATAACGTATAGGGTATAGAGAAATAGGGGGGCGGGGGGTGAAGCCCCCCGCATTAAAAAAAACTTAAACCAAAAGTTTAATTAGAAACGTAGGTTAGGTTAGAAAAAAAAGAAAAAAAGAAGAAAAAAAAAGCTTTGGGTTAGGTAATAAAACGCAATTCGCACACAAAAATTAATACATTTTTCATTAAGCATAAGTATACCTAATGTTGTTATATCAAATGTATTTTATACTAATTGAAATTATAGGTACCATATGAAATTATACCATATGAAATTATACCAAATGTTGTTATACCAAATTAACATTATACCATATGATGGTTATAGGAAATAAGGGTTCTACCAAATGATAAATAAACGAAATAAAAATAGATATTTTAAAATTATACCAAACGTTTATTATATCAAATGAGTGATTATACCCTTTGAAATTATATGAAAT
The DNA here is from genome assembly GCA_947623375.1 of Apotomis capreana. Classification (NCBI taxonomy): domain Eukaryota; kingdom Metazoa; phylum Arthropoda; class Insecta; order Lepidoptera; family Tortricidae; genus Apotomis; species Apotomis capreana. Next base: position 21,217,028 of record OX392504.1, read on the forward strand.
GTTGTTATATCCAACATACTTATACCATTTATTTTTATATCGATCATTACACACCCACCTACATCACTTCGTGGGACGAGTGCTTATATTATAATAATCAAAGATATGCACGAGTTTCGGTAAAGATTATAAAACATTTTAATTCTGAAGATTGACTAATGTTCAGAAGAAAATTGTGTAGTAACCGCCTACTTAAGCATTATATTTTATGTTCGTTATAAGACTACTTACTAACATACTCCACACTTTGTTGATGACGACGCGGTTGGCGTAGTGATAGTGCAGCTGTCTACTGAGTCGACGGTCCTGGGTTCGAGTCCGGGCAGTGGCAAATATTTGTGTGATGAACTCGAATATGTGTTAACTGAGTTAAGGATGTTTTCTATGTATTTATGTAAGTATATTATGTCTAGTGCCCATAACACAAGCCCACTAAAAGTACTAGAGATTACTGTGGAACTAGATCGATTTGTGTGAAGTTATCAGATCCAATGTAAAAGAAAATAATGAATAAAGACTTAAGTAATGGAGTGAAATTTAATACCTACCTATATTTTACCTACTCTCGAGCCCCGATCCCAATCGCAATCGAGGCAGAACCATAAACCTTGCGATACTTGCTCAAATACAAATATTTGAGTTTGCACGATAATCGAATCGAATCCATAGGAAACTTTCATACCAAATGGTTTGTGCAGATCTCTATTTCATTTCCTCGGGCGCGGGAAATAAAAACATTATCTTCTGCCGCAACCGAGCGTGAACGTCCCGCGCAAAAAACAAATAGGGGCGAGTTTAATTTTGTTTGTCTCTAATGGTTATTTTCTGGAACTAATCAAATAGTTTTATTTATTATTATTTGTGTTTTCTCTGATATGATGACGTTTTATTTAATGAAAATAGAATCCTTTATTTTAATCAATTCTGTTTTTACCTTGAAGTTTTTCAAGTTATAAACAATATCAATTGATTGTTTACGATAATCATAATGTTTTAGTACCATGATTTTCGCAATTGTTTTTAAGTGAATTTAATCACTATTTATTATACTTTATAAGTACAAATAGTAGAGTTACTAAGCCGCGAAATTGTGCGCATCGGGTTACAAGCATGAAATTTCTACCACACATAGAGCGTTCTACGGTTATAATTTTCAGATGTGGAGGGAAGTCAGATTCGTCCCCTGTGTGGTGGGAGAGCGGAGTGAAGAGGTCCAAGTACTGCCCTTTTTCTTTTTTTTATTACTGATCAGTTAAGGCTATAAGGGCTTGTGCGACATCGTTTTAGTGTATAATAGATATCAGCTATTAATTCTTCATGTTATTTAAGAATAGTTTCATATAAAAATTTGGATTTATCGCAGAAAAGGTAAAAATCACAACAAGTTTTTTTTATTCAGAACGATAAATTAGTTACCTATAATGAATATTTACAATTTAAAAAAATACTACTAAACAGCAAATTTAATCTTGTTTTTAAAAATGTATGCATATTGGGCACATCTGATACAAAAAGTATCTTGAAAAAAATGTTGATGTTAAGCTTAGCCTGCGTGTTCTATTTTGCTAAGTCGCGAAATTGTGTACATCGGGATACAACCACAAAATTTCTTTCTACCACAGATAAAGTATTCTGCGGTGATTATTTTCAGATGTGGAAGGAAGTCAGATTCGTCCCCTGTGTGGCGGGAAATCGGGGTGCATAGGACAAAGGAGTCCTCTTTTTCTTTTTATATTACTGATCAGATAACGCTACTAGAACTTGTGTGGTGTCGTTTTCGTGTAAAACAGATATCAGAAATTTATTTTTCATGTTATTTATTCATAGTTCCATATAAAAATATGGTTGTATTTCCCAAATTGTAAACATCACAACAAGTTTTTTTTATTCAGGGAGATAGATTAGTTATATTTCCTGAATATTTACAACTAAAAAAAATATTACAAAATAGAAAATTTAATTTAGTTTCTAAAAATACATATTATGCACTCTTCATACAAACAGTAACTTAAATAAATTGTTGATATTCAGATGGGCCCGTGTGCTCGTGATACATTAGCAAAAAAATATTTTGTTTTAATTACATTAATTTGTTTTTCTAGGACGTATATAGTAAATATTATATGTAAAAGCATGTTAATAATCATTATTTAATGTATTTAATGAAGCGAAATAGGATGCGTTCGGAGATTTACGTTGGTTACGCCGACGTAAAGATATATTTTAAGCTACTGTTTGTATGAGAAGTGCCCAACATGCATATATGTTTAGAAACCAGATTAAATGAGCTTTTTGAAATAATAATAATAATAAGCGCCTTCAACGCTTGGGTGATACCTCTGCTCACTTACTCCTTTGGCATACTAAGGTGGACTCAGACTGAGCTGGACGCCCTGGATACGAGGGTTCGTCAGCTGCTCACTATCACTACACACCGCATGAGGCACCCACGCTCGTCAGTTATGAGACTGTACATCCCGCGTAAGTGTGGAGGCCGTGGCTTTTTAAATGCCAAGGACCTTCATAACCGCGAGGTGTGCAATCTTAGGGAGTATTTCCTAAACAACGAGTGTGGGATCCATCGCGATGTAGTAGCAGTTGACAAAGGCCTCACCTCTCTCTCCTTGGCAAACGAGAACTGGCGCACACCAAAGGTGCTTAGCACCGATGACCGCAGGGCTGTATGGAAGAGCAAGGAGCTACACGGGCGGTTCTACAAGGTCCTTACGGGGCCCGATGTAGATCTGCTCGCGTCGGTGAACTGGCTACGCTTCGGGGATCTCTTCGGGGAAACCGAAGGTTTTGTCTGTGCAATTGCGGATGAAGTAATGATGACGAACAATTACCGGAGATATATCCTGAAGGACGGTACGGTCGACATTTGTCGGGCATGCCGCCGTCCCGGTGAGTCACTCAGGCATATAATCTCCGGTTGTTCTCATCTTGCTAACGGTGAGTACTTGCACAGACATAACCAAGTAGCCAGGATTATTCACCAGCAACTTGCTCTTCGATACGGTCTTGTGGGGTCTGAGGTGCCGTACTATACGTACGCACCGATGACAGTTCTTGAGAATGGTCGTGCCACGCTCTATTGGGATCGATCTATCATCACGGACAGGACTATTGTAGCCAATAAGCCTGATATCGTGTTGGTAGATCGATCCAAGCGCCAGGCAGTGCTCGTCGACATCACCATCCCCCATGACGAGAACCTTGTGAAGGCCGAGAAGGACAAACTCAGCAAGTACCTTGACTTGGCTCACGAGGTAACCGCCATGTGGGATGTTGATTCGACGATCATTGTCCCGATAGTCGTTTCAGCGAACGGTCTTATAGCGAAGAGTCTCGACAAACATCTTAAGAGACTCTCGCTAGATGGCTGGATCAAGGGTCAGATTCAGAAGGCGGTACTCCTGGACACGGCGCGCATCGTCAGGAGGTTCCTCTCTCTGTAGCCCTAACCACCGGTAGCCTGGGCCCTGCCCCGCTGCTGGCGGCACCCTAGGTTAGGTTTTTTATAATGTATTTATATTTTGTAATTACTTTATTGTATTTTACTTTTTATATAAATTTATTGTAAAAACCCTAGCCTAAGATACAAGAGAAATAAAGGAATAATAATAATTTGAAAATGTTCACGAAATTGAACTAATTTACCTCATTGGATAAAAAAACTTGTTGTGATTTTTACCTTTTCGGCCATTACACCCATATTTTTATATAGAACTATACAAAAATAACATAAAGAATGAATTTCTGATATTTGTTTTACACGGAAACGATACCAAACACGTCCTGGTAGACTTAACTGACCAGCAATAAAGAAAGAAAAGAGGGATACTTTGTCCTATTCGCTTCGCTCTCCCGCCTCACAGGAGACGAATCTGACTTCCCTCCACATCTGAAAATAATCACCGTTGAACACTCTATCTGTGGTAGAAATTTCATGCTTGTAACCCCATGCGCACAATTATGTTCGAAAACAGCGGACTAACAACTCTACTAAAAGATAGAAACAGTGAACAATTTTGGACCCTGACCAGATTTGAACTTGCGCCTTAATGCCATGCCGAGGGGACACGCTCTGACCAACTAAGCTAATAAATTTTGTCACTGGTTGATGTTGTTTTTGATCTTTGTGTTTTTGTATTTTACCGGCTTATTATCCATATATATATGTCACTTTGTGCAATACAAGCAAATCGTGTAGCTATTTAGCAAACCGACAAAGAACACTTTAATGGTGATGCCATCTGCAGCCATTTACAAAACCGAGAACCTCATTTAAGAGCAGAAAATATTATTAATTTTGCTGTGGCAGTGCCGTTCTGTACATTGTACAGTCTTGAATACTAAATTAGAATAGAACGCAAAATGCCGGCAATAGCAGCTAGCCTGAAGCCGGTTACGCAACTCAATTCGATTGCCGCAACTGCAAACGCAGTGCAACGTGGAATACCTTAGAAAATTGCTTTATAAATGTCAAATGTTGTTATAGTGGAGCGAAATATGAAACGAAATGGAAGGGAGCTGCCCGTGAGCTGGATGGAAATTGCAATATCCGAGCAGTTGAAATACGCTGACTGGAAATGGCAATGAAAATGTCTACCTGTCGTGATCTGCTGCGGAGTAAAACGGACTTAGTAGATGATGTTGGACTATCAAGTGAACAAAATAAACTAAGGCCAAATCAGTTTGCATAGCACACAAAGCAAAAATTATTTGATTTTGGGTGGACTTCACTAAATTATTATTCAATGAATAACGCTTACCCACGGATAGAAATGTCAAACAAATATAGGGTATTCGTACTATCCAAGATTTATCGTTATTCTTGGAATAAAAGTTTGGGTTTAAGCGAGCCTTAATCTGTTTCAATTATGTTTATTCATTTTACAAAATACCACCCATGTTTTAAGTGAGCCTTTGGTCTTCCTCTTGCACCACTTGCAGCGGCGAACTTGTGACAGTCGCATCACTACGCTCTCCAACCAAATGCGTTGCATTTTACACAAACAATCAATAAAATAAGTAGGTACACATGCAACTTTCGTGACGATCAAACGAAAGAACTTAAGTGATGTTTTCTATGCGTGCACCAAATTATTACTTAATATTGGTAAATAACTAAGTACCTATATAAGAAAAAGTATAGTAAGTTATTCGAGAAAGAAAAGCTTTTATGTTTTCTACTAATTTCTCTCACAGTACCTACAATCCATTGTTAAATAAACTTACATAAAACGATAGAAGAAAATTAGAAGTATAGTGCAATTTAGTTTCAAACTAGTATGCATTTACCATCTAGCCGTAATTGTAACTTCTGACCATTTAATATTATGATATAAATTTTCTAACAGATGGGAAATACTGTTATAAAGAGGATTGCTATGAAATTTACGATTTGTAACATTGCTAGATCTAAATATTTTAATTGCCATCGTAAAGTTCTTTACTTTTACAATTTATGAATCACAATACTTGGAATAGACCTCAAGTTAGTTTACTAGCCGAAGACTATAAATTTCTAGCGGCTTTCTTCTCAACAGCGGTCTCCTTGTAGGAAATGCCGATAGACATTGACATTCGTCATTAGCTTGACTTGTATAAGTACCCTCGTTGTCTACTAGACACTTTCTTTGCATTTTCCTTATAATTGACAGGCGTAAAATTCAAGAGTCGTATTGCTAAAGTGGAAAATGACAACAAATGCGATCGGTGCGATGCGACCGATTAATTGGCAATATAAAAACTGATTAGTCGAATAGTTGGCAAAATCTATTCTCCGCTAGAGATGGGTCGAATAGCCCAGGGCAATTCATACACCTACATCCAGGATATTAGGCCTGGCAGGAGATTGAATCCACGAGATTCATTAGTCAAGTTTGGATAACAGGCGACGCTGAATTACGAGCTAGTGTTGCGAACTTGAGATGGACGAACACGAGCATTGTCATTATAGGTTATATAGGTTATAGGTTATCGCGGGCTAGTTTTCCGCAACTCGACGTCTTACAATGCGCCTATTTTGCGTAAAGGGTTGCTGGCACTACTCTTGCCAACCCAACTCTACCAGAAAGCCTAGCAGTCCCTTGATGTTGCCGACGACTTCTGGGAGAGACCTCGGAGACCCGAGGTGTTGTGCCCGGTATTTGGCCACACCAGGACATTCGAGAATGACGTGGGCGGCAGTCTCTTCGGCCTCCATGCAAGCTCTGCAAAGAGGACTGTCAGTAACAGCTAGAGTAAATAAGTGCTTGTTTAGCAGGGCATGTCCAGTTATCGCTCCAGTTATGAGCCGGAGCTGCGGCCTCTTCAGCTGCCTTAGCTTGCGTGACAACCCGGGGTAGATTGTCGGAAGGGCCTCTTTGCTCTGCTTGCAGGTACCTAAGTTAGACCAGTATAGTTGCTGTTCTACCTTCGTGTTCATACGCACTGTGTTGCGCAGCCAGGCGAATGGTAGAGGTATGATTGGTTCGGGTCCCTCTGCTACCATCTCCGAACCTCCTCTCGCCAGTTCGTCAGCTGCGTCGTTCCCGCGCGAGTTGCTGTGTCCTTTGATCCACTGTAGGGTTATGCTATTATTATTACATACCTCTGACAATGCTCGGTGACATTCGTATATGAGTCCTGAGGTTACTGTGTAGCTCTGCAGGGCTTGTAACACTGATCTGCTATCGGAGAGTATGCGGATGGGGTAGTCCTTTACCTTCCTCGAGATAATTGCATGGGCTGCCATTATGATACCCATACATTCCGCCTGGAAGACTGTGTTATGGGTTCCTAGTGGTGTAGAGATGTGTATGTTTAGGTCCTCTGAGAATACCCCAGATCCAGTGCCTGACCTAGTTTTGGACCCGTCTGTGAAGATTCTTAACTCCCTTGGGTTAAGACCTTCACCAGGTTCCTCGTACAGTTGTATCTTATATTTTTTGTCGAAGATGAATTGCTTGGGTATCCTGTCGGTGGCCGCTTCTATAAGCGGTTCCTTACCTATTGCCTCATAGAGGATTTCGGTGTGCGGTACCCTAGCTGATCTCCAGAGGTTTAGTTTCTTGAGACGTATCGCCGTAGCTGCCGCTTCTTGTTTGACGAAGAGATGCAGCGGCGGCAGCCCCAGTATAGCTTCCAGGGCTGCAGTGGGTGTAGTCCTCATGCATCCCGTAGCTGCCATGCAAACTAACCTCTGAAGTCGTTGTAGTTTAGCTTCTACGGTGGTTAGCTTGGTTCGTGGCCACCATACTACTGCACCGTAGCTTAATATTGGTCTGATAACTGCCTGGTATAGCCATAGTGTGATCTTAGGATTGAGACCCCAAGTTCTACCTACCATTCTACGGCACTGCCAGAACGCGAGGTAGCTTTGTCAATTTTGTTATTTAGATGGTTGCTCCAATTCAACTTACTATCAAGTATTACCCCTAGATACTTTACCTCGGTCGACAATTGGAGCTCTGTATTGAACAGTCTGGGTAGTCGGTAGGTGCCCAGATTACGTTTGTTGGTGAACATTACCAGTTCTGTCTTTTTTGGATTGACCGTCAGCTCGTTGTTGTTGCACCAGCGTTCCACGATGGCCAGTGCAGAGCGGGTAACGTCACATACCGTACCTGTGTGATTGCCGCTCGTCAGTATCACTATGTCGTCAGCATAACCTATTGTGTAATAGTGATTGTCATTTAGTGTGGCGATGAGGTCGTTCACCACCATGTTCCAAAGGAGTGGTGAGAGTACGCCTCCTTGGGGGCACCCCTTTGCCACCAGTGCCTGTTGTGTCTCGCCAGTTCCGAGTCTGATGACCCTCTTGCTCAACATGTTGTTTATCCATTGTACCATAACATCATTGACTCCGTGCCTTACCAATGCTGCTGTTATGCTGGTGAAATTGGTCTTGTCGAAGGCTCCTTCGATATCTATGAAGGTGCCTAAGCACATAGACTTGTTTATAATGGCCTCTTCTATTTTGACAACTACGGCATGAAGAGCTGATTCTGTAGATTTGCCTTGGCTGTAGGCATGTTGGTAAGGGTGTAGGGGTACACTAGTTAATGCCTTCTCCCTCAACTCCCTGTCACATAACCTCTCAAGTGTTTTAAGCAAAAAAGAAGTTAAGCTGATTGGTCTGAATGATTTCGGATCTGAGTAGTCACTTTTACCAGGTTTGGGTATGAAGATGACTTTGACTTCTCTCCATCGTCTTGGTACGTACCTGTGAGCCAGACAGGCGGCCAGAACGATGGTCAGTAACTGGGCGAGTTCTTCTCCTCCCCACCTCAGCAGGGCTGGGAAGACTCCATCCAACCCTGGTGATTTGTATAAGTCAAAGCTGTTTATAGCCCACTGTACTTTTTGTGGGCTGATTACCTCACATGCTTGTTGCCACTCCTCTTCCGTCGGAGTAGTCTCCTCATTCGTCCAGTTCACTAGCGGCGTTATTTCGCAGCCCGGAAAATGCGTCTGTACTAAGGTACGTTCCGCCTCCTCCGGTGAGCTGGTGAGGGTGTTGTCTGGCTTACGTAGGGATCCTAAGGTTGTAGTTGCCTGGTTGGAGAGAACCTTTCTTACCCTGTTCGCCTGCGTACATGTCTCAATGTTGGTACAAAAGTTCCGCCATGAGCACGACTTTCTGTACCGGAGCCGTTGTTTGTACCTGGACTTGGTGGTCTTATAATTATCCCAGTCTTGGTCTGTACCTGTGTTCATTGCCCTGTTCAGTTGTTGCCTCATCTTTTTCCTGAGCCTCTCCAACTCTGGCCCCCACCAGTTAGCTTTGTTCTCGCAGCTGGCTGAGGGGGTGGATAAGGGACATGCATGGTGGTAACAGTCCATGATGGTATCTGTAAGGACGCCTACCTGTTTTTCTATCTGTTCAGCACCCTCTAGTATGTTGGGAACCTCTCTCATCGACAAGGCTGAGCTTAGTCGGCTCGCAAACTCTGTGCGATTCGTTCTGCGTGGGTTCCGCCTAGGGATGGCTTCGAGTGTTTTTACCTGAATATCGAATCGAATCCATCTGTGGTCTGAGCAGGAAAGCTCCTTAGAGACCTGCCAGTTTGAGATGTTTTCCGATGCTATATCAGTTGCTAGTGTCAAGTCAATGATTGTTCTGCTCCGCCTAGTTACAAATGTTGGTTCCGATCCTTTGTTAAGTATGTTAAGATCTGTTGTAAATAGGTACTCGACAAGTTTCTTACCTCTCTCGTTACCTGTCCGCATGCCCCAGAGGGCGTGGTGTGCGTTCGAGTCGGTGGCCACGATGAGTTCAAGCCCCGCGTCTTCGCAGTAGTTGACCAGCCTTGTCATGTCGTGCGGTGGCGGGTCATCCGCCTCTGGCATGTAAACCGAGGCTATGACTACCTCCTGCAGGCTGGAGTATTGCGCCCCGTGCGCCTTAATAGCACACAGGTCTCTAGAACAGAAACTTGTTAAAGGTTGCGCATGTATGTTTCTAGTAATATAAATGCAGGTCCGGGGGTTATCCGGTCCCGTATATGCTGTGAGCTTACCTCCTAGGTTGCGGAGTCCGCATACAGTGCCTTTCCTGACCCTCGGCTCCTGGATCAGTACTATGGCCGTGTCGTTGACCTCCAACCACTTCCGGATCTGAGCCGTCGCGGTTTCACTGTGGTGGAGGTTGGCCTGTAAGATGTTACAGTTGAGAGAATGGGGTACCGCCATCGGAGTCACCCTCCTCCGCCGACATACCACACTCTCCCTCCTCACCGATGGCCAATCTGCCTAGCCCCTCCATACATTCCTCCCCGCTTTCCGAGTGGTCGCGAAGAAGATCTTCTTCGTCCTTCTCGGAGACGGGGTCGGTCTGTTCTGGGGTTTGGGACCCGGGCTTCTCCGCGACTAAGTCAGCGGATGCCTCGGTCACCGCGGCAGTGTCCATGGGCTCGGATTCTGTCCCATCCTTGTCCTCTACAGATACGGTGTTACTGGTTGGTGGATTGTCATTATAAGTAAATAGAGAACATCGCGATAGAAGGTACCTTTATGATAATACAGACACCTACTACCTACCTTTATAGTCGGTGACTGGTTGTCAGATTAATCGGCAATATAAAAACCGATAAGTCGAATAGAATGCAAAATCTGTTCTCCGCTAGAGCTAGGCCGAATAGCTCGCCGACTAGAAACTGAACCTCAGGAACATACCCTAACCATCATAATAAAGTTATTTAATAAAGTAAAGTCCTTACCTACTGCAGTGAACGCCATGCAACTGTCATATCTAGGAGCAATTCATACATCCAGGACATTAGGCCTGGCGGGAGATTGGATCCACGAGCCGGCTTAACTAAACTTCATTAGTCAAGTTTGGATAACAGGCGACGCCGGATTACGGGCTAGTGTTGCGATGGACGCACACTAACATTATCATTTGACTAACATGCTCATATCAGTTTAAATGATTTGCATAATTCATTATCGGTACCAACATTTCAAATGTCCAGGTAGTATTGAAACCTATTCCGTCAGTTTAGAGGCCTTATTCCTTTTAAAATGCTGATTGTTTTAGACATGTTTTTCTATGATCAAACAGGTTTCTTAACATATTATTGATGTAACTAACTAAAACAGGGCTATTGGGATTAATTGGTATATATATTTGAAACCTACAGTTTGAATTTTTTATTGATAATTTTTGTTTTAAGAAACCAGGGACCGGAAAACCCCTCTTTAAAGTTAAGCCTAATATAAGGTAACCCTAACAATTTGGTAACCATAACATAAGGTAACCTTTTCATTTGGTAACCCTATGTTAAGGTTACCCTATCATAACAGTTAACTACAACCTCAACACAGTTACACAGTTACGGTTAAAACCCTAACGCGTAAGGGTTATTTATAGCAGTTAACTCTAAACCCTATCGCGTTAGGGTTTCGAACTGAACGTTGAAGGATCGTTATAGATGAGCGGAGTTGGCAGAATGTTTACGTATTGCCGTGTTTTTTTTTACACTAGGTTTGTTTTGACTTTTTGTTGTTGTTATTAGATAATAAGTACTTTATCTTTGCTTTTTATATGTTTCTCCTACACTGATGTTGTTAATTACTTGATAATTTGATGTGATTGTTCTGCTAATAAAAAAGTAATAATATCTAGTAATAATGAATAACTATAATTTTCATACTGTTTTTAGGGTTCCGTAGTCAACTAGGAACCCTTATAGTTTCGCCATGTCCGTCTGTCCGTCCGTCCGTCCGTCCGCGGCTTAGCTCCGTGATCATTAGTACTAGAAAGCTGAAATTTGGTATGAGTATGTGTATGTATAACGCCGACAGAACGGTAAAATTAAAATTAAAAAAAAATTTTTTTCGGGTACCTCTCGAACACCTAAGTGGGGGTGATTTTTTTTTTCTTTTCAACATTAGTGTGGGGGGTGTCGTTTAATAGGTCTTGTAAAAATAATAGGGGTCTCCTAACATTATTTTTGATAAAGTCGGCAGATTTGTAAATATTCGCTCCGAAAACAAAAAAATAGTGTCCCCCCCCCTCCTCTAACTTTTCAACCACGAGTCAAAAAAATCGGAAAAATTCTTGTAAATGAGGCTTTATAGTTACTTTCAATGAAAACTATATTGAAGAAAATCGGTCGAGCTGTTTTTGAGTTATCGCCAAATTTCATATTTTTTCTTTTAAAGGACGTAAGTTGACTTCCAGAAGGTAATAAGTGATTACAGTTTCTAGGGCGTTTACGACCTTTTTATAGAGCTTGAAATCTTTCTTAACTTAAAACTCGGGCTTAAAACAGCAGTTTATTGTGAAGGATGAGCAACTACGGAACCCTACACTGAGCGTGGCCCGACATGCTCTTGGCCGGTTTTTTTTCTTACCGAGGAACGATCGGCAGCTTTGCTGGTAACGTTATACCTGATAACAGTAAAAACCATCGTATAAGAACAAAAGAGAGTTCGACTTGCAGCATGGTATTTTTAAGTGTGCAACGTGCTGTTTTAAAATGACAGATTAGATAAAAAATGTAAGAAAGAGATGGGATTAGTATTGTTTTGAAGCATCATGGATGCTAAGCGTTAGTTACTCAGTATCCTCCAAATCGTCCAACTGGTCAGTTACAAACGGGTGCCATAAAATAACAAATATAAAAAAAAAACTTTAAAATGTACTACAAAAAGCGCTTGCTGCCACTGCCATGCAATTTTCCCGAGGAATATAGTGACTTTGTAAATAAACTTAAAAGACAGAAGAAACTGGTAAGTTATGCATTCTTATTATGATTATATTTCAATTTTGTTTACCATTAAATCGTTGTAAATACTATCGACCTTAAAGGTACTCGAACTGATATTTTTTCCTTACTAGTATCTGCAATATGTTTGTTTTTTTTTTTCAACCATATTCTAATTATAAATATATATATATACCTATACGTACCTATATCTATTTATTTCAACTTGATTGCACATTGCATTCCACAAAAACGTAGATAATAATGGCGGCTTTTTGCCATGAAATGAGGCGTTCTCTGCCAGACAACTTGTTTAAATGAATGTATGGTAATTAGATATTATATATTTACATATACAAATATATAATATTTAATTCCCATACAAATTCGGAATACCTACTACAATGACATTTCGTAAATGTGTGTTTGTGCATTTTCATTTATTATACATTTTATTCAGAATATGTTGGCACATTTAGCTAAAAATCTCAGTAGTATATCTGGCATTATTCCAATTTACTTATAATGTTCGGGTATCCTTAGAGCTGCCAGTTTAGCATTCCTAACAAAAAATAGGCCATGCATGAACGTTGTACTTTATTGGACGACGCTTACATTTCTAATATTAGTGACGTATTTCTTACTAAACTTAAAATTAAATACCAAATTAAGTATATATTTTTTTTATTTCAGACTCAAAGTGAAATCAAGAGAGGAAGGAAGGTTATGAAAAACGTAAAGAAATTTTGGCTGAATTCAAGGAATAGTTAGAAGACGTACCGGACGATAAATTGAAGGACATGTGGGCACGTGTAAAATTTATGACAGAATTGTATCATACGGCTGTTCTAAAATTACGTAAATTATAAGTAATCCATAATTTAGTATTATATTTGATATGGTCTAATTTTAAACTGATTAGATTTTTTAATTGCTGTGATTTATGTCATTGTTTTTTTTTACTATGGTGTTTTTAATGTATAGGTGTTATAAGTATTAATTGTTAAGAATAGGTAGTTATTAAGACTGATTATGCATGTCAAACTGTGATGATGATATTTTTATGGTTTTAGTTAGTGTAATTAAACTTACTATTTTTGTTATCTGATTAAAAAATGTATATTCTAGTAAATTATTTACACACCTAAAATGTATTTTTATTTTATGAACATAGCATGATTATAATGTGGTAAATACTTTTAAAGGTATCATAATAGAAATCGCGTTGATGCTGGCAAGACGCTATTAGCGCTCAGATTAGGATAAACACAAAAATTGAATTCTTATTTTATTAATTAAAGAAAAAAAAGACAAAATAATTATTATAGGTACTAATACATTTCAAATAACGTTCAATTATAACGTTACTTGGATTAATTTTATTGTACAGTCGGTTAGATTTTGTTACCTAAGTAGGTATTGTGATGAGTATTTTTTTGGTATCTTCAAAACGGTGATAAAGATCAGATGATGAAACTAGAAAGTGAACGGCACTACTTTTTGATGGTTAAATATATATATATATATATTATGTTATATCCTTTGCATACCAAGGTAATTTACCAAACAAGCAACGCATCTCCGTATCAGCTTGTCCTAAAATGCTTTCATATGTCCAGATGTTCGGATTTCCGGCTGTTGTCGACTAGAGGTCCGATTCATATGAATTGTTGATTCAGTTATTCATAATTTTTCAATATGGCGAAGATATGGGGTTTGCTAATGTAAAAAATAACAAATAACAACCATTTTGAAGTAAAGTCGCGAGGTTTACCGCTTACATAGCCACTTGTTTAGTTGTTTTAATGAATTGGTAATATGGAGACTAATTTCGTATGGTGTAGTCAGGAGTTGGATAGTGGAATTCCTTAACGGTTGCTTGTATACTTTTCGAGTGTAGCTGTAGGGTCTGATGGTTTGTTTTTAAGTGTACAATTGAAACTGCAATATCTCGTGTCACATCACAACTTCATTATAACTGTCTACTGAAAAAACAGATTTACCGCGTACATACATTATAAGTACCGACAAGATACTAGTAAGAGTATTAACAATAGGCAACTGAATTTCAGATCTTTTTTTACTATTCCTAACAACGTATGCTATCCCTTTAATATCAGCGGAAAGCGAAAGGGATTTAGTCATGGCAGTTAACAAAGAACCTTTGTTACTTAATTCAAATTCAAATTTAAAATATATTAAATAAAACGATGGTCCATGATACTAGTTTGGTCAACTTATCAAATATAGTTTCATACCTAAACTAATTAACATAATAATTAACTAATTTAATTGATTATTAATTTAAATTGTTTTATTTTTTCTTCCAAATGGATGAAAATTGTTTTTTTTTTTAGTTTTCAAACCTCATACCTGCCATTTCAAAAGTTTCAAATAATTTTATCGACACAAATATTTCATATAATTAATTAACCTAGACTTCATAAATCGGTTGAGAAATGCGACCCCTATGCGAGACCAGCCGGAAATCCGGACAAAATGACTGTCTGTGTGTAAATAATTTTCTTTTTATAGTAAAAAAAAAAGTTATAGAATACATTATATAACAAAAACTTTGTTTCAAATAACATTTTAATTAATTACTTAAAACATTTTTTTTAATGTTATTATAATTATTACGTTTTTAACTATTAATAAAAAAAACATCATGATTTAATCAAGACACAGAGTACAAGTAATATTCTTGTTCAAATCAATTTGAATAATAAGAATATCCACAGAACCATGAATATTTAGATAACAATTTGTCCGCATCAAATATTTCAATTATTGTTTGGTATTAAGGTCCAGATTTATCAAAAAGTGCTTTTAATTCTCCATACATTTTTACAATGGCGGCCGCGCGCCGATCTAAATACGCATTCCTCGCGCTCTATGGGTTAGTCGCTAAAGCTCGGCGCAGTCATAACTTGATGCAAAGCGTTCGCGCTCAAATTTAAATGTCGCGTAAAACTAATGAAGTAATATAATTTGTTCCCGTGGGTGAATTGGTTAGAATTCTATGTTAATAGATTACTTTTATGAAAATGAGTTCACTACGCCGACTTGACAATTTCGCGTAAAATTTTGTGGCCTAGAGAACGATTTAAAAATTCAATTGTTTATATAAAATAAAGCTATTGATGAATCTGTTATAAATTAAAACTGTCATTACATTTCATAGTTTTAAACACATTTTCGTTCCCAAAAGTCACTTGTATAATCTTTTCAGGGATTTATAATTTTTTCATTCGTTTCGTATTGCGCTGACATAATCTCTCGACAAATCTGTTAGAAAACAATACGGAATGTTAAAACTGTAAAATGCGATGCCCTAGTGCAGAAGAAATTAACTTGAATTTTTTTTCTAAGATTTACAGAGGTCAATTACAAAAACTTTTTTTATACCTAACGCACACTCAAAATCTGTTAGAAAATGTTGATACCCATTAGTACTCAATCTACTCTAACTGACTACAAAAAATCACGCACTTGTATTTTATTGAAGTTCAGAACTGTTCGCGTATCGGGCTATTATTATTGTTTTAAGAATAATCAAAATGCAGTTGTGCCTTAACTGAATGCCGCATTAATTGTTATATTTTTTTTATCGAAACAATGTATTACGGGGAATGAAGGAAATGATAGTTAATTGTGTTTGGGATAAACCAATATGTGATATCAATGGTGACGGCAAAAATAAATGAATGACTTACTTTTATTTTTTCCGTCTTAGTTATTTGTCAAGCCCCAAGGCCCAAAGGCAAAGATGAAATATGAAAAAAAAACAAACAACACACTGTTTTCGCCGCTCAAGTTAAGCAACGCTACCATGGTAACATAAGAAGTTTCTACACCAAAGACTTAAAGTTGAATATTGACTGATTTGACGCTTTATAGCATATTGTTACAAAACTCGCAAGCCAAACACGTTTATGACTTGCAAGAGATAAGAAATTTACTGAGTTACTGTTATTCAAAAACTGACCTAATAAGACATAATTTAGGGATCATATTCGTTCGAACTCGTTCAAAAACCCTTACGTTAAGGTTATTAAGTTAGGGTTAGTAGTTATTATAACTGCTATTCAAAAACGGAACTAATAACACATTACTTAAGGATCAGATTCGTTTGAATTCGGTTCAATACCCTAAAGACTCGGTTAGTGGGACGGGGTAGGTTAGTTAAGGTAGTTATTAACCGCGTTAACTGCAACAAAACAGTAACCGTATCATTGAAACAACCACATCATAGGGTTAACAATATGTAAGGGTTTTTAAAAACAACTTCTAAAATAACCTCATCAAAAACCCTTGTTAAGGTAACCGGTTCCGGTCCCTGTAAGAAACTAGGTAATCGAAATTGACAAAATTCACGCGGATAATTCGGTTTTTTTTTTCAACAAATTTTCGACTGCACGCAATAAAAGCATGAAATAGCTTTGTTACTACCTAGGACTCGGGGAAAATCACAGATCACCTGGGAAAATACACTTCAAAAAGTTGGTTGAAATTATCAATATGTTCATAATATGAAAAAAAAAAATTTTATAAGGGCCTCTTAATTATCACAAAATCCAAAAAATATTTTATTTAGGTACAGTCAAAGAGAAAAAGTGAAGGTAAACTACTGTACCTATTCTATAATTATGTTAATCATACGTATAGCCTAAAAAGCGTCGGTGCGGCCCAGGGATAGTGGCGCTACAAACAGCTTTCATATATGGCAATAATGTGCATACGTCATAATATATTTGCATTATTAAACGTCAATAGCGATTTGTCATTAACCAAATTAAAACATTGTTTACCGGAATGCTGCTCAATAATTCGTTTTTCTTGCGAAATAAATATTGAATCCTATCAAAAAAAACTTGACTTTCATCACTGTTGATAGTTTTGGCTTCCTTTTGTAAAAATACTTGAAATTTGCGGCATACTTATTTAGTCCTGTATCCTCGTTTTTTATATCAGTGACATTCACCGACTTTCAACGTCAGTTACCGAAAATTAGTCGTTGCCAGTTAAATAAATTAGTACCTCTAAAAATCCGCAATATGGCGTGGGTTATAAAAACCCCTGTTGAAAAAAACATATATTAAACAAGCACTTAGCGTTACTAACCCTACTTACCTGACGAACGTTACTTCCGCTTCCGGAAATCACTAGTTCATTCATTCATTAATCATTAACCATTACATATTCATGCGCATATGTAACTAAAATGATTACTCCGATCAGATTTGTTAATAGAGAAGTTAATTATTAATTGTAATAAAACCAATTAGCTCGCCCTCGCGGAAATAGTGATTTCCAATTACGAGAATAGGAGAATACAGCTAATTCGAATGAGCGCAATGCGACGGAACTGATGAAGCCTTTTGTCCTAATGGGTAATGGGGACGTTCTGATAAAGTAACTACCTACTGGGATAAGACTTATATTATTAGAATATACAATTTAACCTTAATAAAACTTCTGTGAGACATCTCTGATAATTTAGGAAATTACGCTTTTGATATTTTTTAGGGTTCCGTACCCAAAGGGTAAAAACTAGACCCTATTACTGAGACTTCGCTGTCCGTCCGTCCGTCCGTCCGCCCGTCTGTCACCAGGCTGTATCTCAAGAACGGTGATAGCTAGACAGTTGAAATTTTCACAGATGGTGTATTTCTATTGCCGCTATAACAACAAATACTAAAAATAAAATAAAATTAATATTTAAGGAGGGCTCCCATACAACAAACTTGTTATAGATTATGGTACGGAACCCTTCATGCGCTAGTCGGACTCGCACTTGCTCATTTTTTTATTTAAACTTTATTACACAATACATAAAATGTTCAAATGGCATAAGGTATTCCCTACCAGTAAATCGGGGGGGCAAACAGAAACTAACATTTTGTGCAAATTTAAGTTGTGAGACAAAATATATATTGAAATTCGTTATATAATAACACAAATCAATTCATTAGGTACATAATTTTTATTTATGGTCAATAGCTTCTTTTTTTTTCTTATTATTAGGCTCTGATATCCTTAATAAAACTAGGGCCTCGACATTAATGTTTGGTCACTAAATCCAGTTCAGTTTATGTACAATCTAAACTTTACTAGAATAAAATTCGTAGGAATGTAAGACAGAATAATGTCTAAAGATGAAAATAGGAATGTTCAACTCTTTCTAAATGAAACATGATCTCCGTATTGTTTTGAATAACCTATAGGTATCTGGTATATAGATTATGTTTACATTCATTTTATTGAACCAAAATGGAAATTCCCTCATAAAATGTTTATTTAATGGGGTGTCTATCAGCGTGATGCCTGTTCGAAACATTACCATAATTGTTTTAGCGTTGTGCTGGAAATAAATGTTAGCAGAACGGGAACAACGGCGGAAACATTGGACGAATTAAATGGTAATGTTCATAAATCCTCTTAAAACAATTTGGAGATGTTTCTGATTCCGCCCTGATACAATTAGCTGGACGCCGAACGAATTCCAGATACGTTTTCCCGAACGAATTTAATTTAGAACGACCTACATGTATGTTGGTACTTGATAATTATTTAACAATTTAATCAAGTTTTCTGTTTATTTATTTAGTCGCATGGCATGGCAATAATATTTCTTTTTTGTGAAGATCTGATCATATGCCTTTAATAGCTGATCTCGCCATATATTTACTTTAGCGATCTGATTATTTTCTACTCCAGTAACATACATATTGTTAATCTATTTTTATATTGAAATTGAGTTCCATTCTCTTAATCAACCACGGATTCAAATTTTAAACCGGCCAACAATCAATAACCAAAACAACCATAGGTTATTTAGACCTTGATACCTAAACTGTATTAAGATAGAAAATACTCCAATTTATTTATATTTGGCTAAGGCCCTCCACCTCGCAAATATATTGCCACTCTAGAGTCCTCCTGTCGAGTGTTGTACTGAAATCGAGCTGACTTCAGCCGCCGACAAAGGAAGCCAACAACGAGAATCACCTTTATTAAACTCAGAGTCAGATAAGAGCCCGAGTAAAGAGATACCTACATAGTTATTGGACCAATCAAAGATATATTTTATTAAGCTACTTCTAATCTTGACATAATGTTTACTTTACCGATGTGATTTAATGGATAATCGTTGGTGACTGTTACGTATAACGTTTAATTTCTTAATAAGATACTCTTTTTTAATATAATTCACATTAAAACTAAGCAAGCACAGTAAAATTATAAACTAACAAACAATACCTACAGTAGGTATACCTAAACCTAAACCAACCTGATCTGATGATACTTACCGAACAAGATAGAAAATACACCTGTTTATTTATATTTGGCTAAGGCCCTCCACCTCACAAATATATTGCCACTCTAGAGTCCTCCTGTCGAGTGTTGTACTGAAAACGAGCTGACTTCAGCCGCCGACAAAGGCCGCTTCTAATGACATTTGTTCAAAATTTCTTCACTTTGTCTACTTAACTTTAGTCATGTGCTGTAATGAAATTTTGATATAAATGATATGAAATTAGGCTAATAGAAGCAACAAGCCAAGTAAATAACGAATTAAAACTTTAAGTTGACCGAGACTATAATAGTAGAATATTTCATAATAGTATTTTATGCAACAGTTGTATAAGAGGGGGCAAGAAACGCGAGTGGTATGGGTGTGAGCGTAGCGAACATCGTAAGAAACTGCCACGAGCGTTTTTTGACCTACTTATACAACGTTGCATACAATACTTTTTCTACTTGACATTTAATAAATAAAATGCAAATAAATAACAAAGAAAATAATTACATCTTCCAACTCGGAACCAACAAAATTTAAAAAAGAAATAGTCCCTGATACTTTTTTTCATTGACGTCCATCTGTCAAAAAAATATGAACTTATACCTTAAGGTATACGTTCACTATACTATACATAAATGCACAGAAGATAAAACTTTTTTTAAGTTGGCAGCAATGCCTTAGTTACAATAAGTTCTTTTTTTTTGCAAATTGAGTGAATGCAGCTGTTTATTTTGTAATCTGTGGTACTAAGTAATGCTTTTTTGGCGACATTATAACATCGTTTAGCAGTGTTTTTTTGGGCAGCAGAGTATAGACTTATACAGACATCCATAATTTATGTTTTTATATTAGAGTTAGTAACTATAAGATTAATAGGTACTTTTCAAAGTAGACTAAAATATTCAACTTATGAGCATCATAAATTGACAAAAAATAAACATTGTTTATATTGGAATAAAATAGTACCTACTTTTTGTAAATATATCGTAATGAAAACCTACAAAACACATTTGCCCAAGACCGACTCTTTTATCCGTAATTAGCGAGTAATTTTTCAACAAAACGTCCCAGTTGCCAAATTCTTTCGTACAGAACACAAATTAAAACCCAATTATGCTTAATAAAAGTAATAAAGTTTTCCTTTGTGCCCGGGATCACTTTTAAAACGAAAGTTTTCTAAAACGACCAAATGAGGGTAATAATCACAAAGCCAAAAGCAATTATTTGATGAAATATCTTGTAAAGTTTTAGCATGGACCAATAATCAAGAAGACATCTAATGCCTATCCTTTGCTCTTACGAAATCTGAATCATGGACATTTGGAAAAACAGGGTCTTGGGAATTGCACATAACACTACTTTAGAGCACAATCGTGTTAGCTTTTCAATAACAAACAACAACACAACTCTAAAGTTGATGATCTAAATAATTAACCTATGTTAAATAATTGTAATTAGTAAAAGTATGAACTAAGGTATCTATAAGGTGTCCTTATGTACGAGTATATCGTATGGCGCTTAAAACTCGTTCATTGAGAAGCTTCTAGATGGCAATGGTATTATGTTAGAAAAGTACGTAATGTACCTAAGATGATACCTCAGTAAGATGGCACCGTTCACCACAGTCATCGCTCGCCGTCCACAAGTGCCGCTCTTCAAAAAGTTCCCCGATTTGTGTGAGGCGAGAATGTTCTCGAAAATTCCAGAGAATTCTTAAAAGACACACGATCACTTTAGGTCGGTGTCGTCGGGTCGGCGACTTTGTATTTATTAATACTTGTATAGGCATTGGTGGTCTTTTAGAAATATTCGTCCATGGTTCTAGTAAAGAGGCGCAATCACCTACACAAGGCCCTTTAATACGCACTCAGCAAATTTTGCCCAACTCGACGAAGTTGCGGCTTTTATAAGTTGGATATTAAATTGTTATTTAACACAAAGTTCGTGGATCTTCCTATAGTATGGTTTTGCCGAAATATAATAAATTCATTTACCGAGTTCGGGGTAAAATGTGGGTTTCAAACATACTGGAATTCCTGTATAACTTTAGGGTCATAATTGTTAGTGAAATTGTGTTATATTTAGTCTATAGTCGGCCTTAATTACATAGTTTGCAAAATTCTTAATCGAGCTGAAGTTCAGCCTTTCTGTGGGCCTATTATACATAGTATAACGTATAACGATAGTCCCGTTTGATTATTATGTGAGTGGACTGATTTAAAAAATAAAAAGAACATCAACACTCGCGCACTATAAGTGTTGAAGTGAGTGCGACTGATGCTTTATCGTTTATCGATCATTGGAGATACAGCACGAGCTTTAGAGGTCCGCTGAAAGCCCCTAACTTTCATAATTTAATAACGCATACGGCGTGTATTTATTGTTGATATAACCACAAACTGTAACCAGACGTAGATGTTATTTTATAAATTGTGAATTTTGTGTTAACTACCAGAGCGTAATTAATTATCGAAAAAAAAATCGAGCAGCGGCATATTGACAGTAGATGACTAGGTGATAATAAAAAAAATATATATTGCGTGCTGCATTATTTTTTAAGGAAAATAAATACATCGAAATTTAAAATAATTCATGGAAAAACATATATACAATATTATTCATTTGGGCCTATGCTAAGAACTTGTTGCTAAGTTTGAGGTTGTATCAAAAATACACCCTGTATTCCGTCGATCAGATTTTGGTGAAACTTGGCTCATAGATGGGTCAGGCAAAGTCTCGCTATAGAAAGTACATGCCATTGTTTAAAATATAATATATGATACTTGATTCCCTACGACTTGCGCGGAACCACGGCCATATAATATTTAATTATACAATTATTAAATTGTATTGAATATCAGTTTTCTATGGAGGGGTGATTATTTCAGGGAAAATCTTAACAGAATGCAGGATTTATATGGTACAGTGCCATCTGTTGATACAATTATTTTTGTTCTCTCATTGCGCCGAAACGGATGGATGAATCTTAGCCAATTTTGTAACAGGGACAGCTGGATCGCCAAAGATCGTTTTTACCCGATAACGGTAAAAAAAATACGCGCCAAAGTTGCGTTAAGTTGCCTAGTACTTACTTATAATCTTACTTGAACGTTCTAAATACCTAAGTAGGTATATCAAGAACGCGAGATACTGGGTCCTGAAGCAAAGCAAACTTCGTATTTGAGTTTACTTCATGTTCCTACATTCCTAACTTTTCCTTATCTTCTATATAATAAAATCGAAAATGCCAGAACGGGATAACGCACTAGGGAGGAAGCGAGATGGCGCCTTACAAAACTCGACGTCCTTTTAGATCACGTTTCTCCAATACGACGCATGTTACCGCAGAAACAACGATTCAAATCTATTGTCTAAATATGAGAATAGAATAAGAGCGTAAAAATTACCGTTTTCGCTACGTATTTCCTTCACAATCGGCTAAAGTTATGTCCATAAAATTCTTCATTTCGCGACCGTCGGCCATTTCCGGCAATACTCGGTTTCTTTTCGCTATGATGTGAAAATAAATGATATTTTTATTTATTTTTATTATTTATTATTATGACTTAAGTTTAAGTAGCCAAAAATTTTTGGCGTCATGTTGGTACGCCGTTATGTCCAAGTTTTTTACTCGAAATGTAATGACTACGCACTTTGCTTGACGTATGTTGTTTTCTCTGTCAAACTAAATGTCATCAGCAAGGAGCCAATTTTTTTGACGTCATGTTGGTACGCCGTTATATCAAAGTTTTTTACTCGAAAATGTAATGACTACGCACTTTGCATATACGATAGAGTGAGACGTCAGACTTCAATTGAAATGTCAAACGCAGTTGACATAACCTCCTCTGTGATTTTTATTAATGTTTTTGAATGGAATTAGTGAAAAAAGATCAACTATATTGTTGCCAAAACGTTATACTCCGTATACGCCTAGCCTAGCATATATTGTATTTTACCTATAACGGGTAGGAACGAGTTTGTGAGAGAAAACAAGCGTAAAATAAACACAGAAACTATGTTAGATAAATGGGTATGTCTTTTAACATATTACTTTCTATTGAAAGATTAAGAGGCCCTTTTACCGATAAAGGCTAACGTCCACCACTATTTTCCTAGACAGACACAACGTAGGACCAAATATATATAATAGGACTAAATGAACGACTACCATAAAAGACAAAAGTAATAAACATACATAAATAGAAATATACAGATATACTTACATAAATACTTAGACATAATAAATAAATATATGGTAAAGTAATAAATAAAACAAAAACAGTATGAGCCACAAAGTTAAAGGAGCGCTTATTATTGCAGTGTACTAAGGGAGAGACAAATAGTGTTTTTTGACGAGGGTTTTAAATGTTGCAAGAGATTGGGCACGCCTTATATCCAGAGGAAGCGAATTCCACAGTAAAGTAGCCCGGAATGTGAAAGAACCATTATAAAATTTAGAAGATGAAGGGGGAACAGTAAGAACCAAGTTTTGTGCAGAGCGAACAGAACGCAAATAACTGAAGCGCTCCTTGAGGTAGCGGGGAGTTGTGGGGTTAAATAGTACATTATAAAGAAGAGACAGAATATGGGAGTGACGACGAGAACGGATTGAGAGCTACTTGAGCTGAGACTGTCATACTTGCGTAACCCAAATATGAACCGAATGTAGATGTTTTGGATACGCTCAAGCTTATTAAGCTGCTCCTCCGTGAGGTCAAGGTAAGCTATGTCAGCATAGTCCAATATAAGAAGAAGTAGAGTTTGAGAGAGTGCAATTTTGGTATAGGCAGGCAATAGGCAGAAAATTACTGAGCCTAAAGACATAATAGAGACATAATATTGATAATTAAAATTTTTTAAGACCCGAAACCCGACTTGGTTGGGTTAAGTTTAGGTTATTGTTTTTTATTACCTGAAATTTGACTTGGCTAGATCCGACTTGGTTGGGTTACGTTAAGGTTATTTTTTTTTATGACCTGAATCCCGACTTGGCTAGATCCGACTTCGTTGGGTTAGGTTTTTTTTTATGACCTGAAACCCAACTTGGCTAGATCTGACTTGGTTGGGTTAGGTTTAGGTTATTTTTTTTATGACCTGAAACCCGACTTGGCTAGATCCAACTTGGTTGGGTTAGGTTTAGGTTTTTTTTTTATGCCCTGAAACCCGACTTGGCCAGAACCGACTTGCAATGATGAACCGACTTGACTATGCGTTTTGCAATGTATGCGTTTATAAAGTATGGTTACATTGTTTTATGAGTAATCAATGTATGACCATGACAAAGTATGCTTAAATCATTTTATGCGCATCAACTGTATGCCCATTACACAGTATGTTCTTAAACATTATGATTAAAAACGTTATGCGCATAAATATATGACTTTTTACAGTTATGCGTAATGATGAGTATGACGAATACACGTATGCGTACTTATCAAAAGTACGCCTTTCAATTTTATGCAACCCGACCCCTACCCCAAAATTACATATTCAAGTGTTTCAAATAGGAAGTAAATTTGATTTACGCGAGCGAAGCCGCGGGCACGTCTAGTTAAATTATAAATGCGATAATTTAATTAGGAAAAGTAGAATTAAGTAGGCACTTATAGGAGTTACTAGGAGAGCAAATATTGTTGAAGAACAACACAAACGTGCAGATAAGATACCGAATACTTGGAAAATCACAGATACAAAATATTTTATTTGAATTTATATATTTTTATTATACGATAAGATTTCGATTCAGTTTTTTTTTCATAGCGGAGGTGTTTAAGGTTTTAAACACTACGCAAATCGTTTGAGAAGCCATACAAAGCAACTTAATAACAAAAGAATCATCAAAATCGGTTCACCCAGTCGAAAGAAATGAGATAAGAAACATAAAAAATATATATACAGTCGAATTGAGAACCTCCGCCTCCATCGAGTAAGAATATTATCTACTCCTATAGGGAATTGTCATGTCTATTATTCGCCAACTTTTTTTTATGTTTTATGGAAATGCGGAAACAAAATATCAATTCAACCTTCGTAAATAATAAAACTCGTCGAATGAAAAAGGTCGCAATTTAGAATAAGATATTCAATCCGCACAAGTTTGAACGAGTTAGATCGGAGTCGGATCGAGAGAAACGCTTCCATTCCACTCCAATAAATAGCCCTTTTAACTGCCTCGCAAATGGACATCAAATAAAACATTTTAGAGGTATTTGTTTTATTTCCTAATTCGAGTAATTTTTGATGGTTCAGTTTTGCTGGTGAGTAACCTCGGCAAATTTTTTAACGATGCGTAGGGTTTTTGTAAGCAATATAGTACGGCGGCCCACTGCATGAAGCCCTACCTTATAAAAAAATTGAAAATGCCTGGTCTGTAGGGGCAGCTGAATTTTAGTAGCTTCAACTGCTCTTGGTCGGCCGCGGCTTAATTTGGCAAATTTTGCGCAAATGAAAAAACCGTGGTGCAAAATTTCATCAAAAAAAAACCTCATCGAAAAATAGAATGAAACTTGTATCAATAAAGGATAGAGACTTTTTGAGGACAGTAAAAAAAGTGGTCGGCCAAATCCTGTAAGTATTGGCAGGTTCTTGTGTCCGACCGAATTTGTGGTAGGTACCACCAAGGAACATAAATCATCCTTGGTACCAGGTGGCAGCTACATTTTACCTCATCTAAAAATAGAATAAAAAACCGGCCAAGTGCGAGTCGGACTCACGCACCGAGGGTTCCATACAAACACTTTCCATCCCTAAGTGGTTAAGTTAAGTTTGCACCTGGTATGTATAGCGCCCCATATAAATTAGGTGCAAAGTTAGGTATTAAAAAAAACTACTTACTAGATCTCGTTCAAAACAATTTTCGTTGGTAGTTTTTATATAGTAATGTACATCATATGTTTTTTTTAGATTTTTCATATTCTTATTTTAGAAGTTAGAGGGGGGGGGACCAACTTTTTTCCACTTTGGAAGCGTCTGTCACGCAAACTATTCGGTTTAGAAAAAAAATATTTTAGAAACCTCGATATCATTTTTGAAGACCCCATAGATAACCCACACGTATGTGTTTGATGAAAAAAAAATTTTTGAGTTTTAGTTCTAAGTATGGGGAGCCCCCAATATTTATTATTATTTTTTTATTTTTGCATCAAAATCTTAATGCGGTTCACAGAATACATCTACCTACCAAGTTTCAACAGTAATAGCTCTTATAGTTTCGGAAAAAAATGGCTGTGACATACGGACGGACAGACGGACAGACAGACAGACAGACAGACAGACAGACAGACGGACAGACGGACAGACAGACATGACGAATCTATTTAAGGTTTCCGTTTTTTGCCATTTGGCTACGGAACCCTAAAAACGGATTATAATAGGTAAATTAAACCTGTTGACCTGTTGACCTGTTGACATATGCCTTGGTCGGCCTCACCTTAGTCTGACAGTTTTTGCAGTCCGACGACATTTATAAAAAAATATTTGTTTATTTTAATTTAACAAGGTACTAAATAAAGAAGTGCGTGGAGGGCTTTACAAAAACAAAACACTGAGTTCTAATTTTCATTCTTAAATCTAAAGTATACAACAACGTTTTTAATTTGTTATTACTTATATTAATAATCACAACCACGCAAAATAGGCGTGTTAACCTAATCTAAACCTAATACCAATAATGCTACTATTCAAAAATAAGAATAATTCTGTATACGTATTACCACAGCACATTCTACCAATCAGACTGTCTTGTAAAATTACACTTTAAATTCCAAGTCGCAAAATAAATAAGAAACCCAGGTTCAAACCTCGGTGCCGTTAAAAATTGTAAAAAAACTGTTTAAATAAAAAATGCAAAAAGATGGGCAAATAAAATGTATATGTATTTGGCTACATCGTGAAATTAAGGGTTTGTATTGAGAACTCTTTTGTTTTCCGTGTCTAGGTGCAGGTGTAGGCAGAATTTTCCAGCCTGCAATCAGTTACTTTCACAAGTCAAAAACTATCTACGTCAGTAATATGTAAAAAGAGTTCAGAATAAGAAAAGGCCTAAGGGTGCTTACGGCAAGCATTCGCCGGTAATGTAAAAATAGAACAAATGAGATTTTCATATAATTTTTTGTTGGGGTCAGTAGGGAAGTAGACCATGCTAATATTAATTATTGCGACAATTCACCTTGGGATTCATACAAAAAACCTGCAACTATCTACATCAACGGCTGTACGAGTTATTTCATATAGCGAGTTAACGGAGATTTTAAAGCTGGATGAACCTATGAAATTTCATTAAAGCTCATTATGGATTTTTTAAATTCAAGCCGCGTTCGGTCCATGCAAATAAAATCAAGCGTGAACTTTGCATTCAGGAGAGCCGCGAATTTACATTTTACGTACTCCTTATTTTAAGTCCGCGAAAAATAATGCAAATCGCCGCTTAAGGACTGGCGGGGCGCATCGGAAAGCGTAGCTTTACACACGTTACCGTGAAATAACACCGGCGTCTTACGAGCAGGGTACGGGGAATGTTTCATAAGGAAATAGTCTGGGGAAGTACTACCTGATATTTTCATACCACTGTATATCAAGGGCAGTTTAGATGGAATTGCAAACGAAGACGCAAAGCTATGGGATTTTTATGAGTTGAGTTTGTAACTCCTACACTATCCGTAATGCTTGTGATGTACCTTTTTAATTACATACAAGGTGCCCGCACCTTTGTGCGTGTTTCTTCTTTCGTTACCACAGTCGGTTAAAAAGTATTCTATAACCATCTTTGGATGTCAAGCTATCCTATACCAAGATTTTTGGATATCTGTGCAGCCGTTGCAGCGTGATAAGCAGACAATTATTTTACTAAGCTGGCATTGTGCCGCGGGCACCGCGCGCCCATACTAATCTTGCATCGTCCTGTCAGGATTTTTCCCGAAATAATGACCTTTCTCCATAGAAAACTGATTCTCTATACTACCTACATTAGTTTAGAATTTTATAATTGTATTTTGCTCACGATGACAAACGTTTCTGGGAGCGGGTAGATCGTGGTTTACAATAAGATAACGTTGTTTTATTGAATTATTCCTTCAAGGCAACCCTGTAGACAATACAATGTTCTCAAACACACTTGCAAGGAAAAAAATAGGCAAATAGACGGGTTAATTAAATTAGCTTGAGCCGCCTTCGAGTCAAGACACACTTATAAGCAAATGTGATAATAAGCATAACATCCGCGGGATCTCTCTATTATTTAACCAGTATCGTCTATCCATTTTCGATTACGTATGCGAAGGTAAATTAAATTCCTAGCAAAATAATTCGGTTAGTTTGTGAGCCTGAACAAGTGTACCTACTAAAGATATCAAACGTGTACATGATGGTTCGCCTAAAACGTAAATGAGTTATCTTCCATCTGCCCACGATTAACAAGAAATAAGTGAATTACCTCCCACCGCTATGTTCAGTCTACTCTTAAATTCAGCCAGTGAGGCTGTAGGGCCACCAGCTCGCTTGAAATATTCAGTTCGGTCGGTAGCCATGTTTTATTTAATGCCCTGCGCAGTGCGCCCCCGTTCAAATATTAACTAACGACCACTGAGACGAGGCGTTACCTTTGCAGACACTATTGCTCCCTTAGTGCACATCTTAAGCTACCTACGAACTTCGAGCCTCACACTCCGTAGAATCTCAGAATAGAAGCCTGATATTTCTTATTCAGTTATTTTTACTACGTTTGTATCGGTAATAAATTTTGTCTATGTATCTTTACGAATCCGCTTAAAAAAGATATAAAACGAATGATACACAAAATGACGTATTTTGTGGCACCCATCTCGCTTTTACGGCGTGTGTATAAAATGCCGATGGTAGATTTGTTACGTCGTAAAATCTTGAGACAAAAATACTCATTGGTTAAGAGCATGAGAGTATGAGTCCACATTCGGAAAAAATCTACTTTTTATCACAATACTGCATCTATGCCTCCTTAATTACATTATAAATGCAGTAAGTGGCGTCTTGCCTATACCAGTTTCCCACCGGTTTGCTCTTTTTAGGAAGTTTGATTACCCTTTCGCTCTTGGAGAAGAAATAAGGCGAATCTATTCCGATTTTCTCAATCTATGGTTCCAATTTCTCGATCTAAGGTTGGTTTGTTATTTTATCCTCGCACAACTACAGATTAAAATGTATTTTTTTACAAATTCAATTATGTGTCAAATAATAATGAAAGTAAGGTACTCTCTTTATTCCGGAAAATGTATGATTTCGTGGAAGAAGCCGTGGGAAAGAATGTACGCGGGTAAAGGTAAGGTAATTAGTAGCATAAAATTAGACTTAATTAAAAATAGCATAATTCTCCTCTCAGAGAGACTAATTACATGCACGTCCCGATAGCGACGGCTTGAGCCTAACTACCTCTGTAATTACTTTTTAAATGCAAGTCAAGAAACTTTATCTTTGTCAGAATTGCATTAAAAAGTAAGATCCAAGGCAGCCTTGTAGTTTGGATTTATTTTTAACGATGAAAATGAAACCATTACTAAATACCTAGGTACCTACTCTTGCGCTACAGTATCTGGTGGCTGATGGACTCAATTAAATTGTTTTGGTTTTTGTGGGAGGATAATATAATATCACGTAGGGAGACAACACAGTAAATTTGTACAATTACAATCCATACTATCCATACTAATATTATAAATGCGAAAGAGTGTCTGTCTGTCTGTCTGTCTGTCTGTCTGTCTGTTACCTCTTCACGCTTAAACCGCTGAATTGATTTTGATGAAATTTGGCATGGAGATAGTTTAAGATCCGAGGAAGGACATAGGATAGTTTTCATCCTTGAAATTATCCCTAAAAAGATTTTAAAGTGAGTAAGTAATTCAAGATGACATTGATGACCCTGTCAAAAATGTAATTTTTAGACCAAAAGCACAATTGCTCTTACATTTGCTTAGGCGCTCTTAATAATCCCTTTTATTAATTAAGGTGATTAGGCGGATATCTATCGTGTTGTACGAGGTTGCTTCCATACTTCGAAGTTCCACGCGGACGTAGTCGCGGGCAAAAGCTAGTATTGTAAATGCGAAAGTGTGTCTGTCTGTCTGTTACCTCTTCACGCTTAAACCGCTGAATCGATTTTGATGAAATTTGGCATGGAGATACTTTAAGATCCGAGGAAGGACATAGGATAGTTTTCATCCTGGAAATTATCCCTAAAAAGATTGAAAAGTGAGTAAGTAATTCATGATGACATTGATGACCCTGTAGGAAAGGTAATGATTAGACCAAAAACACAATTGCTCTTACATTTTGCTTAGGCGCTTTTAATAATCCCTTTTATTAATTAAGGTGATTAGGTCGATATCTATCGTTTTGTACGAGGTAGCTTCCATACTTCCAAAATCCACGCGGACGTAGTCGCGGGCAAAAGCTAGTAATATTATAAATGCGAAAGTGTGTCTGTCTGCCTGTTTCCTCTTCACGCTTAAACCGCTGAACCGACTTAGATGAAATTTGGTATGGAGATAGTTTGAGACCCGGGAAAGGACATAGAATACTTTTCATCCCGAATAAATTTTGTGTTCCCGTGGGATGAGCGGGTAACACCGCGGGGCACAGCTAGTTATTAATAAAAAGAGCGGGAAAGGGATGACAGTAAGTAAGGCATGCCAAAATAATATAGGAAAGAGGAAAAACTTTATAGAAGATAAAATAGTTTTCAGCGTCAAGTATGTGTTTTAAAGTCTATTCTATTCTATTTTTTTAAAAATGGCAACCGGTCACAGTTAAGCGACCATTACTGCCAATGTCTCGTTGCCAATCGCACTCGGCGACTAGATAGAGGATTGATACCACGTTGTACGGTGAGTTGATAAAATCGTGCTTTTTGTAAAGTGATAGCGATTTACAAAAAACCACACGGACTATCGGGCCTTGACCCAGGAAGGGCTATGTACGCTGCAAGTTGAATTCTTCATTAGCTATTCACACATTCGTTTGATCACTGCACAATACGCTATCAATACTACACATTGAACGACAAAAATGAATAAATAACGAACAACAAAACCTAAACGCATGCGGCCATCTTAAGTCACGGACCGGAAGACGTGTTTTAAAGTCTGATATTGTGGTCTTGTAAGTATTAATTAAGGATAGCAGTGAAGGGCAGAGCCCATTGAAGTTAAAAGTGAATTGAAAGTAGCAGGCCGCGGGATACTCCTAGACCACAGATAGGTATTTAAGGTATAGTATACTTGCATCATGATATTCTCAGTCCCTTCGTTACGGGACAGAGTGATTTGCTCCAGGCTCTCCAAGGGTAAATTTGATGTGATATTACATGAACACGCCCGACGAAATGCAATAACGGGACCCGGGATGTTATCAGTTTGCAACTAAATGTGTTATTTACGGTACAGGTGACTGACCTCATGTCAGAAAACTGCATTATTTTTTCACTGTTTTATTTTCTTTTAATTACAAGGACCATATGAAAATCTAGCAACACCTAAGTAAGTTTTATGAAAATGATATAGTTTTTCATAAAGATCTACTAAATTTTTAACACGGTTTTATTATCCTCACTTATAATTACGTGGTATAATCTACTTCTAATTGTCGTATTGGAATGAAACTTTGCATGAATGTGTAGTTCACGTGACGATACAATAATTTGGTATCGTGGAGCTGATCTGATGATGGAGACGGAAGGTGGCCATAGAAACTCCTAAACAGCACGAGATAAATGCATCGTGTTTGGTTTGGGGTCATTGGACCAAAAACGAATTGTCAATTTAATCATCATCATCATCATTTAGGATACCTAACCTATATAGTGGTCTAAAAATATACCTACGTATAGTCAAATTATTAAACTCCAGACTTGTATGTATGTAACAATGTTATGAAGCCATTTCATCTGAAAAAAATGACTATCCACTAATTCCGTATTAAAATTTCCATATAACCGTCAAAATAATTCCAATAAGCGGTAAAAAGTGGACAAATAATTTGCCCTAGTTTAACACTAATTCCCGGCTGCACAAAAATAGCCGAATTGTGCTTAGTAGTTAGTAACCAAAATTATGCTTATTTTACATAGGTAACTTATTTTGGTTACTAGTAGCCCATAGCAGCTCAAGCACCATAGCACTCAGCAGCTAACATTTGGGCTCCTATTAACAACGACTACTGTCTTTTTTTCAGTGTGTAGTTACTTCATTAATAAAATCTGATCAATAAGTTGTGCAATTTGAAAATAAATATAACCGATAGCCTTGTGACGCGGAACAGTGAGCGCGGGCCGGGGGTCGGCCCAGCCATGCGGGATATTGGGCACCGGCCTGTGATGCGTCCATGAGGTAAGAACGCCCGCCGCGTCAAGCTAAATAACTCCACATTCACCCTGTAGTCATTCGTTTAAAATTTGCGTTACGTTGTGGTTTTCACGTGACTCTAAACTGCACATTCACTTTATAATTAGACATTCGTTGTGGCTTTCATTTTCATTTGGCTCTAAACTGAACATGAACCCTTATAGTTAGCTAGTCATTCGTTGTGGTATTTGGCTCTAAACTGCGCATTCACCCTAAAATTAGTCATTCGTTGTGGTTTTCACGTGACTCTAAACTGCAAATTCACTCTATAATTACATTTAGTCATTCGTTGTGGCTTGCATTTGGCTCTAATCTGTACATTAACCCTTATAGTTAGTCATTTGTAGAGGCTTTCATTTGGCTCTAAACTGCACATTCACTATTATAGTTAGTCATTCGTTGTGGCTTTCATTTGACTCTAAACTGCGTGCACATTCACTCTATAATTACCTAGTAATTTGTTGTGGCTTTCATTTCAGCTGTAAATAACCAATTTGCTCGAAATAAGTTAGTTTCCACAGTCCACGTTCATCGTCTTCTTCCCATGGCATTAAAAGAAAAGAGACACACTAGAGAGTCATATTCACATATCACGGTTGTGCAGCAGCAAGTCACTTGTGCTGAAGGCACTATCCTTTCGCGCCATGGTCTTTCCTCCTGCCTCAAGGCGTACATACCAGATGGCAGATTAAGATTGGTACGCACGGCAATATCCCGCACACAGTTTTCTGGTCTGAAATTGCTATATCCGCTTCAACTACTCTCAACATTAGGGCCTTATCACACTTGCGATTTGCGAGCGAATTTTGTATGAAGGTTATCACGCAGCGAGTTCGCCGCGACACTTATCTGTATGGAAAACTCGCTTGCAAATCGCAAGTGTGATAAGGCCCTTAGCAGAGGCAAAGCTTCACTTCTATCGTTCGTTTTCCCCTATTGCGTTGCGACACACACGAAACGTCAGCAACGTCTCCAGTTAAGTACCGTAACCAAACAAATCACATTGGGATGTATAATGGAAGCACTTATTGGCGACGCTAGCCTTTAAGATTTTTGTACGATACGTAGCTGGTGTATGTCATGGCGTCCTTACGTTACGGGGCACACCCCAAAGGTGGAGGAGCAAATTGTTGTTACGCAAGGAAATGTTCTGTACCGGCGCTGTGATTAAATAACAGTCTGCAGGTTGATGACGCCCCGGGCACATTATTGCATTTTCCGGCCGTGGCAAATATAGCCCTGCAACAGATTAGGTACTCGACGAGTTATTAAATATAAAATAAAGAACGAAATTACACGTTTAATGTATGGTGTTAGTTTGTCTACCTTAAATTTACTTGTTCTAAGGTGATATGACGAAGAAAAACAATGGACTGGTCAATTACTGGACATAATAAGTCTGGCCCAGCAGCGCCGCCGCTCGAACGGGGCTCGCGGCGGAAAAGCAGATGACCACAGCTATCCACAAAATGGTGGCCCGAACGCCAGGCGCGCCTGCGACCCCGATACCGCACCCTGGCTCACAAGGTGCCTCCCAGTCTCCAGCCAAGCCAAGAGGGGTAGCCAAGACTTGTGGAAATTTTTAGGCTTGAATTTAATGAAGGGAAAAGAACGCGATATTACCAAAGTACGTACTTGCCAAAGAGTATATATGAAGATAATCAGTATAGAGCGCTCTCTCCATGGTGGTGTCTGCCAAAGGTACGTACGTACGAAGGTCGTAGTAACGAGGATTTCGTCATATCGGGGTTCAAGTTATAGGTTGATTCCCTAAAAGCTGAAAAATAAATACTATTTCGATATAAAAAAGATAAGGCGCCATTTCAATCACTCCAATTTCCGGCAAAGCGGCGTAACATAGCCGATACAGCGGAACAAGAAATATTCGCCTTTCAGATTATGCCGAGCGAGCAATATTTTAAAATTAAATTATAGTCGACGTGCCGTTCCATCGCTGGCAGTCATTTACTGTAACAATAAATTTAAAGGTAGATGTACGTGCCCGATGGGGCCGCGGTCTATGTACAATTCATTTACATTTCCGAGCCTCAAGCGAGACTTCTAAATTATAATATTGACGTCGCTAGCGGCACGTCTTTCTTGCTGGTCGGGATACGCCTTATCTCGTTTCTTGTTTTTTTGCTAGTTCTCTTATTTATAGGAAATTTAATTTAATTTTTAGTCTGGCGGGAAAAGAATAGTTAAGTTGGAAAGCTGATATCGTTATTTTGATTTTTGAATTTCGTTCCGGTTCAAGCGAGTCATCGTCTTCCAATACTATAAACCAGCCTTGGCTTGTTATGTGTAAGTAGTGTTTATCCTATTAAATATCTATACCAATTATCTCAGTTCATCACACAAATATTTACCCTTACGGGATTCGAACCCAGGAGCGCCGGCTCAGTAGGCAGCTCCACTACCATTGCGCCAAACGCGCCGTAAAAAAAATCTATTTAATTATTAGATCACTAGACAAACAGACACACAAGGCACATAACTGGTCTACAATTATTTATTGAAATACCTAACATTCCGGAAGTAAGTCGTAATTCTAACGTTGACCAACGTTTTATGGTAACTACCTAATAAGACTCACTAAATCCATTACCAGTTCCCCCCTTCCCTTAACTTTCCCAATTATATGTGTTATAACTAACTTAAATATTCCAATTCTTTTAACACTTTTAACTTGTATCGCTAAACAACTTTCAAATGGAAAGTCCTTCGGAAAAGTTGATGTAAATTCTTTCTGCGAAGTGGTTTCGCAACCTAGCTTTGTGAATTTCATTATACCTAGCCAGCCCAACTTAGCGAGTTGAATGCTTTTGAGCCAATACGGTGCCAGGATATGACTCGTTTCATCCAGCCATTCAATCGGCTTTGTGCTGGGAACAGTGGGAACTTATGTAAGCGATATCTAGTATACTAGTATACTTACCCACCTACCTAGGAGAGCTATTATAATAGTTTAATATTTTTAGTCTATCGTGTTCTGTTTCAGCTATTTTTCTATGATATGATATTATTGTATAGCAGTCAATATTAAGAGCTTATTTAATTAGACTATTTGAATAACCATTTGTCATGAATTTAATTAGGTAGACAATACATATACTTATAGTCTAACTCTTTACCTAGATAGTTATTGAATTAGAAATACTTTTACACAAGAGGCACATTAAATACGCTCTTATTTTTCCTTTTCAATTAATTTAACGCTAAACTTATAGGTACTTGCCTAAATAGAATGACCCACGGAAAAGTTGATACTGTTTATTCTTTGTGAATTTCATGATACCCAGCCAAATCTCTCAGCCAACTCTATCGCACTTGAATCGTTTCGCTAGGTAGGTAGGTATAACAATCGGCTTTGTGAACTAGTGCTGGGAACTTAATGTGGGACATTTATATCTAGACTTTGGAGGTACCTAAGTATTTTCCGATCGTTGTCATGAGATTATGATACCACGCCACTAATACATATACTTATTGATTTAATTAAAGATACTACTTACAGACTTATTTACACGCATAAGTTTAAGTAAATCCTTTACTATTTTTCTCTCCCCTTAACAATTTTCAAGTGGAAAGTCCCACGGAAAAGTTGATTCTATTTATTTTACTGCGAAGTGTTGCGAGCTAGCTTTGTGAATTTCATGATACTTACCTAGGTGAGCCCTAATACTTAGCGAAGTCGAGCCCGCTTGAGCCAATAGGTACAGCGGGACACGACTCGTTTCAGTTCTAGATATAACAATCGGCTTTGGGAAGTTGTGCTGGGAACTTATGCGGGGGATTTATACCTAGTACTTATAGGAGGTATTCTTCGGTTGCTGTTGGATGTCCCCATTCTAGGTCATCTTTTGTTTCCGTAACTTTCTGTAGCATTTTGAAATAGGTACTTATGGAATTTAGTTTAGGATATATATTTGTATGATATGAGATTGTACATTACACAGTAATTAAATGAATTACTAGTCATTTACACTGAGTTATTTACTTATTAATAATAATAATAATAATAATTACAGGGCAGCTTGTGGCGAGCTGTTGGGGAGTGACGACCCCACGGACCCGAGATCTCCAGAGAGTCGGTCAGGGTCCTCGTCTCCCGTGTGCCTTCATCGGCCGGAGTGGAAACCCAAGAGGACCCGTAGGACTCTCAGCTCTGGCTTGCCTTCATTGGCCGTCCAGAGAGGAGCGTTAGAGCTATATGCTCCAGCGGTGGAAGTGTTAAAGGGCATCACGCCGCGAGTAACTTCGGGGAAAGCGCAGCACACCTCTCGACACCCCTGAGCCCTCACGCTCGTGTTGCTTCCGGCCGTCGGCACGATGGCATTACGGGGCCCACCTAGTGAGGGGCGAGTCACCACCCGCCAGAGGTAACAGTCTCATTGATGGTTACGGCGGGTGACATTTTTCTTTTGCAATAGCCCAAATAAATAGTCCATCCAAACTCCATTTTAATAGCCCGGTTTTTTTCTTTTTCATACCAATGCAATAGTACAATCACCTGCTGGGACCAGTTCATGGATGTATCATCTTATTGATATTATCAGGAACGGGTCCCAGCAGGGCTACAACGTACGTGTTGGATCCATATCCCCACGCAAGCCTTCCAAAAGACCGGGACGTATGAGCCCGAGACTCAATAACGAGAAACAAATAATAATAATGTATTTATTGTACAATAAGCGTTGTGTTACATTGACAGTGAAAATACAGATTTGCACAAATAGTGTCAAATTGGTAGTCGCAGATACTGACCCCTGAACTAGGCAATTGCCTGTATCTCAGAGGTTAGAGCTCTTCGACATTACAATGTCATACAAAATGGACAGAGTAACAGTAAAATTTACAGAACGGTTGAGAGGTACTAAAATTACAATTATCACTTGGAAAACTAAATAAAGGTATATTTATGAAATATGTTTATAAATATGTGTAAAAAAGATTAACTTAACACGCCACGAGGCGATTAGAAAGAAAAAAAAGAAGATATTATTATGAACATCATGACCAAAACAACAATAATTATTATATTTATTTATTTATATTACACGGAGCAGTTAAAAAAAACAATGAGTAAAATGATACAACTACGGTTCTCAAGAAAGAATTAATAGTAAGTCTTCGGTACCATCATAGGTAAGAGTATGCAGCCAGTTTTGCAGCCTGTTTCTTACTTCAAATCTGGAAAGAGTGTAGATGGGGACTAATTTATTTATTTTATTGTAAAGTCTGCACGCTTGAGCAGCAGCCTGACGACGAGCAAACGAGGTGCGGCATGATGGCATCTCGCACACTGAGTGGCCTCCACGTTTAAGAACGATTGAATTATCCAGAGGAAGAGTCATGTGCTTCCTAAGAATCAAACGGAGAATATATATTTGTCTCACAGTTAGCTCATGTGCCTCTAAATAGAGTTGAGCTGTAGGAAAGTCCTTTTTCTTAAAATTCATGATTTTTAAAATAGCTCTTTGGGCCCGCTCTGCATGAATTAGTGAAGTCTTGTGAGTCCCGCCCCAAATCGGGATGCAATACGCTATTATCGATTTGCAAAGGCTTTGGTAGACTAGACTTAGGGTTTCAGGCGGTGCAGAGTGTCTTAATGTTTTAAAAATATAGATTAATCTACGTAGGCGGGCGCAAAGTGTCTCTATATGAGCACGCCAATTCAGTTTTTGATCCACGATTAGACCATCGACAGTGCGGGGCAGTTGCAGCTACCACCTTGAACCAAACAATTATGAGCTATCACAGTACCAGTTTCTTCTGGAGGCATTTGCGAGTTTGGCAGAGAGAAACGTATAACTTTAGATTTATCAAGGTTCAGTGTAAGGGTATTTTTTGCCAGGCACTCCATTACCCTAGAAAGAGAATGTTCTGCATTACATTTGGCCTCTTCCCAAGTATGGCCATACACAAGAAGGACAGTATCATCAGTATAGCTAAAGATATCTGTCTTGGGAATTGGCAATTTGCATAAATCGTTGATATAAACGAGAAATAAAGTAGGCCCGAGAATACTGCCTTGAGGGATACCAAAGCAAAGAACCTCTTCGTTGCTATAGAGTGAGTCAATCTTAACGCATTGAGTTCTATTAGATAAATAATCTTTCATTATATCAAATGCAAGGCCTCTAACCCCAATGTCTTCTAATTTAGTTATAAGGATGGGAATGGACACGGTGTCAAAAGCCTTGGTTAAATCTAAAAATATGCCATAGCATTTAAATCTGTTGTCTAATTTATTCACCAAAGAGTTAGTGAAAGCTGCAACTGCATCTTCAGTAGACAGTCCTGTTCTAAAACCAAATTGGTTTGGGGAAATAATTGAATTTCTATTTAGGAAGGATACCAAGCGGAAGTTTAATATTTTTTCTAAAATTTTTGATAGAGAACTAAGAATTGAGATAGGCCGGTAATTTGTAACACTAGCGGAATTGCCCGATTTGTAGATGGGGTGAACGACGGCCTTTTTAAAAGCATTTGGAAAGGAGCCTGAGTCGATTGCTAAGTTGCAGATATGAGTAATGGGGGGAATTAATGCGCATTTGGCTTGTTTCATAATATTAGCAGGGATATCGTCCCAGCCTGTTGCACAGTTACCGCGCATACCGTTTATAATACGTTTCAACTTCAGATTCATCAACGGGTAAAATACAGAAAGATTCGCGGGGGGGGGGGGGGGTATTGAATTACAAACACATTTAATTTACACGTAGGTAGGTAATAGGTAGGTTTCTTTCATGTAGGTACATGAAATGAAACTCACTGAATCTGTTCCTATTTTTCTTGCGCTGGAACTTGTGCTGGAAACTTATGTGAGAGATTTGTATTTGGTACACCTAGGAGGTATTACAATTGTTAAGTACGAGTTTTTTTTAAGTTTAGCGACGTATACGATAAAATAAACTAAAAACACATATCTTTTTAAAAGATTTTTAAGTGCAACTTTTGATGATAGCGCATAGAAACGAACATTTTAAGTATTCGAAAATATACTTCCTTCATAAATATATTTATTTATTGTAAGATTGTAACTTTATTGCACAATACAAGAAACGTGCAAGTAGCGGGATTCCCTTAAGGCATTCTCTACCAGTATTCTACTACTTCCATATAATAGGTAGGTACCATAGTAAAAAAAGAACCGACTTTAAAAGTAAACTGAAAAACCAAAAAATAAGCCGTCGATGTACTCGTGCTTACAGATTACATTTGAATCACCTTTTTAAAGTCGGTGCTAAACCACTCGTGTAATTACTACCTACTATGGAAACAGATGCCAGGCATGAAGCCTTTAATTATTACTATTGGTAATTACGAGTATTTTAGTTCGATGAAAAAGTTTACGTGAGGTTTGATAGGGGGGTGATCGGGGAGGTCTTCTTTGCATGCATCTAACTCCAAGCCGCTAAGGAGTTACCTTTCATTATCAGCTCAGCATCAGCATCATGAGACGATGACTAAACTTTAGAAAATATATGAAAAATATTATTAGTGCCTGTTACATTTAAGGGTCGCCCTTGATTTCCCTGGCATCCCATTAACAGATCCTGACTTAGCGACGAAGGGATCGCCTCAGGGGCATAGGTACTAAAAATAATACAACTATCGAACCTAACCTCCCTATAATATTTAAAGAATTATCCCCTAACTCCTAACCATGAAGGAGTTGTGCCTTCCATCATCAGCTTAGCATAATGAGATGATGACTACCTGAATAACTTTATAAAAGACTTAGGTACATGAAAAACATTTATTGCTAGTCCTTATAACATTTGAGGGTTGCCCTCTATTTCTCTGGGATCCCATCATCAGATCCTGACAATGACATGGTGAAAATAGAACCACCTCAGGAACATACTCTTTCAATTACGCATTGGGGTCAATTTCAACAAGACGCATTTTTTGTATCATTTCGGTGTGATTCTTTATTTTTGATTATTTTTAAGTTTTTTAAATGTGAAGAGATACTTTAGACTATATTATTAAACATATGTAAAAGGGACCCTGAAATCTGAAATAGTTTTCGAGATATTCGAGATCGAATATGAAACATACAACGGAATGATAAATGTACACCAGGATGATAAAATAAGTGCACCGCAATGAAATTTCATACACCAGAATGAAAGAAAAGTAGCATATTATGAAAGTAATTTTACTTTTTATATTCGTAATATATATTATATTGGCATTACATAATAATATAAACATATATCTTAGTATGGTATTAAAAACAAAATAAAAAAAAAAAAAATTTTAACAATATTTATGAAAAGTGAAGCTACTTTTGATGTCATTCCGGTGCTTTCCTCATTTTGGTGGGGTTTAAAGTCATTTTACTACACCGGAAACACCGGAATGAGAATGGTGGAATGAGAAACACGACATATTTTTATTTCTTAAAAAAAAAGTAAGCCCTATATTCTAAAACTAATTCAACTCTTGTAATGGCGAGTGTACTTTACCTGATATATATAAATTTCAAACCACGCAGTTAAAAAATAAAGAAACTATAACAAACTCCGGAATGACATTTTTTTTGTCCCCTGTCCACCGCGATGAAATATTCACGTTTGTACAAGCCAACGTATTGCCACTATACACAACCGGCCTCGTCGAGCGCCGCAGCTTGACTAATTCTTTGAAGTGCGCGGGAGACGGGGGGCGTATTTGATCAAATTTGGGAAATAAATCGGTTCGAAACATTGTCGGCGGTAATGAGAAGTTTTCTCAGGACAAACGTATATGCACTTATTCAAGGGTATACAAAGGAGATATACAAGGGGTAATGTGCTTTTTTCGTTACCTATTTATATGGTAATAAAATAATGGTAACAGATTTTCTTTGTCATGCATAGTATTTGACTTACCCGGCATTTTACAAACAAAACCGGCTTGGGGACAACCCACCTTGATGAGAAATTTGGTCTAAATATATTTTTTTAAATTATTATATATATTAATATTTAAATTTTAGC
The DNA here is from genome assembly GCA_947623375.1 of Apotomis capreana. NCBI lineage: Eukaryota > Metazoa > Arthropoda > Insecta > Lepidoptera > Tortricidae > Apotomis > Apotomis capreana. The sequence goes on from OX392504.1 coordinate 21,258,897, forward strand.
TGTTGCCCGAGGTAGACAATGGCGGGCTGTTTCCGAAAAAAAATGGTACTTTATTATTCAACCTTTCTGCACCTGCGTTTTCAGTCTTGCCATCAAAAAATACTGCTTGGGAAATTGACCCATTGGCGGAGAAATCGGTGGACATACATTAAAAAACATACAGTAAAACATAGAGCCTCCTCCCTTTTTTAAACTCGTTAAAAACCTCAGAATGCTAAAGATACTGCTCATCGATTATCTTCGTATAGTATACCTACCCTTATTCGATTTTGGGCATCATATCGGCAACGATGCGGTAAGGCTGTCAATGTTATTGGAATAGTGTGCAACCCTTCCCTCGGGGTCGTGTCACTGTCTGAGGTGTAATAGAGTGGATGGCTGCATTTGAAACTCGCTCTAGCAGCCACGTACAAGTTAAACTTAACTTGTAAAGGCGTGTACACACTGAATTAAATCCGGATTCGAGACCTCGAGTGTGATAAACACAACCATTATAGGCCCCGCTGCAATCGTTGATGCGGTTACAAAATTAATAGGTAGATATCTAGAAAAACCTGATTATCTTGAAACCACATGAAACTGCCGAACTTAATTTTCAACCGACTTCAAAAAGTTCTACATATTACCTAATTGGTTAATGTGTTTTATTTTCTAATTTTATTGTCATTATAATTACCGACTTAATAATTAATGTAATAAATTGTAAGTTACTATAACTACACATGCCTAGCTACACCTTAATGGGCTAAACAAATACTTAAATGAAAAAAGATGAGGTTATCTATTCAAGTGTTTCTTTTTTATGTTTTTCTTTCTCAGACCCCAAATTTATAAATGATTTGATTTTTTTGTTGGAGAAGAGGATTTACGATTGCGGATTTTGATTGGTGCCATAACATTTTGGTGAAGATCTGATGACGAGATCCATGAAAAATCGAAGGAACTCCTCAAATATTATATTAGGCACATATATAGCGATTTCGGTATCTTTTTAAAGGGAGGAGGTTCTATGTTCGACTGTATGTATTTTTTTTATGTATGGCCACCGATTACTCCGCAAATTGTGGACCTATTTTAAAAATTCTTTTATATTTAAAAGAGTTACTCCTTTGGTGGTCCCATCATAACCGAGTTGGGATCTGATGATGAGATCCCAGGGAAATCGAGGGCAACCCTCAAATATAGGCACTCATGATGTTTTTCATATATTTATTTAAGTATTTGCATATGGTAGTCATCATCTCATTATGCTGAGCTGATGATGGAAGGTACAACTCTAACCCCTTACCGCATACGAAGCCATATATGACACTTATTAATGTCGACCTTATTGACACAGGTTAAAGTTCAATTTCGAAAAAATATTTTTTTTATATATGCGGCAAGTGGTTGGTTAAGAGTTAGAGGATAATTCTTAGGTACGTTAAGACTGTTAGTCATATTCTTTATAGTATATTCGTGAGTTAGTCCCCTTGTCACCAAGTCAGGGCCTGATGATGGAATCCCAGGGAAATCGAGGGAAACCCTAAAATATTATAGGCACTAACAATGTTTTCTACATATTTTTCTAAAGTTATTCAGTTATTTTCATCTGGTTGTCATCATTTCATGATGCTGAGCTGACGATGGAAGGTACAAGTCCTTAACGGCCATGAGTTGCGAGATAATTCTTTAAATATTATGGGTACCTTGAGACTGTTAGTCGTATTATTATTTTTAAACCAAGCTGACGTGTAAGTATGTATGTATATTTGTCCGCGATTACCTCGCGTTTGGCTGAACCGATTTTGATGCGTTTTTCAGAAAAGTATTAGTTACACTTAGGAGAAGGTTTTGGTTCAACCGACTTCAAAAAAGAGGTTCTCACAGTTTGAACCGCATATATGCATGTTTGTCCGCGATTATGAAGTTGTTCATGAACAACTTTATAATCTTGCGTGATCTTGCACAACCTAATCTTGAACAACTTATAAATTTGCGTGTGATAGTCATCATCTTCCTATGCTGAGCTGATGGTGGAAGGTATAACTCTTTAACGGTTAGGAGTTAGGGGATAATTCAAACGAGATGCATGCAAATAAGACCTCCCTGATCACCCCGCCATAAGTATGTATTTTATTTGAATCACTAAGAAGCAACAAAAAAAAAACAAAAAAAAAACTAACTTCAAAAAACTGTTCATTAACGGGTATTTTTGGCTTTCAGTTTTTTGAAGTTAGTTTTTTTTTTGTTTTTTTTTTTGTTGCTTCTTAGTGATTCAAATAAAATACATACTTATGGCGGGGTGATCAGGGAGGTCTTATTTGCATGCATCTCGTCACTCGGACAAATATACATACATACTTACACGTCAGCTTGGTTTAAAAATAATAATACGACTAACAGTCTCAAGGTACCCATAATATTTAAAGAATTATCTCGCAACTCATGGCCGTTAAGGACTTGTACCTTCCATCGTCAGCTCAGCATCATGAAATGATGACAACCAGATGAAAATAACTGAATAACTTTAGAAAAATATGTAGAAAACATTGTTAGTGCCTATAATATTTTAGGGTTTCCCTCGATTTCCCTGGGATTCCATCATCAGGCCCTGACTTGGTGACAAGGGGACTAACTCACGAATATACTATAAAGAATATGACTAACAGTCTTAACGTACCTAAGAATTATCCTCTAACTCTTAACCAACCACTTGCCGCATATATAAAAAAAATATTTTTTCGAAATTGAACTTTAACCTGTGTCAATAAGGTCGACATTAATAAGTGTCATATATGGCTTCGTATGCGGTAAGGGGTTAGAGTTGTACCTTCCATCATCAGCTCAGCATAATGAGATGATGACTACCATATGCAAATACTTAAATAAATATATGAAAAACATCATGAGTGCCTATATTTGAGGGTTGCCCTCGATTTCCCTGGGATCTCATCATCAGATCCCAACTCGGTTATGATGGGACCACCAAAGGAGTAACTCTTTTAAATATAAAAGAATTTTTAAAATAGGTCCACAATTTGCGGAGTAATCGGTGGCCATACATAAAAAAAATACATACAGTCGAACATAGAACCTCCTCCCTTTAAAAAGATACCGAAATCGCTATATATGTGCCTAATATAATATTTGAGGAGTTCCTTCGATTTTTCATGGATCTCGTCATCAGATCTTCACCAAAATGTTATGGCACCAATCAAAATCCGCAATCGTAAATCCTCTTCTCCAACAAAAAAATCAAATCATTTATAAATTTGGGGTCTGAGAAAGAAAAACATAAAAAAGAAACACTTGAATAGATAACCTCATCTTTTTTCATTTAAGTATTTGTTTAGCCCATTAAGGTGTAGCTAGGCATGTGTAGTTATAGTAACTTACAATTTATTACATTAATTATTAAGTCGGTAATTATAATGACAATAAAATTAGAAAATAAAACACATTAACCAATTAGGTAATATGTAGAACTTTTTGAAGTCGGTTGAAAATTAAGTTCGGCAGTTTCATGTGGTTTCAAGATAATCAGGTTTTTCTAGATATCTACCTATTAATTTTGTAACCGCATCAACGATTGCAGCGGGGCCTATAATGGTTGTGTTTATCACACTCGAGGTCTCGAATCCGGATTTAATTCAGTGTGTACACGCCTTTACAAGTTAAGTTTAACTTGTACGTGGCTGCTAGAGCGAGTTTCAAATGCAGCCATCCACTCTATTACACCTCAGACAGTGACACGACCCCGAGGGAAGGGTTGCACACTATTCCAATAACATTGACAGCCTTACCGCATCGTTGCCGATATGATGCCCAAAATCGAATAAGGGTAGGTATACTATACGAAGATAATCGATGAGCAGTATCTTTAGCATTCTGAGGTTTTTAACGAGTTTAAAAAAGGGAGGAGGCTCTATGTTTTACTGTATGTTTTTTAATGTATGTCCACCGATTTCTCCGCCAATGCGTAATTGAAAGAGTATGTTCCTGAGGTGGTTCTATTTTCACCATGTCATTGTCAGGATCTGATGATGGGATCCCAGAGAAATAGAGGGCAACCCTCAAATGTTATAAGGACTAGCAATAAATGTTTTTCATGTACCTAAGTCTTTTATAAAGTTATTCAGGTAGTCATCATCTCATTATGCTAAGCTGATGATGGAAGGCACAACTCCTTCATGGTTAGGAGTTAGGGGATAATTCTTTAAATATTATAGGGAGGTTAGGTTCGATAGTTGTATTATTTTTAGTACCTATGCCCCTGAGGCGATCCCTTCGTCGCTAAGTCAGGATCTGTTAATGGGATGCCAGGGAAATCAAGGGCGACCCTTAAATGTAACAGGCACTAATAATATTTTTCATATATTTTCTAAAGTTTAGTCATCGTCTCATGATGCTGATGCTGAGCTGATAATGAAAGGTAACTCCTTAGCGGCTTGGAGTTAGATGCATGCAAAGAAGACCTCCCCGATCACCCCCCTATCAAACCTCACGTAAACTTTTTCATCGAACTAAAATACTCGTAATTACCAATAGTAATAATTAAAGGCTTCATGCCTGGCATCTGTTTCCATAGTAGGTAGTAATTACACGAGTGGTTTAGCACCGACTTTAAAAAGGTGATTCAAATGTAATCTGTAAGCACGAGTACATCGACGGCTTATTTTTTGGTTTTTCAGTTTACTTTTAAAGTCGGTTCTTTTTTTACTATGGTACCTACCTATTATATGGAAGTAGTAGAATACTGGTAGAGAATGCCTTAAGGGAATCCCGCTACTTGCACGTTTCTTGTATTGTGCAATAAAGTTACAATCTTACAATAAATAAATATATTTATGAAGGAAGTATATTTTCGAATACTTAAAATGTTCGTTTCTATGCGCTATCATCAAAAGTTGCACTTAAAAATCTTTTAAAAAGATATGTGTTTTTAGTTTATTTTATCGTATACGTCGCTAAACTTAAAAAAAACTCGTACTTAACAATTGTAATACCTCCTAGGTGTACCAAATACAAATCTCTCACATAAGTTTCCAGCACAAGTTCCAGCGCAAGAAAAATAGGAACAGATTCAGTGAGTTTCATTTCATGTACCTACATGAAAGAAACCTACCTATTACCTACCTACGTGTAAATTAAATGTGTTTGTAATTCAATACCCCCCCCCCCCCCCCCCCCCGCGAATCTTTCTGTATTTTACCCGTTGATGAATCTGAAGTTCAAAAAACTGAAAGCCAAAAATACCCGTTAATGAACAGATTACATTTAAATCAGTTTTTGAAGTCGGTGACAAACCTCACGTAAACTATAATATATAGGTAAATATCGAACAAAAACACTCGTACCTAAATACAAAATGGTAATCATTAAAGGCTTTATGCGCCAGATGCGCGGCATCTTTTTTCATAGTAGATAATAATTGAGTGATTTGGCACCGACGTCAAAGTAATCTGTACATGAACGGGTTATTTTTGGCTTTTTAGTTTTTTTTAAGCCGGTTCTTTTTTTGTTAACGTTTTTTAGAATAACTCGTCCATTTGGAAATGCGCCCCTTGTACCTAGTCGGTTTTTTTTTTGTGTATTATTAGTGATTATCTTAATTTTTAGGTCAAATTATCTTTCAAACGTTTAATAACCTGAAACCATCCGTGAATATGTAAGTACCTATACCCAGCTACGGGTGTACCTAAAATTGATACAGGATCCTTTATAACTGATACGAAAAAGACAAGGTAGGGTTAAACGGACGATGTTTCCTCATTCTATTGATCTAACGTAACGTAAGCCAAATCGGCTCTGCCTGGCCCAAGATAGGTACCTTCTTACTTTTGACTCCACTGATAATATACGATAGGTACAAATGAGTTCTACATAATCGGCCTCGTAAGTTAAAGTCGACAAAGTTGTGTCGAATGCCGAAGACAAAGCAAACTTCGCAGACTCTGTGATTGATCACTTACCAGCGTTGATATTTCTTACCGCCTACATAAGATTTATTACATACCTACCTCCTAGGTTACACCGAAAGGGTTCGAAGCAGCGTGACCTTTGGGAATGCTCGGTTGAACGCGGAGCGAACAAGCTGCAAGTAGGTTAGTACATTTAAGTAGACGGAACATAATTATCTTTTATGGAAGAAAATAGTATCATCAAAACACGCAGGGTAACATTTAAAAAAAAGCCCCACAACCGGCCACAAGTTATGCCTTCCATCACGTTCTTTCGTTCTACCATTTCTCGTGGGAAATAACCCGATACTATGAATTATTACCAAAATACGTACCTAAGTGAAAATCTGCTGTGTTCATCTAATTTTGTGGGGTTTTTAATTAATCGTGTCGTTTTCGTACTCTGAAAAATTACAAATAATGCGGCGATCCGTACTCCTCCGTAGTTAAGGTAATAATTACGTTAAGAGCGCTTAACGTAATTATTACCTTAACTTCTTATCCAGCGTTTGTCCGGTGAAGGAAATCATCGCGAGGAAACCTGCATAGCTACAAAAATGTTCAAGCTGTTGAACGGATTATCATACGCATAAGCATAAAGTCCACCATCGATTTTGAAACAATGAAGATACGTTTTTTTTTACTGGAGCGAAAACATGGTGACGGATTTAGGCTGCATTTTCGCTAGAGTCGAAGGACATTATACCTACAGGGCTTAGCTGCGTGCGAAGAAAAATCCACCAATAGGATTACCAATTTCAGCGCAGCGCGGTGTTGGGTTTTTTTTTATTCTCAGTGACAATAAGGCCTACGATGGAGTATGCTTGGCTAGAAGATGCCTATTCACTCTCTACTTGAAGCTATCACAGGTATATTTTTCAGTGAAAAAGTGCGCAGGAAGAGTTTCATTATTTTGCTATCCTGATAAGAAAAGTAGACGCAAGGCGTTTCGCACGAATCAGTGGTAGATAGTTATTTATTTATTTACACTTTATTGCACAGATCAAACTAGTACAAATGGCGGACTTAATGCCACAAGGCATTCTCTACCAGTCAACCATAAGGCTAAACAGAAACATTGAGTTGGTGCAGGGTCTACGTTCGGAAACAATTTAAAAAAATTGGGCAAGTGCGAGCCCGACTCGCGCATGAAGGGTTCCGTACCTATATATATATATATAATCTAAATCAAGTTTGTTGTATGGGAGCCCCCCTTAAATATATATTTTATTTTATTTTATTTTATTTTTGGTAGGTATTTGTTGTTATAGCGGCAATAGAAATACTTACATCATCTGTGAAAATTTCAACTGTCTAGCTATCACCGTTCTTGAGATACAGCCTGGTGACAGACGGACGGACGGACGGACGGACAGCGAAGTCTCAGTAATAGGGTCCCGTTTTTACCCTTTGGGTACGGAACCCTAAAAAAAACTATTTTAGAAATAAATACCTAATATATACATACTTAAATTTACACAAATAAATAATCATAATATAATATAAATTCATGTACCCAGTGAAAACATTATACCAACAATTCATCTTAAAACAGAAGTGTCAGACAGACAGTTCAGAAAGATGCTTGCGTAGCATGCGCTTGAAAATAGGTTTGCTTTGTGCCTGATGGGGAGTGGAAGATCATTCCAGAGTCGTATTGCCTGGATAGTAAAAGAATTTGACAAAAACCCAGTGCGATGGGGAGGAACGATGAGCGTGAGAGTACGAGAAGTGCGGAGAGTACAGCCTGGTCGAGCAGTCACAAATTGAAACCTGGTTCTGAGATAATCAGGAGATAGATATATCGAGATAAGGACGCCGCACATCGCTTAACGCTCACTTTAGTGAAAAGGCAGCCTTATGAATCCACATAAAACTGAGAGGAAGCTGAAAGGTGAAAGGCTATATAGCAACGTTGCGTTGGTAAATAACTATAATGAATGAGTGTGGATGACGAAGCGCACTTCTTTCAAATATAGGTTACTGGAACAGAGAATCTGCATTTCTGAATTGCAGTGACAACTCATTGCGCGGTTAGTCATTTATTCTGCGCAATTACTTTGACACTGCTTTGTTTGCGTTAGGTATACTAAGTAGGTATACGATAATTAATGACCGACTCATATATGTGTACTCTTAAACTTAACAAATTAAAAACTAAAACCTTTTCATTATTACTTTATTTCCAGTTTTGTTTTTATAATAGGTACGTAAATAAAATACCTTAATAAAGAATCGGTATCGGCGGAATGGGAAAACTAGATCGACCGCACATTTTTGTTTTTGGAAGGTAGCCATACATAACTGTATTACATCACTCTACTCCTCCAAACATTTACAAACTAAAATAGGCTTTAAACCCAAAGAACACAAATGACTGAAATTACAGTACTACTATAATATATATATATTTGGGCCAAATAATTTAAGTGCTATAAATTAATTTTCTTATACAACTAAACAATTCTTATTCTTACGTAAACTGGCTCGCCCGCCAATATGGTAGACAGCTCAAACTCCGGCAGTTATATAATGGTGGAAATAACTAATTAATTATAAATTAATATTGAGAAAAGATACTGCTCAAAAGAAAATAAGGGCCTCTTGAATTCACAAACATGTCATAATCTTCTAAATAACATTGAAGGGGAACATCACAATAGATATCTTATTGTATTTTCGGTATTTTGCTACGGTGTATTTTTTTTATACGAACATGGTTTATTATTCGTTATAAATTATAAAGTTAATATGATTAATAACCAATTTCAGTTATCGGCAAAAGCCACGAGCTGCCATTCCTGGATTAATATATAAACATCACAATGATGAGTTTTTTACTATGTAGTAATGTAAAATCTCAAGATAGATCGCAAGATTCTTCCTTATTTAAGGTTATGCTGTATTTAAGGAGTTTAAACCTGCATCAAATTTACCCTTACATATTCTTGAGCAGTATAGAATCTAAGGATAAACTAAAGATATTGCCTTTCAGGCAATTTTTCTAAAATATGAATTCTAAATTAATATAAATAAGTATGTAATTGTTTGTTTGAAAATAACTCCCATCCACGGCCAAGCGCCGTCGACCATACACTATACGCCAGGCCACCATACAACCATTTTTTTTTGCTAAAACAAGTGACTCAACGTATGGGTCATGACCCCGGCGCGAACGCTAAATAGACCGCCGCTTCTGCAGCCCGGTAGCTATTATACTAATACTATTAAGTCATAGTAAGATTCCTTTTTTTTATTTGAATTTTGTCATGACTTACATGCGAGTCACTGGCCCTGCGCGACTGTTTGAGCATGACCCATACGCTGAGTCACTGGCCCTGAATGGGTTATAAAACCAACAATCGTTTTGACATTGTATTGCAGAGTAGTTCACGTGCCAATTGCAACTGAAAAATCTGCGGCCCTATGATAGTCGCGTTTATTGCGCTATAGTAAAAGTGCACGAAGTTTCTGCCAACTGGTGACGTCAATCCAAATCCATTCCCTTAAAATTGACGTTGATAGTGCTGCCACCTATAGTGAGCCGTGCCCTCCCCAAAATGTTGGGTTTCCGATAGAAATTCATAGCTTCATCTCATAGGCCATGGCCAGGCATCCAGGCCAAATTTGAAAAATAATCTTATATATGCCCATGGTTCTCTTACCCAATGAAGGTGCTGCCAACTGGTGCCGCCATCTTTCACCTTATCATTACTTGAAATTTTCATTTACAGTGCTTACACCTAGCTATAGATTGTGCATTTTCCCAGTAAATTATACACAAGTAAAGCAGGAGCCATATTGCGCGACAAACACGGCCATCATAGGCCAAATAGGATATGACCATATCCCAGGGTCTTTGATGCACAAATTATATGATACAGCTAAACTCGAGCACCATGGCTCATAGTCGCTGAAGATTTTATAGTCGAGTAACAAGTAAAAGTCAAGAGTATCCCAATATTGTTCGAAGTTGTAAGGTACAGCTCATTTCTTTCTAGCTAATTCTTCTAATGCACTGGCTATCCTGAAAACAAAAAATATTCATGATTCAGTAAATTAATATATCTGCTAAAATGTAACAATCTGAGGCTATCAATTTTTATTCTTATATTATCAACTTTAATTCTTCATTTCTTTTATATCGATTTTTATTCCTCAATTTATGCATATGAGTGCAATGATGAAAATGATAAACCTAATAACGAGGATGAAGCCATGTATAGGGTACTACTACGTATAAAACGAACTTTTTCTCACCTAGAAAGAACTTCTATCTTCTGAACCTTATATTCTCTTTCCACTTCCAATTTGTCTCTTTCTATCCTAAGAATCTCTTCATCAAATGAAGCTGAAACCAAAACAAAAAGAATTAAAACTTATTATTATCCAGTTATTTTAATGTAAAATGCTACATTAATATGATCAATTCAATATCTCTTAACATAAGAAGATAAATCACTTGATGGGTTACAGTCATTATTGGATGTCCCTATTTTATTTTATTTATTTATTAGTAATATTATAATTTATATTATTCACCCATTATGCGACGTTTTCTCTAGGGGAGTGTAGATCCAGGGAATGTTTCATTATATTTAATTTTGGGCAGTCATAAATTATGTGGGGATGGATTGACAGACAGATGCCCCAGTCACATGAAGCTAGCAAGTCTCTCTAGCCACATCTAAACAGATAGCCAGCCTATATAATACCAGCACATCTAGCATAACTTTGACACGCAACTCTTTGTCGCGCAACAAATGCTACCTGTCACTTTCCTTTCCATATTGTGTGAGCAAGACAGGAGATCGCACGATAAGTGAAGTTGCGGCAAGATATGCTAGCCTTGCAGTGCTGTAGAATAGACTAGGTTGTACTCTAAACATATTTGTATGTATATCGATTATAATATGAAAAGTATTTAATTTTAAATAATAATTACCAAATCTTTTCTTTGGAGGCATATAATCATTATCGCTATTCTGTGGGTCGGAGCAATGGGAGCCATCTGTGCTGGGTCCTACGCTGGTATCACACAGTGATTGCTGCTGTTTCAGCGCTCGCTTCTTGGTATTCGACTTTAGGTCTCTCCATGTCTGAAAATGTGAGAAAGAATGGTATAGTATTTCTTTCTTATTTAAAGAAAGAAATAAAGAATTTTTTGGACCACAATAGTAAGGTACATTTTTTTTTTGTATACATGATGAACTGTATCAGGGCTGTTTAACCCTCACTACCAACGAGTCGAACTTTGTGTAAGAGTATAACCCGCTAATGGATTTATCTCCGCGCCTCAGGAGTGATACAGGTGTATAAAATTATAGCATGAATATTAATGATACGTTGCAAGCAGGCACTACTCAAAACCATGATGTTACCAAGCAGTTAGGCAAGGGAAAATCAAAATCTGATCTGGCTTCATCATGTGTCTCAGACTGGATTACATTTTAGTACTTTAGTAACAGATAACAACCGCTGAGCACAAATATGTGGTTTGTTTACCTGCTGCTGGATGCTTGTCATTGAACGAAAATCAACAACTCTTGTATCAACCCAGCTTCAAATTTTTTAAGTAATCACGTTTTTTATTAGGCTGCAAGCGCAATTCAATAACGAGAAAATATATACGAAATTCAGCACAAGTTGACGTACCTGTTTCCATTTATCGGTGGATTTAACAGCACCGCCCATAGAATTAAGCATCGACGTGAGGTCTCTCCACTGAGCCTCGATATCCTCTCGTTCTAGGCCTGAACTCATGAGTCCCTTCGCCACTTCAGAGTGTTCCTGCATGTAGTCCATCAGAGCTGACACTTGGGCGGCGGTGGCATGTCTCTTTGTAGTATCCATTCCTTCTAGCTCTTTTTATGAAATCAATATGTTCTCAATTAGTAAATTCCGTAGTTGGTTGACTTGGTTGTCAATGTATACCAAATGATATGCAGATCTGATCTTGTACTATCAGAACAATCAACTTGTGTGCCACATTTTAATTCACTGCACCACCTAGGTCCTAGACGTAGTTCATAGCCTACATCATGAGTATACTACTATTTTTTAATGTTTGTCATAGTTATTTACAAAACATTCGTTTTATTTGTTTTTCTATGCATTTGCAATATTTGCAATATTTGCATACATAATCGTGTGTACGTACGGTATAGATAATGTAACGGGCGGAAATTTGTAAAACATTAAACCCGCTCCAGACCTTCCGATCCGATCCGACTTATCGGAAGAAATTTCCTAACAACTGCATTACACATTATCCGATTTCTTCCGATAAATCGGACAACTGCACTACACATTATCCGATTGCTCCCGATCGGTCGGATCGGATCGGAAGGTCTGGAGCGGGCTTAAAGAACAACCTGACCAAAAAAAAAAGGCGTAATCTTGGTACAAATTCAGGTTGGCCAT